>OY728128.1:657426971-658676971 GCA_963277665.1 Viscum album | reverse complement strand
TATATTAATATATATATATATATATTTATAATTATATATTTATATATATTCATATTTATATACAAACACATTAATATATTTTTAAACATCATAATATTTGTATATATAAACACACTAATATATATAATATTTACATATATAGACACACACACACACACAAATATATATATATATATATATATATATATATATCCCTCAAGGATATTCTCTGTGGTAGTTTCCCCCATGGGTCTCGATGAAGTCTCGAGTTCGAGCCTCTCTAAGTTTTTTCCTTCATTTGTGTTTTGCATGCTTTTGTTGGTAATGTAGACCCTTTCACCGCATTAGTGTATAAATATATATATGTAAACACAGACACACACACATATATTTAAACATTATATATATATACATATTTATATATAAAAAACATACATTTTAAACTTAGCCTTGTTTTTAAGAAAATGTGGGTATTTTAGTGATTTTTTTACAAGTGTTTTAAAATGGGACTCTTTATATATTTTTGAAATAATAATACTATTAATTTATATACGTATTGAAATAAAATTTTATATTATATATATATTGATATAAAAGTACATTAGAATAAATTTAAATATCATAATATATATATAAGACATTGTATATATAAACATGTATACAAATATAAAATATTTACACGGACGCATATATCTATACACACAGAAATATATAGACACATATATTTAAACATACACAGATATATATATGTATGTATGTATGTACGTATGTATGTATCTCTATATATACCAACACAGACACACACAAAGATATATATACATATATATATATATAACGATATTAAATATTTAGTAACATGGCTTAGTGCCTTTCCCAGTTCAAAAAAATGATTTTGGTGTGGTATCACCCAATCCTAATGGGTACTTTGGTTTCTTAATACCATCTACTAATAATAAATAACATAAAAATATATACACACACACAGTTATATATAATATTAATCTTTTTAATACTTAAATATATTAATATATGTAGAAATATAGGATATTAAATTTTTAGGATTAGAAAACATTTAGATCAGTCATTTTGGTTGCATAATTTTATTCCGATAGACCTCCCTTCATGTATCACATGGAATGTGATAAGGAGATTAGAGGGTGCATGTGGGGTCTATATTTGAGGATATTTTGTGACCATGGGGTAGGGCGATGTCATGGATTGTTGGAGGGAGATGGGATATGTACACTTAAAAAATTATAGTTTCTTTTTAAAAAATAATTTCTATCGTGAATTTAAAAAAATACATGTTTATAGAAAACATATATAATTATTGACTAATTAACCTATATTTATGAAAAATGTTGAGAAATAGATTACTACTAATTTTACCTATTCATAATGAAAATTAATTTGTGAAATTGAAAAAAATTTCTAATTAGCTATATTTATACATTTCTTTAATTAGTTATGTTTATAATCATCAATAATTAACAACACATTATTTTCCAACGTTCTTCAAAAAAATTGATATATTCATTTTCAATGTTCATAAACAACACTTCTTCAAAACAAAACAATATGAAATTACAATTTATTTTAGTTATTTATCCATGAATCGATAACCAATATAGATTATCTGGTCATGAATTTTTTTCCTATTCTTTGGAAAAATAAAAATGATTGGTGGGAATGTGGTTTTCCACTCTTTAAGATGAACATAATGAAAGAAAATTTGGAAAATACAATAGAAAATATAAATACAATGGTTCTATTACAACATCCTTCAAAGAGAAAAATGATTCAATGGTATAGAAATTAACATGAGGTAATTTTCTTCACTTTTGGTTTGAATGATCATTGGAAGGAAAATTGTAATAAATTGAAGAAGGAAACAATTTATCTTCATTAGGAACCAATAAAGTAAAAATAGTAGTTATATCCTATAGAATTTAAATATGGGGGATTCATATATCAGAGTGGAGAGGATCATAAATTTGGGATAACCTAATGGATTCATGTTAAACTATATTTCTTCATTTATTATAAGAAAAACATTTGTCTCAATGACTAATTAGTTATTATACGACATTATTTCATATTTTAAATGAATATTTTTGAATTTCATACTTCACTATCTATTCCGTAAATCTTAAATTGCATACATGTAAAGTCATCAAGTAATTATGAATATAATAATAATAATTGGTGTCCCAAGAGAAAAAATCTAGGGCCCAAGACTATTTATAATAAATAGAAATATGGAGTTTTATAGATATCCAAAACAAGAGTTCCCTAATCGACTCTAGAATGAACCAATTTTAGTAAAATCCCAAATCCAACCTCCCAATTTGAATAATGACTCATTGACTCAATTACCCTCTCTATAAGTTTGAGATATAAAAAATATAATTTTACATTAATAATCTTGACAATTTTCCCCTGGCACTATAAGCCTCCAAAAGGGAGAGTATATGTTCCACATCATAGCTTGAATAATAAAATATGAGTCCTTTACAAGCTATGGTTTATACTAATACTTAAATCTCCCAATTTTGGTTATCCAGGTCACTCCTTCCATCTCATATTCATAAGTGATATAAATTCCATATTTTTTAAAGAAACATCAGAGTGTGTGTCCTTTTGATCCTTGAAAAAATAAAACATAGAAAAAAGGCCATGTATCTAATTTTTAATCCCCATATGTGTTGACCATGATCCAACCTATAATTAAATTTTAGAAACAACATAAATATAACCATTTTATTTTTTGAAATGTCCTCTAATTACCATCCTTTAAAAAAATATTATTCATATACTAAATTCACAGCAAATCCAATATTCATACTGGCTATTTCTCTGATAGTAGATAGAATCTTCCTCAAAAACATGTTTAGTTCAATTGATTTATTTATATATCTATTTGAATAATTATTCCACAAAATAAGATTTTAGGTTTAACCGATAGTAGTTTGGAGAAAACTCTTCATCTTGGAAGAGACATCATGTATGCTACAATGGAAAAAGGGAGATTAAAAGTTTAATATGGTAAAAGGATCCAATTCAAAGAGGTTAGAAATTAATATTCCACATTGTTTTAAAAAAAAATTCCCTAAAAACTATTCAAGAGAATCACACCCAACTCTATAGGAACTACATATAGTGAAGAGATTCATACCAATGATCATGGAAAAAACATTCATGACTAGTATATTATAATCCACACTCATATTATGTTATACATGGAACAATAAATAAATTTTTTAAAAAATTCATTCGATTTGGATGCCATATTATTTTGGCCTATCCATGATGAAATCAAAATACAAATAAAATTTTAGATATTCATGCCTGAACGACTCTCAAATCTGTATATCCTTATTGAGAATAAAATCATAATCATAAATATATTACCTAAAAGGTTTAGATAATTGAAATCCCAAGGAAAATATTTTATTCATTATGATCATATCCATATCTAAAATATTTTGATGAAAGACTTTAGTCAACTGAGATCCTATCCAATTATTAAATCATAATTTGATGGTTGAATAGAATGGGGACATCCATCTTTTATTCTTCATCACAATCACGTGAGGCATTTTAATGAAATAATAGATGGGAATATAATTTGGTGTATCCTTATATAATATAACTACTCAATAAATCTCAACACAATAAATTATTTTTATTTGTCTTCTCAGTGAGGAGCCTCTAAAAAACTAAGACTATAGATAATATTTAAAATGGAAAAGGATCTTAATACCCATGTTTTCCTCCTTTAAAAATATATATATTGTATTCTATTATATATAAACTTCTTTCCTCTCATAAATATATACACTCAATATGAAGTTTCTAAAACAATTATTTGGGTTCCTAATCAATGGACTAGTAAATTTGAAAGCCATAAAGGAGTAAACTATCTTGTAAATAAGAATTTCATTTATAAGTGATATCCTTCTAGTTATAGAGAGAGATTTCACTATCCTGGAGAATACTTTTTCATTAATTATTTTAGAAATTTTCCTCAAGTGTATAGTCAAAGTTCTTCCCAATAATAATGGTATTACCTTATCAATGAAGGGAAGAGATTCCGCTTTAATATTCATACTTAATCCCAATATAAATGATGCTATCTATGAAGAAATATGTTTTATGGGGTCTTTACCCCACTCTATAGAAATAAAATTAGATCAACAATAAAAAAATATGTTTGATAGGGACTTTACCCCACTCTAAACTTGGATGGGCATGATATTCATATTTTAAACCTTGAAAATAGTGCATTTTCTTAAATAATATCTAGTATTAATTAAAATGGTTTCATATAAAGTATTAATTTGTCTAATACATTGGATAGAGAGAAATATCCTTTAGGATTTTCATTCACTAGACTATAAGTTCAAACTAATTTTAATAAAGATATAGTTATGTCATTGAAGAAGTCATGAAAACATAAACTATGAAGCAATATAACCATAAAATAAACATTGATAGTATCAATGGAATTTCTGACACCAATATTTAGAGTAATGGTTCCATTTCTAATAGGATTACGTACCATGTTAATGCATTTACAATTAGTGTGAAGATGTCATGTATAATTTTTCCTTAAAACCCATATTGGATATAGTAAAATTCCATTGTTTATTATGATGGAAGGCCTGGTGTAAATGATATTGTTGAGAATATTATAGATTGAGTTAGATAAAGTAATAAGATTGAATGATTTGAGGGATTCAGAAGCCCTGAAAATGGGTAAAAACCCATAAATTGAGAATTCATGTCCTTTGGGAATTTCTATTCTTAAAGAATACAAGAATAAAAGTCATAATAAATTTTTTAATAATATATTGTTAACCAAAAAAGAATGGTGAAGGAATTTTTTCCATGGGAACTTGTTAATGTGAGAGAAAAAATGTTATCCTTGAATTCTAGAGTATCTCGAAGCCTGTTGAGAATCACATTATCTGAGTGGTTTTAAACACTAGGGATTATTTTCATCCAATCAGTAATTCCAACATGAAAAAACTAATAAATAACTCTTAATAATAGTAAATTATTTACACATAATTTTCTTCTTCATTATGTAAATTTTACTTATATTACTCTATTATGAGATAGGATTCAAATACTTTATAACCATATAAATATATTTTTTAAAACATGTCTCTAAATAACCATATTTTCGAAATTTTATCTTGAAATATTCCTACAATATTTCATCCTTAATAGTGACTTTCTTATTCATCCATGAAGACATTTCCACCTCCCATTTAATGTGAGACATGTTAAAATTCATATTATACGTGTTTTTAAGATCCTCTATCTCAATTTCTAAGGTCACAAAGTCCCAAAAAAAATGAATACCTCCACTCTTTAAGATTTTAGTTTGGACTTTAGTTTTCTTAGTTTTATAACACATGTGAAGAGATCATTAGTGCATTCTATATTATCAAAATCCTATTAGATAATTAACCTATAGTTCATATGACTAACCAAAGAATTATTGAATCTAAAAGGTGAGGTTTCCCTTTTGATTTTGTTAATGTTAATAGTCATAATGGGACGTTGATCGAATCAACATTTCGTAAGATTCATCCATTTTAATTTAAACCAATTTTCGGCATAGTAATGTTGAAAAATAAACAATCCATCATTCTAGCAGTAATACTGTTCACGGATTTCACGTTCCATGTGTACCTATCTCCTTTAAGAGTTACTTCCACTAGGTCATTATGGCCAATGAATTCCTTAAATTTTCTAATATAATTTATAATTTAATGTTCTCATTTTATTTCATGATACCCTAGAACCATGTAAATGTCACCTAAGAGAACCCATTTCACTTGAATGTATTACATGAAATTTTTAACTTCCTTCATAATGGATCTTATCCCTTTGAATGTTGTGAGAAAATTAATGATGGGAAAAAATAAAGTACTTACTTCAATAAAGAACAAAATTATAATAATCTAAAAATGTATATTAATCAAATTTAAACTTGTGTATTTATAGGATAAAATATCCCAAAGTAATTCCACTACTATTTTATATTGATTACGTCACACATAATTAAAAAACAATGAATTTGTGTTTATTCATTTGAAGGAGAACAAATGAGCCATGCTTTTTTCAATTTTTTTCATTAAGTGATAGGGATTTGAAATAATGTACTTTAGAGATATAATAGTGGATTGATTTTCTATCCATTAAATTAATGATATAGAAAATCCCTTTTTATCATGTTTTTATATTTATTTCCTAACAATTGAGTGTGAATTATTGTTACTTAGGGAACCTTTTGATCTACCCTTCTCTTCTAAAGAGTACTTTGAGGAAGTGGAATCAAATAAGGGATATGGTTCCTCCTTTTTGACCCCATATGAACATTATCCTTTACTTCTAAGAGGCTCTTTGATTACTATCATCAATTCTGAACATTCCTTATTTGTGGGATCCTTCTATGATGATAAAAGGGTAGATTGTAGACCTTTTTCCCTATTACAAGGTGCTACCTCTATAATGGGGGTAGTAGACTCATTACACTACTCCTAAATTGCCTCTTTAAAATTATCCTTTTTATATTGGCCCATATATTTTTTTATGTTGCCTTAGACTCTTCTATATAGGTGAGATCCACTCTTTTTCAATGGACATAACCCATTCCATTCAAGGCAATACCTATACCATACTATAAGTTCTTTATTATTTATAGGTAAGAACCCTAAATATTCCACATCCATACGACCTTTATCATTCTATTGGTATTCCGGTCTAGCTGAGAAGTTCTAATCATCTTTAACAAACTTGTTCCCTTTATCAAGAATTTATGGTATAATACAGACATAAATATTTCTTCATTTTCAATAGGTACCCTCACTTTTCATCAAATAATATTCTAGATTCTCATTTGTATTTCAAGATATAATATCCCCATCCATTATAGTAATCAATTGAGTTGTTCTCCCCACCTTTTTGTAGTGAGATAGCTTCTTGAGATTCCCCTTTTGGATATGCATGTAATTGGAATTCTCGTAATCTACATGATTTTAGTAGTTACTGAAACCTTGTATAAATCCATATTCAAAATGAAAATTACTTTTTCACCATTCACAAAAGGAATATAACTTTCATTATAGGCACTTAAAAGATCCACATCAACTATAATCCAAGTATTTTAGCTAAGCAATCCATCAGTTGTGTTTTTATCTAGATTTAGAGGATCTTCAATATATTAAGAAATATCCTTCAAGATCTAAGGATGAATAACACATAACTATGTTTTTGAAACATAACCAAAATTTCTGAATTATTTAATTTTTATGACGAGGACTAAAAATGATATCCTATTCCTAGATCATGAAAATGGTCAAATTATGATGATAGATTCTAGAATTTTGGGCTACCGATCTGTACAATTCTGAATGGTAAACAAATGGAATGTATCCCTTTCCAATTGAAATTAACTTTCGTCCTTCAAATAAATATATTAATTTCAATTTAAACATCAATCATTTTATATTTAGGGGGTTTATCACCCTTCATCAGAATAAATATTCCAATCCCACAATACAAATAGTAGACAAGAATTTCCTTGGGATCCCATTGATTTATAATGATGGAGGATTTTCCATCAGAATATTTTGAGATGTTTGAATGTTTTTAAACATGAATATTAGGTGTCCCCTCTTAAGAGGTTTTATTATTCAATACGTAATAAAAATTGATAGCCTTTCCAAATGGATTATTAACATACCTTTTCTTCACTATATCCTTCAATTTTTATGGATATAAATCCATTTATTGATTAAAAGGTCAATGATAGATTGGATAAATCTTGACCTTACACTATATAATCATTCCTACTATCTTAAAATCCTATGTCTAATATAGGATAAATATATCAGAAGACTCAGGAGCAGGCAATCCTACTCTCAGAAAAACTTTATATATAAAAATAGTAAATACATGTATACATCGATAATTAATATTCATAATGAAGTTACTCCCAATAACATGTATACATCGATAATTAATATTCATAATGAAGTTACTCCCAATAAATCATTAACATATACATCACATTTTTAATGGTAGTTAAAGGGTATCAATGAAATGTTTTATATGTGTTGAAAATATTCAAATAATTTCTTTCAAGTAATGTTTCATAAGTGAAAAAAATAACCAAAAATTCTAAAAATATACTTGCTAATAGATATGAGATTAATTTCAATATGATAAAAAATATATTGTGTACAAAATATTGTGTTTATGGATAACCATTTGTTGAAAAATGGGTTCAGTTACAACTAAACATCAAACAAAAAACTACGTGAATTTTAGTAAATTATAATATAGATTATAAGGATATCTATCACACCATATCATCTACATTAATTTTTATTTTATAAATTTATTAGTTTGTTCCATTATTCTTGATTTTCGGGTCTAATCGCTTTGAAAAATTGAAATAATAATGTTTCAGTACAGGACACTATATTTTTACATGGCTAGTGATAATTGTGTGGTTGGCCATGAAAAGACTATAGTTTCTAAAAAGGCTGTTTTTCATGGTAAGTGTAATATTTATCAAACCATGTAGACAACCAATGTAGTGTGAGAAGTCAGTCATGTGAACCTCATATGGTTACTTTACGGATTAGAAAACAATGTGACCAAACCATACCATCTAACCTATTTTTAGAATCATTGAAATTGTTAAACAACCATTTTTTGAATTAAATACTAAACAAATTTATTTCCAATCCCACACTACCATAAATAACCTTATTCAATAAGGACTCCTATTAAACTCTTCTCGGATTCATTTTATGGGGGTATTTGGATTGTTCTTCATGGAATAGAATTTTATGTGCATCTTCTCTACTCCTTTTGTTATTTAGTATCTCTTTCTATGGTTTTTATTCTCATTCATTCCTTAGTTTCATAATAATAAATCCTTAAGGTATGGGGATTGACTAATCTTTTTTCGTTTGGATTTTATTGATTTTAGATCTTCTCTTGAGTCCTCTTCCATCATTATTCATCAAAGGTAATGAGTTTCATTTGGTTTAAGGTATGTGGGTCTAGGAATAATGACTTAAATTTGAAACCCATTACTTTTTACCTAGATTTCATCATGTTATTTTATTAACATCAATAAAACTATGAAATTTTCATTCAATTTTTTTATTTTTTCAAGTTTCAAAATGGTATTTTAATGATATGTAGTCCATGTATAGATTATAATTAATTTATTGACCACTTTAGGTGTTTTATAATATTTAATGATGGTTTAACTAAGAAAATATATGATTTTAAAGTTGGGTTTTAGGTGACTAATAACCTTAAAATATTATTAAACAAAAATGGTCTAAACATAAAATTGTTTTGTTGAATAAAATTATGGTTTTCAAGAGAGGTTTTTATTGGTGAGTGATCTTTATGAATCCTCGGTTATTTTTTTATAATTCTAATAAATTATGTTAATTCATATTGGGTTTAGTGACAAATTAAATTATCTTTCATTTTTTATTAAATTAGATTGATGTGTTTATCATGGGATGGAGATCCCTTTGGTTAAAAGTGTTGTTTCATGAATTAAACTATGTTTTCTTTTTAAAGACATATTATCTTGTTTTAAAATTTTATTCAATGATTTATAGACTATGTGGAAATATTTAGATTAATTTCATGGTTTGTTTTTTGATAAGGTATCAAGACCCTATACACACTACGTGAAAAAATCTTTTGGCTAGCTCTTAAATTTTACTATTTCAATCACATTGTGTATTTTTCAAATCGGGGGTTCTTTTAATATGCATCGAATGGAGGTGAGGGTTATTTTATTTGTTATTGGTTATTTATATTTTGGGAACTGGATTATGAACTATCCTCCATTTTTAAACATAGTAACTTAGTTATATAAGTTATGAGTGTGAGATTAAGTGTCCCGTTTTTTTATTACACCACACAAACTAAACATATTTTAATTATATGGAGGATGTGGAATCACTGATGGGCATCACCACATCTCTAGTTAAAGGAATGAGCTCTTTTGTGGTTTATTATTTTTGGTGTTGTTGGATGGGGGACACCATAGAACTATGACTAGGAATAAACCCCTCATTAGTTGGTAGTTACATTTATATTGACATTAGATTAAAATTTGATATGATGGTCTTGGGTTATTATGACCATAGAAGGACTAGGTATCTCTCATGTTTTATATTTATGTATTTTTTATTTTCATTGAATTTAAATGGATTATCTTTTTGTTTTATACTAAATTATCATGTAGTAATTTTTGTTTTCTTTATAGGAGGTTTGTTTACTATTTCATTTAAGTCATTTTATTGGTTTTTTACATTTTTTGGATTTATTTATTTTGAGAATAGTGTGGATTAAATTATATGGTGTGTTCTATGGGTGATTTATAAATTAATATTCATAAAATCTAGATATAGTACATTACCTTGAGACTAACACATTTTTAAAATGTCAATCTTATTAAAATACCATAATGGTTTGATTATATTTTAATAGGATTTATATGATTAGTGATTATAATTTTTTTAATTAAAAAATGGAAATAAAACCTTTATAAAAATATTTTCTAACTAAAATGTACAGATTTTATTTTAAAATATTATTCATGGGGTGTGTGGAGGATACCTAATGGGATACTGTCTCATTCTTCTATAAATAATTTAGGATAAAATTAATAATTATTTGGAAATACCTTGAGTGGATTTCGTGGTATGGGTCACCCTTTCAATGGTTACATCATAAGGTAAACCTAAGTTATGAGAATTTTGTTATCTTTTTTGTATTACTTTTCTTTATCTATATTGTATCATCGATATATAGACCATCTCAAGCATTTTTATTATCTTAGTTTTTTTATAGTATTATTAGACTCTATTCTGAAATAGATTTGTGATGTATATATTTTTTAATAGTCCTGGTTTTATTTTTATCTTATTTTTAATGTGATTATTATATTCTGGAATTGTAATCTAACTTATGAACTAGTCATTTTGATATTTTGACAATATTCTTAACACTTCCAGAATCATATTAATTAGAAAAATTATTCCCCTGTGCTTTCAATTGATTCCCTAACATTTAGTTTCTATCCTAAGAAGAATGGGATTGTGCCTCAAGTCATGTCATGGGTTTGCTCAGTTGACTAATTCATGGGTGTCATGGGTTGGTTCATGAAAAAAATATTTCCATACACTAGTTTCATAAAAGGGATTAGTTTTATGGATTTACATTAATATTTGTGTATGATTTTTATATTCAATATAGTACTATTAGAACTTGGGAGGTAGGTACGGGGAAAGTCCAGCTAGCTCTTACTCACATGAAACGTCAATTTTCCATAGGGTGTTAGGAAATAGGTGTCTATTTTTATCTTTCGGCGTTTTTTTGTTTGTTTTGATTTATATTAGAGGTATTTGATGTTGTATTCTATTCTATAGGTGATTCAAAGGATTTACTATGTTTTGGATGTGTAAATAAAGAATTAACTATGGTGAATGATTACCTTGAACTATCTAGATAACCATTTGGAACTCATTTGATATGTTTTAATTTCCATCAACTAAATTTTTCTTGGTTTCATGGTTTTCCAAATAGTTTAGCCAAACTATTCATAACCACTGATTAATTTTCATGTTCAACCACTTTTATATATGGGTTTCTTTAATTTATGATATCATATTTCATGGGATGAAATAAGGTGTGTGTATATATATATGTATATGGTCATATTTTTTTTATATATTTCATTTGAAAAATAGATTTTACTTATTAAGAGTTAAATATTTAAATTTGTAAAGAAGACTCTAAAACTATTAGAAATATTTGAAATTTATCTATTTTTAGGATGGTTTTATTAAATGATATTTTATTTTCTAAATTGGTTAATAATTAAATTATTTAAAATAATAAAGAAAATTTGAAAATGAATTTATAATTTTAGACTTGTAAAATAATTTTTATGATAGAGTTTTTGTGTTTTGAAACTAATGTACATTGTTCCTTGTTTTATTTTAAAGCAATTTCAAAATTTTCCAAATTGGATAGTTGTTTTGGTTATCCAATGGTTTCAATAATTGATTAATGAAATGGTAAGTTATTTCTTGCTGACATGAAATTAGAGAATAGGCTTTACACTATACATTTTAATTAACTCTTTTTTTTAAATTATTTTAAAGAAATATGTATGAATATTGTAAGATGATTTGAAAATATAATCATTGTGTTTTGAAATGAGTGTGGGTTATATTAAAAATCAATTTATAAATTTATTTCATATTAAAATATGTGATAATGTATTATTTTGAAATAATAAGATCATTTGAAATGAAAAATATTATTTTTGAAATTAATAAAAGAGTTTCCATATGTGAATAGAAATTAATTAGATGTTATAGGATGTACTAATTATTTTAATAAAAATCATGACAGTTTAAAATTTTGTTTTCAGGGAAATATCAGGGTTTTTGGGGAATTTTAAACTAATCCACATGTTTTTTTGGTATTTCAATATATGGATTGATGGTTATGAATTATTTATTTTTATTTTTATTTTTCTATTTAGTTATAAAATTTTAGATCATTTGATCTCTGGTACATTTTTTATTTTGTCACATTTTATCTTAAATTCCAAAAAGAAATTTCGAGTTGGTTTCAAATTTTTTTTTGTTTTTGGACATTCCTTGGTCATGTTTCATTGATTTTGGGAAGTAAAATCCATTCTATTGACAGCCTTTCCTAGAATTCATGTTTAATGGTGAATTCAATCACTTATGAGTGTTTGAGCCTTACCAGTGAGTTCTTTCTTGTTTTTTATTTTTATATCGATAAAAGAATTCATTTTTCTAGATTTAGTGTCTAAGGAAATAACGAATGTTTGATATTTGGAAGAGACCTTTATCTATACCTGGTTTTAATGTATTATCATCGTACCTGGATCCATTTAAGGACATCGTCTATTGATATATAGTATGAAACAATATTATATTCTCTAGTGTGAGTGGTTCAGGTATTTTATATAACTCTTTCCATATTATTGACACATAGTGGATGACAGTTCGATTTATTTTAAAAAATAATGTTTCAAACTATCGTAGTTTGAAATACTATTGACCATGAGTTTTATTAGAGTCCAAAACAATCGATTTGATTAAAATGTTGATGTCCCCATGATTGATTGTTTTAGAGAACTTATTTGACTCAGTGTATCATTGTTGTTATCGTATTTCCTATGGAGTGTTCTATAGAATGATAGACCTTTCAAATTTTTTGAATCCTTATAGTAATGAGACAAATTATCTATATCATATTTACCTTTAGTCCTCCTATATATCAAATATATTTGTTTTTTTCATAGAGTTTATGATTGTAGAAAAAATTTTGTTTTTCGATTTGGATTTGGGTTCAAATTAGGATAGTCTAGTTTTCGTTTTACCTATTAATGGGTACTAGTGTATATCCCTAGTTTTTTGGAGATGTCCCATTTTGGTTTAGTTAATTTAAAGATTGCTTTTAGTTTTGATCTTTCCCCTTATTTTTTCATTTGTATAATATTATCTTAATTTAACCCACTGAATTTTTAGGGGTAAAACGTTTTATAGTGGGAATAATTTTCACACATTGACCTCCACTTTCCTTATTGTGTTATCTATTTGTTGTTTCACTAGTGCAGAAATCGTTTTTTACGTCACCATTTTTTACGTCGGTTATATATAACCTACTTAAAAATGCGGCGAGTAGATTTTTAACGTCGGTTATTTTAATAACCGACGTTACAAATCACGCCTGTTGGGTTTTTACGTCGGTTATCTTATAACGGACGTAAAAAACCAATGCGCGGGGGGTTTTTTATGTCGGTTATTTGGAAACCGACATAAAAACCTGATATAGACGCGTTTTTTACGTCGGTTATCAAATAACCGACGTAAAAAACCAAATCATGGGGTTTATTACGTCGGTTATTTTATAACCAATGTAAAAACCCCCCCGGGGCTTTGGTTTTTACGTCGGTTATTTGATAACCGACGTAAAAAAACGTGTCGATATCGGGTTTTTTACGTCGGTTTCCAAATAATCGACGTAAAAACCCACCCGTGCTTTGGTTTTTACGTCGGTTATAAAATAACCGACGTAAAAAACCAAAGCGCGGGAGCTTTTTACGTCGGTTTTAGATATCCAACGTTATAAAGTTAAAAAATAGTTTATAACTTCGGTTATATAATAACCGGCGTTATAAAACATTTAAAAAAATTAAAGCCCACGGACTGTCATTTACGATTTTTCGATTGACAGTCCGCCGGCTCGTCTCTCTCTCGCGCGGTAAACCCTAATCGGCTCGTCGATCAACCTGCGTTAAACTCATTTTGGCTTCATTGTTTATCTTCTTCACTCCACTCGGATCTATCATCTCAACTCACATCATTCAAGTAAGCCTTCCACGAATTTATTTCATTCGTTTTTGTTTCGATTCTTGATGTGCTTTTCATTCGTTTTTTGAATCTCGTGGAATTTTTTGTTATTGCAAATGGTTATTATTTCCATTCAACTCGCAACATTAAACTCGCAACATTCAAGCAGGTGTATTTTGGATAGGACTATTTTTAACTGAGTCACATACAAGGGGTTAGTTTGAAGAAGTGAACTTAGTCCGAGATATAAAGGAATCTTCTAGACCTATTCATGAAATGGAAAAATGTATTCGGTGGAAAATGCTGATAAAAGGGGATACGAAGGCAGTAGGAAACAGATCAGAGATTCCCGACCAAACATTCTAAACAAAACCTAACAGATGAGATTCTAGACTTCCAACTCAGGAGACCTAATCTTGCAGACAGCTGCTAACCGGACCAAAACTCTGAATTAACCTAGAGTTGAGAGGCAAACCAGGTGGATGTAGAGTTGCACTTCAAAAGGAGTTTCTTCTTATTTTCCATTTATTTTTGTATTCTCTGATTCTATATGTCATTCTTGATCCATGAATCACATTTGTTTTCTTGATTTATTATGTTGTTTGTGTAACATTTTCCTAAGGGATCATGGTTTTTGATTTTGTGATTTCAATTAATTTATTCATAATTTTATTTTTGTGTTAAACTAAATTGTTCTTTAACTTCTTTCCAGACGTTTTTTTGTCAGAACTAGACTGAAGTATCAGCAGATGAATGTCTGGTTTCTTTCATGCTTACCATTTCAAATCTCTTTTGAAATGAATCTATTATTGGATTTAGTTGAAGTATCCGTGGATGAAGATTTAATCTAATCCTGTTTATCATTTTAGAAAACGATTTTATCATTTTCACAGGTTGACAGACTGTTTATCATTTTCAGATGTTTATCATTTTCAGATGTTTATCATTTTCAGACTGTTTATCATTTTCAGATGTTTATCATTTTTAGATGTTTATCATTTTAAAACTATTATAATTCTCAATTTTTTTTCACAGGAATACTTCAAAGGTAAAGAAATACTGTATAGACAACAAAAAAGACAACGGGCTATGACATCAGATACAGATTCCAGGGGTCTTGACAGATTGTCAAGATATTCACATTTGTTGTTGGGTTTTTATGAGTTTCCAATGGAATCTCATGTTTGTGGACGTGAAATAAGTGTGGGGATTAAAAAATATGATACCATGGAGCTTGTTACTTGAGATATGTTGGGCATCAACGTGGTGCAAATTTTTACCATGTAAGTCTTAACACCTTTTCCATGCGTTATATTTATTAAAAATGTATACTTATATATGTTTTGTATTAGGTATCTTTATAAAATTTGTGAGAGGAATGAACTGATAGAAGTATATGGATTCATGGACCCGCAATTGATTTCCCCTGAAGCATGTGCACTGACTGAGGAACAAAGAATGGTTTATATTGCTGAAAGATTTGAAAAGAATATAATCAGACAATGTTGGATGATGCCTTTTTGTGAGAGGTATGAAACACATTTCTCTCAAAGAGTTAATTATCTTCTAACATAAAAAACCACTAACATTAAATTTCCTTTTATCAGTGATCATTGGATGTTAGGGATTTTTTCCCAAGGGAGAAAGCTCTTTATTGGATATGCTCTGTTCATGGTGATGTGCGGGAAAGTTTTAAGAATATATTGGAAAAGTAAGTTTCAATTTCTCAATAGTTTTATATATTATAATGAATTTTAAATTTACCCCATTCGTATTATTTTCTAATAGTGCATGGCTCTACTTTCGAAAAAACACAAAGAAAAGAAATGCAAAGATCAAATATGTAAATGCGAAGGTAAATTTCCATTTATAATTTGTACTTTTTGATTTCTTACATAAAAATAATATATTTAATTTACACTCATTCAAAACAGAATTTTCATGAACTACAAGGCCTCATCGAATGCAGATATTATATGTTAAGATTTATGTATGAAATAATAACAACTGGGACAGTTGTGAATTTTGACCTGGTACGATTTCCTCTTAAACTTTTCCATAATATTTCAATTTGATTTATTCATTAGACACGTTAACTATCTTCTTTTTCATTTGTATATTTTTTATGACCCTCAACCCTATACTGGTGAAGACATCAAACACGTACAAGTGGAGTGGTCAAATTATTTTACAGGTTTGATTGAATTTTAGTTGTTTGTAATGTAAAATGTAATTTTGAATATTTTCATTTTAATTGTGTATTTGGTAGTTGTTTAGGTTTGATTTAGTTTTTTTTGAAGGTGACAGTGTAAGTTTTGAATGTTATATACGTGAATGTTTAATTTTTATCAACTTCTTGTTTTGGTCTACTTTTGATGGTTCTTCTGGTATGGATTTGGGTCTGTGGGGGAGGGGTTCCAAGGGTGTGGGGGTGTGTTCAGTGGGGTTGGGGGGTGTCCAGCGGTCTGGGAGGGCTATCCGGTGGGGTGGGGGGACAGTCCTGGGGGGTGGCAGGGATGTCCAGGGGTGTGGGAAGCCGGTCCAGGGGTGTGGGAGTGCTGTCCAGGGGTGTGGTGGGGGCTGTCAAGTGGGGTGAGGGGTTGAGGAGGTGTTGTTCAGGCGGGTGGGGGGTTGTCGAGGGTGTTTGGGGGTGTCTGGGGGTCGGGGGGCAGTCCAGGAGTGTGGTGGGGGCTCCAATGGGGTGGGCGAGGGTTGTCCAAGGGGTATACATGAGGGTGGGAGTCCCAATGGGGTGGGGGAGGGCTGTCCAGGGGGTATATATGAGGGTGAGGGCTCCAACGGGGTGGGGGAGGGCTGTCCATGGGGTATAAATGAGGGTGGATGCTGTCTTGGGGTAAGTTTTATATGTTATCTATGTACATGCTTAATTTTCATGTACTTCTATTTTTGTGGTACGATTTCTTGATTTGTTTTCTAGTTGATTCTGGTGGAGAGAAGATCACTGCATTTTGTTAAAAAAAATTTGGGTTTATCACGTCGGTTATTTAATAACCGACGTGATAAAATTCCTGGAAAATAGTTTATCACATCGGTTATTTAATAACCGACGTGATAAAAGGCCTGCAGAATGGTTTATCACGTCGGTTTATAATAACTGACGTGATAAAAGGGAAGTAGAATGGTTTATAACGTCGGTTATTTAATAACCGACGTGATAAAGGGCCTGGAGAATGGTTTATCACATCGGTTATTGAATAACCGACGTGCTAAATGGCTTGGACAATGGTTTATCACGTCGGTTATATAATAACCGTCATGATAAACCCCCCTCCCCCGGTTTTTCACGTCGGTTTTATATGAACCGACGTGATAAACCATGCTCAGCCCGGTTTATCACATCGGTTCGTATAGAACCGACGTGATTAACCTCCCTCACACCAGTTTATCACGTCGGTTCTATATGAACCGACGTGATAAACCCCCTCACCCCTGTTTATCACGTCGGTTGTTTGTGAACCGACGTGATAAACCATTGTCCAGGTCGTTTATCACATCAATTATTCAATAACCGACATGATAAACAATTCTCCAGGGCCTTTATCACGTCGGTTTTAAAATAAATGACGTCATAAACCATTGTTCAGGCCGTTTATCACGTCGGATATTCAATAACCGACGTGATAAACCATTTTCCAGGCCCTTTATCAGGTCGGTTCTAAAATAACCGACGTGATAAACATCGCGATTTTATGTTTTTGACGTCGGTTTTTAAATAACCGACGTCAAAAACGTTATTTATAACGTCGCACGTATTAACGTCGGCTAGAAACCGATGTAAAAAATTAAAAATAACGAATGTAAAAAACGATTTCTGCACTAGTGTTTTTATGTTTTTATTGAGTTTTATGTTGATCCAGTCTAAAATATTGAAATTTATAACTTTTAGTGATAGGTGAATAGTTAGTTATAACAATGTGGAAAAACATAAAAACCTATAGTTTCTTTAATATTTTTTTTTGAATAGTCATAATATATATTACCAAGCCATGAGGTTAGTTTATGAAGTGTTAAATTTGAGTCCAGTGAGGCTCACATGGTTGGTGCATCATTTGGAATAACTTGTGGGCAAACCACATGATCTACCCCATTTTTGAAATCATCTAAATCATTAAACTACCCTTTTTAAATTTATTCCCTAACCCATTTCTTTCCTCTCCAACATGACCCTAACTCCCCCTACATATGATGACCTCCACTTCCACTATTCCTCTCTTGATATTCTATGGGATATTTGTATTATAATTCATGTAATCACTAGGTAAGTGACACCCCTCCCCTCCTCGGGTTATTCCCTATCCCTTTCAATGATTTTTATTCTTCTCCATAGAATAAAGCCATAATGGATGAACTGTATAGCATGGGTTAGGTATAGACATGTTTATATTCATGTTTATATCATGTATAGCTTAGATTGAGTCCTATTTTAGTGTTTTCAATTGTAGAAAAAGACTTTTATTTTTTCCTAAGGAAGGTAGCTCCATGTGTATTTCTTTAAATTAAAAATCTGTATTTCTTACCAAGTATTCTTCAATTCATAGTTTCAATTTCATTCAAAATATTGAATGTATATTTGACACTTTATTTCTATTTTCCAAGGATTAAAATGGAATTTTAAGGCCTTCTAGTCCATGGAAAGATATAAATTTATTTCTATATCCCTTTATGTTTTTGATAAAAGTTCATAGTGTTTTCATTAATATAATAAAATATTTTAAGGAGTTTTTTAATGTGACTATTAACCATGAATTTTTTCTAAAAAATATCTAAAACATAAATTCGTTCCAAGAATTAAATAAGGGGTTTTAAAATTAGTATCTAATGGTGAGTGACATTTTCCATACCTTGATTATTATTTTATAATTCTTATCCATTTGTTTTATTTTTATTAGTTTTATTCAAAATTTAAATAATGTTTGAGTTTTTTATTGAATGTTTGTGTTCTTTTTATCATGTTATGGAACTTACTTTTGATTTACAAGTGTTTTTAGGATATTATTCAAGTTGTGGCTCGAAGAATGGAATTTAATATTTTAATCCTTTGTAAAATGACTCAAATTCTTATTTTGATTCTTCTAAATGAATTCTATACTTTTAGTTTTTAAAAAGGTATCAAATCTATGTCATCACTTTATGAAAAAATCTTGTGGATAGATTGTGGTTTTTTAGAATAATGGGTGTTGATTAAAGAGTATTTTATTTTAAAATTCTTGAAAAGGAGGATGTGGGTATGTTATATGTTATTGCTGCTTCATATAGTGGAATTGGGCTTATGAAATCTTCACAATTTTGTTTCAAATGGGATCATGGATATCAATATGGGGAAGAGTGGATTAAGTGTCATTTTTTTGGATTATTCCCCACTAGAAAAACATATTATACTTGTACAGAGGTTTTGGTTCCATAGACGAGCATCACAACACTTCTTGGAGAAGGCATGCACTCTATATTGGTTTATTATAAGTGATTCCTAGGGAAGGATGACATCATACCACTATGCCAAGATATAAACTCCTTAGTAGTTTCTGTGCACACTTTGATTGACTATTAGATCAGAAGATATTATGAGGTTCTATGGTTCCCAAGATCATTGAAGAACTAGAGATCTATCATGATTTATATTTAAGGAATATTTATTTTTCTTAGTGCTTCACTAATTTCTCCAATACTTTGTATGTGAAATTCTCAGGTAGTGATTCATGTTTCATTTATAAAGGATTTATTGATAAATTATTTTTAGTTATTTCCATGCTTTTTTACCATTTTTTAGTTTTATTAAAATAAATGTGCGGTTTCAATTCCCAATTGTATTCCTTAAGAGATTTAAAAAGGAAATTTTAAAAAAGTGGGATACACACCTTTACCATAAAACTTACCCCTTTTTAAAACTGGAAAACTCTTTAAAATACATTAAATTATTAATAGATTTAGTGGTATTTAAATGATATGAAATACTAATTTATTTCTAAAACAATAATATAAATCATAAATTTATAACCCAATTTCAAAAATGGCATAAAAAGATTTTCTTTTTAATGACTGTTCATGGGAATATGGACGATACAAATTATTGTCTTTTCACATTTCTATGTAAACATTTTTGGACCAGGTTCAGAATATTTGGGAAACTCATTATGAGGAATTATTTGTTTTGGTTACTCTTGGAGAAGTTTCATTGGTAAGTAACCACATGGCATAAGGATTTTTTTCCTTTTCTGCATTTTAATTTTAATTATTGATCTTGTACCCTTAATGTTTCCCTTATCTCATCCTTATCTATATTTTTTGTTTTTTGTTTAGTTTTTCTTCCTCTTAAATGTAATATATGTTCATTGAATATTTATATTTTATTATTACTAGTTTGAATTTTCTATTATTTTTATTTTTTATTTTTTTATTGAAATGGTTGTTCAAGAAAATGGATGATCCATGCCCAAATTTAAGTAAGAAATTTTCTAATTATTGATTCTTATTTAATTGGATTAATTTCTCCCATGATTATATCTCACACCCTAAAACTATTTCCTAGCTTAGGGTGATTGGTAATTCATCATTAGTAATGTCAAGGGATGGATCGAGTTCATAGTTCTGGGGTTCCCTAGGTTTCTTTGTGACAATATCAATATCCCTTATTGATCCAAACCGACTATATTTTATAGGGAAGCACATTTTATTTTGAGGTAGAGGTAGTTTGATAGAATTCAATTAATTTTATTCTTTTTATGCGTGTGATTTGGCATCGTAATATACACATCACTAAACATAGTTGGAGGAGTTATTGTAAATTAAACATATTGTGTAAGAAGATGTAACCAAAATGTGGGTTTACATTCACTAATTATAGTGACATAATATACACTATGAATAATGAATCATATAAGTAAATAAATAATTGAAAAATAATAAGAATAAAAAGTACCTATTCAATATTCGAATCTATGAATCAAAATTCTAGGAAACCACATTTTTAATGTTTCTTTACATCATACTATTATTTATTATTCAATAGAAATAGTATATGGGTGGTATACGTCAGTAATAAAAAATAATTATTGATATTTAGAATTATATATATACTATTCAATGTAAATTCCTTTAATTTAATCATCACGATACAATCCATTTGAATTATACTTGGCATAACATAATTTTATAATCATTTTACTAGTAATTTGGATACCATGATTAATTTCTCTAATATATATCATATGGATCATTTCTATTTGAAATTAAAAAAGGGTTTGTGACATTAATGATTGATAATAAGATATCAAAAATTTAGATATCCATTTATAGAAAGAAGTAATCATAATGATCATAAAATAGTCTTTTGGAATGATGGAGTGGAATTTTCTCTAAAAGTGTTAATGGGATCACTATTGATTTCATGGATATATATATTTAAAACATATAACAAAAAATATTAAGTCATTTTGACTTATTAGTACTAAAGAAACAATTTTTTTCCAAGATTTTATTAAAAAAAACATTTATAGTGAATAAGATATATAGATTTAGATCATTGGTGTTTTTTAAACATGTCATTACACATATGTTAAATTGTCATTTTAAATAACAAATAAAACAATTAAAATATGAATTGAATCCTAAGTCACATTGTATGAAATACCTCCATGATAACATGAATGTTCATCGAATGAAATTTTGTATATAATTTCAAATTAATATGTTTTAGAAACCAATCTTATATGTCATGATATGTACTGATCTTTGATATTACATAAGCAAGGTGCATGAAGCGAAAAATTCAAACAAAACTAGTGTAACTAAACATAACATTAGTTAGATTTATCTAAAATTACTTGAAAAAGTATAACTGTAAGAGTTTATGGAAAAAGGATAAATGGGAATACTGGTGTTTAAAAGGATATAACACCAGTTTTCCTAAAGATAATTTTAATTTATAATCATAGTAAGGCTAATATAACATGATAAATAAAGTTATTATTGCTAAGATTTTCTATATTTATAACAAAAATATATATTTTCGTTTATAATAAAACCTAATTAATGATTTTTTATTATTTTTTATTATTTATTATTAATTTTTATTATTCAAAAATAGTAAAAGTATTATCATGTAATGAAATATTTAACTATGGTATTGTCGAAAATGTAATATTTTTGAAAAAGTTACAAAATTGATACTTGGGTATATTAAAACATTATGGGACGTTCTCATGCTAGTGTGGTTACAATAAATAGAATAATAATAAATATATATTATTAAACCAAACATGTAAATGAAGAGATGATAAGACTATAAGTTATAACTATACTTTGTAGAATCTTGTCTTACATGTGAGAACTAACTAGTAAGTTATCATTATGTCTAGCATTTTTTTCGGGGCCCTTCTTATGAATCAGCACACTATGTGCACCCTAGAAGAATTTTGGCCTAACATTAAAATTTTTCAAAGGTGGTTGGTATTCATTACTTTTATTGGATATGTATTCACTTTGATTGAAATGGGATGATGAGATACTAGTTTCTCATTCAATGGATTCCTCCAAAGAACTCGTTTTTATAGTCTAGGCATCCCTCATAGAGTTAATTCATGTTTTTGGAACTTAATCCTAGTGAAATATCTTTGTGTATTTCTCTTAATTGCATTACTATAGTATTAAAATTTTACTTTTTTCTTGATAAGAAAGAAACCTCGGTCGGGACAGTGTTCACATTGGGCATCCCTTGGAATGTGTTGAAGCTTGGAGAATTGGTCACCTGTATTATTTCATTTTCTCTAAAAATAAAATAAAAATATTGAGTTGGAAGATGAGGCATTTTAAGACATGAAACCCATGGCATCTCATATCGGTTATGTGGTAATAACACCCAGGGTGTAAGTCTTCCAGGGATTTTTACCTTAGTCATCCTATACTTATTCATACAGTAGATATTTGTGATAAGTCACAAGTTCTATATCTTATGGAGATGGATCAAAATGTCTTTAAATTTCAAAAGTTGGGGTCGAAGCCCCATGTATAGTTGGGATAGATATTGCATTTATTTTAACATTTTTTTGAGACAGGATTCATTGTTCAGAACACCCTATTGAGGTGGATCATGGATGTGTGTCCCTATGAGGGAAGATTTAACACATAAATGTTTGGATTAGAATTTCCCTTGACACAGATCATAGATGGATATATCAGATCACCCCTTGAAGAAGATCTGGGAGGTGCATCCCTAATAGAGAAGATGTCACACCTATAAGGTTAACCATTAGAATATAACACCCAATGTAGATGTATCCATATGGATTATCTGAATCCCCTTTGAGGTGGATTTGGTAGGAGCATCCCTATGAAGGAAAATTTCACACCTTGACGGTCTACCATTGGCTCAGAACACCCATGTAGTAAGATCTAAAAGGTTTATTAGAATTCCACTTATGTAGGATCATAAAGGTGCCTCCCTATAGGGGAAGATGTCACATATGTAAGTTTACTGATAATTGGAACACTCCATAGAGGTAGATCTAGAAGGTTGATGAAAATTCCCCTTAAGGTAGATCATAGAGGTGTATCCCTAGGAGGGAAGATGTCAAAGATAAAATTTCATTGATGGATCAGAATACCCTAAGGAGGTGAATCCTTTAAGGTGCATCCTAAGGTGGGGAAAATTTACAAAAATGAGTGGATGAATCTTGAACACCCCTTTTTGTAGATACGGGAGGTGCATCCCAAGGAGAGAGCACCTGGATAGTTTACCGATGGATCAAAAAGCCTAGTTGATGATGACCCTGGATATTGATTAGAATTCCCCTTATGGTGGATTAGGTATGTGTGTCCCTAGGGGGAACACATAAGTTTACCATTGGATAGGATTGAACCTCAAGGAGGAATCCTATATACCCTCTTTATATGGCTGGGATCAAAGGCTACATAGTTTTTTGTTTTTGTTTAAGTTCATATGAAAGCATTGATCCATGCATTTTAACATCACACGGTGTGAAGGCTTGGAACTCAAAAGAATCATCAAAGACGGATTATAATAGCCCAAACAATTCATACATAGATATTACTTCTAAATATAAGAATATAACTTTAAAAACATAAAAAACTACACTCGAGTTATATTGTATTATTCTCTTTAGAAAATGGAAAATATAATCCACTAATTTATAAAACATATACATCATCTCATAATTATGAATTTAAAATTAAAACCCCCTTTGGCACATCTTACTTAATACCTTTCCTAATGTCCGGGAGAAAAATAAATGGTGAGATCACATGATCATTAAGGGTAAACAAGAGAGATATCAATCATATCACAATCATGATACATAATAATGTAAGAAAAACATTTTTAAGTTATATCACACATTAAAAATATCATGACACCATGCCACTGGATGAATCATATATATTAGTAAAGAATATATTTCGTGAGATCAAAAAACAAGACATGGAATTTTTTCACACACATAAGCATAGAAAGTCGATTCCATATTAGTAAAGGATCACTACCAAGTCAATTATAAGGGAAAAATTCTTTTATTGAATCGGGTTCATTCCCCATTCCATCCCTATGTTACTAAACTAGGTTTAATTAACATTCCAATCCAGTATTACTGATCCTATATCATTTATCATTCTATTCTTGCCAATCTGATGAGATATAAATCATTACCCAATTAATTAGATGTAGATATTGGTCCTACCCAACACATATTAAAAACAATACATATTTCTGTCATAAGAACATAAATCATTTATCATATCACAACCCATAAAATAAAATGGGTATCATAAACATCATTCAATCAAAACATAACCCATGTAAAATAAATTGTTTTTTAGTTATCATTCCATCAAAAACATAAAATATCTATACAAATAATATGGGTAGTCTCCTATAAAAATATCCCTTTTAAAACATAAGCAACGCCAAATAATTTTATCTTATATGGGAAATAATTTTGATATATCACTTCAAAATAATTTTTGAGGAAAATAACCTATATTTTTTTGAACCATTTTTATTTCTTAAAATGACATACACTTTTAAAAGAAATATTTTTTATAAAAATAACCATGTTAGATTGTATGGGAATCTTCAGGGCATGAAGGCATCATGGAAGTGGAAAAATATATTCATATCGTATAATTTAAAAAAAAACACTCCTCTTGTACTTTTATAATTATATTCATTCATATCATGAAAATATGAGAATTAGTATAAAAATTTGAACTTATATACATTTATAACATAACTTTTTCATCATGTGGACATATAAGGGATATTAAATACAAAAGGTGAAATTTTATGACTTTCATTGATTTAAATAATTTATTATTAAATTTCATGGACAAGTGTCCATTGATTACTTATTTTTGATCCTCAGGTGTTAAGGGTATAATTTTTTTCATTCAATAAAATTTTGGCATGTGTTAGGGTCATTTACAGTCTTTATAATTTCATTTTTTATTTTAAATTACTAAATTAACCCTTTATAGTGGAAAAAAATTTACCAAGGTTACTATTCATATGGTCCAAACATAAAATGGACCTAATTACAGAATTTAGACAACTAGAATAAAAAATTTTCATCATTGTTTTAAAATTCAAAACACATGATTTTCAGAGTTTAATTTAAAATAAAATTGGTAAAATTCCCCGAAAAATAGTTTTTCACAAAAATTCCCACTTAAAACATAAAATATTTTTATAAATAATTCAATCATTTTATCATTTTTTTAAAATAGATTTTTTAAAATAATAATGAACTAATTAAAATTTAAAACCAATACAAAACATGACATGACCATAAATGCCTTTAATGAAAAATATAGTTTTCAATAATGAATTAGTATTTTCACTATTCAATAAATTTATTTCGAAAATTTGGTAATAATTATTTTTAACATAATATTTTACATGCTAAAATTCATTTAATCAAATAAATTTTATAGAACTTCTAAAAAATAAGATAAACTCTTTAATAAAACATTTTTTTAGAATAAAGTTATTTTACTAAAATTGTGTGATTATTTTCTAAGTGCTTACCAATAAATTCATATTTATTTTGACCTTAATTGTTATTTCATAAATTATTTTTTCATTTTTATTCCCATCAAACTTCAATGGCTAGGTTAAAATATCCCTTTTATTCTAATTATTCCCCATCATTCTTTTAAACTCAGGATTACGTGAAACACAAACTATTAAAGATGTAAAATTATTTGAAGATAAATATTTATGAAAATATTGTGGTGTTACATTCAACCCCAATTAAAATGAATTTCTCCATCACAATTCAAAACTTGGATACAAATAGGTGAGTATACCACTACCTCGTCACATCCTAAGGTTCCCACATTATTTCCATATATTGGGGGTTTGTCCATAAAAATTTAACCAAGTGAGTGGTATTGTTTCATTGAACATTCTCTCTATGATCTATAATCCATGTTGCTTATTCTTTATAAGAATGATCTTTCTCTAATGATACGACTTCTGGGTTTAGTACATGTGAAGATTCAGGTATTTAATTTCTCAAGAGAGATACATCGAACACAACATGAACTTGAGAGAGATTAGGTTGAAATTCTATTTGATAAGATACCTTCCCAACATGATATGGAAATTATAAATGACTGATATACCATGGTATTTTCTTTCTATTCTTTCCAAATCCTAGTACTATCTTCTTGGGAGATATTTGTAGAAATAACTTGTCAACCACTTCAAACTCTAGGTATTTTCATTGAATATCATCACAAATTTTGTGTCGAATCTGATCTAATCGTATGTGATATTGAATATATATGAACTTCTCTTCCATCTCCTCAACTAGATCAGGTATTAATAGCATTCTTTCATAGACTTAATTCCATCATGTTGGATTTTTACCCTTCTTACCATAGTGGGAGTCGTAATGTTCCATTTAAATACTAGTGTGAAATTTATTAGAGTAATACAATTATAAAAAAGGTAGGTGTTAGTCTTATCCACCTTTGAAATCCATAGAGAAAGATGTCAACAAGACATCTAGAGTTTAAATTATACTTTTAGACATATCAACTTTCAGAGGATGATAAGTAGTGCTAAAACATAACTCTGTTTCCACAGCCTACTAAATACTAATCTAAATTTATTGGTAAACCTTAGATATTGATCAAATATAATGGAAAATGTTCCTCCATGAAATCTCAAAACATCCATAATATATTCTGTAGAAATATGGTAAATAGATAAGTCTTTTTTAATATTAATAAAATCTACCGACTTTATAAGGCGATCAATTATAACACATATAAAATTATGTCCTTTAGATTGTTTAGAAGTCTGATGACAATGTATAGGGTACTATTTTCCCAATTACAGTCAGTTATTGGTAATGTTTACAACATTCCCTTAAACATAAATTTTTTACCCTTAACTTGCTAACAAACCAAGCACTAAGAAACATATTCTACAATATCTTTCTTCATTCTATACAACCAAAAATATTCTTTTAGGTCCCTATACATATTTTTAATTCCCAGATGAATAGAGAATGATGAACTATGAGACTCATCCAATATCTTTTACATTAATTCTTGTAATGGAGGGTCATAAATGTGGTTCTGTAGCATTTTGATTCATTCATTATCAAGTTTAAACTCAAGAAAAGTCCTCATATTTTTTACATCTATATGTCTTCCTTATGTGCCTCATTAATCATAACATGTATACATGGATAAATATTCTTTTAAGAATGATAATATTTATCCCCATCCTTTATAATTTCATATCTATCCCTTGTAAATTCATAAATATTTGATCCTTTTTTAACCTCATTATAGATAAGCTAGTGTGTTCCTTTTTACTCAAAGAATCTTTCACCTTGTTCACTTTCCCATGGCGGTAATGTATAGAGTAGTTGTAATCTTTAATTAAATCCAATAATCTTATTTGGAACATATGTATCTACTTCTGAGTGAAAATATACTTTAAAATTTTATGATTCGTATATATATCACACCCTTCTCTATAAATATAATTCCTCCATATATTTGACTCAAATATTTCTATATCTAACTCAAATTAATTAGTTGAGTAATTTTGATCATGTATTTTTAATTATCCTGAGGCAAAAATAATCACCATACTATTTTGCATAAGAACACATCTAAGCCCCTTATTTGATGAATCGATGTAGATCAAATACTTTTCACCACTATAGAGTAGTGTGATCATAGGTTCACTAACTAACTATATTTTTAAATCCTAAAAATTCTCTTCACATTCCTCCATATATATGAACTTAACTCCTTTCTAGGTCAACTTGGAAACTGGATTAGATAATCATGGTAAATCGTTCACAATAAATTGACAATATCTAGATAGAGGAAGAAAACATCATATCTCAGTTACTATTATTATTATATGATGTTTTTCAATAACTTATGTCTTTTATAGATATAAAGATATCCCCTATGTTGAGATTATGTGACCCCAAAATAAAACAATTTGAATATAATATTCACTCTTGGTAAATTGGTCATAAATATTCCATGTTCCCAATGTCTTATGTATAATACCAAATTGATCATCAAGTTCTCCCTTGTTCATTGAAAATAAAAGAATATCATCTATAAAGACTACCTCAAATCGATTAAGATAGTCTATAAAGACTCAATTCATTAAATCCATGATGATAGTGGAGGAATTGTTAAGGAAAAAATGAACCAATATAATTTCAAAGTGTCCATACCTTGTATGGAAGGTCTTTAGGGGTATATCTTATTTCCTTACCATTAATTGATGATATCCAGAAAAAATATTAATCTTGGAAAAGTGTTGATCTCTATATAGTAATCCAAATAAGTAATCAATTTGGGGGAGAGGATATTTATTCTTGATATTGATATTGTTATGTTCTTGATAATCAATATAGATTCTCATTGATCTAGATTTATTCTAAAAAATAGAATAAGTGAACCACAAGGTGACACGCTAAGGAATATGAATACCTTTCCAAGATTCTCTTGGAGTTTCTTCTTCAATTATTGTAACTAAAATGAGGCCATTCTTTATGTAGTATTTGATATAGGCATAGAACTAGGAGTGAGTTATAATGAAAACACAACATCATGATTCAATGGATGACCTGGTAGTTCTTAGGAAAGACATCAATAAACTCTTATATAATAGGTATCATTAATGGTGAGTTTCTTCCAAACCATTTGAGATAGATAACCTTAGTTTATAGAAATTAATACCCATAAGATGGAACTGATTTCCAAAATAAGTTCATATTAATCCTTGAATAGATAAATGTGCATATATTCATTTTAGAATATGAAATGTGACTCACCTTACTCAGAAATTTATATGAGATACATATAGAGAAATCCAATCTATTCCAATAATCAAATCGAATTGATCTAAAGGAAGGATCATAATATTTGTAGGAAGTAATTATCCAAAAACATTAATTGATGAAAAATTATAAGCTTCTGATGAAACCATTTTTGGATTATGAGTTTTCATAGCTAACTGAATATATAATTTTTGTGGTAATATGATGTTCCACTTAAAAAATTATTTAGAAATAATATAGTGGGTTTATACAAAATCCAATAAAATATTATCTACTTTAAATTGGATGGTAAGTGTACTTTTCACCGGTTCCTTTTCGTACTCCACATCACCAGTAGTGAGCACATCTGATTTTCCATTTTTCATTGTCCTTAAGAGGTTTCTAAGATCGATCATCATAAATAACCCTTATATTAGGGAATTGGTTGTCATAGTTCCCATTTTCCTTGAATTCTTAACGTAGAAGTGTATGAGGTGTATTATGTGTATCATTTTCCTTATTTTCATCATTAGTTATCTTTTTTCCTATCAGTTAAGAAAATAATTTTCTAATTAAAATATTTTACACACTTAAGACATTTAATATACCCCTTATGATTGTTTTATCTATATTTATTCTGATGTTGTCATCACAAAGAAAATCTCATCTTATTTTCACTATGTTTTTTAGATTTTCCCTTGAATTCCATTTTCTATTTTTATCAAACCCATAACATTGATAGGTTACTCAAATAACCATCTCAACATTGAGAGCACATAAAAGGATTTAATCATATCTATTGGAGTCCCTAATGTATTATTCCCTTTAGAGACATGGTTTTAAGACACTAACAAATCAATAAACTTTAATCTTAGGTTGAATGACTATTCCAAAGTATACTTGCAAGTCCTATGAAAAAAGGTTATAGGTATTAATGGATTCACCATCCATTTACTTAAGATAGAGGAACTCCTTTTATATATTCATATAATAAATATGAGGAATGATATTATTGAAATATAAGTTCTTGTACTCATCCCAATCTTTTAATTTAATTTCAAATCATTTCCCCATATTATTAATGATATTACATCATTGATTTTCATCTCCTTTAAAATGAAAGAATTTCAAAATTACATTATCATGTTATTGACATTGGGTAACCAAAAATTTCTCTTCAGTGGTGCTGGTCCATTTTTCATCCACCGGTGGATCAAAATACCCAATGAAATAAGGTAGACACTACCTCATAAAGGAGTCGATATAAAGTTATTCATTCCTTGTCACATTTGGAATTTCTATATGATTCATAGCTTGAGAATTTTGTGTGAGAAGATAATAAATATTTCTCATTCTATCTCCCATAACATTTGGTTCTTATGAAGAAAATCGTTACATTTCCCATCTTATCCAGCATTAATGTGGTTACATCAGGTTCTTTCCATTGAATAAAACATGGAATTAAAATGTAATAAACCCTAATAATAATGGTAAAACCATATAATCATGGAAAAGTACTCGTAAAACTTCAATTTAAAACACCTTAGTTTTTTATACATTATTTATGATCATCACTAAAAACTCTACAATTGTATCATGTATTTAAATTTATACTTATGGTTATTACTAAGGATTAATCAACATATTTTTTGAGGTTTCAATAAACCCTAATCTGATACCAAATATAATGGCCCATGCATTTCCCACAAATATAATAAATATAAATAGAATAATAATCATTAAATAACATAAAAAACACTATAGAACCATAGAGGTTTAGTATCTTAGAAAACTGTGAAATATATACAAGTAGTTTAGAAAACATCTACATCATAACCATCTTATTCCTTTATAATTAGAATCCCCCTATTGACCAATATTAATTAATATATTTCTTAATATCTTTGGAAAAGAAACATAATAACTGGTTAGCTCAAATTCTCAGTATGGGTAAACAAGGGAGATATCAATCTTAATATTATCATGAGACATAAGAATGTAAGAAAAACATTTGAAAATTATACCCTACATGAAATAGATAATGATATCATATCATGAGATAAATCATAGAAGTTCATAATGAACATATTTTACGAGATCATAACATAATACATGAAATTTTGGAATAAAAATAATAAAAAAGCACGTCTATATTAGTCAGGGATCACTACCAAGACCATTATAATGGAAAAATTACTTTACTAAGCTTTTTCAACTCCCCATTCAAACCCCATGTTATTGAACCAGATTTACATACCATTACTGTCTTGTATTGCTGAATCAAGATCATTTCCCATTCCAGTCATGGCTCTCTCATGAGATATAAATCTTTATCCAATGAATTTGAGATAGAAAAAGGTCTCACCCATAACATAATAAAAACCATACATATATGTTCTATAATAACATAAATAATTCATTATATTAGATCCCATGAAATTCAATGAGTTTTACAAACATCATTCAGCACATAACATGACCCATGCAAAAGAAATGGGTTTCATAGTTATCATTCCATCATAAATACAAACCAATCATATGAATAATAGGGATAGTATTCTTGAAAAATATCCCCATTACAACCTCAATAACCTTAAATAATGTTATCGTAGATGGACAATAATTTTGTGATATCACTTGAAAATAATTCTTGATGAATATATCCTTTATTTAAGGAAAATGTTTTATTGTCATAAAATGTCATAAAATTTTATAAAAAACAATTTACTTCAAAAATAAAATTGGTATATTTTAAGTGAATATTCATGTCATGAAGGAATCATGAAATTGGAAAAATAAATTCAAGTTTTATATGTTAAAAAACATTCCTCTTGTACTTTTTTTGGAAATAGTCAAAAAGTACCTTATTAGGAAACAGAAAGAAAAAAATTCCTTACAAAATAATCAGTAAAAATAAACATATGGGTAAAAATTACATAATTTTTTTTAGAAATAGTAAAAATATTTTTGAAACCATTTTTAATAATAAAGGACATTTAAGAAAAATATTCCCCAATAGATACTTACAAATAAACAATCTAGAATAAATTGAAATTTTGAATTATACCCTTACTTTAGGTCGGATTTCCTTTGTTTGTATTTAAAATTCCTATATAATGGATTAAATAATGTTTTAAACTTATTATAGTACAATATTAATATTTATTATATCATATATTTTTATATTATCACCCATTTGTAAATAATATTTCATTTTTAGTCTTCTTTTGGGTGTTAAATGATTCATTTTTCTATGCATATTGTGTCGTATACGTCTTAGTTTTTTTGTATATGATAGAGTTAAATCATTTGAAAAATGATATTAACATATAAATATTATATTTATTAATTATATAAATTTATAGAATCATTATTTAATGGTTAATATGAATACAGAATCACATTACATTGTGGAGATGGTAGGTGGTACATACGCACGAGCGTTGGTATCATTCCCTTAATGGTAAACAGTTATAGAAGTGGATGGTATATATTTTTTTCCAGAAAAATTTTTTTTATAATTATCATAAATATCTATTATTTCCTGAATTATACCCATCTATGTAATTTAGTAGTGAAAAACATACTACACCATGGCGTTCAGACGGTAATACATACATATGAACACGTGTTACTTTAATTTTTTGTAGGATGGATAGAAGGTGGAATGTGGTGATTTAATAATAATAATACAATCTCATCATATTGGTGATGTCATATTTATTACTTTATGATTTAAATAACACATTAAGTATAAGTATAAGAAGAAATAATCTTGGAAGAGTCAGTAAAGACAACTAACTATTCCATAGAAAACATCTATTAGATATCCTCTTAGGGGAACTTGGGTTGGTCTTTTTAGAATATTGTAACATCTATAATGTGTATAGGGAATTTTAGAAGATAAATTGGTAGGTTATGGATGATATTTAAGCCTCAATGGTATGGGAATAAATGAGGTAGGATGTTCCCTATTATAATTGAAATCAAAGGTACATTCAGAATCTCCAAACATATTAATTTATATTAAATTCAAACTCAATAAAAATACCTCCAAAAGGAAATGTATTCCAATATATAATATAATAAAGTTGTAATTAAATAAACAAATATATTTTAAATAAATTTTGGTAAATTTTTTAGCATTATCATTTTGATTAACCGTCACATAATATTTTTTAGTTTTAGCTAAGGTAAGAAATTTTTCAAAATTAAAATGTTTTAAATTTTATATAAGTGATGTAAATTAAATAATAAATGAGAATTTAATAAATTTTAGACCATGTAATTTTTAAATAAAATTTAAGAATTTTTATGATTTTAAAAAAATTTAATAATATATTTGTTTGATAAAATGTCATTATTTTAAATTTTGACATTATTCATTGTTTCAAGTTTTTAAGATATCAAGACAAAAAGATAACTTTAACCAAAATATTTTATTTTATCCATTTAAGGTAAATGTAATCTAGAGAATAAATTTATCACATTAATTATCTCAAATTATATTTATTTTAAAGTTTGTAATAACATTTGTTTTATATTTTCATAAATTAAATAATTAATAAATTAGTATTGTGTAATTATTTAATATAGTTATTTATTTACTAAAAATGAAAAATAAAATATTATTATGAAGAAAAATATTCTATATTTCTTGCATAATAGTTATTATATAATATATATTTTAGTTAACCTGATATTAAAAATGTTATATTATTTAAAATGTGAATATAAAATGTTGAAATATTTATTAAATAATATTTTATAAAAACCATAATCACATATAAGTGAAAAAAGTGAAAAATAATATTTATATCATGAAAATATGTTAATTAAGTTAAAATTTTATAGTTATATTCATTAGTAACATAACTATTTCCCCATGTGGACGCATAAGGGATATTAAAGATAAGGAAAGTGACATTTTGTGAATTTCTTTGAATTAAATATTTTATAAGTCATTTTCATGGAAACATGTCTATTAAACATGTTAGTTTAAATAATTAGGTGTTAAGGGTGTAATTTTATTCATCATATAGAAAAATTCATATGTTGGAGTCATTTTATATTCTTTATAGTTTTATTTTTAACCTAAAATACTAAATTTACCTCTTACTATGGTAATTTTTTTACAAAGGTTAGTATAATGTTAGAAAAAACAAAGAGATCTATTTAATAAATTTTAACCTTAAAAAAACAAATTTGGAATCCATTTTTTAAATTATAAAATATATGAGTTTCGTAATTTAATTAAAATTAAAATTTGTAAAATAATATGAAAAACAATTTTTCAATAAAATGAAATTTAAAAATAGAAAAAAATAATTTATAATAAATTTGTTTGTAAAATCCTTCTAAAAACCAATAATTTGATTATTTTATGTCAAAATGATCTAATTAAATTTTAAAACTAATCCAAAAAATAAGTTTAACTTGTAAATACATTAAAAGGAAAATAAAATTTTCAATATTAATTAGTATTTTCACAATTCCTTAAAATTTTTTTGAAACAATTATATAAAAAATACTTTTAAAGTAATTTTAATATAAGAAAATTAATTTTGATAAATACATTTTCTAGATCTTCCCGAAAAAATAAACTTATTTTTAAATAAATTGTATTTTTTTTATGAATAAATTTATTTTACTAAAATTGTGAGATTATTTTCTAAGAACATTATAGTACAATAATATTGAATTTTACCATTATTTTTATTTCAAAAATTATTTATTCATTTTTATTCCCACTAAATTGCAATGGCTAATTTATAATGATCCATTGAAATTAATAGTGTCTCATTGTTATTTTAGACTCATGGATGAAGGCAACACAATCTATTGAAGAAGTAAAATTATTTAACGAGAAATATTTATTAAAATATTATAATTTTATAGGGATAGGGTGGGGATTATTCATAGAATCTCCCTTTGTCAAGATTATTTCTTTTCGTTGGAATTGTGTGGTACTGACATGTAGAAACTTTCTAGAGGATCTCATTTTATGAGAGTGGTACATGGGATATCCTATTAGTAGGAGGGGTGGGGGTCATCCCATGCCACTCAAATGTGAACTATCCTGTGATTATTTCACAAGCTAATACTACATGGAGTATATGTTTTGAGATAAATTATTTCTTGTAAATTTGGAGATAGTTTCAAATTAGGACGGTCTATTTTTGGTATTATCTTTGAATGGGGACATATTGATATCGTTAGTTTTTTGGACATGTCTCATTTGGGTTGAGTTCATTTATAGATTGTTTCCAGTCGTGATCTTTAACATTATTTTTTATGGATAATATTATCTTGATTTAGATAATTTAATTTCTAGGGGGTAAAAAGTTTTATAGTGGGATGAATTTTTACACCTTAACTTCAAATTTATTTGTTATTTTATCAATTTATTAGCATGTATGTCTGTTATTGAGTTTTGGGTTGAACCATACTAAAATGTTAAAATCTAGAACATTCAATATGAGGTGAATAGTTAAAGATAAACATTATGAAAAACATTAACACCCTATAGTTTCTAAATAGATCGAATTTGAATAGTTGTAATATACATTACCAAACCATGAGATCACCCAATGCAGTGTTCCAAGTGATTCCAATGAGCCTCACATTATTGGTTCATGGTTTGGAATACCCTATGTAAAAACCATATGATCTAACCTATTTTTAAAATCATTGAAATTATTAAACCACCATTTTAAAATTTAATCCCTAATCCATTTCATTCCTCTCCCTCTCATCCCTAACTCCCCCGATGTATGACGACATTTACATCTTGTCTTCTTTCCTTTGTTTTATGTGAAATATTTTGATTGTTCTTCCTGGAATCACAAGTTAAGTGACTCCCCTCCCCTCCCTAGATTATTTTCTCCCTCTTTCAATGATATTTCTTCTTCTCCTTGGAATAGAGCCGTAGTGGATAAACCATATGGCACTGGTTGGGTCTAGTCAGGTTTTCCTTCTTGTATAGATAATGTAGATATTGGCTTGAGTATAATTAAATTGTGGTTCATAGTAGTCAAAGAGTTTTAATTTGGATTTAGGAATGTGTCTCTATGTGTAATACTTTAAATTTGAAAATATTATTTCATACCAAGGATTCAACAATTTTTGGTATTAATTTTAATCAAACTATTCAATGTATATTGGATACTTTTTTTCTATTTACCAAGAATTTAAATGGGATTTTAAGGACATATAGTCCATGTAATGTAAGAAATTGATTTCAATATCCCTTTATGTTTTTAATAAAATTCTTTAATAGTTTCCTTAAGAAAATATAATCCATTCAAGAGTTTTTTTAGGTGACTAACAAACAATATTTTTTTTCAAAAATAATATATAAAACATCAAGTTGTTACTATAAATAAATAGGGGTTTCCAAAAGTATATTTTAATGGTGAGTGATATTTGTGATCCCTTTATTATAATTTTATAATTATTTATATTTTTTATTTATATTATTTATATTGAGGCATTAGACAATGTTTGAGTTTTTTATAGAATGTTCTTGATGTTTTTATCATGGTATGGAACTCCGTTTTTATTTAAAAGCATGTCATTAAAAAATGATTAATTATGTGGATTTAATAATGGATTTTAATGTTTTAATGCTAGGTATAAAGGATTAATTTCCTATTCGGATACATCTAAATTAATTCAATAGTTATTGTGGTATCAAGGAATGGTTATCTCTTTATAAAAGTGTCTTGTGACTAGTTTGTGGTTTTTATTATTTTGATAATGATGGGTGTTGATTAAATAGGGGGAATCTTAATATTATTGGAAAATAGGATATGGGTATTTTATGTTATTGTTGCTTCATAAGGTGGAATTGGGGATATGAAATCTTCTCCCTAATGTTTCAAATAAGAGCATGGGTGTCTATGTGGGGAAGAGTTGATTAAGTGTACCTTTTTTTATTATTCACAACTAACTAAACATATTTGACTTTGATAGAGGATTGTATTCCATATACGGGAATCAAAACACTACAAGATGAAGTAATATAATCCATAGTGGTTGATTGGATGTGGTTTCTTTTGAGGGGTGGCCCCATACCACTATTATAAGTAATGACCTCCTTAGGATTTTTTGTGAACACATTAATTGACCATTATATCATAATTTTATAGGAGTGTTTAGGGTTCCCAAGACCTTTGGTGGACTAAGCGTCTCCCATATTTCATATTTATACAATATTTATTGTGTTTGTGATTCTCTAATTTATCACTTATTTCATATGCTAAATTCTTAGGTACTGATTCAGGTTTCCTTTATAAAAGATTTTTTGGTACACTTGTTTATTAATTTCATTGTATTTTATCATTTTTGGGGTTTCTATTTAAATAAAAGCGTGGTCTCTATTCTCATTTATATTCTTTAGGAAATTTAAAAATAAAATTTTGAAAAAGTGGGATACACTACATTACCATGAAACTAACCCCTTCTTAAAAATGTCATCCACTTTAAAATAACATAGAGGATTAATAACTTTAATGTTATTTAAATGATATTAACTCCAAATTTATTTTAAAAAGTATAATATAAATCTTACCTTTATAAAAAAAATTCAAAAATAGTATAGACATATTTTATTTTTAATGATTGAGCATGAGAATAGGGGGGATACAACTTATTATCTTGTCTGAGACATATAGAAACGTTTTAGGATCAGGTTTCTAATATTTTCAAATCTCCTTATGTGGAATTATTTGTTTGGGTTACTCTTGGTGAAGTTTCATTGGTAAGTAACAAAAATTCATGACGATTTTCTTTCTTTTTAATATTTTAAGATTATATATTGATCTTTTATCCTGAATGTTTCAGTCATCTCATACATGATTATATTAATAGTTTTTTTAATTTTTTTACTCTTTAAATGTAATTTATTTTCTTTATATTTATTTTTTATTATTCTTGGATTTATTTTTCACTTATTTTAAATCTTTTTGTTCTTCTTTGGAATTTCTATTAAAAATATTGATTAGTCATTCCAACATTTCAATAAGAAATATTCAACTTCTTGAATATTATTTATTTGTATAAATTTATCCCTCATACTTATATCTCATTCCATAACACTAGTTGTTATCTCGATGTGATTAGGAATTCACCTTGAGTCATGTCAGGGGATAGATTGCGTGCCTAGTTCTGTGTTGGCCTAGGTTTGTTTGTGAAAATATTATTATCCCTTATTATTCTAGACCAACTATATTTTATATGTAAGTACATATCATTTTGAGATATTTGTAGTATGATATAATTTAATTAATTATATTCTATGGATGCATGTTATTTGGCATCATAATATACATATCACTATACAATGTTGGAGGAGTTATTCTAAAAGAAACATATTTTTTTGGAAGATAAAACAAAAATAAAATTTTATATTCATTAATATCAATGAAATATTATTCACTATGAATAATGATTCATATAAAGAAACAATTAATGGAAAAAATACTATGATTGGAAAGTACGTATTATTTATTTAAATCCATGAATCAATATTCTAGGACACCATATTTTTATTTTTTCTAAAGCTCATACTATTGCTGATTATTCAATATAAACCATATATGGATGGTATAAAAAAACTCCTAAAGCATGATTTATATTTATAAAATTTTCATGGAATTATTCATTAGAAAAAAGACATTACAATAATCATCATGATACAATCCATTTGAATTATACATGGAATAAAATCATTTTATAATCATTTTAATGTTCATTTGGAAGTCATAGTTAGTTTCCAAAATACATATCATATGGAACAGGTTTACATGAAATAACCAAAAGGGTTGGTGAAACCAATGATTTTTAATAAGATAATGAAAATATACATATACATTTATATATTGAAGTAATCCCAATGATCATAAAATATCCATTTGGAATTGTGAAGTGGCATGTGTCTAAAAAGTGTTAATGGGGGAACCATTTATGTCATGGATATATATATATATATATTGAAAACATGTAAATAATTATTTAGTATCGTTGGATTATTTTGAAAAAATAAAAATAAATCTTAAGAATGTATTAAAATAGAAACTCATTAACATGGAGTAAGATATATAGATTTAGATTAATGTGGTTTCATAAACTAGTCATTATACATATGTTGAATATTCATTTTACATAAAAAAATAAAATAATTCAAATACAGATTGAAGATGAAGTTACAGGGTATGAAATCTATCTATTATGACATCCATGGTCATTGGAGGAGATTATGTATATAATTTCACATTATTAGGGTTTAGAAACCTATCCTATATATCATGATATGTATTGATTCTTGGTATTAATTATGCATGGTGCATGAAGTGAAAATATTAAACAAATCTACTGAAACTATACAAAATTTTAGTTAGATCTATCTAAAAGTAGATGAAAAGGTATAACATTAAGATTTCATGGTAAAAGGATAAATGGGAATTCTATCATTTTAAAGGATATAATTATAGTTTTCATATATATTATTTTTATTTTTCTATTTTAGTAATGATAAATTAATATGAAAAATGATCTTATAATAGATAATATTTTTCACATATAAAATAACCAAATACATTGTGGATTATAAGAAAATATAATTAATGATTTAAAAATGATTTGTTTGATTTTGTATTATACAAAACCAATAAAATTATCATCGTTTAATGATAATCATTAACTATGGTATTCTCCAAGATGTAATATTCATAAAAAATTTAAGGAATTTATACTTGGATATATTACTACATTAGGGATGTTCTCATGGTAGTTAGTTCACAGTAAATAGAGTTTCAACAAATATATATTATTGAACTAAACTTGGCCATGAAGAGATGGTAAGCCTACATGTTAAAACCATACTCTGAAAATTCATGTCTTACATATGTTAATTAACCAGTAAGTTATCACTCTTTGAAGTTCATTTATTGGGACCCAACCTACGCATCGTCACATCATGTGGACGCTAAAGAAATGTATGTCCCCTATTCCCACATACCAATGATGGGCGTCTTTCATCACATTCATCAGTTTTATCTTCTCTTTGATTTAACTATGATAATGATATGTTGGTTCCCCCTTCCATGGATTCCTCCATGGATCTCATTTCATAGGCTGAGCCTCCCTCAAAGAGTTAATTTATGTTTTTGGAACTCATTCATGGGGCCATATCATTGTCAATTCTGCTTAATGACACTGATTTTGTCTTGAAATTCTACATTTTTCATGACAGGGTAGTAACCTTCGGTCGAGAGAGTAGTCTTGTTGGGCATCTCTAATAATTTCTTGATGCTGGGAGAATTGGTCTTTAATATTATTCTCTATTCTAAAATAACAAAATAAAAAATCTAGTTGGAATATTAGGCATATTAATGTGTGGAACACAAGGAATATTATGATGTTCACGAGGTAATAAAACCCAGGGTGTATGTCTTACAATTATATTTACCTCATTCATCTTATACTTATGTATAGGGTAGCTATTTAGGATAGTTCACAAATTCTATATCATATTCAAATGGATCAAAAAATATGGCTGAGATGGATTGTGGAATTAATTTAACATTTTTTGTATAAAAATTGGTTGATTGGAATAACCTATAGAGGTGGATCATGGAGGTGTGTCCCTATGAGGGAATATATCACACCTTGATGGTTGGATCAGAATGCCCATTGGGGGAAACCTAGGATGGATGGATCAAAAACCCCATTGAGGCGGATCTGGGAGGTGCATCCCTAAGAGGGTAGATGTTGCAACTACTAGGGTTACCAGTGAATCTGAACACCCTGTGGACTTCTATCCAGAAGGCTGATCATAATGTCCCATGAGGTGTATCAGAGAGGTTCACCCATATGAAGGAATATGTCATAGCTGGAAGGTTAACTGTTGGATCAGAACACCCCATGGAGGTGGATCTAAATAGTTTTTTAGAATTCCACTTAAGTATTATTAGTAAGGTAAATCCCAAGCAAAGAATATATCTCATATTAATGTCTTTTAATAGATAATAACACCCCATGAAGGTGATATGGATGGTTGATCATAATTCCCCTTAAGGTGGATCAAGGAGGTGCATCCCTAGGATGGATTATGTCACATATGAAATTTCATCGAGGGATCAGAACACCCCATGGAGGTGAATCCTAGAAGGTGCATCCCAAGGAGGGGAAATATCACACCACAATTTGATGGACCGAAACACCCCATGACGTGGATACGAGAGATGATTCCCAAGGAGGGAGCACCTGGATAGTCAACTGATGGATCATAACACTCCATAGAGGCTGGCACTATATATTGATCACAATTCATCATAATTTAGATTAAGTATTTTTGTCCCTAGGGGGAACACATAAGTTTATTATTGGTAAGGATTGAACATCATGGAGGAATCCTATATACCCTATCTAGAAGACACTGATCAAAATCAATATAGTTTGATACTATTGTTTAAGTTTATATGATAGCATGAATCCATAAACATTAACATCACATGGTAAGGATGATCGTGTCATAAAAGGATCATCGATGAGGGATTACAATGGACCCTAAATTTCATACATAGATATTACATCAAAATATATGAATACTAATTTCAAAACCTTACAAAACTACACTTCATAAGTTTAGTTTAATTAGAGAATATTAAATTTGAGCAACTATTTCATAAATAATCTACAACATATCCCTCTTAATCCTTCATATTTATAACCCCCTTTTTGAAAAATCTTACTTAATACATTTCCTAATATCCAGCAAAAATAAACATATTAAATGGTGAGCTCAGATGCTCAGTAAGGGTAAATAAGGGAGATATTAATCATATCACTATCCTGAGACATAAGAACATAAGAAATACATATAAAAATTATACTATGCGTAACAATGATTATGATATCATGGCATTGGATAAGTCATATAATCTCCTAAAGAACTTATCTCATGAGATCATAACATAACACCTAGAATTTTTTCATACACACAAGCATAGAAATTAATTTCCATATTAATCAAGGTTCAATGAAAATTCCATCATAATGTAAAAAATCCTATAATAAACTGGGTTCACTCTCCATTCAATCCCTATGTTACTTAACTGGGTTTACTTACCATTCTAGCCCTGGGTTACTGAACCAAGATCAGTTCCCATTATCATCCTATCTTTCTCATGAGTTATAAATATTTACCCAATGAATTGTAGGAATATATAGTTCCCATCCATTACATATTGAAAACCATACATGTGTGTGTCACAATAACATAAATCTTTCATCACATCACAACTAATGAAATAAAATGGGTTTTATAAACTTCATTCAATCATTACATAATGAATAAAAAAGAAATAGTTTTATAGTATTCATTCAATCATAACCATAAAACTACCATACAAATAATAGGGATATTATACTGAATAACTATACCCATTAAAACATAAGTGATGTCAAATAATTTCATCTGAGATGAAAAATAATTTTGAGATATCACTTCTAAATTATTTTTTAGGGAAATATCATGTCTTCTTTGAAGAATTATATTTTCTTAAAATTATATGCAATTTCTAAATAAAACATTTTCTTTGAAAATAACCCAGTAATATTTTTAGGGAATCTTCAAATCACGAAGGTGTCGTGAAAGTGTAAAAATATATTCAAGTCATATAAGTTGAAAAAACATTCATCTTGTACTTTTATAGTTATATTTGTTCATATCATGAAAATATGCTTATTAAGTTAAAAATTTATAGTTATATCTGTTCATAACATAAATTTGTCCCCATGTGGGCACATAAGGGATATTAAAGTCAAAGAGAGTGACTTTTTATAAATTTATTTAATTTAAATGTTATATTAGTCATTTTCATGGATAATTTTCCATCAAATGACTTCATTTATATCCTTAGGGGTTAAGGGTCAAATTTTATTCAACTAATAAATGTTTTACATGTGTTAGGGTCATTTTGGAGACTTTAAAATTTCATTTTTATCCTAAATTTCTAAATTTACTCTCTAACATGGAAAAAATTACCAAGTTTACTATTTATATTGTCTAAAAACAAAATGGACCTATTTAATAAATTTATACCCTCATAATAAAAATTTGGTTTAAATTTTTCCAATTTCAAAACATCAAATTTTTATAATTTAATTAATATTAAAATCAGTAATATTCCATGAAATTATTTTTTTGAAAAAATTCCCTTTTAAAACAAAAAAAATTAAATAGATTCATGTATAAAATTCTTTTAAAAAATAATTTTAATATATTTAATAAAAATTAACTACATAAAATTAAAAAAAATACAAAACATAACTTAAACTTTTTAAAAATTTAAAAGAAAAATATAGTTTTCAATAAAAGTTATTATTTCCATTATTCAATAACTGTTTTTAGAAAATTATATAAAATATAATTTTAAGGCTATTTTGACATGCTGAAATTTATGTTATCAAATAACCTTTTTATAGCTTATAAAATTTAAAATAAGATAAACTTGTTTTTAAATACAACCTTCTTTTATGAAAAAACTGATTTTACTAAAATTGTGGGATCATTTTCTAAGTGCTTACCAATAAATTCATATAAAGTTGGGCCTTAATTTTTATTTGATAAATTATTTATTTATATTTATTCCCACTAAATTTTAGGGGATAGGTTATAACGATCATTTTATACTAATAATATCTCATGGTTTGTTTAAACTCATGATTGAGTGAAATATAATCTATTACAGAAGTAGATTTATCTAGAAATAAATATTTATTAAAATATTGGGGTGTTACATTAAACCCCCATTTAATTGAATTTATCCATCAAAATTTATCAATTGGATAAAAATAGGTTAGTATACCACCCCCTCATCACATACTCAAGTTCCCATGTAGCTTACACAAATTGGTGGTTCTACCATAAAACATTAACCAAGAGAGTTTTCCTATTTCTTATAAATTTCTCTCTTTGAAACACAATCTATATTGGTTGTTATTAAGGAAAATATAACTTCCCAAAATTATCCATAATTTCAAAAGGAATGACATACTTAGGGCTTAACTTTCCCATATTTCCAAATCTCAGTACTATCTTCCAAGTAGATATTCTTAGAAATACCTTATCTCGAACTTTAAACTCTAGGCCTTTTCATAAATTTTTTGGGAAACTTTTTTTGTTGAATAGAAAATTGTCATATGTCTTGTTTAATAGATCTATACTTATATTATATATCATCTACAAGATTATGTAATAATATATTTCTTCTCCAAAATTCATTCCAGCTTGTGGGAGTTCTACACTTCTTACCAAAGGGGGCTTCATAATGAGGCATCTGAATACTAGAGTGATAGTTGTTATAGTAAGAAAATTCTACCAAAGGTAGGTGTTATACCAAACACATTTTAAAATCCATAGATAAAAATATAAAAAAGTATTATATAGTTTTAATTGTCCTTTTAGACTGACCATATTTCATAGGATGATAAGAAGTGCTGAAACTTAACACTCTTTACAGAGCATGTTGAAAACATATCTTGGATTTCGAGGTAAACCATAGATCCTGAGTAGATATAGTGGAAAGTTTTAACCCATGAAATATCACAAAAATATTAATTTATAATTAAAAATATGGTCAATAGGGAGGTATTATATGATATCAATGAAATGTATCTACTTCATAAGGTGATCAACTATAACACATATATAATTATGTCCTTTGTTGTTTTCATATGTCCAATGACAATGTCCAGGATATGGTTTTCCAATCTCTATTCTGGTATGGGTAATAGTTTTAATAACCCCTTATACTTCTATTTCTTATCCTTAACATGCTGTCAAACGAAGCTCTGAGAAACATATTTTTCAATATCATTCTTTATTCCATCCCACCAAAAATATTCTTTCAGGTCCATATTCATCATTGTGCTTCTAGAATGAATAGAGAATGATGAACTGTGAGCCACGTCCAAGAGAATATTCTTTAATTATGATATGTTAGGGACACAAACATGTTTCCTTAAACTAATTCTTCCATCATAATCTATGTTGAACTATAAAACACTTATCTCCTTATTTTGAAGCTCTAAATATTCCAAATGTGCCTCATTAATCATCACTTCTAGAGATGGTTGATCATTAATTTGGGAAATATAATATTTCTATCATTACTTTATGACTTCTATATACATCCATTTTAAATCCATAAATATTTTATCTTATGTGATCCTCATCATAGAATGGATAACAGGGTTCTTTTGACTCAAAGTATCTTCCACCTTGTCCCCTTTCCCAGGTTAGAAATGTATTGAGTACTTATAATATTTAATCAACTCCAACCATATTCTTTGGTATACATTAAGTTCCATTTGTGAAAAAATACATTTCAATATTTTATGATCAGTATATATATGACAACCTTATCTATAAAAATAATACCTCCATATCTTTAATGAAAATATTATTGTATCTAACTCAAAATCATTAGCTGGGTAATTTTTCACAAGTATTTTCAGTTGTCAGGAGGAATAAGAAATCACAAAATAATATTTCATGAGAAAAAATATCATCCCCTTATTATATTTATCACTATATATCACAAACGTTTCTCCACTACAGGGTAGTGTGATAATAGGTTCACTAACTAACCTTGTTTTCAACTTCATGAAATTATCTTCATATTCCTCTATCTGTTTATACATAACTCCTTTTTTAGCCAACATGGTGATTGGATTATATAATCATGAGAAATATTTAAAAAAATTGATAATATCCATCAAAACCAAGAAAACATTGGATCATGGTTACCATTTTTTGTCTAGGTCAATGTTCAATAACATTTGTCTTTGTTGGATCTACAGATATTCCCTCTCTTGAGATTATGTGACCCAAAAATGAATCTTTATGAGGCCAAAATTCACACATGGTAAATTTTTCATAATGATTCTCCTTTAATAGGGTCTTCAGTATAGTCCCCAAGTGATATTCATATTCTTCGTTACTCTTCGAATATACAAGATTATCGTCTATAAAGACTGACACAAACTGATCAAAACGGTCTCAGAAGGATCTATTCATTAAATCCATGAATATTGAGGGGGTATTTGTAAGACTAAAAAGTGTAACTATAAGTTCATAGTTCCTATTCCTTGTACATAATGTCTTCATGGGTATATCCTCTTTATTGACACTAAATTGATGATATCCAGAACAAATATCAATCTGGGATATGTTTTTGAGCTCGATGGAGTTATCCAAATTATTCATGAATATGGGAGAGAGGATATTTGTTCTTAATAGTTATCATGTTAAGTTCTTGACAATCAATGTAGAGTATCATTGTTCCAACTTTCTTATTAAAAAAATAACAAGCATAACCCAATGTGTCACACTTGGGAATAGGAATTTAATGTCAAGATTCTTTGGGAGTTTCTTCTTAAATTAAAGAAACTCTAATACTACCATGTTATAAGTCGTCATTAAAATAGAAATAGCACCTAGTATGATTTATATTGGAAACTCAACATCAAGATTATGTGGAAGACCTTGTTTCTCTTATAGAAAGATATTAATAAACTCCCATACAATATTCACATCCTTAATAGTGAGTTTCTCCCCAAACATATGAGATAGATAACGTTCATTTATAATAATTAAGTCCAACAAGATGGAAATGATTTTCACAGGAAGTTCATATTCATCCTTGCATCAATAGATTATCATAGATTCATTTATAATTTGAAAAGTGACTTCCCATCCTTAGAAAATGATATGAACTCTATATTAATAAATCTAGTTCATGCCAACAATTACTTCGAATTCAACTAAAGGAAAGATTAGTTTATTTGTAGGAACCATTTTCCCACAAACATCAATTGAAGAGGAATTATAAGCTTGTGATGTGACCATTTTTTCATTATGAGTTTTCACAGCTGACTAAACATATAATTGTTGAGGTAATACAATGATACACTAAGAAATTTCCTTATAAATAAAAGAGTGGGTGGATAAAAACTCAAATAAAACATTCTCTGCATTATATTGGATAGTAAGCGTACATTTCACCACTTCATTTTCATACTCCACATCATCAGTAGTGATCACATGCAATTTTACATTGGCTTTGGCCTTAAGAGGTTTATGACCTCAATATTCATCAATAAACCTTGGATTAGGGAATTGGTTAGAGTAATTCCCATTTCCATTAACTTATAACATAGATGTGTGGGAGGTATATTCTGTGTTTCCTTTTCTCTATTTTCATCACTACATATTTTTTCACTTCACTTCAAAAGTAAATTTTTCAATGACCTTATTTCCCACAAATAGAATATTTATTAGTACCCTTACGATAGTTTCCTCCATGTTTCTTTCCACTCTATGAGCATAAAAGAAATATCATATTCATTTTTACTATGGTTTTTGAATTTTCATTTGAATTAAAATTTTCACATATTATAAAACCCATAACAATGATGGGTGACACCAATCTCCATAAAAACCTTAAGAAAACATCAAATAATCCCCTTATAGATACTAAAGTCTATTATAGATAATTCCCTTCAGATGCATGGTTTTAAGACACTGAATAATCGATCAAACTTACCCGAATGTTGAATGATAATTCTAGAAGAGTGCCTTGTGAGTCCGGTAAAATTTTCATTATAGGTACCAATGGATTCATCATCCTTTTTAATAATCTCAAAGAACTCATTTTACATATTCATACAGATAATATGGGATAAGTACATACTGAAAAATAATTTCATAAAGACATCCCATTATATGGATTAAATTTCACCTTATTGACTTATATTATTTATGAGATTCCACCATTGATCTAATTCACATTCCAAATAACGGACATAAAAATGTACTTTCTCATCTTCAAGAAATTGGAGAACCAAAAATAACTTTTCAGTGGTAGTGATCCTCTATTCAACCACTATTGGATTATAAGACCCACTAAAATAAGGTGAATGCTACCTCATGAAGGACTCAACAAAAAATTTTCCCTCCTTTTCTCATTTATAAGCCCTACATGATTTATAGCTTGAAAATGTTTTGTGAGCCCAGAAACAATATTTTTCTTTCCCGCACCTATAATATTTGGTTTCTTATGAGAAAAATAGCTTCATTTCCCATCACATTCATAATTAACTTGATTCCTTTGGGTTTCATCCATTAAATAAAACCAAAAATGATAGTGTGAGAAACAATAATCATAATGGGAAAACCATAAAATCACAGATAATTACTTATAAAATTTCAATCCAGAACACCTTAGGTTTTATCATAAAATATTTATGATCATCAAAAAAACTCTAGGATTGTATATTATACATAGAATCATCCTTAGGGTTCTTACTAAGGATTTCTCAACCTAGTTTCCAAAGGAAAACTAAACCTTGCTCTAATACCAACAATAAGAGATCATTGTTTTCCCGCATTGAAATTAAATTTAAATAGAAGAATATTCACTACATAACATAACATAAGAACTATAGACCCATATATTTTTACTATATTTGGAATATTTGAAATATTAAATAATGGTTTATAAAACATCTACTTTGACTCACACTTATTCTTTCATAATTATAATCCTTTTTTTTGACACATATTACTTAATACCTTTCTTCATATGATAAGAAAAGAAATAGAAGAAAAGGTGATCTCAGATTCTTAGTAAGGGTAAAGAAGGGAGGTATCAATCATAAAATAATAATGAGTCATAAGAATGTAAGAAAAACATTTGAAAATTATACCCAATATTACAAAGATCAAGATATCATGTCATGGGATATATCATATAACTTTATAAAAAACATATTTCATTTGATCATAAAATAAAACATGAAATTATGAAATAGACATACTATAAAAATAAATTCCATATTTTTAAGGCTCAATTCCAAGACCATCATAATAGAAAGAGTATTTTACATAACTTGGTTCACTCCCCATTCAAACGTTGTGTTACTAAACCGGATTTACTTCCAATTCCAATCAAGTATTACAGAATCTAGATCATTTAATATTCCAGTCCTATCTATCTCATTATATATAAATCTTTACACAATAAATTGTAGATAAATATATGTCCCAAAAATCATATAATGTAAACCATACATATATATAACATAAGAACATAAATAGTTCATCATATCAGAACCCATGAAATGTATTGGTTTTCATAAACATCATTCAATCATAAAATAATCAATAGAAATGAAATGAATTTCAATGTTATAATTCCATCATAAATACAAACCAACCATAGGAGTAATTGGGATAGTATCTTTGAAAAATATCCCCATTAAAACATATGTAATATAAATCAATGTCATCATATATGGAAAATAATTTTGAGATATCACTTGAAAATAATTCTTTAGGAATATTTCCTTTCTCCATTTAAAATGTTTTCTTTTCTTAAAATGTCATAAAATTTTAAATGAAGAAGTTTTATTTGAAAATAAATTTTTAATATTGTAATGTATTTTTCAAGTAATGAATGCTTCATGAAATTTGAAACAAATATTCTGGTTGTGTATATTAAAAAACATTCATACCATACTTTTTCAAAAAAATTCTAAAAATACCTTATTTGGAAAACAACAAAAGGATTCCTTTAAAAAATTTCAATAAAAATTCACACATGGGAAAAAATGAATTTAAAAATGGTAGAATAATATTAAAATTATTCAGGAAATAATTTTCAAGAGTCATGGACATTGAAGATAAATATTTCCCAGTATATACAAACATATAAACAATCCCGAATAAAATGAGAGTGCGAATTTAACCCCTACTATAGGTATTGTTTACATTTATTTTATGTGAAAATAAAAAATAAGGGATTAAATAATGTTATTAAATTATTATTGAAACATATTCACATTTATTATATCATTTATTATTATATTATTACCCATTTTTAATTATACTTCATTATTACTATTCTTCAGGGTGTTAACTACTTTATTTTCATATGCATGTTGTGTTGTTTAAGTCCCAATTATTATTTATAGGATATAGTTACATCATTTGAAAATGATATTAAGGTAATATATATCATATATATTCATTATATACATTTATATAATCATTCTTTAAAAGTGAATATGAAAAATGAATCGTATTGCGTCATGAAGATGGTTGGTGGTACGTACGCACGAGCGTTGGTATCATTACCTTAATAATAAAAGGGTATGGAATTGGGTGGTATATATTTTGTTTTAGAATAAATATCATGTTATAATTATTATATATATCTATTATTTCCATCTTTATACCCATCCAGTTAATGTAGTGATGAAAAATAGATTACACCAGGGTGTAGAGATGGTAAGTCATACGTATGCACGCATAGTACATTCTATTTTTATATAATGGATTCAAGGTGGAATATGGTTTTTACATAATAATAAAAACATCTCATCATTTAAGTGATATCATAGTTATTTATTTATAATGCAAACAATACATGAACTGGACGTAGAAGAAGAAATAATCTTAGAATAGTCTGTGAATATGATTACCACTTCCTTCAAAAACCTCCCTTACATATCCTCATAAGAAAAATATGTTTTGTATTTTGAGAAGACCATAACCTCTATGATTAGTATAGAGAAGTTTAAAAGAGAAACTGGTAGGTTACGGTTATAAGGACCTAGCCTTAAACATTACATAATCCAGTAAATTCTTTAAAATTCACTTATTTACATTCCCAAATATCATTTTGGTTTAGAGTTTCAGAATATTTTTAATTATATTATAAATATCAACCCACAAGCATACAAATTTGGAAAAAATAAAAAGCAATCCATTTCTTCCATAATACGAAAGGTTTTAATAAAAAAACATTTAATTTTTATTCATGAAAAATCATCACAACATTCTTATTGGCTTCTTGTTATCTCATAACCATCCTTAAAACCTGTGAAAAAATTTTAAAACATGTTATGAGCACAAAAATATTAGTAAGAGTCATAAAAATAATGAGAGAAACAGTTATTACATGAATAATTTTAAAATTATGAAATCATTTTCAGAAATTCTTACTTCTCACCCACTATGTATTATATTGTTACTTTGTGAGAACATGAAATTTTCATAAAACGTAGAAAACATAAATAATACCAAAAGTTAAATTGGGGGATTACTTACTTAATATTGTAACCCTTTTAGCTACAATTTGTTTTTTAACCCCCAAGGTTACCTTACAATGTAACTCTCTTGGATACCTTATGGTGTAACCATCGTAGTTACAAATGGAGTAACCATACGGTTGACCACCAAAATAAACATACCAAATGCATTGTATAGAGATATAGGTCCCTAAATTCATAAAAAAAAATTCCCATAAACCATAAAAAATAATAATTTCATCATAAAAACGTTCGTTTTGAATTTTGAAAAATTAGACATGTAAAATACTTTTTTTAAAGAAGATTCTGTGACAAATTTCAAATAATTGAAGTTAGAATACATTAAAATAATTGAATTTGTGTATACAATATAAATAAAAATATTAAAACATTAAAGTCAAAATTATTTTCACAAATAAATCCTAGTACCCAAAAAAAAGAAGTATAATGTTAACCCAAAGATTTGAAATTGGGTTAATAATTCCCTTAACTCAGCTTCCCTTTACTTCAAACATGTTCAAAACTCCAGAATAATGGTTTAAAGAGAGTTATTAATATATTAAATAACCATATTAATATTTATAATTTATTATATGATATCATTAAAATATATTTCCGAAACTTATTAATAATATTTTGTTATTTTCATTATCTGTGGTGTATTTATGTTATGGTTTCCAATTTTTGGTTAATTTTGGATTTTCTTATCGAATGGAAGAAAAAATCCCAAAGAGGAATTAAATTATGTTAATATTTTTACATAATTTTTAATTACACCATATATCATTTTTTTATTATATGTGGATGAATTATTAGATAAAACATTAATGATAATGATTTAATTTGTTTTGGTGGTTTTTATGATCATCATAAACTTATATAATTTTATTGAACATCATGATTATATGTTGCTTACAGAACATTAAAAAACATATAATATGTATAATAAAATATAAATGAACCATAATAGTGGTTTTATTACCAGACTTAAAGTAACTAAACAGAAATGAAAACACATCATCCATGATATCAGTAAATTGACACATCACAGGTGATATATATTTTTTAGAATAAAAGGGAGAGATGATGAATTTTTTTGAATAATTTTTCCATAAACATGATTAAACCAAATTATATATAACTTACTAGAGTTTTAATTCAATGTGGATAAAGGGATATTAAGAGATTATATGAAAATAAAAAGAATAGAAAATAAAATAAAATGAAATGAAATAGGATTTTACCTCTTCATTTATCCTCCTTGAGAAAATCCATAAGGCCCTTGGCATTCTCATTTTGGTGAGACTAGAAAGTATTGGATATGGGAAAGAGTCTTAAAAATGTATTTGGTCAGAAATTAAGCAAGATACATGGCTTTTAGGTGTAAGGAGAAGAGGTAGTTAGGGGTGGTATTTATAGTGGAGGAGCGAGGTATATTATCATTATTATATTTATTTGTTTATTATTTTAGATCAAGACAATGAATTGTTTGATAATTATCACTATATATATTAAAATGTTTAAGATATGTTCGAGATTATGGTAATTACATCAACAATTTTTCAAGGAATAGTGTATTTAACTTATAATATATATATATACAATACTTGACTATTCACTAAAAATTCATGTATTTTAGAAAAATCACAAAAAAATAACCATAATTATTTGTTTAAGAGAATATTTTAAAAATTAACTTCGTTTTAAAAATAATTTTCTTTTTATGATTTATTTAATTTTTACTTAAAATAAAAATTTATTCAAAAAATACCAATTTTAAAACTATAACTGAATGTTTAATACATTGAAAATTTAATTAAAATCACATAAAATTATCTTATAATAATAATAAAACAAAATATTTATTTATGATTCTATTTTATGAGATTATATTTTATATTAAATAATTAAATTAATTATCAAATTATAAATAAAAATATATGTGTCACCAAAATTCCAACACATAATTCATCATTTTTCAAAACATTTATTTACATATTTCATGATATATATATATATCATGATTACACTTATATGATACATAAATTTGTATATACTCTCATAGATGAGGTTACTATTCTATTGGCCATATTACTATTCCATATATCATGTTACTATTCTTAAGGTCAAGTTACTATTCCATCAGTATAAATTCCATAATTTATATAAATGAAACTTATTTCATTATACATTTATAATGGATTTAAATATTAAATTATTGAATGACAACAAATTATTTAATAAGTACCTTGGTCATTACATTCTCCCCACCTTCTATAAATTTCATCCTCCCAATTTCTATTTTCATATTAAACAAGTGGGGGTACCTCTCCCTCATAGAATTTTTAGATTCAAATGTTTCTTCTTAAACAATGTGGTTTCTCAAAAAAAACCTTAACTGGGTGAATTACCTTACTCTAAAAAAATTCTCTCTATTATCAAGACTCTAAATAGGTTTATCTTCATATGAAAGGTTCTCTTATATTTGAACTACTTTTAGTCTCAAAACATGAGATAAATATGACATATAGTTTCTCAACATCGAAATATAAACAAATCGTGTACCTAAGATAAACTCAGAGGAAAAGCTACTCGATAGGAAAATGCCCTATCTTTATCAAAGATTTCATAAGGTCCAATAAACCATGGAATTATCTTTCCTTTCTTAAGAAAATTAATAATAATTTACCATGGCAATATTCTAATAAAAACATGATCATCTTCCTCAAAAGAAATGTATTTACTCCTATTATCTATTTAACTTTTTTTCCTTCTTTGAGATTCCCTCATGTGGTTTCGGGTCATCTTCACTTTCTCATATACTTCTTCTACTAATTATAGTCCCATCAACTTCCTCTACCTAAATTCAACAGAAAATGATAGAGTTTGACACCGATTTCAATATAACGCCTCAAAATTTGTCATTTTTATACTCAAATGAGAAATATTATTATATGAAAACTCATATAAATAAATATATTGATCCCAAATTCCCTGGTAATCTATTGGAAAAACTCAAATCATATCCTTCAATGTATGAATTTTTTGCATTAATTTTCCATTATATTGAGGATTAAATTATGTGATTAAATTTAATTCTATTCTCATTGACTTCTAAAGGCATTTCTAAAAGTTAGAAGTGAACTTGTGGTAATATTCATATATAATGGAGACATGACACTACATATAAACTTACAATATCTTTGAGGTATAGTTGAGAAATATGATCTAGAGAAATAGTATATTGAATAGGAAGTAATTTTTCGGATTTAGTGAGTCAGTCAAAATAACCCAAATCACATTTTTTTACTTCAACAAGTCTTTCTTCATCCCACCATGAAGTCTCAGGATATATTTTAACATTTCCACTCTAGAACTGAAAACGTTTGAAGCATCCTATTGGGTAATTATTTCTCTCCTTTAACCTGTTGACATGTAAAACATTTCATGGTAAAATATACAATATCCCTTTTCATTCCGCCCCAATAGTAATACTCCCAAAGTACATTGTACATATTTTTGTAACCAAGATGAAGAAAAATTAGTGAATAAAAATATTCACTTAACAAATCTTTATTCAACTGTGAATCACAAAGCACACATAATATCTTCCCCAATATCAAAACACAATCATTATCAATATAAAATTCTGACACCTTACCCTTTTTCACCAATTCTATATTTTTCTGCAACTCTCTATCTTCCTTCAATACTTTCATAATTCATTGTAAAAGAGACAATATAATAGAAACAATAAGCAAAATATAAAAATTTCATGCACAAAAAAATTCCAATCCAAAATTCATCAAATCATCAATCAAGTGGTCTTATTTAAAATGTAACATGTTTAATGATACATGATGTTTCTGACTCAAGAAATATAACACTATATTTTCTTTTCTAGGATGGTAATTTATCATTCAATCATAACCTATTGTCATATTAATCCATATTTTCTACCTCATGTTCAATACCTTCTAAGTTAATATATACTTTATAATTTTATAGTCGGTATATCTATCACATTTGGATCCATATAAATGATGCCTCAAAATTTTCAAAGAAAAAAAGCACAGGTGCTAATTTTAAATCATGTGTGAGATAATTTAACTCGTCTCGTTTCAATTTTCATTAAGAAAAAGTAATTACCTGATCATTCTACAACATAACACAACAAATTCCCTTCAATAAAAAATCATTTTAGATAAAAAAATCACCATTTTTGGAAGGCATGACAAAACTGGAGTATTCAAAAATCCCTTCTTTAGTTCCTGAAAAAACATCAAATTATTCATTCCAAATAAAATTAAACCATTTTCATGTTAACTTAGTTATCGTCTAGATAACTATGTAATGTTTTTAATAAACCATCAATAATAAACAAGTAACCCAATAAAACTATGAATCTATATAACATTTTTAGGTCTTCACCATTCATCAACCACTTTTGTTTTGGTGGGATCAATTTTTATTCCATCATTATTTACAATGTTACCAAAAAAATAAATTGGTCTCAACCAAAAATCACATTTGATAAATATTTTGTATAATATATTTTCTTTGAGAGTTTGTAAGACAACACTTAAATGTTTTTCATGATCCTCATAACATTATGAAATGAACAAAATATCATCAATATAAAAAAACTAAAAAGATATCCAAATATTCAAAAAATATTCTCTTTATAAGATACATGAATATATCAATGGAATTTTTCAAGCAAAAGGGAAAAATAAGAAACTAATAATGACTGTATATAGTATAAAAATATTTTTTTAGGATCTCATCCTTCTTAAACATCAGCTAATAGTACTCAGATCTCTTGTCAATCTTAGAAAAATACTGAACTCCCTTGAGAAAATCAAATAATTCATCGATATGAGGTGAATGATACTTATTCTTAAAATTAATTTTATTTAAATCTCTTTAATCAATGAAATGTATCATGAAACCATGATTATTTTTAATGAAACAAACAGGATAACACCATAGTGAAGTGCTTGGATGAATAAATACTTTATCAAGAAACTCCTACATCAAATTTTTCAATCCAAGAAATTCCACATGAGCCATTAAATTAGAGGGTATTGAAATTTCCTTAACATCATGAACTCAATAAATCATAAATTCTACTTCCAGATCTAGTATAACACTAGGAAATTCATAAATAAAAACATCCAGGTATTCATTTAGAACTAGAACATCATTATTCTCAATAGATCCCTTTTTTCAACAATATGATCATGATAATAATCATATTTATATTTTAACATGTTCTTATATTCGTAAAATGTTATCAATTTTATGGATTCATTATTGTATAGAAACTGATGCCCTTCCTATAATAAAACATCTTTATTTCTATAATCAATCTTAGTATGGTAAAAATAATTCTAATCTATATAAAGAATAACGTAAAACACTACTAAGGGGAAAAAAATTTAGGTAATTTCATTGAATAGACAATAATATGAAGATTCCTATAATTCCTATGTACTTTAATATTACCCCTTGTGTTTTAACAATAAGTTACAACCTCATTTATTGTGGTTAAATATCCAATATACTGAAACATTTATAAAAAAAGAAATGTCTAGACCTCGTATCAAACTAGACTATAGAAGAATATGATTAAAAAACAATTTACCTAATACCACTTCATTGGATGGCCTAAGATCTGATGATGTAGTCATAAAGGATCTCACCACACCTTTATTCTTTTAATCTGGTTGCTTTAAATTATTCTAATCTCTCTTTGGTCATGTATTTTCATAATGATCAATCTAAAAAAAATTAAAACACTTTATTGTTTTCATATCAGAATTAATATTAAGATCATTTTCCTTATAATTTTGGATCATATGTCTAAACATACCACATTAAAAACACTTCCTAGTTTTTTAAGGTATTCCCTAGGGTTCTTTCTACCACACTTTTCACAAACTGGAAACTAGAATTTACTACATTAATATTTATTGGATTGAATCTAACCCATTACCTTCTATCTGGGACTTTTCTTATCCATGTTTTAAATGTACACATGATCATTGGAAAACTCCTTTTCTACCCTCTCAGCTCATCGGCTCATAGCTTTTGAATTCATGGGAGGAAAATTCCCTTCGATATATTATCTTTAATCAAGATTAAAAATGATTGATTTTGATATCAAGAAAACAAAATATATTTGGTTCATACCTTGAAAATCAGGTGATGATTTATTTCTACAGGGGCACTAAATCCTATTCCTTTTTTTCCAATTAAATTAATTAATTTTCCATCCCAAGTCATACTACCATATGAAAAAAAATTCAAGGAAAATATTTTTAAATTCATCCCATTCCATGGAATCAATCCCCAAACTATATCTGATATTATTAACCATTGGAAAAAACATATCAGCTTAAACATCAAAATGATATATTTAAATCCCAACCTTTTTATTATCCGAACACCCCATGACATCAAATATATTTTCAAGGGATTTAAAACACCCTTTAGCCACAACTGGGTTAAAAGATCTACTAAAATTTGGAGGGTGTGGACTCACAAAATTTTCCACTATCATCATGTTAATTTTTTGTAACTCTGGTTGTTATTTTTAATGGATTCCACCACACTATATATCCGGCATCAACTGAACAATCAATATCACAAACTATTCTTCTTGAATTCCCACTATTCTGGGTTGTAGATTCAAAAACAGATCACCCTTTTGGTTCCATCCAACTTCAGCTTCCTTATTTCTTCAATGGAAACTCATTCTCAATAGACATATCCTAGATGAATAAACATGGGAATATTCAATTTCTATATCATTTCAACATAAGGTAAAAAACATTTATGGTATTTTATTAACATCATCCAAACTTCTAAAGTTATATAAACACTACTGGAAAATGGGTCTATACCCACGGTTCTACATAAAACCGTGGGTATAGGCCCCCCCTATACCCACGGTTTTGGGAACCGTGGGTATAGGGATAATATTGGGACCTATACCCACGGTTCTCCAAAACCGTGGGTATAGGTCCCCTTTACCCACGGTTCTTGGAAAAACCGTGGGTATAGGTTTTTTTTGAAGACCTATACCCACGGTTTTTCCAAAACCGTGGGTATAGATGTTGTTCTACAGACCTATACCCACGGTTTGTGAAAACCGTGGGTATAGGTGGTATATTTTTCAAAGAGCTATACCCACGGTTTGTCAAAACCGTGGGTATTTCGTTCCCGCGTTATGGCGGGAACGAAAAATTACGCGGGACCGAATTTTTTTTGGTGAAAAGACGATATAAAATAATATAAATATAGCGATATCAAATATTAAATCGTATAAAATATTTAGGTCAGTTGGTCACTCCCTGAAATCCCTTAGAACAGGTCGCGGGTTCGAAATCCCGCTCATTGATTTTTTTCGATTGTAGCAGATATATTATTATAAGAATGCAAAATTATAACCATATATCAATTGGGTTGTCAGCTTGGTTGGTCGCAGGTACTGTCCAGCGGATGGGAAGCGCGGGTTCAAAACCAGGAAGGTTTTTCTTTTCCATTATAACTGTTATATTAATATATTAAAATAAAATTATCAATATATACAAGTAACGGCGATAGGCTGGTTGGTCGCTTGGTGCTGCGCGGGACTTGTTTGCGGTGGCGCGGGATCGAATCCCCGAAGCTGCGTTTTTTGAATACGCGATGTGGAGCGGACTAATATATATAATCTTATATATGCATAATTAACGTATAAAATTCCTAGCTCGGTTGGTTCGGGGTTTCGCTCTCAGGTGCTGGGTGCAGGGTTCAAACCTTGCTAGGCTCTTTTTTTTGAATGAATATATTTCCCACGGTTTGAAAACCGTGGGGAAAGTGCCTGCCACGCTGTACAGCGTGGTGTTGCTGTGTGACACACCTATACCCACGGTTCTACCAAACCGTGGGTATAGGTCAAGACCCCTATACCGACGCCGTTCCAGCCCACGGTTCCCAAAACCGTGGGTATAGCCTATACAGCGTGGTGTTGTTGTGTGACACACCTATACCCACGGTTCTACCAAACCATGGGTATAGGTCAAGACCCCTATACCGACGCCGTTCCAGCCCACGGTTCCCAAAACCGTGGGTATAGCCTATACCCACGGTTTTGGGGGCTATACCCACGGTTTTGAACCGTGGGTATAGGCCTTTTTTCCAGTAGTGAAACCATACACTAATACCAACTATAAGTACCCAACCTTAAACATTACATAATCATACAAATTCCTATAGAATTCACATCTTTACATTCCCAGAGATGTTTTTGATTTATAATTTTTTCAATTTAGGACATAATTCATACATATTAACCCAATATAATACAAAATGGGTACAACTAAAATAGTATCCATTCCTTCTATATTAAAAATGTTTTTAATAAAAAACCTGAAATATTTTCATGAAAAGTCTACACAACATTCATCTTCACTTATAAATTTCAATTAACCATCCCTAAACCCTGTTAAAAATTAAAACTTTGGATGAACATTGAAATCTTAGTAAGATTCATAAAAAAGTATAGTATCTGTGAGTACATGAATGCTTATAAACTATTAAAATCAATTTCAGAAAGACATAATTCTCACCCAATAAGTATCATGTTGTTATTTTGTGAGAACATGAGATTTCCATATAACATAAAAAACATAAATAATACCATATGGTAACATCGGGAATTACTAACTTAAGATTATACCCTCATGGATACCATATGATTTGCAACCATCCCAACTACCTTATAATGTTTCCCTCACATCTACCTTATGGTGTTACCATCGCAGTTACACTTAGAGTAAACATATGGTCGACCTAAAACATAAAATTACCAAATTAATTGGAGGGAGATATAAGTTTGAAATTTAATCCCAAATAATTCCCAATAACTATAAAAATCATACTTTTATCATAAAAATTTTCCTTTTGAATTTTGTAAAAATATAAATTTTGAAGAGGATTTTTAATGAAAAGCCCATTAGAAATTGCATATAGTTGAAGTAATAATGGATGAAAAGAATTTAATATGTGTATAAAATATAAATAAAAATAATAAAACATAATATAATCAAAATTCATTTCAAAAATAAATCGTATTGCTACATAATCAATGAAGTTGAAGGTTAACCCAAACAATGGAAATTAGGTTATGAATTATCTTACCCCGGGTTCATCTTAACTCAAAAATGTTAAAACCTATAATATAATGGTTTAAAGAGTGTTATTAATATATTAAATAACCATATTAATATTTATAATTACATATATGATATCTTTATAACATATTTCCACCTATTTATTAAAAATATTTTATTATTTTCATTCTTTCGGGGGCATTAATTTCATGGTTCTCATTGTTGGTTCATTGTGGATTTTCTTATCGAAAGAAGAAATACTAATGAATTGGAATCAAATATTTTTAATATGGTTCAATAATTTTAAATGATATCATATGTCATTTATTTTATTATATTAGGATGAATCATTATATAAAACATCGATGTGAATGATTTAATTTATTTTCATGGTTTTTTTATCATAGTAAACTTCTATCATTTTATTCAATTATGTTTATATATTTTTTTGAGAAAATTAAATAACATTTAATATGTAAAATAAAATATTATTTCACCATAATAGTATTTTTATGATCAGACTTTAAGAAGTTAAATAAAATGAAAACACATTGTCCATGATGTCTGAAAATTGATATATTATAGACTATGTTTTTATTTTTAGAATAAAAGCTAGAGTAAAAGATGTTTGTGGATGAATTTTTCCCTAAAAATGAAAAATTATAGTATATATAAAATACATGATTTTTCAATCCACTTGGATATGTGGAGTTTAGGAGAGTATAAGAAAAGAAAAAAATGAAAAAAAATGAAAGGGGACTTCGCTTCTTGAATTCTCCTCCTTAAGAACCTCTTTAAGGCTTTTGGTTTTGTCATTTTGTGAGACCAATGGGTCTTGGACGTGGGTAAGAGGCTTGGTATGGGGTTTGAGACGAAATTAAACAAGATACAAGGCTTTGATGTTAATGTAGAAGATGGGGTGAGGGATAGTATTTCTAGTGGAGGGGAGGGACATTTTCTCATTATTGTATTCATTAGTTTAATATTTCTTCTCTAGACTATGAATAATTTAAACATTAACACTAAATAAATTAAAATAATGAATTAAAATTCTAGATTATGGTTCTTACATCAGTGATCAATCATGTGATAGTTTATTTATCTTATAATGTATATATACCTTAAATTACCAAATTTTACGATTCACTAAAAATTCAAGTATTTCAGAAAAATCCCAAAAATTCACCCTAAGCATTTTTTGATGTGTAGAATTAATAAATGAACTCATTTTTAGAAAAAAATTTCTAAATACGAGAAATTTATTTTTTACTTAAAATCATAATTTATTCAAGAAATACCAATTTAAAATCTATAAATGAATTTTTATCACATCAAAAAAATTATTAAAGTCTCATTAAATTACCATATAATCATGAGACAAGAAAATTATTTAAGAATCAATTTTATGGAAATATATTTTCTTTTAAATTATTAAATTAATTGTAAACATATAAATAAAAATTTACGCGTCGTAAAAATACCAACACTTAATTCAACATTTTTAAAACATTTATTTACTTATTCCATCATATAAATATATCATCATTACACATATAAGATAAATAAATATTATGTATACTCTCATAGATGAGTTTACTATTCTATTAACCAGATTACTATTCCTAATGGTCGTGTTACTATTCCAAAGATCATGTTATTATTCAATTAGATTAAATACCATAATTATTTTAAATGACACATATTTCATTATACATTTATAATTAATTTTACTATTAAATTTAAAAATGAAAAAAAAAATTATTTCATAAGTACCTAGGTTATTACAGTGGTCGAGCTTGAAGGCTCAATGTGATGTGAATAATGCGGGAGGAGGTGCCGTTTTATAATTTAGGTGAAAGGTATTTTTGGAATCTCCAAACATATTAATTTACAATAAATTCAATCTCAATAAAAATACCTCCTAAAGGAAAAATATTAAAGTATAATATGAGATAAGATTATAAGGACATCAAAAAATAGATTTTAAACAATTTTTGGTATATTTTATAACCTTATCATTTTGATTAACCCTCGGGTAACCAATTTTAATTTTAACTAAGATAACAATTTTTCAATATTAAAAAGTTTTAATTTTTACTTATTTGATTTAAATAAAATCATAAATGTAAATTTATTACATTTTAGACCTATTTTTTATTTTTAAATATTTTTATGATTTTCAAATAATTTAATAATATATTATTTTGATAGAATGTCATTAATATCAATTTTGACTCTATTAGATGTTTAGATTTTAAAAAATATCAGGATAACAAGTTAAATTAGGAAAAAGTATTTTATTATTTCTCTAAATGGTCAAGGTCATCTATAAAATTCATTTATCACATTAATTATCTCAAATTATATTTATTTTAACATTTTTAATAGCACTTATTTAATATAACCATTAATAAAATAACAACTACATCAGTGTTGTGTAATTATTTAATATAATTATTTTAAAAAATAAATAAATAAAATACCATGATGAAGATAAATGTTTTATATTTCATAATAATATTTACAGTAAAATATATCTTCTAGGTAACCTCATATTAAAAATTTTAAATTATTTAGAACATGAATGTGGAATCTTTAAATCTTTATTAAATAAGATTTTATAAATACCATAATCTCATTTTAGTGACCCTAAAGCAAAAAATAAATTAATATCATAAAAATATGTTTATTTAGTTAAAAACTTACAATTATATTCGTTCATAACATAACTTTTTCCCATGTGGACACGTAAGGTATGTTAAAGAGAACATAAGTGACATTTTGTGACTTTCCTGGATTTAAATATTATATACACAATTTTCATGGAAAAGTGTCTATTAAAATAGTTAATTTCTATCCATAGGTGTTATGGGTATAATTTTATTCCTATAATAAAATTTTTTCATGTCTTAGGATCATTTTATTTTCATTAAATTTTATTTTTAACCAAAATTACTAAATTTACCTTTTACCATGGTAACAATATTTTCCAAGGTTACTATTAATATTAAAAAAAAAGTGACATATTTACTAAATATATAGAAAAAAATTCCTAATTTGGAATCCATTTTTTTAAATACAAAACATATAACTTAATGAATTTAATTTAATCTAAAATTGGCAAAATGACATGAAAAAATGTTTTTTTGGAAAAAATACTCTTTTAAAAGAAAAATATATATTTATGATAAATTGGTGTGTAAAATCTTTTAAAAAAACCATAATTGTATTATTAAATTCAAAATGTAATAATTAAAATATAAAAATAATCCAAAACATAATTTTAACTTTTAAATACTTTAAAATGAAAATACAATTTTCAATAAAGATTAGTATTTTCACAATTCATTATTTGTTTTCAAAAAATTATAGAGAAAATTTTAAGATAATTTTTAAATGTTTAAATTCATTTTATCAAATAAATTTCCAAGAACTTATAAAAATACAAATAATATTAACTCATTATTAAAGAAAATGAAATTTTTTTGAAGTATAAATTGATATTACAAAAATTGCGTGATTATTTTCTATGCTCTTTCCAGAATATTTGTATTGAGTTTGGACTTTAATTTTTTCCATAATTTAGTTATTCATATTTATTCCCACCAAAATTTAAATGGCAATGTTTTAACAATCATCTTATACTAATAGTGTCTTGTGGTTCTTTTAGACTCAAGGTTGGGTGCAACGCAAGCTATTGAAGAAGTAAAATTATTTAAATAGAAAAATTTATTAAAATATCGAGATATTATAGGGATAGGTGGGGATTATTCAAAGAATATTCCCTTCTCAAGAGTATTTCCCTTTGTTGGAATGGTGTGGTATTTACTTATAGATGTTTATTAAAATCTTTCATTCCATGTGAGTGGTACACGTGGTGTTTTGTTATTAGGAGGGGTGGGGGTCATCCCATGACACTTATACATGGAGCATCTTGTGTTTGTTTCATAAGGTAAGAATACATTTTTACATCATGTGGTGAGGAAATTATAGTGTAGTTTAACGTTTTACAACTATTATGAACTAGGGTTTTTTGCATCATGAAGCTCTATCATGGAGGGGTAACTCTTTATCCAAAGGGATTACGTGACAACCACTCATGCACCTTTGCGGGGGACGTAGAATTGTAATTTTCGTGTAGGAGTAGTCATTATTTTGGTATATGTTATGATCCCTTTATTTTGAATTAAATGGGTTATGATACATATTCTATGAAGAAAAACAAAGGTTTTAAACTCGAGCAGAACATGGGGTTAAGTGGGTGGATAATGTAATGGGTGCCACATGTCACATGGTGACTCGAGGTGAAACAAGACCAATCCAGCAAGGAAGTGAGTGTTTTGGGAACTAAACCTTCATTAAGGGATAATATCATAAGGGAACCACCATATAAAGGCCCGGGAAAAAGATTTTTTAAAAGATGGGGCCTAATAGAGTGGTGCTTCTTGGAGCTCGTATTCCTCATGAAGGTCAAGGGCTTTACGAATGGGTTTGATTTTCAAAATAGGGTTCCCCTACCTTATAGTGATGTGTAAATTTGGAAAGGGAGTGGTTCATGAATGTTGAATGACTCTCAAAGCCTTAGATACCCCATGGGGCCTTGTTCCCTTATGAAGGAATTGGTCCATCATGAAAGGAATCTCCACCTTGAGTGAATTCTCTTAATAACATATGGAAAAGGGTTTAGTGAAGCTTGCATACCTTGGGTGATCCATATTATCTTTAGTTCATGAAGGTTAAGAGTTTATTAAATAGGGATTGATCGTGGAATTTGAAAGTCTAGGGGACGTACATAAAGTATCCTAAAATATGGGTTATTTATAGGCATGAGGTTTCTCTATGATTTAATATGTCTAAGAAGATGTATGGGATTCTTGAATGGGCATGGATCAATGATTCGTAATTTCAGACTCATGAAGACACCATCAACCTTCCATGCAATCGTAAGCACTCGGAAATTTTGACAGTCATTGTGCAGAGGTTATCGTCAATACTTCAGGAATTTGCGAAAGAAACTTCTCATAAATAGAGATTCATGAGCTATGGGAATTCAAAAAAGAATAAATCTCTATAAATAAGAGCCTTAAGAAGGGTATTTTGGAATTTTTTTCTTAGATTTTCTTCAGAACAGTCGTACCTTCCTAAAATATTCACATGGTATGCATATTTTGGGAACAATAAATTCACCCATCAGAATGGAAGACGATGGGGAAAAAGTAGTGTTATATATTGAGGGAGAATCACTTAAAATTGAAAATCAACTATAGTTCAAGAATCTCACTCATGAAGCCCATTCCTGTTGCTTCCTTTCTCCAAGGTCATTTTGAAGACTCAGAAGGTAGTGCACTAATAAATAATATCAGGCCCCCATAAAGACACAAAACTATCACAATGAGAAAATAAATTTTCTCCCTTTTAATGAATCTCACAATATTTACAAACCACTCTTTATAAACACATATTATCAAACTAAATTCCTTTAACATTAATCCATGAAAATTTCTCAATGAATTAAACTTCAGTAACCCAACCTTTGAAAAGGGATCTCCATGACCGAGATCTTTATGAAAACCCTTTGTGAACAACATCCTAGATTTTCCTTCATAAACCAGACAAAAAAACAAATAAGTATTGAATCAAATGTCCAGTCAAGGAATCAATGTTTTCATTGGTTTTAGGGAGGACATGGCTAGTAAAATCATGATCAGGAAGTGCATTCAGAGTGACTTAGACCATGAATAACTTCTAGGACTAATGATAGAGGCATAAATGGAGTACCTTCTATGAAAATAGATAAAACTTTACTGCTTATAACTGATGGATAAGGTATATACACAACAACTAGTAGAGATAAGCTTCCCTAATAGTTCAAGGGAATACTCATGTAATATTAGTGGAATAGGACTTCTTTAGGGAATAATTAGATTGAACATGATACAATTATAGATGAATCCATCTGAAAAAATTTATATAAAATTGATGGGGAGATTTTGGAGGATGGGGAATCCCTCCCATAGTATCAGATACTCCTTATGGAGAGTTTTGTGAATCCACTTAAAGGATGGAACAATGACTGGGATCTCTGAAAGGGTGTATAATTCGTATATGTGTGGATGTGGGCCTACTAGGAATACACATCATGCACAGATTTCAATGGTGATCTGAATAATGTTTGGATCTTTGAATTATCATGGGCTTCACAATTTCACATCTACCACCCTTAGAAAATCATGCTTCAACTATTGAGAAAGTGGTCTCCAAGGACTGACATGTTCGATTTTCATCATGGTGTGGTCCGCATCAACCTATAGATGTTTCATCAAATTTTGAGGATCATGATTCAGGGGATGATGTATTATGAGTTCCTCCCCAAAGGGAACATTTGGGTGGATTAAGAGTTGTTTTCAACCCTAGTGATGGTGCTTCTAGATCTGGTGTAGGTCACGAGTGAATAGAATCTTGGGATGAGGGAAGTTCCCTTTAAGAAAATGTTTGATTACTTCCTGAATGAACCAATATTAGAGACATTACAGGAATAATATCTAGTAAAGAAATTATTTATGAGGCCATAGACATGTCTAGGAGTATACCAATGGGGAAACGAGTGGTCTTACTTGTGGACTCTGGAGGTGAGCCCATGGTTGCAGTGGAGATATTACATCAATCCTGAATCTTGACCAGTATTTAGGATAGTTTGATTTAACATTGTGATCATATATAGTTTTATTCTACTTTTTAGGTATCCACACATGGTGGTGTGTTCAATCACCTATATTATGGCAGAGATACTATTGATGAGGCAACACATCAATTTGGATGTCCCAATACTAGTGAAGTTGTATAAAATGATTCACCACATTAGGGAGGGTAAGACTTTGCTCCGGGGGTGTGGGAACCTACATTTCCTATATATCATGGTGGTTGCACGCATGGTGGGATAAGAGTACCTGCACCCCATCACTACTCCAAGAATAATCTTTCAACTGAAGATCTTGAATATCAAGGAGAGTATCCCATTCAAGTTGGGTTTAGTAGATGTTCTAGAAAAGATTAGGCTAGAAAATCACATCGTATTCCACATGATCCGCCTTCCAATATTGATGGTTACTCTTGATTATACAGTGACCATTGATTATTGATATTTACTTTTATCCTTTAGAGGTGGGGTAATTATGGCGAGGGTTGACTACAAGAATATTTGTGATCCATACAACCTCCATCGGTTCATAAGGAAATTATCATGTCTGTCGTGGCAGACAAATAAGGTATATTAGGAGTTTTATCATGAGTGTCACACTTTGATGATGAGGAAGATTTGGAATATGATTACATGTGAGGATAAGAAAATACAGAATTATTTGTGGCCACCTACAATCATATATGGCTCGATTCATGAGAATGGGAAATGTTGGGTGAGTGTATATCCTAGGGACATGCAAAGGCAATGGGACACCCGAGCTAATGAAGGGGTGGACCTTCAAACAGGGGGCTAGATTCGAGTGTTGGTCATTAAATACTATGGTAGGAGATCTATCCCAGTTGACAGGGCTCTAGTAGTGGTTTCTCCAATTCATTGACCTGAACAGGAGGTGGCTACAATGATATGAGTGGTAGCATCATGCCCTAAAATCTTGTGAAGGGGATCATGGGAAGAATGGGATCCCTTTAGGGTGATCTCGAGGGAATTTTTCCATGATCTGAGGAAGCATTTTCACCACATGGGATTCCCAGTGACATCAACTTTCCCATATCCAGCGATAATTGGGACATCTAAAGGAAGTTTACCAATGCTCACAGGAGGTGGAGTTCTGATATAGACATGAAAAAAAAGTTATGTTCCCTCAACCCTTCAAGGGGAAAGTATAGGGTACCTTCTTAATGTTGTGGTTGCGAGAATAAAACCATCAATTCTTGGAATTGAGGTAGTTTCCGTGGAGGGGACCTTGAATGGGGGACTAATTTCGACCACATAATTTTTTCTATAGGGGACATATTAGACCACTGCCCCTATAGAGGGGCTCGAAATGTGTCTTAAAAAAGTTAGATAAATGATCTACAATGGAAGATCCGATCATGGAAGTTGCAAAAGGAAAAAATACTAGAGTCAAATCATTTATGGAGGAGGAAGAAATTGTACTAGAGTGTAGAGCATTTTGGGAGGCTACATTGGATGTGTCTACACTATAATTACAAGTATTAGTGGTCAGAGGGGATGAAAATGGGGTCATACCACCAAAAGTGGAAGCTGAGGGAGTGGGGGCAGTTTCAGGCACCTTAGAAGTTCCACTGGGGGTAGTAGAGTATTTATAATTTGGTAGAGAGGATGATGATGAATTATTTATAAGAGTATATCTTCATTTAGTTATTCCCAAAAAATTGATCCTAGAAGACCTAGATGATGATGTACTGGGGTCTTACATATTTATAAGCCCATGCCACCAAATGATTTCATGGATTCTGGTTCTAACATCACTGAGGAGAATCATATTTTCTACCACAATTCACTGAGTAGTGTGTCTAACTTCATCACCCATGCCTAGATAGCTGATTTTTCGAACCTTATGGTTTCTCACCTCTATTGGATAGTCATATTGGGGACCGGTGGGGGGGACTTCTAGTAACCTTCATCCACTAGATCAGGAAATATTTGTCAAATGAGAATATTTGTAATGGAAGGAACACAAATTATCATAAAAGAAACCCAAGGATGAGGTATCCAGGGCACTTAGGGTTGTTGAAGGAGAGATAAATTTCCAGAAGCATAAAGTGATTTTTTCTACCTAGATTGAGATCATCAACAATCTATGGGCCATGTTTTTTCTTACTGAGGTTGAGCTAGTAGAGTTGACATCCTTGGTGACTATGTGTTGGAATAAGAAAAACCAATAATAGATCATATAAAAATAAGTCTTCTCCAAGGATGATATAGAGAGATAATACAAGTAAAAGTGGAATCAGACCCTATAAGACACCCAATAAAGGCATATCGAGATTGAATTCTCTATTATATAGTTCTATCTATGAAACACATATGAAAAATAGAGTCTCTAAAATGTTTAATACCCTTTGATACATTATAGTATTCAATTTATAGTATCCTTGAGAATGTTTTTTCACATTAATCATATTTATGAGCTAACCAATGATTAATCCCTATGATCACATGATCCATTCTCTATGTGAGAAACAAGTCAGGACCATATTATTTCCTGGTCATATGATAATGTTGGAAATCACAAAAAAAAAATAGGGGATATATTTTTATTTAGTGAAACTGAGACTGTTTGAGGCGAGGGATCCTGCAGCTTGAGAATAGGTCTCTCAAAACAGATGACATTGATTTTCTAATGTTTTCTCAGACACAAATGGGATAATTCCTGGGGAGTAGAACTAAACACGAACAAGGGGGAATATTTAGTGTGAATCATGATGCCCAAAATATAGAATATAAAGGTACTGGTGTCACAATATAGGATAACTATTGACTATGTTTCAAGAACACGATCTATAACTCTTAAACAAGAGTAGTGGGAAACAAAAATGTGTTGACTAATGACCATGTTACAAAAAAATAACTCACCTCATAATTTCATCCAAAGTCCTACATGATTTTTTCCCTATGACATATCCATTTTGGCTAGGAAACATTCTCTATGAAGTCCCTTTAGATGTTGAGGAGGATGAGGATCCATATAAAGGGAACACAATGTGTGGGAATCAAGTGAGGGTATATATTAATGTATTATAGCACATATGAAACTACACCACTATGACTTGAATCCCATTAGGTGGGAACATCATTCTGAGTAAAAATTTATACTCTTCTTCCAAGGGAATTATTATCTCAGATGTTAATCCATGGTGAAAGAACATGGATGATGTGGAATATGGCCAACACAAGAGGATATGGTCTCTAGGGAAAGGGCCTAAGAGGCCTTATAATTTTACATATTATAATGAGGATTATAAACACGCAGTATTACATCATGTTGTTAGGATGATATATTTCACAATTTTACATTGTGTGATTGGGAAATTAAGTCAGGAATTTCTACGTCATTCATCTCAGACATGTGAAGAGAAATGAATAATTCTTTCCCAACCGCATTGGTAGAGGGTGCGGGAGGGTACCATGATAGAATATATAGTTCTATGAATTAGAACTAGGGTGGTCCGCATACACTTTATGGTTAGGATTTATAGACAATGGTTTTTAGTTTAAGGTTAAAAATCTTAGACCATAGGATTCAGTTTATGTTTGTGAAGCCTTGACCCAATGGTGGGTGCCTCAATGGAATGTATTCAACATTAAAGGGTAACCAATGTTAATGGAGGGTCCTAGGAGGCCACATGATCCCTCATGAAAATTCTATGACACACCATGATCAGTGTAAATTCCAAATGTCAGGACTATACTCATAGTTATATGTCCTAGAGTTTGGACTATGAGGTGACTTAAGGAGTTTGGTAAGGCATGAAAGGGTATTAACCCGACATGAATAGAGGGGCCTAGGAGGCCAACATTCCATGAAATACATAAAGGGATGGCTAAAAATAATTTTAAATTGTATATCTTAAATTGTGTCATATACATTAACGCCATAAAGTTTTGGTTGTGAAAATGTTTAAGGAAAAGGGACCCTGATGAGTTAATATAGGGGGTGGACCCAAGAAAAAATATATAGGAATCACTACATATACCATAGATATGGGAATTAGGGAACACATAGTAATGAAACACCGCATGGTAGAAGACTGCTACAGACAGGGGGTACCCTCCCAAATAAGGGTATGGAATCTTCTATTACATGGATATGAGCCATCCCAAATTTACAAGGGGTAATGCTACTATTTAGTATCATGTGCTAAGTATATTAGTGTTCGAACATACTGTATTTTTCAGACATGGAATCTTAGTTTGACCAAGGGTTATTCATTTCCTATTCTATGGAATCACATACATTTCTAGGGTAACAATGTAGTTTAATGTACTATTATGAGGATGTTACTTCCACATTTTAGACTATGAGGGAATCATATCCTACTGATGATCATGGAAATTAATAGGGGATTATACCTAGAGGGAGTCCAAGGGAAACCTTTAGGGTAATTTAACCATGATTAATTGATGTTCATGGGGAGAATTTTTATATGGGACTAGAGATTGAATGTCTATGAATCACAATGAATACCATAAAGATGGGAATCAAGCCACATAGGGTTCTGGAGGAGATACACATAGTTTATGGTCATACAGTCTGGACCATGAGATGAAGCACAGTTCAAGGATGTTTGTGTGGTACAAGAACTAAAAGTCTACATGAATGAGCCAACACATCCATACACCACATGAAATAATCTTGTATCTAGCTGAACATGATTTAAGGTCATAGAGTCTAGAAATTGGAAAACATTTTTGAGTCATGTCTCTTAGAAAAAAGGTAGTTGTTTTAATGTCCTGATGTGGGGATTTGAAAATATTTTATTTTCAAGGCACTGGTGTGGCATGAAAGAGGTAAAACCAAAAATGGATTATCGAAAAAAATGCCAAATACTATATAGTTATAAAGAGACAAACAACACATTGTTTAAGGTCATAATCCTTAGAGCCTGACTGGGGAAATATGACCAAAGGGTGGCTAAATTTATGGATGGGCCCAAAAATGAGAAGTCTTGGTGTTGCTTAGTATACTATAAGAAGGGGAATCAAGTCACATGTAGATCTAAAATATGTGTGGTAGATGACCAATTCTAGTAGGGATGATTCTCTATAGTAAGGGTATTTAAGGCATCCCACGGTTATTGTGGGGCATCCCATGTTTGGGGCATGTGGTAAGGTTTTTTAACCATCCCATAATTATCATACAAGGAATGTTGGGTGAGGATAACATAAAAATAATCTCTTATTTAAAATTAAAAAGGAATCCTAGATTCAAAATGGGTATGATTATAGTTTAACATCATGCATTGATGATTTTTTTTAATCTCTTACTTTTCATACAAAGAATCCTTGTTTAATAATTTGTAAGATAATATCATATTGAGAATCATCATGAACTTCTATAAGGTAAAACTGTATTTTAACATCATCCACTAAGGATGTTAGGATTTTTAGTTTAAAGTCACACTAATCAGGTTATAGGTGATCAAAATAGATTAAATTCATAATGCTTGGACAATGGGGGAAGAGCATTACAAAAGGGATACACATGGTGTGATGGTGGGACAAAACCAACATGAATGGGGACCAAGGATGCCCTTTTCACACAAAACACTCCCAAGGATGACTCGTACAACGTTTAAAGTCATGATACTTGGACAAGAAATCCTATTTTATCTTCATAGAGCTTGGACTCTGAGGGGGAAGAGTATCTAGAGGATATCAAAACTACAAAAATGGTATATTTCTACGGTTCAATACCATGGAAATAGGGCCAAAAACTATAGTCTTAGGCTAAGACCACAGTTTTCCCAATCATGGGAACTATCTCTATGGTAGTAGGGTCTGACCTATGGACATAGTTTTAACTGTGAAAATAGGTGGCCTATTTCCTCGAATTTGAAAATTGTGGTAATAGGTGTCTTCGTTGTCAATCATGATAGTTGACATATGGCCAAGATTTTAACTATTGAAATATGTGTCCTATTTCCATAGTTTTAAACATGGATATATCCCTAGAAAATTGTTGTAATAGACTAAAATATTTGTGCATAGCTGGATTCGACTTCTGCACCTTCACTTCATGTTTTAGTTCCCTAATCACTACATCACCAAGTCCTCGGTATATATATATATATATATATATATATATATATATATAATTATATATATATTTTTAAAAACTATTTAAATAGCCTGAAAAACATGGAAATAGTTTTTCCCACCCTTTTTTGGTGGGAAATATTTTCTCTTGCATAAGGGTGGGAGACCTATAGCATTGGTTTTCAAAACTGTTGTTGTAGCCCTTTGAAAAAAATGGCTTATAGAAATGGTTTTTAAAACTATGGAAATAAGACACATTATAGTGCCTATAGGATTGGGCTATAGTCATAGTTTTAAAATCGTTGTTTTAGGCCACATAACTGTGGTCGTAGCCACCTATAACCACGGTTTTAAAATAGTTTCTATAGGTCTGTGGCAGTTAGCAATTTTTTAGTTTTGTATTTGTAGTGGGGTGGAAAGACAAACCCATCATCAATGGGGTCTATGGAGTCCAAAAACCACACAACACATTTATGGGGAGACATGTATATTTTTTAATGCCATGATTCTCATATGATAATCCTAGTTTAAGTTCATATATTTTGGACCATGGATCCCCTTATGTGAAGTACATCTTGAGCAACCTGGTGTTGGTGGGAGGTGTGATACACTCTCCATCAATTGTGACCAAAGAGTATGACACTTTGGAATAAACCTTTGGAATTATGTAGGTTCATTCCACATGGGCTAAAACATTGGTATATTCTTTATAGGTATCATTTTCATTTTAATATTAATTACTCGGTTACCCTGGAAAAAGGATAAGATAATAACCTTCTTATTGAACTCTCCTCTAATCTTGTTATGGTGCCTCTCTATATTGTGCAACGAATGGAGCTTATTTTCATTGAGGGATTCCAAATCATCTAGATGGACTATTCTATTTTTTCCTAGTGTTATCTTATCATAGAATTTGTTTAGAGCGATAGAAACTATATCTCGATGGGCAGGAGTACCTCTTTTCCATACACAAAGGAGTATAAAGTCACCTGGGTGGAATTATGAGTAATCCTCTGATAGGCCCAGAGGGAATTGAGGAGCATTTCTAAAAAACATTTCTTATTCTAACACAGTATCAACATCAAAATGTTAAACATGGTATTGTTTATTTCCTCGATCTATCCATTTTTCTTCACATGGTATTGGGAAGTATAGTTCTCCCAGATATTATACTTGGTGTATATCCTTTTCAGATCCACAACCCGAATGTTTTTCTCGTTGTTGACGATAATTTTATGAAGAATTATGAATTATAGGATTATGTGGGAGATCATGAATTTGATCACTATTCAAGCCTTGAACTCTTTTAGGGGAATCACCTCTGACCACTTGGAGAATAAATCCATCACATTTAGAATGAACCTTTACTGGAGATATTTTCTTGGTGGATATGGGCATAAAACATTGATTCCCCATACTAAAAAGGGTCACGAATAATTGATTGTGAGAAGGACTTCCATTGATCGGTGAAAAAAAATTCATGTATTTTACACGTATGAAATCTCTTCGAAAACATTATGATGTTATGGACTATGGTGGTCCACAAGTAGCATAGTCTATGGATCTAGCGTTTGATCTTCAATCCTACATGATGGAAACCATAGGAACCGACTTGATCATCCTTCAAAACCTAGGTAATCTCATGTCCCTGGATGAATGGAGGATAATTACCTCATACCCACATCTTTTGAGAGTTTATTCAGGGTTTATACCATTATAGAGGGTGAACTGTGCCACACACTAATATATTTTGTCACACTTAACTCGATCTAGCAGGATGATGTCATAATGTATATACTCAGTAAAACAATTTGACTAGTGGGCTGATTCCTCTACTATGGGGGAACCTAGGGGGTCCTGACATAAAATCACCAGCATCCAGCTAGTCTACCTTATTTTTTTCATCATCATATGAAATGATATAAGTTTTGACTCGTTGATGCCCCATGTGAGTGAACACGTCATCCTAGTCAATCTCTATAGGAGATGTGGAAAGGTAGCCAGGGAATTGGCTTAACCATTCTCTAATATAGGGACATAAGTAACTTAGGAATACTAAGAGAATTAGGCCACTAACTGATGAGTGTGCTATGGTAAGGCCATGATCTTTGGATTTCTGATGATGTAGTCACCATTTTTCTATTTGATGATGAGATCAGAGTATCTATTCACATTCAAGTTGTAAAAATCAATATAGAGGGCCATATAGAGACCAATATTAAGAGCATTATATTCTACCTTGTTCCTAGTGAAGCCCCCTAATTGAAGGAACAAGTATTGTATGATGGCATGTGTGGGGGTGATGATGACGATCCACAAGAATACTTAGTTAATCTTGGAATCTTTGAGCCATCTACTGGTCGGGATCCGAGATGTACCATCTAATTGAATCATTGAATATAGAATATCTTGATTCACTGAGAGTATTACCTCATCTAGGAAATCAATAATCAAAGGAAATTTTTCAGGGGCCAGATAACCACCCAATAATTCTCCTAATTTATGTCCCTTGATGGATTTTTTTAGAATTAACTTGATGTCAAACTGTAGAAGAATCACTGCCCAATGTGCCAATTATCCCAAAAATATGGGTTGAGTTAGTATATACTTCAGCAACTCCACATGAGACACAAAATGTATCTATGGTGCTTCAGATAATGCCTCAACTTCTACACTATAGAAACAAGGGTGAGTTACCTCTTATTAATAGGGGAATATTTTATCTCTGTGTTGATGATCATGAAATTGAGATAGTGTAAACTCTTCTCCATAAAATCATTGTTTATCTAAGTAAGAAGAGTATTGAGGGGACATTCAATGGTAGTGACTTACCATACCATAGAAGTTGAGGATATCCACCCATATTGGAGAGAGCCTAGAATCCAACTATAGAATCGATCAATAAATATATCACTACAAGGGGAAAATCATCCTTCGGGCCATGGAAATTAGGGTCCTGGAAGTTAATAAAGGCTTTGATATGTATGTTATTCTTCTTTACATGGATGATGTTGGAAATATACTTGGGGTAATATAATTCTAGAATGTTTGATTTGATAATCTTATCAAATCCATCCTCGACTATAGAACCATGAGAGGGGAATATTTTCTTAGCAGGATATTTGAAACCACGATGACTTTCTAGGAGCCCCTGATGGTGGATGGTGGCTTAAAGGTCTAGTATTGGCATCTAATTGTAGCCCTAGGAAAATACATCTTGATGCTACTTTAGGGAGTCCACATACTACTGGTTCTCAAGAGGCATGGATTCACTGATTAGTGTTAACCTCGAATCAACCTCAGTAACCCGGTTCACCTAAATCCTCTAATTGAAAGTGGTTAATATACTTTCTTTAATGGGTGGGGGAGATTCATTCAAATCATCTTCATCAGGTGAGGTAGAAGAATTGGTAGGAGGGGACGGTCTATCCAGGCTAGCTGATGTGGATGGTGAACTAGTGCCTACATGAGAAGATAAAAACCCATACGGAGAGGATCCTGCTCTTACAAGACAATAAATATAGATGTTGTTTAGTCATTTCAATCGGGCCTTTGAGCACGTGGCACATTTTTGATGTCAGAGTAATGGTGGTGAGTCTTTTCCTGTCAATTCAACCATGCCCTATGAAATAAGTGACAATGTAATGAAATGGTGGATATAGGGTGAACATCTTGGTACCTCAAAGGATTGCGGGTCTTTGGTATCACAAGATCTTATCCCATGTAATATTAAGTCTTACACTATGGATGTTACTAAATTTTATGGATGAAACATACCATTCTTCTAGAAACTACAAACTAACATCTGAAGTCCATCATTGTGTCATCAATCGATCGATCATGAGAATGAAAACATCATCCATGTCGGCCCACAGATAAGTCACAGTGGTTATGTGTTCAAACTCAATGGTGTGAACCTAATTCCCCAATATCTTATAATATTTGGTGTCCAGATAGAAATAATCTTATGATTCTAAGGTGGAAATATCACCTTAGAGTACCCCAACTTTCCCGTTGGGGGAGTATTTGAGGAACTGGAGATATGAGGAGTGGAATGTTGCATGCAGATGAATCAAGGTCTGAAAAAGTAGCGTGTTGTAGGAATTATCATGTGAGACAACTATGAATTAAATAATTTCAATCATGTCCCTAAACTAAGTCCTCTACCGGATCTTATCATACAACGTTTACTCAATCATGTCATAACCTAAAATTTTCACTTCTGGGAGAGTTCGATATGTTTCAGTAAATCTTATATTATTTATCATATAAGTCAAGATGAGACTAATCCCAAGACCTATGTCTATTAGGAAGTGATAGATATAATCCCCAAATTAGTTGTCTATGGTAGCTAACATAGACTTAAATTATATTGGAATTTCCAAGGCTTCAATGAGGGTTTGATGCATTTATTCCATCATGAAAATGGCCTAGAGAATTTAGAACCAAGCGGGAATTATAGTGAGCTGCTTCAACATTTCATATGTATTTTTCAAAGTAATATTTATGGTTGTGGGGGTTGCTACTTGGATGGGGGGGAATGGGTGCTACCGGCTATACCATTGGGTTCTGTCTGTTATTGAAAATATCATGTAGTTGACTAGATCACTCACCCAGAACCACTCATGGCTATCAGTCATCTAGTTAAGACATGGATCTATTAGTACATGGTTGAACATGGTGCATTCATGGATGGTCTACCCAGTCATTTAACAAGGTCATATTTGGTGGATCTTATTGATCAATTATAACTGCTGATTGTAGCAGTGTGTCTGACCGAGAGTGGTGGGAATACTGTGCTTGTTAATCTCTCCATAAAACCTACTACCTAGTGTTGGTATGTGTACGACTCAATTCAAGGAACTGGAATGAGTATTTTGGTATCCCATGCTTCTTTAACCTCTCCTTTTATTGTGTTTAATAGATGCACATAGTGGTTTTACCAGTTATTCCTCATCATCGGGGACCATTATGTGATTTACCAACTCGAAGGAATTTAAAAAGGTACACACTTTATCTTCATTAAAGGGGTCTTCTAGTGTTGAGTGGACCCTGGTGATGTTTACCAACTCCAAAGGCATGAAATCACTAATGGCGTGAGATTGATTTGGTACCACTGTGGGACTCTAATTTGATTTTCACTATCATCACATACTCTATGATATTTTGTAGGATGTGACATATATGTAGAAGTTTCTGCTGAGGGAGGTATGGTTCCAGCAGTTCAAACATTCCTAGGATTGTGTGGATGACATTTGGGATGTGGTCGAATGACCTTTGATCCAACCAGTGGTCATTCTTCTTTGTCTCGTGGCAGGAAACCTACTATCATTCACCTAAACCCTCATAGCTGCTACTTAGCTCGGTAGAGATATATTCTACATATATCGGTATGTTTCCTAATAGGACCAAGCCATGATCCACTTAGTCCTAGAGTCCATGCTCGAACACATATAATTTTTTTAGAGTATAAAATAGGATCTTATGGAAAGGTAAATGGTCGAGGTGGTCAATGCATTCAACTTCCACTGGCCTATTGTAATCTAGTAGCTTTAGAATCCCCTTTTCTAGAGAACAAATGAAATAACCTAGGACTTATGTATCCTTGAAAGAATAATCCTGGTTTTTTTGGTGTGGGAAGGGAAATATGGGAGCCTAGAACTAGTGGGGTTCTAGAGTCATGTGAGGTGATGGAGGCACATTCTATCATCTTAGAGGATAATATTAGGATGGAGGTGTTTGGAATTTTTTCATCGGGTGAGATTGAGCTTCATAAGGATACATCACATGGTGAAGCTCTACATATATAGGGGACAAAAATTCTAATGACTTAAAATTCTCTACATATATCGTGGTAGTAGTCTCTTATTATTAAGATGTTCTTATATGATATGGAAGAGAAAATGGGAGAGACTGTTTATCATTCTATAAGAATTTCTTAAGACATTGGTCCTTATTAGAGAACTCTTAGAATCAATTTGAACATTTTTGAGTGGGGAGGGTTGGGTATACCTCGTGATTAAAACTCCCTATGCACATCGTTAGTATCTAATATTTAGTCAATAGCATGTCGAGTGAATAGACACTACTACAAGAATGGGAAAGGGAAGCGCTACACCTTTATCAGCGCTAAAAAAAGTGCTGATAAAGGGGGCCTTTATCAGGACTAGAAAAAAGAGCTGATAAAGGCAGACCTTTATGAGCGCTAAAAAAAGTACTGATAAAGGCCCCCCTTTATCAGAGCTTTTTTTAGCACTGATAAAGGTGACCCCTTTATCAGGTCTTATTTTAGTAGCGCTGATAAGGGGGTCTTTATCAGCGTTGAAAAAAATTAATATTTCAAAAAAAATCATGAAAAATAAATTGTTGTTTTATAAGTATATTTATTCATATATAAATATAATATATATTTTTAAATATGTTTTATATATGTATAAATAGATTATTTAATTTAATATATAAGAAATTTAGTGAAAATAAAAAAATTAGTAATTAATAATTTGCTAATTATTATCGATTAAAAATCATTTAATAATAATTTTAAGACACAAAAAATTAAAAAAATTAATTAAATATCTAAACTAAGTTGAAAATGTAACTCAAACTTCAAACGGCCATGACTTTTGATCCGGGGTGTCCGTTTGAGTTCTACAGCATATAAAATCGAATCTTGTGATGATCTCTATGCACTGGTGACCCAAGCGAAGCCTCTGTCACATATTTCCCACCCAAAAAAATCCCACAAGGCCTTCAAAACTAATTTTTTAGTCGGGATACCCCTATTTGTTAATATTCTAACAGATATAACTTTTGATCCAGATTTTCGTTAAGCATGTACCACATATCATATCAAATATTGTTTCATTTTCTTCGATTTGACTAGTTGTGGAATTGAAATGGGCTTCTAAATTATAAGTTATGGTCGTTTTAACTTTCAATGGCTTTTCAAAGACACATATGTATGTATTTATTCGTATGTGTCTATGTGTGTGTGTGTGTTGTATATATGTATGTATGTATTTATTTATTTAATTATAAACACACATAAAAAACATATTTCATAACTGTATTTAGAACTAATCTTATAATTATATATTAATATACAAAAAAATATACGGATAAAAAATTATAACAATATATATATATATATATATTAATATACGAATGAATATATATATACTAATATATGAATAAATAAATTTATATTAATATGAATCTATATCAATATACAAATAAAGATAAATATATATATATATAAATAGATATATCATTAAATAGAGAAAAAAATGAAATTGCATAGTTGTAAATGTACCACCGCAAAAGGGGGAGGTTGCAGGTTCGAGTTCGGGTGGAGGTAAAGGTGGTGTGCACGTGTGAGGATGCGCTAGAAGGGCAGCACGCAAGAGACCTCCAGCTACTGATTAATGGGTGGTGAAGCGCTGATAAAATCTCTCCCCGCGCATTATTTATTTTTTTAATTTTTTTAATTTTTTTTTGACTTTTATCAGTTCTTTTAAAAAAGCGCTGATAACGGCCCCTTTTATCAATGCTAAAAAAGCGCTGATAAAGGGGACTTTTATCAGCACTTTTTTTAGTGGTAATAAAAGTGGCCTTTATCAGCGCTTTTCGGAGAACTGATAAAAGGGACCCCCTATATTAGCACTGATCTTTATAGCACTTTCTTAGCGCTGTTAAAACCCATTTTGAGCGTTGATATCAGCCATTTTTGTAGTAGTGAGGTGAGACCTTTCAACCGACCAAAAAAATCATGAACTCACTCATCAGGACTTTGATTACACTTGAAGATGTCAAAAATACTTGTCTTTCATGTGGTGGAGCAGAACTAGTTGATAAACTACCTACAAAGGTCTCCCTAGTCAGTGGTGGACCCTATGTGTCTATGGTTGTACTAGAAGGATATGGATCCTTCCAGGGTCTAATCAAAACATGGTTCTCGATGGCCTTCTGATGCTCTTGGGTTCCCAACATGGGTATAGATCTTTATATGAACTGGTAAAAATTATGTAGCTGATCACCTGTCCCATTTATCATAGAATATATAGGGTTCCCAAACTATGGGGGTGCTCAAATTTCATACACCCATTCTGGGTATGACATTCCATCAAGTGGGATCAACAACTATCACATCTTCAGGGCCTCAAGGTGGGAAATGAGTGTATCTATCAAATCATATTTCCATGTTTCTCAATAATGACAAGTATTCCTGACCACCAATTCATTGACAGGCTCATCAAGTCGGTATGCAGGATTAGAGGCTTGTGGAGTAGCTCATAATGGGTCCTAGGGAGGATAATCAGGCTACTTAGAAGGCATTGGAAACTCATACAATGACTGATTTATATAAAATCCTACCTATACTATGTTTAAATTCAATGGACAAATGAGCCTGACCTAGTGAAAATGGCCCATTAGAACTGGATACCTTAATAAAAGAGAAATTGGATTTTCTTAGGCATTATAATTATCAATCCATCAATCAATAATGATATCATTGATGAATCCCCTTCTCTCTTCATCATTCTTAAGAAATACATCCATCATATAATTTGTTTTCATTTTTTTGACAATGTCAAATGGATCTGATGGATCAACATGTGAATTTCCCTTAGTAGTGTTTAGATGTGTAGGAAGTGCCTCATCAGGACCCCCAAGTGTATTTCCCACTTTGTGTATGGATTGTATTAATTGGAAAAATAATTTTCATTAGTTTTCAATGGAGATTGAGGAGATATTAAGATCCCATTATTATCAATATGATGATGTATTTTCATTGTTAATGGAGCTTGGATGAAGTCTTCAAATCTTGATAGTTATAGAAACATATGTTGAAGACTTTGAATTTCAAGGTGTGATGCATTGTTTAAAATAGAGTAAAAGATGATTAGAAGATGAAGAGTTCTTTATAATTCATATTACAAAAACATTAAAATAATAATAGGAACTAAGGCTCATTCAATATTTCACTATTTCAAGAAAACTATAGAGGAAGTTGAAGAAAATTTGACTCTAATTTTCATGATGTAAGATTTGATGTTGCTTTGCTGGTTTGTATTTAACAAATATCAAACGCTTTTGGGGGAAGTTTTGATGAATGATTTATGATTGTAAGGGGAGAAAAGATATTGTTGATGGTGTTATATGTGATTATGAGGGGTATCGTGATCAGTAAAGGTAAATATCATTTCATTGGTGCAATGCTTTGATGGAAGCCTCTTCGATTATGAAAACCATTTTGAACGAAAAATATTTCTGGATCTGCGCAAAAAAGGGAGCTTCGTGATAGAAAATTGAGAGATATGTGAAATGGTTCTGATGTGGCCCAGAAGGTTCTATAATCGGTTGAAATGCCTATAAATAGTCATATATCCCCATAATATTAGTAGTGATACTTATTAAAAATTTTAAGTCTCTAGATTCACGATGGTATAAGAGCTCCGTGAAGTAGAAATTCTTTGTGAGCTTGGGCGTCATTAAATAAATTATAAAGACATGATTGATTATAATGATTCTAATTAATGGATGCTTCATGATGATGGTATGTTCTGTGTTGAATCATTTATCATAACAAATGAAGTGAGATCTATGAAGGTAGTGAGATATGTGAAGGAAAATAGCTCTGTGAAGGCTATTAGCTTTACGAATGAAGTTTGTTTTGAAAATTCAGTGTGATATACTAAGGCCATTAGCATTGGGAATTTAGTTTAGTTCATGAAGGAATATTTCTTCATGAATACTAGGAGTTACGCAAGAGTGCCCTAGGAATAGAAGTTCTTATTACCTAGTTTAGGTAAGAAAGTTCTTGGGAATACACCACTGTACAGTTCCAAATAATTGTGTGTCGAATAATAAGAAAGTGGACAATAAATATTCAATTATTCCGGCCATATCAAATGTGATTATACTAATATTAACTATTCGTAATTTATTTAACAACCAAAACATAATTTTTTGATTCCAGAAAGAATAATAAGAAGAGATAATAGTGTATTTAGTTTTTCACTGAAGAAGATTGGGAGAAGAATAGTACTGACTGACAAAATTGAAACTAGTTGATTAAAATTTTGGTTATAGAGAACTCAATATAGCATCCTACCAAACATCATATTATTTAGACTAATGGAAGAACATGATTATGTAGCTATTATTTTGATGTTGGAAGAAGAAAGAGGGTTGTGTTTCTTTCCTACTACTGTGCAAGTAACCAAGTGAATTTGAAGGTTGGGAAGATCAAATAAGTACTATGAAATCCATCAAGTTTCAACAAGTGGAATACTTTCTTGGTGTTACAAACCTTTATTGACAGGGATAAGATTATCTTGGGAGGCAGTATAAAGAACCAGTAAGGAGTAGTAAGTCGGACTAGGTCACCAACAGTTCAGGGAAGAAGAATTGTTTCATTCCCCCCTCCAATGTGTAGGGATTGACACTGGATTATGGATTTTTTTCTAAGACAAGCCACTATAACTTGTTACTATATTATAGTGGATAATCCGTGTAGTGGTCATACCTATACACAACAAGGACTATTTAATCTTATTGTGTAGTTGAACTTCTAAAATTATCATGTGGATATTTTTACTACATTCATATACTTTAATGCAACACAAAAAGAGAATAGGAGAATCAATATCTTAATTGGTCAAAGGTAATGGGATTAAAATATGTAATTGGATTATAAATCCCCCAAAATAGATTTACCCCCCCCCCAGTGTTAGGAATATCCCAAACTAGTCCCTTTACCAAAGCTGAGCACCTAACTTTTCTTGTCGATTCGAACACCAACGTGATGATCTATCATATAATGTAGTACCCTTGGGTTTGGTTTTCCAATAAAACCCTACTTCATATCCCATGTTCTCATGATGTTCTAGAAAAACCATGCTTTACATAATGATACCAAAAGTGGAGCCGTTATTATTAATGGGTTGGTCATGTTGTTGCATGATAGGGATGAAGTGTATAGCATTACACTATCCCCATACCATGATCTGTAAATGCAGAAAAACCACTTTCACAACATCGTGGTGCACTGTGAGGCTCCTGATGCATCTCTGTTGGATGTTCTAGTAGTATTTTGGTGAATCAAGGTAGTGAAGCACTAGGAGTACAACCAGCTCCACCATTTGTAACTACAAATTGATGTTATTTAGGTATATCAAGTTTACTTGGTATTCCATCAGATGATCACAGAGGAAGTGAAACGACACTCAGAAGGTCTAGTGGAAACACATGGCTTAGGCCTATGTAAGGGATTTTGGGATGTCGATGTTTGTAGTAACCACTAGCTTGAGTACTACTCATATCTAATCAGCAGTGAGAACCTCCCCTGTAACCTCTTGATCAATGTAAAGGACTTTCTCTTGGTTATCAAACACTCATATCTACACTAGCCCAAATATGGGTGGATCCACCAATGTAGATTGATGTTATGGAACTTTTAGTGGTAGAGGAGTTGCTACATGAGTCTACTGTTCATTTCATGCTGGGGAATCTCCCGGGGGTGGCACCAACCACATTGTTATTTTCTTATAGGACTGAGTGTTCAGCAATATCTGATTTACAAGGGTAGTGGCAAAAATCTATGACTCAGTAGAATTATCACCATCAATGAAATTTAGCCAAGACTAGAACATCTCTCTATTATATTGGGTGGAGGTATAGAATAATATTAATGATAATGGGGATGGATTCCCTTTGATCCCATCGTAGGGATCTATAACTTCCTCCACCTACATGTACCTATAGAGAGATCTTGGGATCCAGTAGATTTCATCTTATGGGATGGTGAACATTAACTATCGAGATCTTTCCCTAGACTTTGGTAGTCATTGTGTAGGTTCCATTACTAAGTCTTATTTGTCCATGAAATCATATAGGTCAATGAGGTCAATAATGAATTGGTATTTCACAATATTTCACCTTTGGTGGAAAGTTTTCAACCTTATTCCCCAGGAAGGTTCTTCAGTGAAGGGTACCTCTTTGACATGGGGAGGAAATCTATGTTGGTGGGTGTAGACAAAGGGAGGACCTCCTTTTTGAATGGTTGGAGCATGAATAGGGCCTTCAAGATTGTTGAAATGGGCATAGGGCCGACCTTCATTTTGAGAAGTGGAAGTGCAAATAAAACCACCCTATTGTTTTTATGGTGGATTGGGGAGTATATCTGTATACGATGATGATAGTGTGTGGAGGATATCCATACTAAATATAATCACCATAGGTCAGACTATAATGACCTTAGGTAGTGTCTATGACTGAAAAAGTTAACACGACCAACCTATGAGGTGGTTGGGGTCTAGATCCCAATCGGGTGAATATGTATCCCTGATTACATGTTTTATGTATCTAGAGGGATGCACCGGTAGTGGAAGGGGCTACTGGAGTTGGGTAAAATGATTCCCCAAATCAGGAATTCTCCTGAGCCTTCCCTAAACATTGGGTTCAGGTGGTTCCGAATAGGGCTGATGGAGTATAGGTAAATTCCTCCTATTCTTTTTCCTAACGGACCGACTATTTCTAGCATTGATGGGGCAGGGTGGGATCCATCTTTGTTAGCTCTTGGGTAGTACTCATAGCCAATAAGACTCAGGAATCCCCCACCTCATCGGTGTCGGGGAGGAAGTCACAGGATCACTTTTGGGAGAGGCTCCTGAAGTAGTTGGCTATTGGAACAAGGGTTGTTTCCCCATATGTATTCCTTGGTGGTTGTTGTGCCACCTAGGAACTAATGCCTACATGTACAGGAGGGCCATTTACCTCATGTTAATGCCCCCCTTTCACTTGTACTGATGCATGAGGGTGTCTATCACCCTCCTCTAGATGATCTTAGAGGGGGAGATGAGGCTTGGGTTCCCAATAGTGTATGTCGTAGTGGGAGTTTTTTTGAAGGAGCAGTCATGCAATGTTTCATTTCCATTGGTTCTCCTACACCAGTGAAAGAAGGATCTATGTGGATGATTTCCTATAGCTGTGGTTCCATAGGAAATGTGGATTCATCCATTAGAACTAATATAAGGAAACAAATTCCTAATCCACCAAATTTTTTAATCCAATGACATCCTAATCCACAAATTTATTTAACTCTACTCATCCCCATGTTGAGGGAATGAGTTTCACATTGGGTTCCCCATTTATATTTTTGACAGTTTTATTGGGGCCCCACCTATGCATCAACACATGATGCACATGTTTGTGGAATTTTCCACACATTTCAAACATCCAAAGGCGTTATACTTTCATCACTATCATCATAAATATAATATCCTTGATTGAAATGTTATGATGGGATGTTGTTCCTCCTTTCATGGATTCCTCCTTGGAACTAGTTTCCTTGTCTGGGTCTCCCACATAGATTTATGTATGGTCTATTGAACTTATTTGTAGTTCTATATCTCAGAGAACATTAGCTCATTAAACTAATTCTTTAATGACATTCTCCTTTCTTCATGACATGGAAGTAACCTCATTTGAAAAGATTTGTTTTTTGGGAATCTTTGGGTATGTCTCGACATTATAAGCATAGGCCACCTATATTCTTCCACTTTGGAGGGAATATAGTATGATGTATCTTAAGGAATTAAAACCAAGGAATCCCATGTCAATCATGAGTTAATAATTCTAGGGCTACAATATTTCCAAGGATTATTACCTTAGTCATCCAACACTAATTCATAGGCTAGCTGTTTGGGATTGGTCAGAAGTTATACATATTATGGAGATGGATCAGAACATCTAGTTGATATGGATCATGGAATGATTTTATCATTTTATGGATATGATATTGATTGATCAAAACACCCCATGGAGGTGGATCAAGGAGGTTTGTTCCATGTAGGGAATATGTCACACCTGGATAGTTAGATCATAATTCCCCATGAGGTGTATTTGGGAACGATAGATTGGATTTCACCTTGAGTTGGATATGGGATATGCATCCCTATAAGGGAAGATGTCACTCACGGATGGTTTATCATTGCAACAAAACACCCCACGAAAGTGGGACTGAATGTTTGATCATAATTCCCCTTATACAAGATTAGGAAGGTGTGTCCCTAGGAGGGAAGATGTCACACTTGTAAGGTTTACCATCAGATCAAAACATCATATAGAGTTAGTTCTGCAAGTTTGATAAAAACACCCCATGATGAATATTTTGTAGGTGCATCCCTAAGATGGAAGATATCATACCTAAAATTTTACCAATGGATCAAAACACCTAGTATAGGTGAATCCATATGGTTAATCAGTACACCCTAGAGATAGGGAATGTAGGTTCTTCCCAAGGAGAAAAGACGTAACACCTGAAAGTTTACCGATGGATTAGGAAACCTAATGGTGGTGGACCCTGGAAGGTATATCACTAAGAAGAAAAAAATAACACCATGAGTGGAAGGATCAGAACACCACTTGAGGTGGATCCAAGAGGTGAATCCCTTTGAGGGAGTATTGGGTAGTTTATCAATGAATCATAACTCCGCATGTAGGTAGGTCCAGGATGTCTATTAGAATTCACATTATGGAAGATTAGGGAGGTGTGTCCCTAGGGGGACACCAAAGTTTACCATTGGTCAGGATTGAACCATAGGGAGGCATCCTAGATAACCTATTTAGAAGAAATATATTGAATCCCACATGGTTTGATGCCTCATTTTAAATATGTATGATAGGAAGGATCCATGCAGTTTAATGTCATGTGTTAAGAATGATCATGTCGTCAAAGGGTCATTGATGAGGGATGGTGTGAGGATTGCACATCAAAGATACCTGGAGGATCCCATATCCTGAGAGCGGTGCAAGGTATGTCCTATTAGTAGTGGGTGTTGGGGTAATCCCTTACCACTCATAAATAGATAATCATGTTCTTATTTCACACATTAAGAGTATTGTTTTACATCATATGATGTGGATATTGTCATGAAGTTTAACATCATACGACAATAATGAAAACTATGAAATTTTATGTCATGAATCTTGGATGTGGAATACTATCTGTACCCCCAGGGATTATGTGACAGCTTCTCATTTATCTTTTGGAGTGTCGTGTAATTGGCATAGTGATAGAGGAGTGGTTAGTCACTATGTATGTGTTACTATCCCAATGCTTAGAAGCAACATGGGTTATGATAACAATAATTATAATAAAATTGAAGGCATAAATCTTGATCCTCACAAGGGGTAAAATGTTAGAACATAATATTTTGTGGAAAAAGTCACATAGAGAGTCAAGGGGAAGTAAGAACAGTCTTGGATAGATGTGAGGGTTATGAGAACTCAACATTCATGAAGGGATGCCAGCATAAGAGAGGAACCATGAAGAGGACTAGGAGAGAGGATTCATGATGTTTGGAGACTTACGGAGAGATTCTTGCTAAATATAATTTTCCTCTGAAAGGTATTGGGATTTAAAAATGGGTATGATCTTTGGAATAAGGTTTCCCTACCTCAGTGTGATGTCTTGATTTGGAAAGGAGGATCTTCATTAAGGATAAATGCTTCATGAAGCCTCAAGTGACTCATGGGTCCTTCTTCCTTTGTAATGGGAATGGGCCTTCATAAAAGGAATCTCCACCAAGAGTGTAGGATCTTAAGAAGAAAGTGAAAAGTGTTTTTAGAATCCTGGATACCTTGGGTGATCCATTTTTTCTTTGGTTTAGGAACCTTATGAATTTTGCATTCTGGGATTGGTTGTTGAAGGTTAAAGGCCAGGGTTCATCCCTAAAATATTGGAATTATGGGGGTATTTTTAAGCATGGGGTTTCATGAATATTTTAGGGGTTTTTGATGTCATATGGGATTCATGAATGGGTATGGGTACATGAGTGGAAATGTCTCACTAGTGAAGAAACCATCAAACATTATCACATTCACAATGTGATCTAAGACTCTAATGGTCATTTTATAGAGGTTAACATTATGCCTTCAGACATTCAAGAAGGAACATTTCTATCCATGAATCTTTGATATCTCTCTCCATTCATGAATGAATAGGGATTTTCAAAACATACCCTTAAGAGGAATTTTATAGTCTTTTTGGCTTAGATTCTCTCTAGACCATTCGTTCCTTCTTTGACCATTCTTGTGGTATGCATATTTCAGTTTTAACAAGATAATATATGGAATACTATTTAACAATTATATATAGATGCTCTATAATTTTCCAATATAAGTGGAGTTAGTTAATGATTTTCCACAATAAACTAATTTTATATTTAGAAAATCTATAGTCTCATTTTTCATGTACTTTATAAGTGCCAATATTATAGTAGGGGAACAAGAAGAAATATACTATGAAATATCCTCCTTCAACCTTGGTTCCAATTCATTTTTTCTGGGTAGAGACTTCATATACATTATTGATCAGACCAAATTACAACGTGGGGAGTTTACTCAAGTAAGATCATGGATATTTATTTCTATGGAGAAAAATTCAAGTGGTGAAACAACAAGAGATGTGGTAGTATAATATGGAGTCACTTGGATAAGTTTTGTTTGAAAACATTCATGCCATTAAAAATATCTCTAAATCATATATAACCCATATAGATAATTATTTAACCAATAATTTTTCCCTTATTATATAAAATCACGGTTTTCTAAATCACATTCATAGATTTCATTACCATAATGAATTGATATAGGATGATTATTTCAAATCGTTGGTATCAAACTCATGGAATTACCCATCACAAAAAAATGAAATGTTTTTTTCTAGAATAATTTAACTACATTCATGGTAAATACTACTGAATTTATATATATCCATCCATTATCTATACAATAATTGGTTGAGTATTAGGCGGTGATCAACTAGCTGGATAGTCGCCTTCAATATCATTGGGGTGATGATATTTTTATCATTCTATCCAGTAAACACGCTATCTTTGAAGATAATTGGATTTTGACAGATAGGAAGGTATGAGACCATTCGTGTATCATATGTTTAGAGTAAATTGATCACAATAGATATTTCTTCAATGAATTCAGTAGGGAAAATAATTTTTTTTTAAATATCAACATACCAATTGAATATTGAACTTTCTAAAAGGTTATTCTGATTATTGGGTTTCATGAGGCTTCCTATTTTATAGAGATATTACCTATACGTTTATATAGAGTGAGAGAGGTTAAATGATATGGTTTGTCAGATGATAATTTTTTGATAACATTCTTATTACATTTGAGGGATAAGATAGTAATTTTTTTAGGACTATACTATTAGAGGAATAATTTTTTTCTTCTATCAAATGTATCAATCTTAATAGTTTTCTGGCCCTTGATAACATCCCAATATCTTTATACATTAAAAAAATGTTAATAAATCAATAATGGTATCACTAAGATGTATAATTATTATATCATGGGTGGTCCTCTTCCCTAAATAAACTCTTCTAGTGTTCATTTTCTCATCCCGAAGGTGGTCCACCTCTAAAGCCTTAGTAAATTTACAACCATAATCTTGTTAAATTTTTACAATAAGGTGCTTGTAATGATTCTCAATAAGAGATTATCTGTGATCCTATATATTCACATAAAAGATAAATCAAATGGTTTTTAAAAACATATAAGACACTAGGGGTGATTGGGTTAGCTCATGAAATGATAATGTAATTTCACAGAAAATTTGTTGGGTCTGATGTTATCATAATGATCTTGATAGAAAAATATTATTATAAAATGGAATGTAAATACACTTCTTAGGTGATATGGTCTCCCAGAATGGGTATGAAACATCCTTTCCTATCACATATATTCTATTTATGATATGATTTCTCTAATGGTAGGAAGGTTTTTGTTCTTCAAACTATTTTAGGAACTTTCCCAAGGAGACCCATTATCCTTAAGTCTCTTTATCATCACTTGAGGTGTGTACAGTAGGATCCTTAAATCTGAACTCTAAAGTGTTATAGTGGAACCATTAAAAGGATAATATGGCTTAATATGTATTTTTTAATTAACTTTTATGGATGAAATGGTTTTATTTTTCATTGGTATAATAAAAAAATACAAATAGTCAAATTAATAATATTTGAATATTGGGGTAAAACTAGTAAGTTAATTAATGTTTGGAAGAGTACTGTCTACAGTCCAAATAAATACTTCAGAAGGAAATCAAAGGTTGTCACAAAAAATATTCACATTTATATAATAAAACTATAAATGGAAAATTCAATATTTCGTTTTCAAAAAAAAGAGTGTGTGTATTAATGAATTTAAATTTATCATTAACATTGTTATGAGCAGAATTTCCAATTGGATATTTTTGTTCCTCAAATTTTGAGGTAGAATAAAACTAGTTAACAATGTTATTTCTTCCAACCCATATCATGTTCTTACTATCATTCTATAACCCAAGTCACTATTCAAAATATTTGAAAGTGTACTCAATAGATTTATTTTGGATTTTATGTAGGAGGGTAGACATCACTAAGAAGATAGAACTTTGATTGATAAGTCATATGAGGAGGGAGTGACTAATTTTAAAAGAAATATAGAAGAACTATAATGAATGATAAACATGAATTGGATTATTTTTTTGGTCACTCTATGTGGGGTTGATTCATTTTCAATACACATGTCCCTACTCTGGCCATCTATCTTGAAAAGATTTAAAGGGATCAAATATATGGTACTAACTATGTAAATATATTTCCACCATGATTAATAATTCTAGATAGATCATCTGTAGGGGAAGATATATTTTGGGGAGATAGGTATTCTAGTAATAATATCTTATTTCTAGGATGGAAATTCCATATTACTATCTTTAATCAAACAAGCATACATCCAGTGTTCATAAAAGTAGTTCTATAATCAAATCAAAGGTGATTTCTCTCCACTATCTTCTTGACCATAGAATCCGATGAGTTCTTATTCAACCCCCCCATATATTGATATTTATACCTATTTATTTTTTCATAGTATCATACATGTGTATGGTATTTAAGATTTCAAGTCCATAAGGTTATGGTGAACCCTTCATCGGGGAAAGATGAACTTGTTGGGTTTGTGTCTTCGGAACCATAGTCTACCTAAATTTTTTTAAGTGTATATGAAATTAATCACCCTTGTTTATAAATGTATTTATTATGATATAACTATCCTGGAATAAAATTTTCAATTTTTCTAAGAAAGTGTGCGGGAATTATTTATCTAGTTTATCCTTGGAATATTCATGGAGGTTACTGAACTGTTCACTTCAATCAAACTTTTAATTTTAAATTTTTTCAGACCAATGATGTTGAAATCTAGGATTTTCAATCTAAATTTAACATTATATTTAATATCTATTGGGTGATTTTGCTACTTCAAAATGGTATAAAACCATCAGATAATAGTATTTGAGTGATATTTGTTTCTTATATAACATCTTTCATATAACAGACCAAAACTAGTTCCATCCCCTCTATCTATAATAATTAAATCCCTTTATGTCCATTTAAAAATTATTCCACATTTAGAGTTGTTGCATTGAATTTAGTGCATTTCATAGCTTCTATCCAAGGGAATAAGATCAATTTAGACTGTTTTAGTGTCTATGGGTTTATGGGTGGATGTGTTCTCGTTTAGTATTTTAGGAGATTGGTATATCTTGTTTTCCTAACCTACTTTGGCGGCTGTAATTTTCTCATCACTAAGATGAAAACTTATTTACTATATTTTCCATTTTATCCTAAAATAATATTTTATTGTTTTTTATTGAATAGGATTCATATATACTAGTTTATTATTATTTTAGGCTGATTCCTTTCCACAGAATCATTTCCTACAATATTAGAGCATGTAGAGATGTGGTTTACTATGAAGTAGAGACTATTATCACCTAGTAAGAGTGGAATTTTTTTTTCATATATCATAGATTTTAAAGGTGTGAAAGAGTAATAACTAATTACATATACAAACATTGGATCTCTTCATAGAGAGTTCCAATCATTAATATATGATGGTGGTCTTGGGATTAATCATTTTTGTGCCCCATAAGGTTGTTGTTTCATTTTACATGTATTTGATATTTTGTCATAATTAAATGTTTTTAATTGTTAATCAGTTAATAGTTGGATTAGTTTAAGTGTGTGTATGTTGGAGTTTCCACCAAAGACCTAAATACTTTATTAATTAGATTTAATGTATATTAATTGAATTGGATATCAACAAATACCTTATCATGTTTTGATTATTCTTCTTGATTAATTTTATGTGGTAATGTCCAATAATATTTTTCTCATAAAAAATGTCATAGTAGTTCATTACTATGATGAAAACTTTGAAATACTATAATGATATTCATAAAATATATATCCCTTGATCGTATAGAATAATCAATGGGGGAACAGATGATGTGGACTATCATGTGAGAGTACTCATAAGCTTATGACAATTTATCTCATGAATTTTTCACTTGGTTATCACCACAATTAGAGATAATAAAGAAATTCCAACCAGTTAAAATTCCACATGTTTTGTGTCATTCGATATTGTATTTAATAAACATGTGTAATTTTCCTTAGACTTAAATTATTATTATCACTTGTCATGACTTGTGAACTTTTTATGTGTCTCCAAAAACTGTGATGACATATGTTTGAAATAAAGTGTGATAAACTAGGTGAATCATGAATGGTTTGTTATTAATGAATAATATAATGAATTATTCATCCCTTCTATCATCACTAAAGTCAATATATCAGCCTTTTGATTAAAATTGAACTATCATATAAAATTCCATTAACATGATCCTTAACGGGTTCATTTTATAAAGTCAAAGAATGATGTATCAATTGTGTAGGTTGATGAAAAAAGTTTGAATTATTGTTTATGAGATATCAAAAAAAAGATTTATATTATATAGTATGTATTAATATGTGTTTTTCATCATTTTGGCATTAACTACTTTCTCTGAGAGTGATTTTATGTGTTGTTAAATGAACATATTCGAATTTAGGAAAACCTTCCCCATTCCAGTACGGAAGAAGCCAAGAGGTTCAAAAATAGAGTTTCTACTAACCTAAACTAAAATTTAATTGAATTTAATTGCCGCAATAAATATTATTATCCAAACTAAGGAATAATATTTATTCATGATTTATTTATCACATATATATTGTCACTATTTATTGTATGTTGAATATTAAAATAAATATTTATTTTTTAAGTACATTGAATTTTATATTCATTTATTTACGTAATAAAAAAGATTTCTTATTCTAGGTTTAGTAAATATGGTGGAGGAATTTCAGACTGTGTCAAAAGGACTGGTGAAAATTATATATTAATTATTATTTAAATAAGTTTTATTTCTTAAAAGTAAATGTAATTTATTTTATCCTTGTGTTACGTTCATGTCAAGAAAATAATAATAATATTATTATTATTATAATAAATATAATTTTATAATTTTTAAGAGATTATTAAGGGAATATGTGAAATTCTTTATTCTATAACAAAGCACTATAAATACTCAGTTAAATAATTTCCTTGGGTAATGTTTTGTAGAACTATTTCCTCTTTATAAAGTTTTCCCCATGAAGAAATTCTCAACGGTTTTCTCTTAAACTCCATATAATCTCTTCCACATCCTCGTCCCTTTCATGAAAAAGAGAATAAGAAAAAATACTTCAAAACTAAAGGATTGTGTTGTGATGAAAGTAAATAGTTTCATGATGATCAATATCACAGTTCAAGAGAACAAAGTACTTGAAAATATACATTGATATCAAAGGGGAATGTGTGGATTAATTCAAGAGGGATCTCAAATAAGATACTATTGATAAAATGATGCTATAATCAAATGGATATTCAAAATATCAATAGCAATATCAAAGCAAAAACTCAAAAATCAAGTTAATTTATAGTTATTAAATTAATAATGAATTTAAGATGAAAATATCCTCTATAGAGTTTCACTTTATTTAATAATGTATATTATTATAGAATATTGATAATTTAATATTTATTAATGTAATTATGATTTATTCATTGAATTCAATCAAATAAAACCCTTGGTCTTAGTCTTTACTGACTTATACTATGTGTGGAACCTTCAATATGTGGGTTACTAGTATTAAGTTATGTTTGAGATGGTTATGAGATGATATAGGGTTATATGTTTTGTATGACTTGTGAATTTCTTATTTTATTATCCTATACATGATTTTGTAAATCATGTTCATAAGGGAACACGTATCCTATAATGAATGTTTGGATGCTTGGGGGATATGATCTACATTCACCACTTGTATACTATTCTCTAATTGATATCTATAAGTCAGGTTATCCATGATAATTATTCTTCCAAGGTGATGGATATGTGTCAATACCCCCATAATAGGTGATCTCTATATGGTGTAGTTTTGAGTTTCGTCCTCCGTGATGGGTGATTTTTAGTGGATGGCTATGTTTTTGGTCTTTCTTGATAAGTGTTCTCTGTAGGGTAAAACTTTGATCCATAAACTCCGAGATATGAGTTATATCTAAAGGACTGATACAAATATTTTCCATTTCATGACATACACTCCCCAAAAGGGATAATCCAAAATCAAAAACTCTATTTTGGGTGTTCTAAAAGTATGATTTATTGGTTTGGTAAAAAGTTGGTATGTTCAAGGGCAATAGTGTCCTAGTTAGAAAATGATGACCTAAATTGAGTGATTTTGTATTGGGTTTTATTGATATATTTTTTATCTCATACATACACAAGAATATCATGATACAAATTAATGGCACCATTGGTCGCAGCCTACTAATATTTATTCTCATGCCTTTCCCATGGACACTAGTGGATGTGCATAACTTCTTCATGACCTATAGTTCCTAACTCAAGTTTAATTTGGGATTAGGTTGGTGTAGATTTAATAGTTATGTAGATAGGATAAATGAGTTTCATTGCAGTTATAGCCCATAAATCTACTATATTTATTTATTTTTTTTTTTATTGTACACATTATTGACCCAGTATTTGATCCCTTTTGATTTATATATATCATCTATATAGTTAATTTTGGATATATCATGGGTGTATATTTATTTTATTTTTGTTTTCATTGAGTTATAATTCAATACTAAAAAACTGATGTTATTATTTTCATTATGCCTCTGTTTTTTTGACATTGAACTCTTATAATGTCAATATTATAATTTCCACACTATTGATCAAGGAAAATAACTATTAGAAAATTACATCTATGGTATTGGGCGGCATGCTTATGGTCATGTAGCATCACAAAGCTAAGTCATTGTTTGAGTGGACCTGGTAATAACATTACAAATTGGTAGGAGCTACGCCCTATTCACACTATGAGATGGTTGGTTTGTTGATGCTAAATTAGATCCCAACTCCTTAAAATCAAATTAGTATGAACTATAAGACAACATAATTGAACATATATATATATTTACTTGTGAATGGGTCATAGGGAAGGTCTTAATTTCTCCCTCTGGTATAATCAATCCCATTAACCATATTATATGATCTAAGGTAGACTAAAATGGAACCTATACATTGATATATTATACATGAACACCTCCATGAGTGAGTGAATACCTCTAGTTATGGATTTTATTCATTATAGGGAGGACACTTAGGATTATTGGATACTATATCATGGTGAAAACCTCTACAATGGTTAATTACAACATCAAGGGGAGTACCTCCATTTTGAATAATGGTATCTTCACTAAGAAGAACTTCATGGAAATGAATTCTCATTTTGGGGAGTGATTAGTAAGATGGGACCCCAAATCCTAATTGGGATATTAGTAGGACGTTTTAACTAGCATGACCTTGAACTCTCCTAATGTAACCATAAAAACATGATAACCACTAAAGTAAGTCATTATCGGTAATTATTTTGATGTGGTTATAGATAACGCCTTCTAAATTCATTTTTTTATAATATATAGGGGTTATACAAAATAAAAACTAATCTTCTAATTTATATAGTGTTCATATAACAACCTAGGATTTTCGTACAAAAATATAATATTTTTTAAATTAATATTCAACAAATTTCATTAATACCTGCATGGGAACTATAATAAATTATTGTCTTTAGATGCTAGGAAAAAAATCTTCTAAATTCATGATAAAACAAAAACATATCAAATATATAACTTCTCATGTATTATTCCTCGTAGTCATACACAACCTAAAACTTTCTTCGTAACCTAGGGAAGGAAACACAAGAAATGTTGAGATTTTATCCTTATTAAGGGTAAACATAAGATATATCAATATATGATCACGTGAAAAAATAAGATAAAATTAAGGTCATGTGATCAGTAAAATAACTTATTAAGCTCATAACCAAAAATTCATAGATCATAAACATGAGTCATGGGATAATAATTTAACATTTCTAAAAACATGTCCCATAAGATTGGGAAATTATTATAAACCTATCATGAACCATAATCTCATTAAATAATAGTTTAGAACCACAATAATTATTGATAACCATAACATAATTAATGGTTAACCAACAAGGATATCAACATAGTGGATAAGGACTCATCACATGGATCTAATAGTGGATTAGGATGTTCCTGTTTCCTATAATGGATATATATGTAGCTATTTCCCATAGTGGTTCTTGATTTACCTATTTCCCATACTGGATCAAACTGATCAAAATTTTTACCTTGTAATGTAGCTTTGATTCATTGTTATAATGTAACCACCATAATTTTTTAAAATAATCACATTCATATAGTAAAAGTAATACTTATGTGTTCAATAAGATTATAAATTTTAACCATATTTGAACCCATGAATAGAAATAGGTATCATAAAAATGACATCAAAATGTGACATATAAAAAATAAATAGGTTTAATATTCAATTAATTATTTCATCAAATTATACATCATGGAAAAATAAATGGGTTTAACAATAATTTTATCAAGTTATAACCCATGAAAAAAGGACAGAATTTTATTAGGATTATAACATGTTATAACTCGTGCAAGAGAAATAGATTTTGTAAACACATTGACATAACAAATATAAACCATATAGAGAAATATTAATAATTTCATCCTTGTATCATATCCCCAATAAGTCATAAGTATCATCAAACTATGTCATTTTAGATGGAAAATAATTTTGAAATATCACTTGGAAGATTTCTTGAGGAAAAAAACATTTCTTTGAAAATAAATTTTTAAAGATAAATTTCACAAAATATTTATGAAATTATTTTATTTGGAAATAAAAGACGAAACATATAAATTAATCTTTAAAAAAATCATTTTTTCATGATTACATAGAATACCATTCATACCGTACACATTAAAAAATGTTTCTTTCACATTTTACATAAATTCCAAGCAGAAATTGTTTGGAAAATAACTGGAAGATTCCATTATAATTTTTTTGAAAATTTAAATCATGATAAAGAAATTATTTAATAAATCATTTCAAGGATATGATAAATATTTACAAAGCATTGTTTTGGAGGGAAAAATAATTTTTGACCAAATATAGAGATAAGTTAATTTATAAAAAAAATTAACTATTGAGTACGCCAAGTGATTAAAGTATAGGGAAACATTTATTCTCCATAAATAACCATATGATTGCATAATAAATATGTTTATTTAGATGTATATCCCATAATATCTTCATTGTAATCGTAATTGTGACCAATCATGGTAATGATGATTTGTAACAAAAAAATCCTTAACACTTTGGTAACATTGAATCATATGCACCATTAAAGAATAGAGTAAGATGAAAATTATAATATTTTTAGAATAAAAAACTCTAGATGTTAAATGAAAAATATGATTTAGATATACATCAAAAAAATATAAGTTCATAACATAACATATGTCTCAATGAATAAAAAAAATTGATAAAAATACATTGCCGCTTTAGTAATCCTTCTAATCATAGGAACCAATAAATAATATCATAAAATGAAACTTTAAATATCATTAATACAGAGTTATTAAGTATATAACATGTAAAATTGTTAGTATAAACACCACATAAAAGAAATATGTGGTTTTTTTCATATTTCACCCAAAATATATAATAGATACGAGAAATCCATTAACTTAAGTTTTGAATTATTTCATACACATTTAAACCTATTATATAGTAAATATAAGAATATTATAAAAATATTAAATGAGAATAAATATATATATAATACCACATATGGTTTTCTTATGACCTTTTATTAACAGTTTATTAATAATTCTATGTTAAATTCACATTTTCGTTACAAATTCACTATTTTTAAAGTATGTTTTGGTTTGGTATTTTCAGTACACTTAATTAAATTATGGTTAAATAATCTAATGAATTTTAATAATTATATAAATATAATTAATATTTAGTTTATATGTATGTATTAATATACATAAAATCTAGAGATAGAAAACTAAATATATTGTTCACTGATACGGTAGGTAGTACATAAGTTTAAAGTTTATTTCCATTATTTGGATGGATTGAGAAAAGGAATGTTAATTAATACCAGAAAAGTCGTCAGAGGATAACCCTCTGACTATTTATTAAATAAAAGAAAAGGACAGGAAACAAGTACCACAATTGAAAGAGAATATTACATATCAATGTAATATATTACAAGTAAATAATAATTATGATTTCATATTTACAATTTATATTATTTAGATTTTCTCCTTGTACCTTCTGTGTAAACCTTAAAAGAAAACGAACCACATCACTCCACAAGGTTGTATACCGTCATACATCTGAGTGACATTATCATATCCCCCATTGAAATGAATGAAAGAAGTTGTGTATGTTATAATAATTATTGAAGTATATTTAAGTCATAATAATCAAAAAAAATTGTTTAAAACATTATTAGATTCATCCTTAAAAGTTGTTGATGGAAAAAAACTACTTCGGTTCGCATGGATGTAGTCCTCCGTACACACGACAAACAGTTTCATTTTCCATTTGATGGAAGTGGAGATGGATATAGGTAATTTAATTAGAATAAAAATATATAATTATATATAAAATAATCATTTTATTATATTTTAGTTTTTTAATAAATAATTTATTCCGGAAATAAGGATAAAGGTAAAGAAGCGTCTTAATGAAGTCAATTACATTTTCTTAGAAGAAACTCCTTTGGATCTCTTATTAATTACCCATGTTTTAGTTTTTTTAGGATGTACATAAGCTCTACAACATGGAAAATGATGTTTTTAATTGATTTTAAGGAGTTTTACTAAATTTATTTATTTATATGTGTTATGAAGTGAAGGGTGGTGGTGGCCATTTATAAGTGGGGTAAAGGAACCAAATTCGAAACTACTTTACACTTTCCTCAGAGAATCCAAAATAAAAAAGTAATTCAAAAGAAAAAAAGATTTAAAATTACCATTTATTCTATGATTTGATTTATTATATTGAACTATGTATATTAAATTGTAAATTTAAATGTTTTATAGTTATTTTAACAATTTTCTTCTTTGTTTAACCCCTGATAATCTCATTTTATCACAATTTTTATAATTAATTTTTTACTATTTTCACTATTCATTATGGTAAAAAAGTATTTTGAACTCATTAGATAATATTAATTTTTATGATTATAAATATATAATCCACTTTCCTAAATTCCAATAATAGATTTTGAAAATATTTAAATTAAAATTAAACCAGAAAACAATCTAGAATGTAGTTTTCCAAAGCGAAAATGTTCAAAATTTTAAAAATATTTTGATTAAAATTTAAGAAATCAATTGATTCCAATAAAATATATTAGATTAATAGATATAATTTTATTAATTTTATTTTTAAAACAAACTTTAACGAAGTTTTATAATATTATATTCTTCAAAATAAATGATAATTCTTAATAAAACCAATTATTTTTCATTATAATCGATAAATTTATATTTTCCAAAAATTATAAAAGGTAAACCATTACATAATTTTCATAATAATTTGTAAAATTAATATACATTTCTCAAATAAATTATATAAAATTGGAAATATTTAATTTTAATATAAGTACGCCAAATACGAAAAAACTACTTTTTAGAAAAATACTATTTTAAACATAAAATTTGATTTAATATTATATTTTGTCTACAATGAAAATAAAGTAACTGTTAAAAAATATCATGATTATGTAATATATAAATTTATTTAAATTCAATCAGAAAAATTTATTTCATTAATTTATTTTGTTAAAAATAATTGTAGCATATCAAAATTGTCTTTCAGAGAAATATTTCCTTTATTTTTAAAATATTTTTATTTTAATTTCTAATTAAATAGTCATCAAAAAATTATTTATATACTCATTTTTAAAACATATTTTCATAATTTTGTTAATCATATTCATAGCCTCTATAACAATTTCTCAGTGAAAACTATTGTATTAAATAATAATATTTCATAGAATGTTATATTTCATTTAAACTCGATGATGCGTGTAAAACAAGAAACACTCAGTGTCACATGTAACGAATGATAAAACCATTTTTGTGTGTAATTCAAGAAAAAATTGGTGTTTTGTATAACAAAAAATATCAATGAGATTAAATTCATTTTAAAAAATTTAAAATATTAGGGTGTTACAATTTACCCCCTTAAAATGAATTTCCCCCTTGAAATTCATCACATTGGTACAAAAAACTAATGATAACTTTACCAAATTAAATCCTTTGGTTCCCACATTAATTACTCATACTGGTGGATTTTCACAAAGAAATTAATAGTAGAGTGTTCTTATTTCATAAAACATTCTATATTAGATCTAGAATCTATACGAGTTATTCTACATAATATATTTCAATCTCTAATGATAAAACCTATGAATTTAGTTCAAGTGATTAATTAGGTATGTACCTCCACGTGAGATATGCATGGAAAATAAAATGAACCTGATAGAGGTTTTTTGGAAGATCCAATATATATGAAACCATCCTAATATGATTAATAATTACAAAAGGGTTGATATACCTAGGGCATAACTTTCCTTTGTATTATAAACATAATTTAATCCTTTGGTTGTGTGTCAATAAATTTCCACATCATCTCATATTCCATGAAATGAAGATGAATTTTTTTATGCCTGTATCACAAATGAATCACAATATCAATAAAGTAATGATAATCCATTACTTATATCTCTAGTTAGAACAATATGGTTAGGATTGGTTATCCAATATAGAAAAACATTCATATCTGAATTAATATTTTAATATCTAAAACCTTATAAAAAGGTCATCTTAAACCATTTAATAAATTATTAACCTTATGATCGTTCCAAAGGATGAAAATCCAAAACATTAAAAATAGGGTTACTGAATTTTTAAAATGAACTTTTCAGTAATCCCCTAAAAAACATGAAACAACTGTTAATTATCCCATACCAATAAGTGAAAAACTTAATCATGTATTCTCTTCATACATAATAAAAACCTAAATTACCATAAAAATTAATTTAAAATATGCATTCTTCATTATTTATATAATAAAACAATGATTATTTCATATATTCCATGAATCTAAAAAAATCTATAAACTCGATCAATGAGAGTATAAACCACTTTTTCAAAAAATCATTAAACAATTATATATTAATCAATATTATCCAAATTACTTAATCCATATCAATCATCTTTTTATTCCAATATCATTTTCTCAACATCAGTAATATATTAAGGTTTATCTTTCCCTTAATCATGTGTTCTCCATGAAATATCACCGTTTAATTAAATCACTTTTCTAGGTCATCAACACCTTTCAAAATATTCTTTCAAATCCTAAATGAAAATCCTATACTAAATATTGCTTATATATTTTATATTTCTTGAATTCCAATACATAAAAACTTCAATCATTATACTACATTCTTAAACTATTAATTATGATTCATCGTTTTATTTCTTAAAACGTATTTCCTTTCAAATGTCATTTATCATCTCTTCATCATTAAAAAAACTTTTCATGTACAACCTTTATGCCCCTATTATTAATATTTAACCATATAACATCAATTTTTTATAATTCCCATACATTATAAATTTATAACATTCATCAATTGATGAATCCTTATAGACACTAGTATTCTCATCCATTTCATTAATTAAACATTTCATTTCTCATCAATAATCTATTACTATATGTCCAGATTATCCAAACCAAAAACATCTTCTAGTACCATTGAGAAATTATTTATATTTATTCTTCAAACATTATTAAAATATTTGAAACTACGTCCTATTTTTTCCATGGTCTCCACAACCTAAAATTCCAATGAAATCCATCATTCTATTCTTTAGTTAGTTGAAGAGTTTGTTAAGGTGCAAGTTGTTAATTATTTATCATGATAAATAATTTTTAAAAATAAAAAATATCATTCACTCTTGTAATCATCCCATTTGGTTTCTCATCAATATATTTTCTATCACATTCAATATGTTTCCATTTCATTATGGTAATCACAATTGAATAAAACCAAAAAACATAGTGTGATTGACAATAATCATAGTGGGGAACCACATAATCATGGAATATTACTTATAGAATGTCTAAATAACAGTACCATATTTTCAATATATGACACCTTATTCTTAAAAAATTTCATTTATAGTTATTATAAATTTATTACCCCCATTATAGTTCGTAAAGAGTTTGTGAATTTCAAAAGCACATCCCCCAAGAGTGTCATATTATGTGTGAAGCAAGGCCTATTTTCAGGCATCATGTGATGATCGATTATTTCTCAATACACCCTCTTTAAATTTATATCCATTAGTTTCATCTATTCTAGAGATACATCCACTTATTGTATTCATATTAGGATGTAATTTTTATAAACTAGCTATATTAACTTTTTCCAAAATTCCATGACACATTCATCTTCTTTGACTCATCCATAGAATTATCGTTAGACATATCCTAATAAATAGATTTATAAATATCTCTATGGATCTCAATAATGTTTTTTCATCCTATTTTATAAAGGATAACTAAACCTTTAATTTAACACCAACTACAATAACCCTTGCTTTTCATATATAAAATTCAAATATTTCTAGATAAATATTCAGTATATTTCATGAATACACACTCGATGACCATAGTAGTTTAGTGTATCTGGAGACTATAAAAAGAATATTCTTATTTTTGGAAACCTCTACAACTTCTCCAAAAAAGATCTTTTCACATATTGCTCCTTTTAGGCATACCCAACATAAAACATTCATCATAACCCATGGAAGGAAGTATAACAAAGGTTGATATTATATGTTCAATAAGGTTAAACATGAGAGGTATCAATATATGTTCATATGAAATCATAATATAAGAATAAGGGTAAGTGATCTTGAAAATAACTTATGTAGTTCATACCAAACCGTTCATAGATCATGAACAATATTCATGGAATAAAACATTATCATTTCCCAAAACATGGCCCATGAGAGTGATAAATCTTCATAAATTAATCCCGAAATATAATCTCATGTCATAAAAGTGTAGAACCACCATAAATATTAAAAACCATTTCCCATTTAGAGGTTAACTAAAATGACCACCAATATAGTGAATCTTGACTTGTCACACGTTTACTATTGTAGATCAGGATGCACATATTTACTTTAGTGGATCAAGATGCACCTGTTTCCCATAGTGGAACAGGACACACCTATTTACCTTTATGGATCAATAACATTGATTTGTTTCCCATTTTTACCTCATGGTATATAATTCTTTACCCAATTAATTATAGAGAGATATAAGTCTCACACATATTTCGTTATGACGTTACCATTGTTCTTGGTTGTAACATAACCACTATAATTGGTTATAAAGAAACCACCATAACATATTTAAAATAATAAATATTTATTCTATAAGATCCTAAAACATTCATCTTATCAGAACCCATGAAAATAAATGGGTTTAATAAAAATTTCATCATGACATAACCTGTAGATAAAAAAATAGGTTTCATAATCATTTCATCATTAAATCAAAGCATAACCCATGGAAAAAAGAAGTTTGTTTCATAAGAATTTTATCATGGTATAACCCATGGAAGAGAAATGGGTTTTATAAAAATCATTTCATCGTAACAATAAACCATCTAGAGAAATAACAAGAATGATATACTTGGATTATATCCCAATAATGTATAAGTATCATAAAAGGATGTCATATTAGATGGAAAATTATTTTGAAACATCTTGAGGTATATTTATTAAAGAAAATAAATTTTCTTTAAAAATTACATTTTTAAAATAAAAATTCATAAAACATCTTGACAATATTATTCCTTGAAAATAAAATTTGAAACTTATAATGGAATCATTAAAACAATTTTTTTATCATGATGGTATAACATTTCATTCATGTTGTACATATTAAAATAAATATTACTTTTACATTTATGATAAAATTCAAATGGGTAATGTATGGAAATGGAATGATGATTACATTATAAATATTTATTAAAGTGTTAAAACATAGGTAAAAATTTCTTTAATAATTCATTTTTATAATTTTGATGAATTTTTTAAAATATTTTTTAAAGACATGATTTTGGAAGAAAAATGATTTTGACCAAAGAGAGGGAGATAAATATAATTTTTCCTAAAATTTATTTTGAACTGTTGTGTAAATAATGAGGGGAAAACATAGTGAAAGAATTTATTATAAAAAAAATAACCAATTAAAAAATAAAATACATGTGTTTATTAGATGACATATTATAATATTTCATCATTAGAAGCATAATCCTGAGAAATCTCAATAAAAGGTGATATTATAACATATAATGCGTACCACTATGGTAGCATTCAATCACTAGAACCATGAATAAACAAAATAAAATTAATTATATAATATCATGAGAAAAAATTAATTCATTATATTATATAGAAAATGAGATGTATATACACCTCATAAATTAATGTAGGTTCATAACATAACATATATGTCAAAGAAGGAAAATTGAGACAATAACCCCTTACCGCTTTAGTAATCTTTTGAATCGTAAGACCAAATAATGTATATCATCGAATAAAACATTATATATAATTAAAATAATTATATTAATGATATATGATGTCAAAATAGAAGTTTTTACACACCACATAATAGAAGTGTGGTGATTTTCATATATATCCCATAAATAAAATAGAGACTAGAAATCTCTTACCTTATGCCTCACCTTATTTCATAAAAATTAAAATCTCTTAAATAATAAATATTATTTTATTATAAATATTTTAACGAACAATAAATATATATATAATACCATATAATATGTACTTATGATATTGTATTGGCGTTTGATTAACAATTCAAAGCTAAAATCATGTTTCGAGTAATAACTGCTTTGTTTTTCATATATGTATTGGTTTGGTATTTTCTATCCTTTTAATTTTATCATGTCTCCATAATCTACAAAATGTAATAAATGAATAATATCATAAATATTATATAAATATTTATTTATATCTCTCCATTAAATTAAGAGATAGAAAATTAAATACACCGTTTATAGAGATGATAGGTAAAACTTATGTGTGAATGTTGTTTATGTTTTTTAAAAAAATTGAAAAAATAATGATAAATAAAATATTAACATTAAAAAAAAATTCATATATTATATTTATATCCATTAAATTTTCTTTTACTAACTCCATCTAAATTGTAAGTGAAAACGAATCACATCGCTTTGTGAGGTGGTAGTCCACCATATACACGAGCGACATTATCGTATCCACCACAGAATTGAAATAAGAAGGTATTTTTAATATGATAATTAAAAAATTATATTAAATTCAGAAATATAATATAAAATTTTAAAACATTAATTATATCTGGAATTTAAATTTGGTGATGATGAACAAACTACATTAGTTCACAAGGTGGTTGTCCTCCATACACACAATCGATGGTTTAATTTTATATTTGATGGGAGTGGATATGGAAAAGGGTTATTAAATTATCATAATAACATTTATGTATAAAAGTTATATATTTTTTTTAATATTTTATCTGTTAATACATAATTTAATATTCAAACAGAAAAAATAAAATTTAGGATCTTGGTGAAGACAATTACCTTCACATAAAAGAACCTCCTTTGGATCTCTTATTAGGAACCCATGTGTTAGCCTTTTGGGAGGACCTGAAGCTATATAAGATAGAAAAGGATGTTGGGGAGGATTTTTTGTATGGTTTTGGTGAACTATATGGATTGAGAAGTGTTAATAAGTAAAAGGTGGTGGTGGCCATTTATAAGTGTGGGAAATAAAGCCACATGGAAACTACATAGAAATTTCTCAAATGAATCCAAAATAAGAAAGTAATTATCAAGAAAAATTATCCAGAGAACTATATATTAGATATTGGGAATGCGAAACAGAAATATTTCCCTAAAATATGAATTTCACACGTTTTATTGTCATTTTAAGCCTTATAGTTTTAGTTTAACCCTCATTAAACCCATTTTTACCTTAATGATGGTAATTAATTTTTTTTATTATTTTCACTATTTATAATGGTAAAAATTTATGTTGAACTTATTATATAATATTTATTATTTTTATTTTCCAAATATCAAATCCACCTTTCGAAATTCCATTCATAGAAGTGGAAAAAAGTTAATTTAAAATTAATCCTACAAATGCGGTGAGAAATAGATTTTCCAAAGAGAAAATATTCAAAAGTATAAAATATTCTTATATAAAAATTCTACATTATATTGATTATATTTCCTTAATTGGAGAAAAAAGATATATAATTTAACTACCTTTTATTTTAATATCATATTTAAATAATTTGGATGTTCCAAAATTCTTTAAAGGAAATGATAATTTTTAATATAAATATGTATTTTTCATTATTCCTCAAAAAAAATTCTTTTTTGGAAATTCTAAAAAAATTACCGAAAGATATTTTTGATATTATAATTAAAAAATGTATTTAAAATTTTAAAATATACTTTATAATAGTGGTAAATTTTAATTTTAAATGATGTTTTCAAAAGGTGACAAAATTTCTTTTTTGAAAAATGCATTTTTTATGTGTAACATTTGATTTATTCTTCTCTCTAGTATTGAAAACACATAAGATAAATGTTAGAAATATTATTTAATATATAATATATAAGTTTCTATAAATTCATTCCAAAAAATTTATTTAGTTAATTTATTTATGTAATGCACATTTCTTCTCATATAAATAGTTCTTCAAAAAAAGTTCATTAAATTGAAAAGGCTTTTATTTTAATTTCTAATTAAATGGTATCTAAAGAATTAATTTTATATAAATGTGTATTCAATATTATCATAGTTTAGTTAATTCCTTTTATACACTATATCCCAATGGCTAGGTGATAACTATTATATTAAATAATAATTTTTCAATAGTCTGTTACATTTAATTTAAACTCGGTGTTGCATGTAACACGCACTATAATCACTATTGTAAGTAACACAATATAAACTCACTATTTCATTTAATGCATGTTAAATTCAATTTTTCATAAAACCAAAAGTATTGATGAAATTGAATTTATTTGAAAATATATTTCAAAAAATATCAGGGTATTGCAGTTCAAAACCCCCACTAAATGTTTTATCATTTTTTTTAATATTCATCTGGATTTTAGAGGTAGTTATAAAAAACCACTAATTTAATAATTATAAGTGAAAAACACACACACAAACACACACAAACATATATATATATATATATATTGGGATTTTAAAAGATTTATATATATATACACCCACACACACATATATATATTGTATGGAATTTATTGTTTAAAAGAAAATAGTGGGGGTTCAAACCCCCCTCCCCCATCTAATTTAAAAGATTAGTGGGGGTTGTGAACACCCATTATTTTCTTAAAAAAATTACATATAATATATATATATAATTAATAATATATATATATATTTAAATACATTATATGAACATATTTTAAAAATATAATTATATAAATAATATATTTAATTCTATTTAATCATATTTATATGTATACAAAAATATAATTGTATAATGTGTTCATTAATATATATGATTTTGAAAAAAATGTATTTAATATAGTTTTTATTATAATGTAAAAGCGTTAATATATTATATAAATATATACACACGTAATTTGTTTACAAATTTATCATATAAAAACATTTTTAGAATTTATAATTTATATAATAATAATAGATTATATATATACTTACACACCCATGAATATAAATAAACAAGTGCATATTATATAAATAATATATTTTATTTTCTATATACTATATATATATATATATTTGAATATGTGATATATAATATAAATTAATTTAATTATACACATAAATAAGTAATATATCGTATAAATAAATATATATAAAAATAAATATTTAAGTAAATTATATATATAGAAATATATATTCAAAATAATTTTTTTTAAAATACATAAATAAATAATTTAAAATAAATATAAAAATTAAATTAATATATAGATAAGCATTTAATTAATACTTTTAATATATATATTTTATACATAATATAACTATATATATAAATATTTATATATATATATTTATATAAGTAAAATAAATTTATATATAAATATTCATAAAACATATATTATATAGAAAATATTATACTATATTACATGTATATATATAATATAATAATTTATATGATAATAATTAAATTAAATATATATTATTTCAATTGAATACATTTTAATATAATATAATATAAATATAAAAATTGTATACATCTATAATTATATAATATATATTCCTATAAATTTAAATGTATATAAATATATTATATAAATAATAAATGTATTTAAATATATAAATGTGATATAATATAAATATATATAAATATATAAATATATAAATATATTTTTAAATTTATTAAATATAATGTAATACATATGGTTTTATATAAATTATACGAATAATATTTATTTATATAAATCTTTTAATATATAAAAATATCAACTTATTTATTATAAAAACAGAAATTTAGTATTGAAGAGTGGTAAATCATTCACATTCTACTTTGTTGGTTAAGGGTCTAAATCCTCCCCTATGTGAGGACTATGCAGTTCTATATTTTGAAATGTGAGATGAATAGTGTATTTTAGACACCCGTACCACATCAGACTTAAAGGATGTACATGCACTCTTAATAAGTTAAAGCAAACCCCATATAGCCGGAAGAGAGTAACAAGGGCCACTCTTGAATCCCACCTCCCCTTCCTAGTGGAGTTCTTCACTTTGTTGTCTACCCATGACCGTGCTACACTTCTCTTGGGTTTGCACCTAGCTCAATGTGTTGTCTCTCGGGTATGGTTAATGTGACTCCCACAGCTTCTAGTTCAGTTAAGTGGCCTAGCACAAAGTAGTAGGGGTTGGTTTACATGTGTATAAAGGTGAAATTAGTAAAAGTGGGGGTGCTCGTATAGAGTCTATTGTTAAAACAATTAGAGGCAATTAGAACTTCCCCTAAAATTTTTTCTAAGAATATTATTGGGGGTAGTTTTAATCGCCCCTTATCTGTTTTCTTAGGAACAAAATACAGACTTTTAGAAACCACCCATATTTTAAAATTTGGAATTCATTTAAGGGTGGTTTACAACCACCACTAATTGATTGATCTTAGGAAAATTTCTGTACGCATTAAAATGATTTTAAACCCCCTCTAAAATAGCTCCTACTAAATTAGATTATTCCTTACCAAAACTGACAAAAATATTCCACTAAAATGATTAGGTAGAAACTTTAGTGGTACTTGATCATAACTACCTCTAAACTATTTAAAATGGGTTATAAATCTATCTAATAAAAAATATAACCCCCTCTAACAACTGCATTTTTTATAGTCCACGAGCCTTAGGGTTTTTTGTTATGGTTAGTGGATAAACATCCCCTTTGATCATATGGATCACATGATTCTAGTAGGGCCCTCTTTATGGTGCCCAAACCAAAATGGTTTAGGAAATAATCTCTTAGGGAAGATTCAATTTGTTTCAGATTGTGATATTTTTGTGTTGATGATGGGATGAAAAGGATTGATCCCTAAAAGGGGAATCTTTAAAACCATCTTGAATATGTGGGACTCCTCCTCCTTTAGATAATAATTGATTGAATTGTTTCATTTGGGAAAGAGACACACCAAACTATTTTATATTACAATAGTGGACACAATCCTATTAAGTGTTCACCATTATAGTTATGTCCTTCTTGGATTTAGGTCTTCTATAATATATTTGTCTACCAAGCATGTTGGGATTACTCACTCCCAATAATATTTCAACATCAATCTATTCACTCTATTATAGTGAATTCATTTCATCAACTACAAAGGGTATCAGTTTCTAATAGTTGATGTAGTCTCCATAGAACTATTATGTTTATATGGGATTATCAAATAGTGGTCAAAATGCAGTTACTAATACCCACACAAATGGTCCTAGTTCTGAAATCACATACATTAAAAAACTTTTTTTATTATAAGGAAATACTAGCATAAGATATATAAATTTTACATTACATTTATAATTAAAACATTAAATCTCATAAGTAAGTTCACAAACCCAAAACCCAATGGTTTAGTAAATTTAGAGAATAGTTACATAAATATACTCTCATTCATTATTTCTTGTTAAAAACCCAAAAAATTCTCCATAAATTATTTTATTTTAATCCTAATACTATGTATAATTTTAAGGGGATATGGGAAATAGAAAACTGAGTGATCTCAAAAGCTTGATAAGGAAAACATTATCAACGATACATAAACGGGTTAATCATAGACAATTAAGAATGATATATTATAGTAGAAGTATCTAATTAAATGGATTATAAAACCATTATTGTTATTTATAAATCAATATAAAAGGGAATATATTCACAAATGACCAAAATATACCATGCAAAAAAGAGTGCAGAAACCTAAGACAATGATCATGTTTCGTGGGGAATAAATTAAGAATATAACATAAAAATGTGTCAAAAACATAATCCTTAGAATTGATCCTATTGAATGGATCACTAAATATTTCTATTAATATATAATGCATCACTACTTATTTAACTTTCTCGATCAGGAATCACTATGTATTTCCCATAGTGGATCAAGCATCACTAGGCATTTCCTATAGTTTTTGTATAAGATATAAAGCTTTACCCAAAGAATTAGAGATATATAAAGGGAAAACCAATCCTATATTGATAACTTATACATGTTCATACTACATAATATCAATAATACATCTCATTTAAAAAAATATTTAAGGAAAATGGGTTCCATATCATTTTCAAATGGTATCACATAATATGACCTCAAGATTTAGATCAATTAATACCAAAATTCAATATAAAAAAAGAACTATATCATACAAATAAATATAGTATGACCATTAATTTTACCCATAAGAAAATATATTTAATATATTTATAGGAAAATGGAATCCATAACATAAAAATATATTTCATAAAACATTTTAATTATTATTGTAAAAGATAAATTTTTAGATCACTTTTAAAAATCATTTTTAAGAAGAGATAATAAGGATTATGGAAAAAAATATTTAAAATTACCAAATAATTGAAACTATATATATATAAGTAAAATTTTCAAATTTAGTATGAACAATGCAAAATTAATGATAGTGAAATGAATTTTCCTTTCTATTATTTTATGTTTTTTAGAAAAATTCATACCTCAAAGGGTAAGTTATAAAACATCACTCTTAAAAATGATAAAGATAAATTTAAAGAATTATAATATGAAATATATTTATACTTCAAAAGAAGAGAGTAAAAATTTTGTGGAAATATAAAATATGCATTAGGAGGAAACAATATCTATTAAAAAGGATAAGAATTATTCTTTAGAATTCCATATTATAATAAATAAATATATACATAAAAGAATATTAATTTGTGGTGAAAATTAAATTTTCCAAAAATTAATTTTAGAAAGAAATATAACCTTATCATATTATAGAATAAATCAATCATTAAAGACCATAATCAAATAGGTCAGATTATGAGTCCAGGAAAGGAGCTGATTCGAGAAATAAACCTTCACAGTTTGGTAAATTATGAAACCAAAACCGTTAAGGAGAGAACATTAAATAATAAATTAAATACCATGAATATAAATATAATCAAGATAAAATATTTTTTATATGTAGTATATACACCATATAAATTAAAATATGAGTATAACAAGAACAATGGCTCAAATATAGAAAAGTAAGATGAAAACCCCTTAACTTGAATTAATTATTGGTCTGATATTCTATAAAATCCAATGTAATAAACCTAAAAAAAATAATAATTTACTAATTATTTATATATATTAATCTATTATACAAATTATATATAATCATTCCCTATACATATATTAGTTTGTTATAGTTTATTTTAATCACTATATGTTAAAGAAATTATGTTTTTTATTAAATATTCAAAATAGAGATGTGGATTATTTTTTAATAATAAAAATTTAATTATTCATATATTATATAAAATACTGAAATAATTGGGTTTCAATTATTTTAAATTTCAATTTATGTAATTATTGTTCATGGTTTATGAGAAAGGAATCCATAATGAGCTTGTTTCAGGTAATTTTTCAATAACAATGAGTTATTTTATTATGACTATCAATTTTTTGTGTCACCCTTACATAACCATATTAATAACATAAATTACCATTTCATATCATATAATAGTATTACTGAGGTCTTTATAATCATTTATGATGGATATGGTGAACATAATATAGCACTATTCATGTAAGTGGTTAAATCAACCCATACAATAACTTGTTATATTAACGAATGAGAAGTAGTATGCAGTTATATAATAGTAATATCACATTAACAAAATAATTATTTTCATATACCATCATTACAGTGGATAATTTTTTTAGGATACATAGAGATGATAAATTAAATGACAAAAAATAAAGAAGAAGTTGTTACCTACTTTGGTGAAATCACTCCTTCTCTTAATGACGTCCATTAGAATGAAGGACTTGGGCATTATTATTTTGACCAGAGTCTTAAAAAAATGGAATATGATTCTCAAATAAGTAAAATGGTTCAGAATTAAATATTAATTATAAGAAATATATTGGTTTTAAATGGTATTAATTGATATTATTTTATAGGTGAAAATGAGGGACATATATTTGGAAACTAAAGTTATGTGAGGGGTAAAGATCGAATCACGTGAGAGTTTGGTGGGTATGGTAAAGTAAGGTTATTAAAAAATTTGGGTATAAATTTAAAACAAAAAAGGTTCTTCTATAAGGTTTATGTGTCATGTTAATTTAAAAAAATCAATTCATGGAACATTACCCATCTTTACCACCACTAACCAAGAATAAATATTTTCCATAATAACATGATTTTAGTTAAAAAATGAACCCTATTACCAAATTTAAACATAGTGATTTTTATTTTTGAATCAATCTAATTTGATTTAATTTTAAATATTATTAAATTAACTTTTAAATTAAAAAATAGATATATTGAAAAAAATATATAGAAAAATAAGTTTATAAACAATATTTGTTATTAATCATATTTTATATTAGTTTCTATATAAATGTGTTCCAAGTTATAATTAAAATAAAAATAATATTTAACCATAATATATTTAGTTTTTCAATATAGTGAAAATTATAATTTTTTATAAAATTATACATTTTTGCATAAAATTGTTTTTATTCCAATTTATTTAAAAGTGGTTATTTCATTACACAACAATTAATTGAATTTTATTAATAAATTTTATTAAAAAATAATAGTTATTTATTACATTAAAGTAAATGTAAATTCTATATATATTAAAATAGAAATTATAATGAATATTTATATATATTTATATAATTTAATATATTAATAAGTACATGTTTATATCATCATATCTTATATATAAAAAATGCCTCAAGACCATTGTATAAGATCTAATGGTTAGATAAGAAGTGGAAATTTTATTGGTTTTACTTTAATATTATATGTGAAAAAGTATTTCAATCAAAATTTAATTAAAGTGAAATATATATACAAAAATCATGGGATGTTATATCTATGTTTTAATAGCATCGGTCACTATCATGTTTTCCTAATTCTAATTGGGTGTAGCATGTATTACCACCCATTAAAATTTGTGATAATTGGGATGTTCAACACTAAAAATAATCAACCCATCATTTTTGAATCATAAATTAATATTCATAATGAATTATACTTTTTTTAAAGGTAAAGGATTTCACATTGGGTTCAGAAATTTTTTCTTCCAAGAATTTTTTAACACCACCTATATAAATTGATTTTATAAGTGTGATATGATAGATGACATGGTAATATATGTGTTTAAATATATATATAGGTAGTAACATGTTTTATATTGTATTTTAAATCCATTTTGTATGTCAAAAGGTTATATACCAGTTTTAATATTTATGATATGGTATAGAGTTAATGTTGGAATTTAGATCATTATTGGGATTTGAATGGTCGCATCATCATTTTAATATGGAAATGAATTTATAAAGATTATACTTGAGTTTAGATTCTCAAAAGAAATATAAAAGGTTAAGAATTTGTTTAAATAAAAACAAGAAGATGTGAATATTATAATTTATTTCAGAGTCATCTAGGAAGGTGAATGTTTTTACCAATTTTAATGTCAAACAGGATAGTTTGAAATATATACATTTGTTAAAATTAATTCAAGAAATTGAGAGGATATGCCTGAATTTAAAATCAAATCAGAATTTGTGAAATTTACACTATAGGTTATCATTCACTAGATCATCACCAGAATACTATATGTGGAAAATTTACACATTGAGAATAGAAAATAGATAATGTTTTCTCTATATATTAATGTCATATAAGAAGGAAATGAATTTTTGAAATGGATGGTATGTGTGAAAACCCAATTATTTTTATGAGGTTATTTTGGTATGAGATTGAACCAACCATATATAATTTGGTGTGTTGGAGGTGTTGGAGGGGTCAGTCATGTCATGAGGGATGGTTTTGGGAAGGATGTACTTGTGTCGAGACTTCCATCTAAAATAATTGAGGTACAATGTACCCGATTGACTAGTGCTGGGTACTTGATGATCCCAATAGGAAGATAGTCATTATATGTGGTCTAGTAGATACCTGACCATCTTTGGATAGGTAATCAGTGTCTAGTATAAACCCAGTTATAGGGAATTAGGTACCCAATGTACTTCTAAAACTTTTATTTTAATTTTATTATTAATTAATTAATTATTTTAATTATTTTAAATTTATGGAGTCCTTTGTTTGTGTCAAGAAGATAGGGGACTTAACCAAGATCCCCTTATCTCATATTTCTCTCCTCTACATAGTTACGTATTCATCCATTCTTCATACGATCTTCTAGTTATTTTAGATAGGAGTCTCTGTGGGTAAGTCTCGACAATCCTTATCATCAGTTTTCTGGGTTGTCCATCATTGTGATGAATAAAAAAATCATTATTTTGGGTATTTCAATATAGATTCTTTATACCTTACTCATCATGATTAATTAACTTGTAGAATCATATTTTAATTAATATAATATTACCAAGTAGGTTTTCTATGGTTTTTTCCACTATTATATGTTTTTTTATGAATCATGTGATTTATGGGCATGTACAAGGTCGTGTGATTGACTGAAATCAATACCATCCGTTGTCATTATAATACTTGAGGGTAATCCTAGGGTATCATAAGATATTTTAATTTTGATATAGGATGATATATTTCTAAAAGGTGTTTGTGATGGTATTTGAACTAATGATTTGAATGGTAAGTCAAAATAATAAATCATGAAATGGATTTGGATATATTTGACTGAAATAGTGAAAAAATATGGGTGGTGTGAAATATTTTTGTTTGATGTAGGAGTAATTGATGACTAAATATGATCAAATCTTAGTTTTTAAAGTTATTTTCCTAGGTTTATGGTGATTCTACTCACCATAGGTTTATGGTTTTTGTGGTCATGTGCACACACGATAGTGCCAAAGAGGTGGTGATTACCATTGTTATTCTAGGGGTGTCCACCATAGATATATGACTTAAGTTGTATGATTTGAATAATAATTCAAGTTGATTGATACACCATAGGGATATACATAAGATATGAGTGGATATTGAGATCACCGGATGGGAGTAGGTTCTCATCGTGCTTAAGTGTCATCATGATTTTGAGCCAGAGGTTGATATGGGAATCAGTTGTCCATGGAACTTGTGGTTATGTATGTGGATGTTACATTATGGAGTCACTAAAAATGGATTTCAATAGATATATTAGATACATTAGGTAATGTATCACTATGTATAATAGAATTGATTGGATGTTCAATGGAGCTTTTGGTGTGATTGATTGTGGGTACATCATCCTACTCTAACACCGAATTTGATTGATAAAGGGGCTCACTCTTGTTTGGTAAAGTATATTTTAAAGTCGATTGTGTTATTTTTTTATTTTTCATATGTTTCACATTATCATACACTCCTATAAATATGGATATTATATTTGGACAATGTTGATTTTTTCTTACTAATATTCAAACTAGCACCATGCACAAGCCATTTAGAACACATAAAAACATCATATCTCATGATATTAACAAAAGAAAAATGGATAATATAAGAGCATAGTAGTTGATATATGGATAGTATACATGGTATGTTCGTGGTTCTTCTAAATATAGATCAGTTTAATCCTTGGTTTGGGTCTCGTGATTCATTTCATCATTTTTAGTTCTTTTTGTATATGATCGTATCAAGGGTGATTCATATTACTTTTATATGACTCATATGAAATTGTAAATATATATTTTTTAAATCAAGTGGTATGTTATAGTTATTTACTATATTTTTTTGTTGTTTATTTCTACTTGTAATCACTTCCACTAAGTGATGAGTTAATAATATTGGGTACACTCTCCCAAATGACCCACCTTAGGGCCTCAAATTTAGTCAAAAACCACTGGAATATGGGGAGGTATTCCTGAGATCTTTGGATAACCAAATTATGTTTCATTCAGGATATTCAATACCAGGACACTATGGTATGTGTTTCATTTTAGGATAAGATGAAATTTATAAGGAAGTTTACATAGATCCCCAACAAGGAATACTTTGTATCATGATTAAGGGAATAAAAATACACATATTTTAATGAGGTATTATAAAGTCTGTGTGTATATTAGAAGTGCATAAAACTCATACTATAGAAATGGTATTTATTGTTTTAATCCAAATAAAAGGGTGAACCATGTAATATTATGATGTGTGGTAAAGATGGTCATTGTATAGTTTAAATACATGAGGCAACAATATAACACAAATCCTTGAGAAATTATTCTGACAAATTTAGGTCATAAAATTGTTTATACTATATAATTTTACATCATGTTAGGAAGATGTTACCCAGTATAGTTTATGGTCCTACGGTGAGGACTTATGCCATGTTGTTTTTTATTTAATAAAAACTACTCCAATATGATTATCCTTCTATGGGATATAGCATGTTTAAGGATTATATAAAAATAATTCCTGAAATTGGGGAATATAGATGTATTGAGTGAAGGTGGGTGACCATTTTAATGTAGAAAATGGAATGCCAAGACCATTAAAACCCATTAACATTGAGGTTGTTTGGTATTATTAGAGAATAATGTAGTTTTCTCTATGATGAAAGACTTTTTGAAGGTGAATACATTTACCAAACGACCTTTAATAGTTAATATAGTTAAAAAGATGGACCGTTAAAGAAAAATCATCTTTCTTGGCCAAATCACCTAGTTTTTTAGTGGTATATGACATTGAAAAAACTTATGTGTTTTTCATTAATTGAGAAGAACTCGATGAATTGACCTTATGTTTGATAGGGAAAGGTAAACCTATGATTAATTAACCAAATTAGAAATTCAGTTTTAAATAATTATTCAATAATTTTGAAAAATTGGAACCATGGATAAGTGATATATAGTGATGTTTCAAGTAGTTTTACCTCTGTAAAATTCACTTTTTCACTTATACAGAAGTTTTTATTCGAAAATAATAAATATGCGCTTATAATTGTTTTACATACTACCATTAAGTGGTTTTTTGATAAGGATTAAATGATATTTTTCTTTGAGTGGTGATTTGTAATGAACCAAATTTTAATTAATGGAAATTCCACTTGATCTAATTAAAATTCTTTTTATGGTTATATAAAATGTAAAATTCATTAGTTTTATGTTTCTGGATTTTAAAATACCATTATTAATTTTCATCATTGCTAATATAGTCATTGAACAGTGATCACATGACTAGAATAAATATAGGGCTTTAACAAATCCTATTTAATCAGACAATAGAAGTGATAGCCTCATCCAATTGACATTACCCATACGAAGCCCATTTTTCAGAGCTCAGAATAGAGGTAGATTAATTGGGCTTTGCTCTTGACCAAGCCCAAGCCGAGCTTGAACATATTAAACTTGAGCAGAACCAAATCCGGGAGAAGTATAATTTAATAAAGATTACCACCAGAGTGATTTTATCCGAGCCACCCCAAGAGTCTGCCACCATTGCACACCTTACCCTTTGGTCATATGTGGGTGTTATAAAGGGTTATGTAAGAATACCCTATCACTATGACTATGTAAATTTTTTTTTATAAAGAATGTACATTCATTTTATTATTGTTACTTTGTAAATAGTTTTTAATGCACAAATAGTATTTTTAGTTAATATTAAACTAAGAAATATATTTTTATGAATTAATGAATTTTTGAATTAAAAATTATTTTAATACAATTTTATTATTAAATTAATTTTCATTAAATATAAATGATCATTTTATTTTATGAATGCAATTGTAGTTTTTATTAAGGTTTGACAACTCTTTTTGTGAGAACCCTTGACTTTTCAGTAAATATCGGTTTTTATTTTAAAAGTAAAAATAAACATATTTAAAAAATTATTTAGATAAAATTAATATTATTTTTGGAATCATGACATCGATATTATCCAACGATGAATGTTTCATAAAATTCTAATATAGTTAAATTTTTGGAAAAAATTAAATACCGTTTAAATATATAATGTGTTTTATGACATCATAATGACCCAAGAGTGACGAAATAAAATATTATAAACATTATGTTCGGCCAATATATGATTTATCATTAAAATAATGTGATTTTAGACTTTCTTGATTTATCTTACAAAGCTTTTGTTTACCCTCCAAGACTTATAAATCATTTTGTCTTTTTAAATTGTTTTCCTTGAGAGTGTGACTCACCTCCACATAAGGAACCCTATTATTTTAAAAATTTTGGCCATAGTCCTTATTAAATATTGTTTTCCACTCCCCTTTCAAGAAAACCATGTGAAAAAACCATGGTTTGGTTTGTGGTATTGATTTGTTTAATTTGAGGCGTCCCAAACCAAAATAATAAAGAATTCCCTCTCATTTCATATATAAAACCACCCAAGATCCCACTTTCTCTTCACTCAAAGACTTTGGAATTCGACCAAAACCTACCCTCCTATCTTTAGAATCTTCCCAAGGTTCCCCAAGCTCTATATAGGCCTTTATCAAGCCTCTCTTAAGTCTTTGGGATCACACTTCCAAATAAAGGGATTTCTTCCTTTCTCATTTTTGTCCAATTTCATTTAAGTTGTTATGCCCTTTTTTCAATTAAAAATATTGGGGTATGATTTATCAACTCCCCCATATTGCCCTCTTTATGTTTTTATTAGGGGAAACCCCTTTCTCTCTCATTAATTCCTCCCATGTACACCCATTACAATGTTGAAATTCAGAGAGCTATTTCTCTCTCCTCTTTTACATCCAAGTAATTCTTTTGTATTATGCATCTAAATTTCATTAGGTTTGTTGGGAAATGTATCTATAAAACCCCCTTAATATCCATTTCATGTAAATATGATGAGACACCCTTTTCTATCTCATCAAATATTTTTATGAATCCTTATGTCACGCTGTTATGTTTCTGAAATTTAATCGCATTTTTCGAAGCCTAGATCATTGTGTAGTGAATACCATACCCATGTCTCTATCAAGGGTATTCATCTTTATGAACATATACATATTGAATGGTACTTTCATGTATTTATTAAACATTACTTAATCATGGAATAACTTATGATGTTGATTGATTCCATGTTATATAATCTATGTGGCACACTTATGCATGAAATGAAATGTTTAAGAAGGGTTTGCCCTGATAGCGCTCCAATGCATTGGGTAAAGTATAGAATCATGATATTTCATGTGAAATGGGTGTTTAATCATGCTAATTCAAGTATAACAAGGTTTTACTCATGCTTCATGTGCAATGAAGGTTTACTCTTGCTCCATGTGTAATGATCCTTGGCTCATAATAATTCCATGTTAAGTGTTGTTTCCACATTTCTATTTTATGATTATCAAGTTTTATCATGCCTTTATGTTCATGTTTCTCTTTTGATCCATTGATATTCCTATTTTCTAACATATATTGTATTTCTCATGTCATTCTATGTTTATTCCCTTACTGGGCTTTACAGCTCACCCTTTTCTTATACATGTTCTTAGGTTATCCCATGCAATGATATTTACAATGGAATGTAGTGGTAATGTAAAGTAAGTTTTCAATAAAGATGTTGTGTGTTTTATATTATAAGATATTATGTAATTTTTCAAAGCCCCGAAGATAATAGACCTCTCGATCTTCTATGTTGTATCAATTGAAGATTTAATGTAATGAATCGGGTATAAGTGTGTAATAAAAAAGAATGGTTGTTATAGATTGTATCAAAGGATAGGTTTAGTTATTTTTGGGATTAGTATTAGCAAACCATAGTGACGAATTTGAGACAAGAATATGTATCACAAAAAAATCCCAAAGTATTGGTGAGTATTGAGTAAGTGGTTTATCAAGAAAATACATCCTTGTCTGTATTGAAGCAGGTAGAGGAGGCTCTGGCACAGATGTATCCTAGGGGTAAAAACCGAAAACGCCGCTTTGAGCTAGACTCAAATGGGAAATGGTGCAGGGCAATGGGGCTTGCTGCACTCTTGGTTACGAAACTCCCGGGGGATATTAATTGGTAAATTCACAATATTAGTGTTAACCCTTGTTAAGGTAATTAAAAAAATACCCCAAAAAATATATATTATAAAGTAGATCACGAATATCATAGATTAAATCCTATGGATTCATAAGTTAAGTAAATAAAAGTTATTTATAAGTCATCTGTTTTTCCATGGACTACCCTTTATGTGTTACCCCTAACTTTCTCTTATTCCAGCGAATGTCTAGTAATAGGAGGAATCAGGCTAACAACCGTTGTGAAGATCAATGTGATGACTGTGCTAATGAGATGCCCTTTCTGATGGGAGCGGGAATCACAAACTTTGTCATGCTTCTATCTCAGTTAACTCAAGATTTGAATAGAAACAAGGGTCAGGATGAACATTCACCCCCCCCCCCAAGAAAGAACTACTCACAATCAAGTGTTTCATGAGACTAAGGCCTCTTACTTTTAATGTGTCATCGGATCCCTCAATCGTTTAACAACGTATCAACTACATTGAAAAGATATTTTCCATCCTTAAATGTTATGAACTAGATAAGGTTCTCCTGGCTGCTTATTGTATGGAGAGTGAAGTTGATCAGTGGTGGATGTTGATAAAAATATATGAAACCTGAGGAGTAGATCGAGGGGTTGGAATGGAAGGATTCCCAAAAGATGTTTTTTTATAAATATTTTATGTGCACCCTCCGACATAAGATAGAAAGGGCTTTCCTTGACCTCAAGAAAAAAGACAATGAATCTATCAGAGCGTATGAGGAAAACTTCACATGGATTGCATGATATGCCTTCGGCATTGTTGTTACCCCCAAATGCATGGTTGACCACTTCTTTTGTGGGATGAAACCTATCCTATGGAATGTGTTGGGGATCCAAGACTTTGACAGCTATGAGTAAATTTCTATTTTGTACCCTCAAGGTTGAAATGGAGATCGGAGAATATTAGAGGTATCACGGTGATAAGAAGCATATGGTGGACTTCAATGTTGGCAGTCCGATGGATAAATCCAACGGTGCTAAGAAGATCCTGCACCCCACTTACCAAAGGTGCGGAACGAAGCACCCCAGAAATTGCCTGAAGGGGATGAGGAAATGCTTTTGGTGTGAAAAATAAGGGAACCTAGTTGTTAACTACCGACAATAAAAACCCACAGCTACAACAGAGGAGAGGAACTCTCCATTAGAACCTCAACGCGTTGTTCATTGCAACAACTGCAAAGAACTAGGGCATCTTGCAAATTAGTTCCCTATGCCAAGGGTTTTCAAAGGCAACCAACAACCTCCAAGGCATCAATGGAGAGCTTGTTCCATCACTACTGTCGAAGTGAACCCCGACAATGAATTGGTGACAGGTACATTAGTTATTAATTCATGAATAGCAGGCATAATTTTTTAGTCATGTTCTACATATTATATTATATCCTAAAATTTCAGTAGAACAATCCCAGCACCGCCAAAAATCACGGAAGTAAAGATGTCGATGAGTATGGAAAATGGGGAAATCATTGCATCCCATGAATATAACTCCTCCCTTGTCATAACCTGTTGACTGAATTTCCCAGTGAACCACATCATACTCCCTCCTATGTATTTTTTTGCAATTTTTGGCATGTATTGGCTTTCATTATATAGAGCCTACATAAATTTAGGTGAGAGGGAAATCACTCTCTATGTGGAGAATCGACCCCCTGATTCTATAGAAGTGCATGGAGGAAGATGAATCCTCTTTAGCTTCATCATCTCAATAATGGATATTACTTCCCTATGAGCATGCGTATCTGGCTTAGATGACGGATTATAAGGAGGCAACCATCCTTGAAGACATGCCTATTGTGAGAGAATTCGCAGAAGTGTTTCCCGTGGAATTTCCTGGTCTTCCTCCTAGAAGATATGTTAAATTTTAAATTGATATTATACCTGGGGTGTCTCCAATATCCAAGAATGTATATAGATTGGATTTTTTGGAGCTTGAGAAGCTGAATAAACAACTACAAGAGAATTTGGATAGAGGGTTTATACACCCAAGTGCTTCACCATGGGGTGCACTAGTACTCTTCGTCAAGAAGAAAGATGGGTCAATGCTCCTTTGCATCGATTATCATGAGATTAAACAAATCATTATAAAGAAAAATTATCCTCTCCCTTGAATTGATGACTTGTTAGATCAGCTGCGTGGAGTAGAATACTTCTTCAAGGTGGATTTGCAGTTGGGATATTATCAATTAAGGGTGAAGATGGAAGATATCCCTAAGACAACTTTTCATACAAGATACGGGAACTATGAATTCATAGTAATGCCTTTTGGACTCACTAATGCTCCAACAATCTTCATGGACTTGATGAATATAGTCTTTAGGGCTTACCTCGATAAATTTTTGGTATTTTTTATAGATGATATTTTGATATACTCCAAAACCAAGGAGGATCATGTGGAGTATCTAAGAACTATACTAGAGACCTTGCGGAAGGAGAATCTCTATGTAGAGTACAACAAGTGTGAGTTATGGTATATGGAGGTCGTATTCATGGGCCACATCATTACAAGAAATGAGATGTTTATGGATCCCTCCAAAACAGATGCAATTGAGGGATGGCCAAGGCCCACATCGGTAACGGATATTCGCAGCATCTTTGGTTTAGCTGGATATTATCGACGATTTGTGAGAAATTTCTCATGATTGTCCAACCTCTAACCAATCTAACTCAAAAGGAAGTAAAGTTATCATGGATTGATGAATGCGAAGAATGCTTCAAGGAGTTAAAAAGGAGGCTTATCACTGTGCCCATTCTCACTTTACCCACAAGTGGAGAACTTTTTGTGGTATTTAATGATGCTTTGAAGAAGGGACTGGCTGTGTATTGATTCAAAATGATAAAGTCATTGCCTATGATTTAAGGAAATTGAATGTTCATGAGTATAATTATCCAACACATGATTTGGAGTTTTTTGTGGTGGTATTTGCTATAAAAATTTGGCGGCATTATCTCTTTGGGGGAAATTTGAAATATATATAGACCACATAAGCCTCAACTATATATTCACACAGAAAGAGTTGAACATGCGCCAATGAAGATGGTTGGAGCTGATCACAGACTATGACTGATCAATCCATTACAACCCTAGGAAAGCAAGCAAGGTGGCAGAAACTCTAAGTAGAAAGGATCCAACAATTCTATCATTAATGAGAATTGAGAAAGACCCAATATTATTAGATTTGATGAATATGGACATGGGAATCATAAAGAATGGAACATCATCAATCTACTCACAAATGATTTCTCAGACATCTCTTTTGGAAAGGTCAAAAGATGCTCAAAAGGATGATGTGGGAATTCAGAAGGGAGTGGAAGCTATCAGAAAAGGTAAATCCTCAGAGTTCAATGTTAATGAAAAGGAATTGTGAGTCTTGGGAAAAGACCATGATTTCCATAAAGTCTTGATTTAAAGAAGGAACTTTTGGATAATGCACATAGTTAAAATTTCTCTATTCACCCAAGAAACACAGAGATGTATCGAGATCTCAGAGGGAATTATTGGTGGGATAATATGAATAAGGACATCACTGAGTATACATCAATGTGCATGGTGTGTCAGCAAGTGAAGACATAGAGGCAGAAGTCTAAGGGGATGATGAAACTATTTCCCATACGAGCATGGAAATAATAGAACATCACCATGGACTTTGTCACCAGACTTCCGAAGATATCTAAAGGCAACAGTGCAATATGGTTTGTTGTGGATCCTCTTACAAAGTATACACACTTAATTTCAATTTGGGATGATTTATCATTGGATCAACAGAAATAGATATATATCAGGTAAGTGGTAAAGAACCACCGGGTACCTTTATCTATTGTATTCAATAAAGATCCAAGATTCACCTCTAAGTTTTGGAAGAGTCTTCAACATTATCTTGATATTGAACAAAACTTAACTACGACCTAACATCCTCAAACTGATGGCCAATTTGAGTGAACTATTTAGAAACTGGTGGATATGTTAAGATTATATTCTATGGAATTCAAAGGAGGGTGGGACCAGCATCTTCCACTAGTTGAATTCTCCTTCAATAACACATTCCACTCAAGCATCCAAATGACACCATATGAAGCCCTGTATGGGAAGAGGTGCAGAACCCAAGCATGTTGGGATGAAGTCGGTGAGCGTAAGCTGCTAGGACCAGAAATGGTCGATGAAATGGTCGAGAAGGTGAAAACCATTCAGCAGCATATCATGGTAGCCTAGAGTCGACAGAAGAGTTTTGAAGATAACCGTTGATGATACCTTGAGTTTCAATTTGGATACATGGTATTTCTACACATATCTCCATGGAAGAAGTTCATGAGGTTTGGAAAGAAAGGGAAGTTAAGTCCTAGGTACATCAGCACCTTCAATATTCCTGATCATGTTGGGGTTGTGGCCTATTGACTAGCAATTCCTCCTACCAGGGCCAAAGTACATGATGTCTTTCATGTATCCCTTTTGAGGAAGTATATACCAGACCATTCACATGTACTCTCTTCAGAGGTAGTACATCTAGAGGATGATCTTTCTTATGATGAGCAACCAGTGAAGATATTAGATAGTAGAGACAATGTTCTATGAAATAAGATAATGTACATCCTCAAGGTGTTGTGGAGAAACCACAAGTTTGAAGAAGCGACATGGGAATCGGAGGAACTGATGAAGAAAAATTACCCACATCTATTTTAGCATGGGAAAAATAAATTTCGAGGGAGAAATTTTATAAGGGGGGATATTTTAACGACCCAAACTTTCATTAATGAAAATTTCTCTTGATCTAATTAAATGTCTTATTATGGTTATATAAAATGTGAACTTCATCTATTTTATGTTTCTGGATTTTAAAATACCATTATGAATTGTGATCATTGCTAATATAGTTGTTGTACAGTGATCACATGATTAGTATTAATATAGGGCTTTAAAAAATCCAATTTACTCAGACAAAGGAAGCGATTGCCTCATCCAGTAGACTTTCCCCATAGGAAGCCCATTTTTCGGAGCTCAGAAAGGAGGTGGTGTCATAGAGCTTCACTCTTGACCAAGCCCAAGCTGAGCGTGAACACATTAAGCTTGAGCGGAACTGACTATGGTAGAAGTGGAAGTTAATAGATATTACCATCCGAGCAATGTTATCGGAGCCACCCCAAGAGTCTGACACCATCGAACACCATACCCTTTGGTCTTATGTGGGTGTTATAAGGGGTTATGTAACAAGACCCTAGAACTATGACTTTGTACATTATTTTTGTATAAATAATGTGCATTCATTTTATTATTGTCAATTTGTAAATAGTTTTTGGAGAACAATTATTATTTTTAGTTAATATTCAAATAAACATATATTTTGATGAATTAATGGATTTTTGAATTAAATAATATTTTAAAAAATTATTATTATTAAATTAATTTTTATTAAATATAAATGAACATATAATTTTATGAATTCAATTGTACTTTTTATTAATGTTTAAAAATTGTTTTTTTTAGAACCCATGAATTTTCGGTAAATATCAGTTTTTATTTTAAAAGTATAAAATTCACATATTTATTCAATTATTTGGATAAAATGAATATTATTTTTTTAATCAGGATTTCAAAATTATCCAATGACGATTTTTTCAAAATATTCAGAGGCATTCATATTTTTGGGTAAAAATTAAATACCGTTTAAATATATAATGTGTTTTATGACATCATAACGACCCAATAGTGATTTAATAAAATACTATAAACATTATGTTCGGCCGATATATGTTTTATCATTAAAAAAATGTTATTTTAGATTTGTTTTTTTATTTTACAAATCTTTTGTGGACCCTCCAAGACTTTTAAAACATTTTGTTTTTTAAATTGTTTTCCTTGAGAGTGTGACTCACCTCCACATAAGAAACCCTATTATTTTATGAATTTCTGCCATTGTACTTATAAAATATTGTTTTCCAATCCCCTTTGAAAAAAACCATGGGCAAACACCATGGGCTGGTTTGTGGTATTGATTAGTTTAATGTGAGGTGTCCCAAACCTAAATAATAAAGAATTCCCTCTCATTTTCTATATAAACCCACCCAAGCTCTCACTTCCTCTTCACTCGAAGCCTTTGTAGTTAAACCAAACCCTACCGTACTCTCTCAAGAATCCTCCCAAGGTTCCTGAATCCCCCAATAACCCTCTCTCAATCATCTCCCAAACCTTTGGGATCACACTTCCAAGAAAAGGATTTCTTCCTTTCTCATTTTTGTCCAATTTTCTTTAAGTAGTTGTGTCCTTTTTTCGATTAAAAATGTTGGGATATGATTTCTCACCACCCCCATACTATTCTATTTATGGTTGGATGATGGTAAAACCCTTTCTCTCTTATTAATGCCTCTAATGTACACCCGTTACAATGCCGAAATTCCAAGAGGTATTTCTCTCTCCTCTTTTACATCAACGTATTTTTTTGTATTATGCATCTAAATTCCATTATGTTTATTGGGACATGTAAGTATATGACACCATTTATTTAAATTTCATGTAAATATTATGATACACCCATTTATATCTCATCAACCATTATTAGGAGTCCTTATGTCACGCTGTTATGCTGCCGAAATTGCACCATGTTTTTCCAAGCCGAGATCAATATGTAGTGAATACCATACCCATGTCTCTATCAAGGGTATTCACATTTATGTACATATACATATTTAATGGTACTTTCATGTATTTATTCCAAATTACATAATCATGTAATAACTTTTAATGTTGATTGATTCCATGTTATATGATCCATGTGGTATACTTATGCATGAAATGAAATGTTTAAGAAGGGTGTGCCCTGATAGCGCTCCAATGCATTGGGTAAAGTATAGTATCATGATATGTCATGTGAAATGGGTGTTGACTCAGGATAATTCATGTAAAACTAGGTTTTTCTCATGCTTCATGTGCAATGAGGGTTTACTCATGCTCCATGTGCAATGAGCCTTGGCTCATGCTAATTCCATGTTAAGTGTTGTTGCCACAATTCCATGTTATGATTATCATGATTTATCATGCCTTTATGTTCATGTTTCTCTTGTGATCCGTTGATATGCCTATTTTCTAACATTTATTTTATTCCTCATGTTATTCCATGTTTATTCCCTTACTGGGCTTGATATCTCACCCTTTTTTTATGCATGTCCTTAGGTTATCCCATGCAATTCTAAGTACAAGGGAATATAGTGGTCATGTAAAGGAATTTTTCAATAAAGATGTTGTGTGTTTTATGTTCTAATCTATTATGTAATGTTCCTAAACCCCAATGACATTATACCTCAAGATCTTCTATATTATATCAAGTGAAGATTTTATGTAATAAATCAGGAATATTTGTGTAATAAAAAGCAGGGTTGTTATATGATTAATTTGTTTGTTCCTTTGAATGTATTTTGAACATCCTATTTAGAGGAATGGTATACTTATTCACTAAGTTCATAAATTTATGAATATGAAGGTTGGTTTTCCAAAGTTTATGATTTCATGTTCTTGAAGGCCAATTGAAAATATTATAATTCATCATAAAGAAATGAAAAAAAAAGAAAATAATTAATTTTAATGATTTACTATAGATATATTTATTTTTATTTGTTATATATTATTATTATTAAAGAATTATATGATGTGTTTATGAAATTTAATGAATTATTATAATACCAATATATTGTTTAAATTTAGTGGTAAAATAAAAATAATTAATTGTAATGTAATGTGACTAAATTCATATAATTTAAAAAGGGGATATTTTTCTAAGAATTATTTTTTTCATTGTGATTTTTTATTTTTATCTTAGTTTATTAAATTGGTCATAACTAAATGACGATTATATTAATATTTATTGTTTAAATTTATTTATATATACAATAACACTCATTTAATTAGTAATTTATATGAATTAAGATTAAGAATACTTAATTATTAAAAAATCATTTTTCTATAAAAAGAGTTTATATTTTATGTTTTCATTTAAAATTATAATTTATAATATTTATGAATTTAATATTTTGAAAAGGATCCAATATTTGGAAAAATAAAATCAGAATTATATCACAAATTAAAATTCATTTAAAAAAATAAGTTGCCATGATAAAAATTGAGTGACCACGGTAAAGGTAAAATGAGTTAAAGGGTTTTAATTAGGTGTTAAAGGCATATAATATCTCTAAAAATATATATAAATTGTGTTTGTGAGGTAATTAAGGAATCACACCCCTTGTATTAATACTTTGGATCCACTACCCTTGTAAGATGGAAAGCTTACAGTTTAGGGAATGAGAAATTGTGGAAATTCCACTCCAAAATACTTTTAAAAGGACCCCTTATATATCCCTCCAAAACCACTATTGTAAATTGGTTCACTCTTAAACATAATCCCAAACTACCTCTCCTAAGTATTTATTATATTATTTGTAGTATATGGTCCCTTATAGGGGTCCAAAATTATTTATTTGGAGGGACCCCTTTTTGGGAAGGAGTAAATTCATCACTATAATTATCTACATCTATACCATATTTTTCTATTAACATATCATATAATATATTTATAAATCCCATTATCTAAATTAATTATTTTTTTATTATCATCATTATAATTTTAAAAATGGATGAGTACCAAGAATTTAATACATATAATATATTACACTAAATTGTAATTTATGTTATTAATATGGTTTAATAATGATGAAACAAAACGTAATTTTCATTATAAAGTAATCCTTTTTAACAATAAATTATCTAAAACATGTTCATCAAGAAATTTATTTCCAAAAACAATACCAATAAATTTAATCAATTGAAAATTGGAGTACAGAAATTATTAAAAAATATTTATTATACTAACTAGAATAATATAAAACTGATAAAATTATTATTCAAAAGAAATAATTGACATCAACCATTGTGAAAATTGTATGAGATTATAAAAATTACCGAAATTAGACCATGAAAATAAATAATTACTAAATAACATATATTTAATAAATGGTTATAATTGGAGAGTATAAAAGGTAATATATACGTGTAAGGTTTTAAAATAAGTAATTAATATGGTTATATTCATTATACATGAGGTAAAATGTAGAATATCTATTTTTTAATGTTAATTATTATAAATATATCTATTAATATTCTTAGAGTAAAAAACTGAGACAGTGCAAGACTTTGAGTTATGGAGGGGCTCGATAATGGTGTTATATAAATATTAAATTTATAAATATCACTTTCATTAATTTTATATGGAATATTAGAATAACTTTTTGATAGATTAGTTGATTGAAAATATAAGACTATCATTAAGTCAGGAACATGGGTTTTAATCAAACTGTGATATCAACTTCATCAGCATTAAGTGGTTTGTTAAAGTGTGATAATGGGATAAATATTAATTAATAAATTAATTATTAATTTAATTCCCATGACCTTACCCAACCTATTATTAATACAATTTATTTAAAAATACTAGGGTTATCCAGATAACCCAAGAGATTTGAGAGGGACCGTTATAAGAGAGTTTGGTGAATAATGATGATGGATTGAGGATCAATTTTGCCAATGTAGTCTGAGGATCTCACTAATGAAAATGATACCAGATCTCTATTTATGAAAAATATTTCCAAAACCATGTTATGTCTTTGTTTTTTCTTTTTTACTTTCCTTAGTAGATTTTCCCAAGAAAAACAAGATTCAAATCAACTACCAGTGTGAATCACAGGTTTATCGTGTTGTAGTTATAGGTTTTTTTTACTTGGAATTTGGGAAAATTGTTGTTGTTGTTATTTACTTATTGGTTCTATGTACATCATTCTAACAAAAATGAATTGATCCCAACTCAAACAATGACTAAGGTCCATTCCTCTTTGGTGTCTCATGGATTATTCCCCACGTTCTTCACACAATTCATGGATTATATTTCCTTGGTTGGTGGTTTAATATATATCAGGTATTCAATCATTTTATAACCATTCCGTGGAACAATGAAAATATATCATGGGTGTGGTTGGACATTACAGCACTTTAACCAACCACACTGCATGTCAGAGTACAATTTCAAAAATGGGGAACCTCCTATCCAACAAAGGGTGTTGATCATTTATTTAGTATAATGGACCCAAAGTGTTTTTGGAATCCCCGAGTGGTCTAGGGGATCCCATATCTGGAAATTGATATATTCAGAGTTATAATAAGAACTTATTTGGAATGGATCGATGATAAGATTCTCTTATAATAGTTCTATCAATGATATCATGTAATGTGAAGTGTATTCTACCATAATAAGTATTTCTTTGGATCCTCAAGCAGAATATGGTGGCTAGATGTTGTTGAGACCACTTTGAGGCTTGGAGTATATTATGATTCTATCATGTTTTTATTTTTTATTAGCTCTAATATATTTCTTTGAATACATATTTTTTTATTATTTTAATACTCATGATGATTTATGTTTAGTGATTTTAGGGTGTCATATTGTGTGTTGTAATATTCACCCATGTAAGGGATCTTCCAACACATGTTGTGTCTTATACATAAAATAGACCATTTGATGGTCTCTTAGGTGCATTTAGAGCTAGAATATGGTATTATTGGGCTAGATAGATTGAGGATCATTTTGGGTTTGCATTTTAAAAAAATTCCCCTATTTCTGAATAGGTTGTACATTATTTCCAGTTTTGGTGGGATTATATTTTGAACTTATTCTTTCCATTACTTTTTCTTAATCTCATTGTAGGATATAGATGTATGCATGAATTTTAGTATATATTGTAATTTAATTTCATCATTGTATCATCATGGATATTTTTTTCATGTGTAAAAGTACATTATACTATGTCCATCAATGTGTGTGGTATTAATTATTGGCACTGGTCACCATCCCCTGGCCAATTGTACAGGGGATTAGGGTCTTCCAAATTGGTTGACCAATGACTAGGTAGGACCTAGTGGGTTGTGTCATGATAGAGTGCTGTTAGATTAATTAGTTTTACTGTAGGAAATTAGTTAGTGTTTTTTTCATGTTATTAGGTTTGGTTTGGGATATATGGAAATAATTTTAAAGTGTTTCAAGCTTGGATTTCAAGCTAGGGACTCCAGTGTTGGTGTAGCGGATGACATATCCATTCTCCCAGACATTGATAACTTTATTTTTGAATTGGTATATATATGTACTAGTTATGGGGAAATCATTTTCACATGCATCATATAGGAATGGATTGTGGTTTCCTTGTATTTCTTGAGTCATCTCACTAGATATAATCATTGAATTCGATTCATCTTGTTAATTTTATGATACCTCCGTATTGATTTCAACCCAGTATTCCATTTTGTTATCATGAGGAAGATTTTCAATGTGATAAAACTTTAGTACATTATCATGTATAAGAGTTGAAACCTCCAGGTGGTTTTCTAGTATTCCCACCACCTGTTGAGTAGAATGATGTTCCGACAATACCTACTAGGGATTATATAGGTTGAGCACACTCTATGAGTTTTAGACGTAGTTACCTCCTAGGTTTCTAGGTGAATCATCCCCCATGAAATGGGGGACTATATAGGGATATTCAACATAGTTTTCTTCCTTGTGAGGACACCTACATATCATATGGTGGTCCTAGAAGTGAGTCTTCTTCGGGGTTGTATTTGGGAAATGGTTGAGTTTTAGGAATCGGCCACATTATGAGACTACTCTCTCCTCATTATATTTTGATAGTATCTTTAGTGAGGAGTTTTATACACCCACTTTGTGATCAGTGTGCATTCATGTGTTTTTGTATTTGAAATAGTGAAGCATCACGAAGGAAGAGTATTCAATGAAGTTCACTAACCTCTCAGGATACTATCTATATAAGGTTAAATATTTATTTTTTTGATCAGGGGCCTCTGATTTGGGCCTAAACCTAGATATCATGGCTTAAATGATATCCCTTTGTATTCTCACTAATACAAGAGTGATCACTTAATCTTTAGTGGTGGATATTTTTATAGGAAATCATTTTTCGAGAACTAGTGAATATAGTAGGTATGTACGATTTGTGACCACAGTATATGGAAGATGATGGAAGAAACATGGATCCGATTAAATGATATGATTTATGATGAAATCATATTATATAGGGTCTACAATTGAGGGATCTCAGTATGGTTCTAATCAGCCTAGAGATTGGATATTTTCCTATTGCGATGGTCAGGGACACCTCAATCCAGATTTTCCATTCGGTAATAAAGTTGACAAAGAGACACTATATAGAATACCTAGTTCAATATAGTTGTAGAAACAGAGTGGTCCATAGAGTGGTGGGTGTGGAAAGTATAAACTGGTGTGGTAAGATGTGGTAGGTTGTTAAATTTTTGCTAGCACCACCCCCAGGGTGGTATAATCCAAGAATGGAGATCTAGTGGATATGGATGAGTATAGATTTTGGTAGTGGAGTCCTATAACCCAATGTCTCAAAATATTATTATAGGTATGATATATGTCTTCCCTAATTTTGTTTTAGTACTAATAGACATGGTGTGAGACACTCATTTCTTTCCACTTCTCTTGTATGATACTTAGATATTCGGGTGGATCCCTTATCCCAATCCTTCAACTTCGAGACTCTCAACAGGGGGGATTCATTGATCACACAATTCTTTTAATAGTGTGATCTAACTCTTATATTAGAGAGTTTCTTGGGGGTTCTCTTTATAGTAGTGATGAAGCCATATGACTTTATTTTTGGTATGGACTATCTATCCACAACTCATGCCCATATTGGCTGTTATAGGAGGGGGATGTGGTTTTACATAGTGAAGGATTTATGTCTTTCCTCATGGGTGATAAAGAAACCAATTAAGAGTAGTATAAGATAATATATATTATAGAACACCCTGAAATTCTAATATAAGAACCTTATATTTGATAGTGTGTATCACAAGCCTTGACAATCACATAAAGGAATATAGTACCCCAAGAAATTAAAATATATTTAATATTTTAAATAAATTAAATAGATAATATATTTTGAAACACACAAAACATTGTGTTATCTTTTATTACATACAATAGTTACTTTCTTAGAAAACCTACATTACACGCTAGATCATGTTTTACCGAATAACGATATATTATTAAAATATTATTTAATATAATGTATCTGTTAAATTAGTAGTTATGAAAATGGTTAACTAACTCTTGGAAACATATGTTTAACAAAAATATAAAATGAATTCATTTGTTAAAAATTAATTATAAATTAAAATGAGAATGTATTTAATATAAAGGAAAATATTATTAATTTTATACTCAAAAAGCCGTTTTACCTAAATAAATTAAATTAATTAAAATTATTTAGTGGAATTAATGTGATATATATATATATATATTATATTTTCAATAGAATATTTTCTATATTCACCCAATTTATTTTATAGGATTAATATAAAAACAAAACCAATTTTATACAAAAAAGTATTATATTTTTATTTAGTCATTTTTACCTTATTTTAGTGGAGAACCCATTGTAAATTTTATTTTTGACCATTTCATAAATTTAAAATGTAAAAATATAATTTATAATTTAAATAGAAACATAAGAACTAGTTTATTGTAAATTTTTGGTATTTTTATGTGAAGTTACATTTTTTAATGAATAGTAAATAGTACTGAATTTTAACTCAAAACTGGTTTTTCATATAATTTATTTCTAAGGATGAATTACATTTAAAATTAGTTTTAAAGTTAATTAGATAATTTTTTTATCAAATAATCTATTTTATTTCATTGGAATCAATGTCACTATAAAATTTACTATAAAAAAGAAAACTTTCGAACATTTTTTCTTTAAAAACCCACATTGTCATCCCGTCTATAAGACTAAATTTAAATTAATTTATACAACATATATGATTATAATTTTGATAAATGTATCCTATATTTGGTATGATATTAATTTTCAATTTCTAATAATACCAAATTTGTTTTTGACCAAAAATATTAGTGAATTTAATTAAAATTAATTATAAATGTTAAGGTTAACTTAAGTTTAATAAGTGACTAAACCATAACCTTATGAACCAAAACGACCTATACCATGACCAAAATCTATTTTATGATAATATGTTAATCCTATAATATTTTTTATATAATTATTTCCCTGATTGGATCCACTTTCAACTTTATAAACGTGGTAGGAATTCCTTTGTCAAAATATTACAACTCCTCCTCCACTATAAAAGGCCACCACTTCTCCCCATTACTCACACATCACAAACCACATAGGTTCATAAAATATCTTACTAATTAAGATGACCAAATCCATACAGTTTGACATGAATAATCCCTTTGGGAAGAAAGGATTATATGTAATATCGTTGGTATAAACCAAATGAACTTACTCAATTTTTAAGGTAACATTTTCTAACGATCTCTTTTATTTCATTCACTTTTCCACCACCACAAGACTTATTATTCCATGTTTATAAAAAAAATTATATACTCAATATACTTATATGTTTTTATATTAAGTATTATTACTACACTCCCACACTCTTCCATCTAATGGTTAATGAACACACTATTTATGTGAATGGTGAACTACCACGTCACGAAATGATGATTGTTCGTTCTTCCTTAACTGCATCTCATGGTGGTAATTATGATGGAAAATATACTTATATATGATATATATGTTATTTATAATATCATTTTTCTTATATAATTCTTTTATAATACACACCACTATACATTTCATTTTGTGTAAGTACGATAACATCGTCTGTGGAAGTGTACACTACCACCCCCTCAATGCGATGTGATTCATTCACATTATACATGGAACGTATTAATGATTATATCAATAAAAACATATTAAATATATTAAATAGCTATTATAATTGAATTATTATATAATTTTATATATATATCATTTAATTTTCATTCTTTTAAAATACGATAATGAAATTAAAAAAGCATTCATGCATACGTATGGTCTATTGTGTCCATTGACGGTGCATTACATTTTATATATCCAATTATTATTTATTATTATAAAAACATATATAATGATTATATATGATAATTAAGTCATTTATTACATTTCAGAGAATTTGAAACCATGAACTAATTAATGGGAACAACAAGTAACAAGTTCAAATATAGTCGAGAAAACTGGGCAATTAACACTCGAAATATTGGAATTATTGAAATTTTATTAACAAATTGGTAATGATATATTATAATAATTTAATATATTGTGTTATAAACCTATATATGGTTATTATATTAGTTAGAAACATATTTTAAACCACCATACAATAGGATAAATACCACAAAACAAAAAAGGAAGGATAAGGTAATGGATTCTTGTATAACTTTTCATTCTGTGAGGCATACATCATTTACACTACTTACCACTACTGTGTGATGTATCTAATACCCATTTTGATATATTATATCATTAATTATTTTATATTCATGGTATTATAATTTTCACATCAAATTTCCACACCCAAGGGGTTTATCATGATAATTAACAAGTTTTAAAAATTAGTTTTGAAATATCACATTATATTAAGATTGTCAATATTATATTTAGACAATCAATTTATTATAATAATTTCCCATTACATAATTATTTAATTTCTAGGTGATAGATGTTATTATTTTATAAACTACATAACAACTTACATATGGTTTTTACATTGATTTTTATTTGATAAACTGGTGAATTTGTAGTTAAATTCATATTTCTCATTCAACATGTTTATTTGATAAGGAATATTATTTATTTGGATTATTCAATATAAGTAATGATTTGGACTACTAATGAAGGGTGGGGCTTAGAAATTATATATTCCCTTTATTGAACGATAGGTTCTCATGAGATGAATATGTTTGAAAAATTAAATGGTTTTTATACATGGTTTTAAACTGTCTTGTGAAAGGTGTTGATGATATAGGTTTTCATGTGCCTTGGACATGACATACAATAATTAATAAATTAACTCATTTAGTTTTTTGTTATTTTTTAACCATGATATTTTCATCTACTTATATGTGTATATGATTCATTTTCAGTTTATTGATTAGTGGAATGTTTTTAATTTTCTTAACATTCCATATTAACTATAACTTATCTAGTATTGTAAATGGAATGTGTGTTTAGTTATATAACATTCGATATATATTGATTAATTATTGATTCCTTTCAATTAACCCTTAATACGTATTTGAGATCACCCTTATTATGTTTCTTTCCCCAATTTATAAAGAATATAACTTTGAATACGATATCAAGGATTCACTTTAATTTAGTTTTTTACATAGCATGTTTTATTTTTTTCTGAATGTATTATTGACATCTTGTATGTAATATGGTTTTACAAGACTACTAAACTAATCACAACCTTAGGATTTGATTCCTCATAATCAACCTAATATAATAAACTAATGCACTGTCTCTGGTTTTCTGGGGTCAGGGGCATCATAGTTGGTATCATAGGAGGTTTATCAACAACCTTAGAAACTAGATTTAGAAATATAAGACTAGGGAATTTAAACCTAATATATACTCTTAGGATGAGAATTTAATAACATCCTATAATTTTGGTCAGATATATTTTATGTGTTTATTACAAGAAATATATCCCAATCTGTATACTATAAGTGGGAGTGGTTTTGGAACACATATATCTAGGAGTAATAACTCTGACAAGGTGTTATGGTCCTAAATATGGGAAACCTTGTACATGAAAACGGGTCTTACTATGCACCTGTTTTGTGACCCTATGGGAAATTTTTATGATAATTATTATTTTATTTACCTACCATTATGAATTATTTAAAAGTAAAGACTCCCCCAAAGTAAAGAAACTTATGCTTCTAAGAATTAAGATGAATATTTATTGACCATTATATCATATTTGGAATTATACATCATGTTGTGATTTAATCAAGTTTATACCATTTTTTAGGAATGGAACCCAGGAGAAGGAATTAAAACTCAACCAATTCACATGATACAAAGAGTAAGAATAATTATATCTTTTATGGTCTTAATAAAACATTTAGAAGGGAATTAGTGTCCCAAGTATTCTCTTCATATGATTAAATTGTATCATGTGGAAATTTGATAGGTAAATAATTCCCCAAATCCATTGTATTCAAAGGTAATAAACATAAGAAGAGGGAGAAAGAGAAAAATATGGATAAAGGAATAATGGAAATAAGTATTTTCCCAACTTTTATAACTATTTAAAGAATCACCTTGGTAAATTATTGAAGGGAATGTGATTTTCCTTCAAGTGTAGAAATAAATGACATCATGATTTTTTTTATAAGGGGGAGAAAAATATCTCCAATGTAAAATTCTTCAACTATAATGATATAGGAAACTATGAAAATCAATGTGTTAAGCATTAAAGGAATATACCCCAAATGATGATGTTGGATAATGATCAAATAATGATACTAAGATGGATGAATAGAAATGATTAATATTACTATTAAATAATTATTTCATTTTAATATTTTATCAACAATGAACTGGTTATATGAATTTTTGAATATATAAGGATTTTACATGAGTACTTTTTCATGAATGATTTGAGATCAAATTCATAATGGTACAAAGAATATTTATTCTGTATAAATTTAAATTTTTTCGAAAGTATATGATTGAGGAAATTCAACCCTTTATAGGTTCATAATGTTGAGATAATGATAAGGAAATGATTAATTTGATCAAGTGTTGTCTACCTTGGAAAAAATTCATGACATTTCAATAAGTGGTGAATTCTATCATTAATGGAGTTTACAACACTTTTGGTTTTAAGGAATATATCCAATAACATGTGTCTTACATATGGAATATAGAAGAATTCATGTTTCAAAAACTTTTTTTTCATGACTCAAGTTATTACCATATTTAAAAGGGATACATGATAATGTTATTCAAATGTTTTGAATGTGAAAATATTGAGTTGTTTCATGTTGATTAAAGGCTAATTATAGGTTCAATTAATGAATTCAGTGACCTTATTTCTAAAGTGTTGCATCATAATATTTTGGAATAGTTAACCATTTATGAAATGGTTTTAGATTAACTTTGGATATGGTTTTAGATATTGATATATTACATCACTATATGATGAATCTTTTTAGAAGAGATGAAGTAGAATAAATTCAAGGAATGACCAAAGGATAATATTTTATTTATTTATATATAAATTTGTATTTACTTATATTTTTAGAGAGTGAATTAATTCCTCAACTCTAGGAAAAATGATCCTGAAATAAAAAATGTTTCCTTATAACATTCATTTCCGATGAATCAAAAGGACCCTTAGATAATTGCAGATTTATGGAGTTTTTCTAGTTAAATTTCACCTCATATTTTTCTCTAAGAACTCTCCATCATAACTTGATGGTTTTATTTTTCCATTGTATCCTTATTTCAATTTCCCATCAATGTTCTCCTTCTAGGTAACCTAGTTACATGACCAGTGTACAGTCATTTCTCTCTTACTATGAATATATGTTGTTAAACATATTTACGATGTGGGTTTTCAATAACATTTATATTCAAATGAAAATACCTTGAATAATGAGATAAATTGTAAACTGTTAGGGTGCAATTTAATTAAGGTGGGGAGAATGTAACACCCTAAAATTCTAAAGTAAGAACCTTATATTTGATGGCTTGTATCACATGCATCACCAAATAAGTAAGGAAATACAACATCCTGATACATTATAATATATTTAATATTTTAGATAAATTAAATCCAAGAAATATTTTTCATTGAAAGTAATACCAATTTAGATTGCATTACACACAAGAGTGACTTTCTTGGATAACATACATTACACGCATGACTGAGTTTTACAGAAAAATAATATATTATTAAAACATTATTAAATATAAATTATCCATTAAATTAATAGTTATGAAAATGGTTAAATAACTCTTGAAAATACATTTTTAACAAAAATATAAAATTAATTCATTAGTTACCAATTAATTGTAAATGTATGTGAAAATATATTTACTATAAATGAAAATATTATTCTTTTTATGCTCATAATGCTATTTTACCCTAACAGATTAAATTAATTAAAATTAATGTTTGATATTAATTTTATATATATATATATATTATATATTAAATTAAATATTTTTTATATTTATCCTATATATTTTCAAGGATTAAGTTAAAAACAACCCCAATTTTATGCATAAAAACCCGTATTTTTATTAAGGAATTTTTACCGCCTTTTAGTTGGGAACTCATTTTTAATCCAATTTTTAACTAATTTAAAATTTTAATGTGATAAAATATTATTTTTATTTGAAATAAAAACATAAATATTAGTACAAGGTGAATTATTTGTATTTTTCAATGAAATTTTATTTTTTTAATGAATAGTGAAAAATACTGAATTTTAACTCAAAACTGCTTTTTCATATAATTTATTTATAGGGATATATTATGTTTTAAATCTGTTTTAAAGTTTAAATAGATAAAATTTTTATTATTTCTTCTATTTTTGGTCATTGGAATCAATTTAACTTTGAAATTGACTTTAAAAACAGAGCAATCTTTCAGACATTTTTTCTTTGAAAACCATCAATATCATCCCATATATAAGATTAAATTTAAATTAATTTTTGCCACTTTTATAATTAATATTTGAAAAAATGAATCCCATAATTTGACTCATAATAATTCATAATTTATAATAATACTACAATTGTTTTTGACCAAAAATATTAGTGAATGTAATAAAAATTATTTACAACAATTATGTTTTAATTATGCTTAATAAGAGATTAAATGTTAACCTTAAGTCCCAAAACGTCCTAAAAATTTTCCAAAAGCTATTTGATGGACATATATCAACCCTATATTCTCTTTTATTAAAATGGGTCCATCATTGGATCCACTTGCAACATGAAAAACGTCATAGGGATTCCTTTGTCAAAGTATTAAAAGAGTGTCAGTCCTCCTACACTATAAAAGCCCACCGCTTCTCCCCATTCCTCACACATCTCAAAAAAAATTAGGATTGGCCAATATTTTTTCAAATAAATTCCAAAAATTCCTACCCTCTTCCCTGAAGCCCCCCTTTTGGCATGAATCCTTCCTAGGAATCCCATTGGTATAAATCAAAAGGAGTTGCCCGATTTGGAGGGTAGTACTTTCCTATGATCTATTTTGTTTCATTTACTTTTCCACTACCTCAAATACTATTATTACATTCTCATATAATAAAAAATTATTTTTATATATACTGATATTTTTCTATATTATGTGATATAACAACACTCACAAACACTTCTATCTAATGGGTAATGAATATATTATTTATGTGAACGGTGAACTACCACCTCACAAAATGATGTTTTTAAATTATTCATTTAATGCCTCTTAGGGTGGTAATTAGGATTAAAACTATAATTATACATGATATATAATATATTTATAATATATTTATTCTTCTAAAATTATTTCATAACACATAATTCTTTACATTCCATTTTAGGTAAATACAAAACATCACTTGTGGAAGTGTGGACTACCGCCCCCTCAATGTGATCTAATTCGTTCACTATATAAATGGAACATAATAAGGGTGATTTTGATACCAATATATTACATATATTAAATATATATTATACTATAATTATAATATATATTTTTATACATATCATTTACTTTTCATTCTTTTAGAATATGACAATGAAGTGAATGTAGTGTTCATGCATATGTACAACCCACCATCTTCATGAATAGTGCATTCCATTTCGTGTCTCCAATTATTTAAGATTATTATAAATACATATATACTGATTATAAATGATGATTAAGTCATATTTTACAATCTGTATATGATTAACCCATGTTATAATGAATGAAAACAATAACTAAGAAGTTAAAACTTACTCGAGAAAACTGGGTAATTAACACCCGAAATAATGATATTAATGAATGTTTGTTAACAAAAAGGAAATGATATATTTAAACAGTTACTATATGGTATTATAAACATTAATATGGTTATTATATTAGTTATTATCATATTTTAAACCAAAATATAGAAGGATTAATATCACATTTCAAAAATGAAGGATAAGATAAGGGATTCTTGTCTCATATTTCATTCTGTGAGGCATACATCAAGTAAAAAATTACCAATTTTTCATGATGTATAAACATAAAATAAGTATTTATTATATAGTGATTTATTTTATATTCATTGTATTATAATTCTCACTTATAATTTCCTTACACAAGGGTTTTAACATTAATATTACCAACTGGTAAAAATTATTTTATGCAATATCACTTTCTTTTGTGATTGTGAACTTTATATTTAGAAAATAAATTTATGGTAGTCATTTATCATTGGATATTTACTTTATTATTGGTTTGTGGATATTATTATTTCATAAACTGTATACCATCTTACTTAAGGTGTTTACTTTGACAGTTATTTTATTAACAAGGGAATTATTGATAAATATGTATTTCTAATTCAATACTATTATATGATAAGAAATATTATTTATTTTGATTATTAAATATGATGAATTATTTGGAATAGAAATGATGAGTGGGTCCAAAATTTATATATCCCCTCAATGAATCATCAGGTTCTCATGATATGAATAATTTTTCCAAATTAAATAGGTTTCCATCCATGGTTTTAAACTATCTTTTGAATGGTCTTGATGGTATAAATTTTTAAGAACATTATACATGTTGTCCAATAATTAATAATTTACCTCATTCAGATTTAGTTTTTATTTATCCATGAGATTTTTTTCAAACATAACTATGGATATAATTAATTCTCAGTTCATTGATTTATGGCATGTGTTTCAGTTTTTTACATTGCTATATTAATTAGATCTTATCTAGATGTGTAAATGGGAAGTGTGTTTAGTAATTTAACATTCCATATAGATTGATTGATTATTGATTCCATTGTATTTAAACTTACTAAGAATTTGAGCTCACCATTAAGATTTTTCTTTCCACCAATTATGAAGAACAGAACTTTGAATAAGATTTCAAAGATGCATTTCAGTTTATTGTGTAGCATGATTTATTTTTTTCTCAATGTATCATGAGTACCATGTATGTAATATGGATATCCAAGAATACCAAACTGATCTGTCCTTTGGGATTTTATTCCATGTAATAATTCCAATGTAATAAAATAATATATTGGTTCTGGGTTTCTGGGGTTCAGGGCATTACATATGAGGATACACTCAATTACTCACCACATGTCTAGTATTACCCCTAGATTTGTGAATGTTGTGGTCATTTAGTTTCTCGAGATGGTGGTTGAGTATGTGGACATAATTCTTTATTATTTTCCAATCTTACCTCCCCACCTAAAGATATAATTATATATTGGAATAAACTTAGGAATAGCCTTGATATCTACACTTGAATATTAGATGGCTCTCGTAGAGCTTCAAGAGATCAAGGTGTAGTTTGAGAACTTACATAGAAATGGATTTGTTAGACCTAGTGACTCACCTTAGGAATTCCTATTTTTTTACAAATCAAGAAAACATGAATTTGAGGTTTTCTTTATATTTTCATTGACTTAATAAGGTGACCATCTAGAATATATATCCACTACCTTGGATAGATTAAACCTTCAATCAGTTGATAGAGGCAAGAAGGTTCTCGAAGATATACCTTATATTTGGCTATCACTAACTCTAAGTATGAGATTTGGATATACCAAATATGAAATTATATAGTCTTTATAGTCACTTTGAGTACATTTTGATTCCTCTATAAATGAAAAATTACTGATAATTGTTTCTGGGAATCATGAATAATATCATTCATCCTTTCTTAGACCTTGTTTTGGTGGTATTCACCAATGAAATTCTTGTTTACTCTAGGTTTGATTAGTAGAATTCAGGGCACATGAGGTTTCTCCTAGAAACACTTCTAGGGAACATTCATTTTGGGAATATCTAAAATTAATGGTTTTGGATTTAGGAGTTCCACTTTTTTGGGAATTTCATCTTTTAAAAAGGCATAGTAGTGTTCCTAGTGGAGGTTGTAGTAGTTATATCATAGGATCCCCAAGAGTGTTATGGTGGTGAAAGTATTTCATGCATTGAAAGAATAATATTGGGCGTTTGTATCTGATTATTATAGTATATTGTAACCCTTTATTATTTGACCCAAAATGGAAATAATTCCTTTTGAACAAAAATTTTAAATAAGGTTCTTCATGAGTTGCGGTAGAGATTGATGGGCACCCACATATTAATATTTCCCTAAGAGGGTGTCGAGTAAATAATGTTCTGTTAGAAATTAGAGACCTGTCTTGGTTTTGTTCAGATGTCATGGAATGTAGTTATTTTCTTTTGGACTCAGTAGTTGAGAACATTTGAGTAGAAATATGTGACCCCTAATCTAAATTTTTATGCTGATGTATTTTACTGGAAGATAAGGAAAAAATAACTGATGTGTGAGTAATTTGTCATCTTTTATGACCACAAAAGCTTCAAGTATATATTCTCTCAAAAGTATATTAAATTGAGAAATATTTAAAGCATAGATTTCATATATGATTATGACTTAAATATATTACATACTCCTATGAAGGGAAACCAAGTGGAATATGTTATCAATATGAGATCTTACTCATGGTTGTTTCATGAGGAATTGGAGTAGTTTTACTTGATAAATTTATACCTTGTAGATGAGGATTATTTGGAATTCCACCAGCTGATAGTTATTACCCCACAGCTTCTTCAGTGGTTCAGGTTGGATACACAAGGAGATACCGAGAGTGAGAGATTCTATACTAAGATATCCTATGGATATGGTCATAATCAAGTTTTCGATGGTGGCTATCATGTCATTAATTTTAGAGAAAACTATATGGTTCCAGTGAAATTATGGTAGGAGATTATGAGGGGGTTTCATATATCCAACTTGTAAGTACATCCAGGTGTGGAAAAGATTCAACTCAATCTTCGACATTTGTTATGTTGACTAGGTGTGAAAAATTTTATAATAGAGATTACCTCTTAGTGCCTCGCATTTCAGCATCTAATGGTTGAGAACCATGTTCGAGTAGGTTTATCTCATCCCCTTGAGTTCAAAGAGTGGACATGGGATGGATTATCTATGACCTTCATAATGGGGTTATAGGGATTTCTAGAAGAAACAATGTCATCTAGGTGATCCTAGAATGAATCACCAATTCATCCCACCACCTAGAAGTCTGAGAGAAAAGTTAAGTTGAGGGATAAGGAAACCTTCACATAAATTATATCATTCATATCCATGGAGTTCCTTCAAATAACATTTAAGATTGTGATTCTTTCTTCAAATTATGATTATGGAGAGGATTTCTAGAGTCATTTTGGACATAGTTTTATAAAAGCACTGTGTTCCACCCCTATATGGATGGAATAACTAAGAAGGCCATTTATGTTCTTGAGGAAAGGTTTCAAGATTTGATGTTAGACTTTGAACATAGTTAGGTGGATAATCGTCCCTTATAAGAGTTTTTGTATGGAAAAAATTACCATTCCACTATTGATATGGTACCATGTGATTCTGTTTATGAGAGACCTTGTATGTCACCTATTTGATGGATAAAACTAGGGGATATAGCAATAATGGGCCTCGATTTTGTGTGAGAAACATTAAATAAGCTACAGATCATCCCAAAGTGGATGAAGACATCTCAAATCCATCTGATGTCTTACCCAAGCCAAAGATAGAGGCATTTGGAGTTCGAAGAGGGATATCATGTTTTTTAAGGGTCTCACATCAACCTAGACTGTGTATATTTTTCAATTGTGTCAATATATATATGAGATTCATTGAACCATTATAGATACTCAATATGGTAAATTAGTTGGAATAACACATAGCCTTACCACTGCAGTTTGACCAGGTATATAACCTCTACCATGTTTCACTACTGAGGAGGTACGTGCATGACCCATCGCATGTTATCGAAATGGGAGATCTAGAAATTTAGGATGAATATACCTTTATAGAGTGTCCATTAGATATCATGGATTTTTGGGCGAATATACTCCATAAATGAGATATTCTCATACTATGTATTCATTGGCAGCATAGGGATCATCAAAAGGCACTTGGGAGTGGGAGTCCTAGATGTAATATCTGTACCCACACCTTTGTACGTAGAATTTTTCTTCCCAGTAAAAAAATCATATGGTTAGGATAATTTAATGTCTATTTTTTTACCATGTAAATCTTTTACATTTATGTAATAATATTTTAAGATTTATGCGCTAACATGATTTGAAATTCTATGTATTTAAAGGGATCAATAATGAGGTTATATAAATATAAAATATATAAATATCACACATGGATTGTTTTTTTAATAATTTAATATCTCTATAACATAGTTTCATATCATAAATATCAGACTGGCATTGAGTTTGGAATATGGGATTTACCCTAGTAGTGACATAACCATTATCGGTGTCACTTGGTTGGTTAATGTACAAGAATGGCTGAAATATTAAATAATAAGTTTATTTTATTTTATTGTTATTTTTAATTTCCGAAACCTAAACCATAAACTATATTATCCAATTTATGGGAAAATTACAAGGTAATCCACATAACCATGGCCCTTTGGGAGGGACCATTTGAGTAGTGCCTGGAAAAAATGATGACATATCTAGGATCATTCTCACCAACACAATTAGAATATTTCTCCAATAATGATGATGTAGATTCATTCTTCGTAATTAATCATTCCGAACCTAAGGTAGGGAATTTTTCGGCATGGTTTACTTTCCCTATTTTTTCATCCCACAACAGAAATGAATCGAATCAACTAATAGATAGATTCAGGTGGTTAATCATGTAACAGGTACAAGATTATTTACCTAGGATTTTTGGAAATTATTATTGTTCTTGTTTATTTTTTTTTCTTACTTCATCATTCTAACAACAATTAATTGAGGTCAACCATGAAAAAAGAACAAATTTTTTTCCTCTGTTATTTCGTGGATTACTTGCATAATTCTTCCCAAGGTTCATCTCTAGTATTTTTTTTCTAGTGGTTCAATATATACCATATATTTTATCATTGGATGCTCATTCATTAGAAAAATGGATCAATATCATGGGTGAATTTCATTATCGAGTGTATGATCTAGGTTTGATGATGATGGTGGGTGATCGAAGGTATACCAATATTGGTTCAGCGGTTCCCCTTTTTTCAGTTTGATGTAGGACATGTGGTGTAGGTCGATGGGAACGGATTTTGAATGGATTTTTATAGCCAAAATTCAGACACATGTTGAAAAAATGTGTGGTAAAATAGACTCATGACTATCAACATTATTCATTGATATATTTAAGGATAAAGGTGTGAGAAAATTTTTTTGAATGGTATAATTTTTTTTGAAAAATTTCGGACAACAAGACATGTATTCCAGAAAACAGTTGTCGTGAAGTCTGCCTTCAGTGTTGGAAGGGTTTATCCATGTAGAAAAATTCCACACATCTTTTAGTACATGTCACATGTCATGTTACATGGTATTTGTGCTTATTATGTACTAGGGAGGGTGTTGGTGGAAAAATATTGCACGAAAGAAGGAGGAAAAAAGAAGTCACGCACGTTGCCTCGCGAAGCACCGACGCGAAGCACCCCGAGTCTCGCGGTCCCGTGAATCTCTGGAGGCGGTCCATCTCCGTGAACGGCCTGACGTTCATGAGCCCTCCGTGAAGCAACCGAGGTGGTACCTCTCCGAGAACGGCCTGAAATTCACGAGCCCGCCGCGAAGCAACCAAGGCGGTACCTCTCAGCGAATGGCCTGACGTTCGCGAGCCCGCCGCGAAGCACCGGAGGCAGCGCGGGAGTTCTGCTTCGCGTCGCCCCTTGCCTATAAATACTGGGTTCCCCCTGAGCCCAGGGGATGTAAAATATGACATTTTTTCTTGTCCACTCCCGAATCGCGAAGCACCCTTTGCCCCGAGAATCATGAGCTCTGCGAGGTACTTCTACTTCGCGTGACGCCTTCGCTTTGTCTCATTTTGAGCCCCTCTTCCGAGAGGGATTCCCTTCGCGAAGATCAAGGGCATTCACGAAGGAGGGGGATTCCCAAGGGAACCTGGGTAGCCACAAAGCATTTATGCTTCACGAAACACCCATCCTGTACCAGAGATTCCCATGCTAAGGCAGGATTGCGACACATCGCGAAGCACACTGCTTCGCAGCACCCTGCTTCGCAGCACCCTGCTTCGTAGCACCCTGCTTCGCGAGGCACCTCCTCTTTGCGAGTAAGTGCTCTGTGAATACTATTCCACTTCGCGAAGCACCCTCCACTCACACATTTTCCCCATTCTAAGGCCAAGGCACTCCGCTTCGCGAAGCACACTCCTTTGCTTGGAAATTCCCCTTCCCATGCGACCCTCCAGGTATGCACAATGTGATTTAAAAGTCCGACGAACAATACCACTCGTAGCTTTGCTTCTCCTAATGAATCTTCTCATAGGCACGCTAACAGATATTGCTTCTCCACATAGCCACGCTAACGTGGACCCCTCGATGGTTCGCTCTACAACCCGCCTTGACTATGGCCTTACTGGTACCTTCCCTCCCCCAAGGAGAAAAGGGTACCAGTTATGTAAGTCCTAGGGGTGTGGAGTGAACCCACCCCATCTGAGATGCAGGACATTAAACTGCCAAGCACCATGTCCTCAACACATGACGTTAAATTGTGACCCGACCTCATGCCTCGCACGAAGGGTCCCCCCAGCTCGGACATTTTTTACACCACTCGTCTCCACGGGAGTGGAATCAATCCCCCCACAAGGGATGATATCCTCCTTATCGGGGCGGCCTATGTCCACAGGAGAAGGATGACCCTAGTTCCCCAAAAGATGGATGCACCCCTAAATCTCCGTACCTCCCCACTACCATGGTCAGGGGAGGGCGCGGTAGGGAACGAGCCACCTCCCATCATTGGTCCCAAATCCCTCTTTCGTTGTGCTTTGCCGCACTTCGAGCCTCCATCCTGGAGTAAGTCCCAGCACCAATGGGCCTCCTAACGCGTAAGCCCCACTTCGCTTCTCATGGACACACCCTTCGCGACGTGATCGTCAGGTCCTTGCTGCCTCTTTTTTCTCACACCGAGCATGACTCATGTGGGCTTAGAGTAAGCATCGGACATGGAAATGACCTCGTCCAGCATGATGTTAAACTGTATTCCCTCATCCATCATGACATTGAACTGTATGCCCTTGTCATTTATTCACGTCGAGTTCATCCTCATCCTGCAAGACGTTAAACTGCATCCCAGTCTGATGGAAAACAGTTGTGACCCACCCAAACTACGAGGACTTTGATCCATGTCAAGGCATGGTACGTAGGATGCCTCCTTGAGGTTCAAGCCCACCACCCATCGGACCAAGGTCCACCTTCACGTCAGTTCACCGACAAATCCCCCTCCGAACTATGAGGTCTTTGATCCATGTCAATGCATGGTATGTAGGAATCCTCCCTGAGGTTCAAGCCCATCTCCCATCGGACCAAGGACCCTTCCTCACGTCGGTTCGCCGACACCCACGCTCCGAACTACGTGGACATTGATCCATGTCAAGGCATGGTATGTAGGAAGCCTTCACAAGGTTCAAGCCCACCACTAGTGGATCCCTGGGTCTACATTCACGTTGGTTCACTGATGAAACCCTTCGAACTATGAGGTCTTTGATCCATGTCAAGGCATGGTACGTAGGAAGCCTTCCTGAGGTTCCAGCCCATCTCTCATTGTACCAAGGTCCACCTTCATGTCGGTTCACTGATGAGTTCCATCATTTGAACTATGGGGACTTTGATACATGTCAAGGCATGGTACGTAGGAAGCCTTCACGAGGTTCAAGCGCACCACTAGTGGACCCCCCCGGGTCTACTTTCATGTCGGTTCACCGATGAAACCATTAAATCTACGAGGTCTTTGATCTGTGTCACTGCATGGTACGTAGAAAGCCTCCCATAGGTTCAATCACACCACCTATTGGTCATCATGACCTTATTCTCGTCAGGTCACCAACACCTGGTCATCCTAGTGCGTAAGCCCCACACCATCTGGACCAAGGTCCACATTCACGTCGGTTCGCTGATGATGCCCATCGGTCCAAGGTCCACCTTCACGTCGGCTCACCGGCACCATCCCGAACTACGCAGACATTGATTCCCTGCCATGAGGATATGTAGGAGGTCTCTTCGAGGCTCAAGCCCAACTTCACTATCGCCCCTGTGATGGTCCCATTTCATTCCCCCTCCATCTCATTCCAATCTCCATCACCCATCCTGATTCTCACCCGGACTACCATGTCTCGGCAAGATCATACCATTCTGATCCTCTTCGCAGCCGCCCATGGGCTGGTCTCAGTATCGGCACCCATTCAAGGGAAATCCCTCAATCCGATCCATTCCATCTAATGCTCTGATCGGGCTGATCCGTCCCCGCTGGACGTTAAACCTGCGGCATACCCTGTGCTAAACACAGGAAGCTGAGGAAAACTTCAGATATATGTATGTGACATATAATTCCCTGCACTCGATGTGGGATGCCTCGGGCTTCCACGCCCTCGAGAAGTCCCATGACAAGGGACAAAAGACAGACCCGCCAGTTCCCCAGCATCCAGACATGCTATTGATGCCTCGACGTGAATACTCCCCTGACTATAGGTTTTTGCCCTAACCGGACCCTTTGGAATGTCCTGATAGAAGCAGTATAATTAACCGGCATCCATGGAAACATGGCACTGGTAAGATTTTCACAAACAACGTATTAAATATGTGAGGGAAACCCAGACTAGGTGACGAGTTCTGAGGAGGAATCCATAGAAGGAAGAACCGACATCCCATCATCCCGTTTCAATCAAGGAGCAGTCATCCCTAAATAAGGAGCAAATGCCGCCCGCCTTTGGAAAGCGGGAATGTGGGGCAACAATGCAGCGCGTCCTCCTCCACAGACGGACGGATGCACGCACCCCGGCGAAAGTGTCAGAAACAGAAATGTTGAACCCAACGTGAATATCTTCTCCTCAATGTAGATATTAGTAGCATTTGAGACACCAGTAGATTGAAGTGTCACCGGATCCAGATATCTGGTGCCTGGTCCCACCAAGAAAATAGCGGGCCTGGCGTGAAACTCACCGGAAGTTGGGGCAGTGGAACGCGGGGAACTCCGTTCTGCAACGTGTTGGCGTGGATCCTTCTTAAAGACATGGAGAATGGAAGGACGTTGGGGCACTGGTTGCCAATCCTTTTCCTCGCAGTGTTGATTAGTTGATCCCTTCATTTCGCAGGAACCAGGTTGCTTCCATGAAGACATGATCACCGCTCGCTCGCCTACGCAGGGGTAGGTGATATACCAGCATAGCCACCTCACATGGCTCCGCTGTCGCCATGACGGCCTCTACATCCGTGAATACGGGCCGCCTACATCCCCTCTCCCTGTCAGAGATCATCCAGCGAAGGGTGATCAACAACATTGTACGCAGGTACGATGAGGAAGGGGTCATCCCGACTCGGGATATGGTCCTCTTGGACCTGGAGGCATCCATGCCCCACCATCAACGCCACCCTAACAGGCCGCGTAGGGAGCCCCTGCTCCCCACCCCAACGTTCAATCGTTTTTGGTGCCTGTCCCTGGAATTCCTCGATGACTCCTCGCCTTATGCTGATGAGACGGGTGACGTCCGGCTCGGCCTGCTCAGGGTCCCGACCCAAGCGCTCTAGGCAAGGGCTCCCAATCGGCCGCGTCAGCACCGTCGTCCGACTCCATAGGAAGAGCAGGTAGGCTATGCCCCTGCTCCACCTATGCCAATTCGTCTAACCCGACATCAGCGCAGGGGTCGGGCTGAGGACGCTCGCCAAGATACGTTGATGTCAACAACTACTGTGGCCCAAGACACTGCCAACACACATCATGGAGTTCCTGCACACACTGAGCAGGGGCACTCCTTCACCCGACCGGGATCAAGGCCTCATCCCCCCCATGGGCAGACTGGTTTGACTCTCGGGGTTGCAGGCCCGGGCGATGATTTCCGTGAACCAATCTGCAGTAACATCACTCTATACGGAGGTCCTCTCCGTACCACAATTCCACAGAGCGTGGGCTTTCCCCGCTCCAAAGATCGTCATAGAGGTATACCTCGTCCTACCCCCATCCCGAAGGAAGACCCGCCCCGCGGCGGTGACGCTCGGCGCGGAATCCTCTCTTGCGCCCACTATACAGGGTATGGAGTCCATCCTCCGGCCCCCGACAGCCGATCTGAAGGCACTATCCATCCGGTCCTTCTCCAACGTGGGGGTCCTCCCTACATCCTCTCAGCAACTGGCGAATGTACTCCTCGCCCTGACAACTTGGGGAGTGAAGGTCAGCCTCGCTCCGCCCGCACCGTCCATGGAGGTCCTCCCCATGTACCCTTCGACATTTGCCTTGGTGCCCCTCACACCCCGGCCACCTCGAGTGGGGGCCCTCTCCGCCACGACACCAGTGCCACCCCAAGACTACATATTGAGAATCAACCATGTCCTGAAGAGCCACCCCGGGGTAGAAGATGGGGTCGTCGCCACCACAGGAAGAATCCTGGGGGGAGCGGGTGGAGATCAAACCAGCTCGTTTCTCGGATTCTGAAGCGGAATGCAACTCAGTGATGGAACCTTCTCCCCACTCCTCGGTATCAAGGACTGGGGCAGGAACCAGGCGCGTTAGCCTCATTCTCCCGGAATGTGCGGTCTACCGGATTCCCACCTCTCTCCGCAGGTACATCCAGGAGGAAGAAATCGTGGAAATTCCACAGGTCCCGACTGTGCAATCACCACCATTGTCACCAGAAGCGCCCTCTACCTCTACCAGAGGTCACAGAGAGCTCTTTTGGGGACAAGCGGCGGTAGAGAAACGACATGAACTATCACCGGCAACCGCAACTCACGTGCCTGAAGCTATGGCTATCATCCCATCGTATCGTGATATCGTGGTCAGGTCACCTCACTCTTCAGAGGATGGCCCGGAATTCGGCGGCCAGTCAGCTCGTTCGCCGTATTCTCTACTGCCAATTTTACTATCCCAGAGTTCCACCTCAGTACCGGTACCAGTCCCTCAGCCGCCCCCGGTTGATGAGTGGGGAAATATAGGTCCAGAACCTAAGCCCGAACCCAGGAGCTTCTGGAGCATTCTCATAGCGGATCAATTCCTGGAGAAGTTCTGGCCGACGGCGGCGCCGAACTTTCACGCACCAGAGTCCCTTACCCTAGAAGAAGTGAGGTGCTTTTGCCGAACCCTGTGGGCGACACACTTCCGCCTTCATTACGAGCGGGTGATGTACCCCAGAAGTCGAGAGCACTTTGAAGAAATCGGTGAGCAATGCTTCCTGATCGATTTGGCTGCACTCCCTGTGGCCCAACACCCTGAGTCACCAGGCCGTCAGAGCACCCTTCAACGAAAATGTGTTCAGAGTTTCAAAGTACTCTGCAGAGTCATCAGGGAAGCTACCCCCATGTGCAAGTCTGTGGATGGGGACACTATGCCGCTCTCCTCTTCGACCCTATCCGACGGCATCCCGATTCGTTATGCGACATTGAGGACATGCCCCCGAGAGGGGTCACGGTCCACATGGCTGACGTAGTGGACAAGGAGGATGATCTTGAATTTCTCGATGGAGACTTACCCCCTGAGGGCGTACCACCACTACTGGACCCATCAGGGAGGGTTACCTGTCAGCAGAGGAACCTTCTAGGCCTCCCTGTACCCACCGAGTCATTGGTACTCAATTGAAATGCCGGTAAGGGTAAGGAGCACGTCTGAACCATCAAGCACTCCGACCTGTCCGCCTCTGTACAGAAAACGGACGAAGATCCCGAGAAGGACACGTTACGCCAGTATCTTGATGAGCAGAAGAGGCTGGTTGACGAACTCTTGGCCGAGCGCGCCAAAGAGCGGCGACCCGACTATGGTAATCCCAAGCCGGGGCAGCAGGGGCAGGAACAATTCCCCCCAGTGAGATGCCTTCTGGAAACCCTGATCATGCTACTTCCGCAGACAGGGCAGAAGCCGGAACTTACGGAAAGAGGGCGCGATACGTCTCGCCAAACCCCCCTGAATGATGGGGAAATCTAAAGAACCCGGTCTAGGTTCCCCCAGTCGCCCCATAGGCCGTTCCGCCAGTCGATCCACGAGCTACCGAAGCCATATACCATGTTGAAGAACCTTTAAACTCACTTGTGATTAGGGATCCCCGTCAAGACAGGGACCCCCACCCGGATGATCTTATAACGGCACTCATAGCCCGCCTCGAAGCGTTGGAAATGTGGCAGGTGGTAGTCCCACTGGATGGAATGCCGTATCCCGTATGGGTGGATGATATGCCCGAACCCCTGGGTTTTGGGAACCCCACTTTCTCAACCTTCAACGGGACAGGGGACCCACCACAACACTTGGCCCATTATTCCTCCAGGTGTGGCCCCATGATGGGGACTCCGTCCAAGCAAGAAGCCGCCAAGCTCCGATGTTTCGTGCAGACATTGGAAGGTCCCGTATTCGTCTGGTACAGCCAGATCCCTATCAGATCGGTGACTGGTTGGGAGGATCTCTTCCGGCAGTTCCTATATCAGTTCATCTCCACCACGCGGAAGACCATCATTGTATACCTCTTCAAGTGCAAGCAAAGGCCTGATGAGCGAGTCGCAGATTTCATCGCCCGGTGGAAGGGACTTACGTACTCCCTCGATATGCCACTAACTCAGGAGAAATTACTGACGATGTGTGTGGGGAATGTTAAAACAGAGCTGGTACCTTCCCTGATTACCCAGAACTACCCTGGAGGATTACTGGATTTCTCAGATAAGGTTCAGTGCCTTGAGGAGGCTCTACAATAGGCTAGTCAGGCACGTTCGTTGCCCCCTATGATCCCATCCAGGAGGACTTCCAGAGTCGAACCTGCTGTGGTGGTCCAAATAGAAGCCCCTAGGCAGCTGGAATTACTGCCAGCGACACCATCCCTGCAACGCCGCAGAGGTCCTCCACCTCAAGCGAAGGCTCCTGCCCAGTAGCGACCACCTCAGAATCGACAGGTTCCCCCGCACAATGCGCCACCTCCACCTAGGCGAGACAATCCGGCACCGCCTCCTCAGCAGGCCCCTCCGGCCCCTCGTCAGGGCCAGGCCCCCAGGGCCCCCTATCCGGAAATAAGGCACCAAACTTATTCGTTCAACAAAACTCAGGTCCTTGGCTACTTTCTAAGTGCTCTAGAGCAAGGGATTGTGCACATGCCCGAGTGCAGAACGCCGGAAGAGGCGAATCTCACCGATCACCCCAACTATTGTCCTTATCATCGGATTCTTGGGCACACCCTCAATCAATGCTATGTGTTTAAAGACTGGCTTCAAGACCAGGTCAACAAAAAAATAGCCAGGTTGGGCCCGACACCAACATAAGTGGCAGGTGTCTTTGCAAGGTCATAGATCGGTAGCGACAGCAGAGGCGAGTGACAGCAGGTTCCCATCCTCGGGTCCCAGAGATACGACGACTGGATGGCTCAAAAAACCGTCGTCCGTGCCCATGGTATCATCCGGGCGCACCTGAAGCAGCCAGAACCTTCAGAAGAGGTATCCAGTACCTCTGCATCGCCTTCACAGGCGACCTCTGCCCAAAAGGGCAAGCAGCGACGACGCAAGAAGAAACAACGCGCTCCGCCGGTTCCATCGTCATCCCACACTCTCGGCGACTTTATGCCCCCTGAAATAGGGATGCCTCCCAGAATCCGCCCAGTGGTGGATGAATCATCGAGCAACAGCTAGGGGTATGCTTCGGTTAACATCGTGGAGCTGGTAAAGCCCTATATGACTGCCAGTGAAGGGGAACGCCAGGAGAGCCTCCCCAACATCCCCAGCCGACGTCAACGTCAGCAGAACCACAACCATGCCGGTCGTCGAGGCACTTTAGTGAGCACTTTCAGCCAAGCCTTGCACACTACTGAGACCATACAGCAGGCTCAGCGCAGAGCTCAGCACACACAACCCCATATGACGCCCTCAACTCTACCTCCACATCCATTTGTGCTACTAGATCAGGGAGAGCTGCCTCGTTCATATCACAACCAGTCTTGCCCAGCTACAGGCCAGTCTCTACTATCCGATCCTAGTCCGGAGACTACTCTCCAGGCTTCAAATAGTAGGCAGTAGGATGTACCCATCACTAGCCAACCGCCGGTTAAACCAGCAGGACCCGCTATGCCTCCAACTGTCGAACGACCTCTTGTAAGCAGAGGTTCGTGCTTGGCACGAAAGTATGATGTTCCGAAACACCTGGCCAGCATTCCGGCAAGTCTTTCTATCCTTGAGGCCCTTCTCCTATCATCTGAAATGCGCGAGGCACTTGCTGAGGCCCTAAGGAGGACCCTACAGTTTGAGATGGAGGTAGCAGCCGCAGAAGCCTTCCATGCCGAGGCAATTGAGAATGCTGAATGTCAGGCGGTTATCTCGTTCTCCGGTGAAGATGAGGACCATCCTATACAGGGGCATATTTTCCCGCTGTACATCACTGGCCACTTCAATTGTGTGGAAGTCCACCGCTGCCTCGTTGGCGCGGGTTACAGAATCAACCTAATTTCGACTCAGACATTGCAAAAGCTGGGTTTGTCTGAAGATGATTTAACTCCCTCTGACCTCAGAATCCATGGGTACAATAGGACCGAGCAAACCCCAGTCGGCAAGATCCGCCCGAAGACTCAGTTCGATGGCTTAATTGCTAGCACCGAGTTCATGGTCGTCTCTCAGGACACCGCCTACAACGCGTTGATGGGTAGGCCATGGCTCCATTTGCACGCAGCTATCCCTTTGTCATATCACCAGTGCCTCAAATACTCCCTCAATGGTTGAGTAGGCGTGCCCCAAGGAGATGCGTCTCCTTTCACCTCTTGTGAGGCCTGCTATCTGAATGCTGATTATTACAAGAGTAAGGATAATCAAATCATAGTAAGTGAGGATGAACCTGCCCCGGTCACAAGTGATCGCTGGGAAAGCATGGATGACGCCTACATCTTCTTGATCCACCGATTGGAGTCCATGACCCCCGACATGGGGCAGTGTTTTGTTGTTCCGGGTACGCAAGGAAGGCATGTTCCCATGTCCAAGCGACGGCGGAAAATCATATCGTACTCTTACACCAACTAGGCTCAGGTGATCCCAGATCCTCTTACCCCTGTGCGGTACCAGAATGTCAAGATTATGACAACTGCGGTGTGCCATACGTTTCTCTTCCACCGGGCTGGAATCAACCGACTCAGGCCGACACGTCACCACTGTTTTGATGTCATCAAACATGGTCCTTTAGGCCGATGACTAGTTAGGATAGGGTCGACTTCCTTCATTGCTATGGTCTTAATGGAGAGTGAGCCTCCTGATATGATGACCACTGCTGCCCAAGCCGGAACCAGCTGCCCCTCAGGTTTTTATAGCCCAGAAGTATCTCCCGTCGTGGTAAATCCCCCCACGGGTGGAGAGGAAGACCTGGAGGATTCTCCCCCTGCCTTTGAGGAAGGAGTCTCTACCACGGTTGATGAACTGGTACAGGTGAACCTTGGTAGCAAGGCAGATCTGAAACCCACATTGATCAGTGCAGCCATGTCCCCCGAGGAGCGGCAGCAGTATGTAGACTTTATCAAACAACACTGTGACGTGTTTGCCTGGAGTTACAACGATATGCCAGGACTAGATCCCTAGATAGTCGTTCACCGTCTGGGCCTCCCGGCAAACCATCGTGGGTTTAAACAGCCTCCCCGGAAGATGAACCCTTCTCATGGTGCTATGGTTGAGGTCGATGTTGACAAACTTATCAAATCCAACTTCATTAAGGAAGTCCAGTACCCCAAGTGTCTTGCAAACATTCTGCCAGTCAGGAAGAAGAATGGGCAGATCAGAGTCTGCATCGACTTCCGCGACCTTAATCGCCACTATCCAAAGGATGACATCCCACTCCTGGGGACTGAGTTATTTATTGATGCCATGACCGGGTTCTAAGCTCTCTCTTTCATGGATGGGTATTCCGGGTACAACCAGATCCAGATGGCCCCCGAGGATGAGGACTCCACTGCCTTCAGGGCTCCCCAAGGTACCTTTTTCTACCAGGGTATGCCCTTCGTCTTGAAAAATGCAGGTGCCACTTATCAGAGGGCCATTCATCACATATTCAAGCCAATTCTCGGGATGCTGGTGGAATGCTACGTAGATGACCTACTGGTCAAATCATTCCAGTGCCAGGACCATCTCAAAGACCTTGAGAAAGTGTTCGATTTCCTCCGTTCCCATCACCTGAAGATGAACCCGTTGAAGTGTGCCTTCGGGGTCACCTCTGGGATGTTTCTTGGCTTTGTTGTTAGATACAAAGGCATTGAGATCGACCTAGAGAAGATCAAGGCCATCAGCCAAATTCCTCCCCTGAGAAATATTCGGGAACTTCGAGGCCTCCAAGGCCACTTAGCCTATATACACCGATTCATCGCGAATCTTGCTGGCAAGTGTAAGCCCTTTTACCGGCTCATGAACAAGGGATCCACCTACGAATGGGATGAGGAGTGTCGGACTGCTTTTGAGGAAATCAAGCAGTATCTGCTCCAACCTCCAGTTTTGATACCACCCGTATCTGGAAAGCCACTGGTCCTTTACGTGACTGCCCTGGAATGATCCCTCGGTGCACTGCTCACCCAGAAGAATAACGAGGGTACTGAGAACAGTCTCTACTATCTCAGCCACATGCTTCTCGATACAGAGGTCAGATACTCCCCTATTGAAAAGAGCTTCCTTGCGCTCCTCTTTGCTGTACAGAAGTTGCGGCATTACCTGCAGCACCATGAGGTACAATTGGTCTCCCGGGTAGACCCACTGAAGTACATCCTGAACCGCCCCATGTTGACTGGCCGACTAGCACGGTGGGCGGTGATTCTCCAGTAGTTTCATATCAGGTTCATACCTCAGAAGGCCATTAAAAGACAGGAATTGGTAGAATTTTTACCTGCCCATCCAACCTCTACAGATCAATCCATGGACCTGGATTTTCCAGATGAGACAATCCTCCCAGCCGATCGTGCCATCCCATGTTGGAAAATGCACTTCGACGGTGCCTCCCGGAGTCCCACCGGTAGGAGGCTCAACGATCCTAAGCTCAACAAAGTGGGCCTGAGTATCGTCTTCATTACCCCGGCACAAGCCGTCATACCATACTCATTCCTGTTTTCAGAAGGTTGTGCCAACAATGAGACAGAGTACCAGGATCTCATCATCAGCCTCGAGCTAGCACTTGAGATCGATGTGCCCCATCTACATGTGAAAGGAGATTCCGAGCTGGTAATAAAATAGATCAATGGTGACTAGGTCATTAGGAAGCCGGAGCTTGTACCGTTGATTGAGTTCACCTTCCGCCTAATGGCCCAGTTCCCTTCTCGGCGAGGGATTACCCATGTCCCGTGGTCAGAGAACAGTCAAGCAGACACCTTGGCTGGCATAGCTGCGTCTCTCGCAGAACCCGAGCAAGATGATTTGATCATACATGTGGCACACTGGAGAGTCATTTCCCTTGTCACCCAAGAAGACAATGATGGCATGGGGGTAAGTCATCTCACCATCGGGCCCTCGACGTCAGGGGTCCCGGGTTCGTCAGACACAGTGGTTGAAGTCACTCCTGACTAGAGGGTACCTTTTGTCGAGTTTCTCTAAAATGGTCGCCTCCCGGACGACCGGGCCGAGCATGACCGAATCTGACACCGTGCGCTGAAATTTACCCTCTAGAGCGACACCAGTCTTGAACAGATCCTTTATAAGCGGAGCTTCGATGGCGTCCTCCTCTGTTGCATTCAGGGGGTAGAGATTCCTCAAGTTATGCAAGAGGTCCACGCTGGTTCCTGTGGTGCCCATCAAGCTGGGCTGAAGCTGTCCCATCAAATCCGGAGGTTGGGGTACTTCTGAACCTCTATGATCCACGATTGTATCGTGTATGCCAAGAGATGCCACGCGTGCCAAGTCCACGCCAACTTCCGACATCGGCCGCCGGAGCCCCTCCACCCCACCAAGTACTCTCGTCCATTTGCAGTATGGGGACTTGATGTAGTGGGGCCATATCCACCGACAACGGTTCTCCAGTGTATGTTCATCCTGACTGCTACAGATTTCTTTTCCAAGTGGGAAGAGGCAGTTCCACTCAAAGAGGTCAAGGCCCATTCCATCGTCGACTTTGTGAGCTCCAATATTATCCACCGATTTGGGGTCCCTCACACCGTCCTCACCGATAACGACACCAACTTCCGAGCGGCTGAGCTGAAGAAATTGTACGCCAAGTACAACATCCGTTTGAACCATACCTCCTGCTATCACGTGTAGGAAAACGGATAGATCGAGGCGCTCAACAATACCCTCTCCAAAATTATGGAGAAGATGGTTGGTGAGAACAAGAAAAATTGGTCGGACAAGCTCCCCAATGCCCTCTGGGCTTATTAGACGACGACTCGCAACTCTACCCAGGTAACCCCATATTCCCTTATGTATGGGGCTGAGGTCGTCCTACCCATTGAGATTTAGCTGCCATCGTTGCGCACTGCAGTCTATGACCAGCAGGCACCAGATGAGGTGGCCAAAATCCGTCTAGCTGAATTAGAAGCACTGGACGAGAACCGGCTTCGTGCCCTGCACAATCTAGAAAGGTATCAGAATAAGATAGTGAGGGCCTTCAACAAGATGGTTCGCCTCCGTTCTTTTCTATAGGGCGACCTAGTGATGGCCCTTCGAGCGCCAATGATCCCCGGTAGGAAACCGCCCAAGCTAGAACCCAAATGGGAAGGGCCTTATCTCATCCATAAGGTTTACCCCAATGGGTCGTACTCCTTGGTGACCACGGATGGTGAGTGAGTAATCCCTCCCACCAATTCCAGGTTCCTCAAGCAGTACTTTGCCTAATCCTCTTTTCCGGTCCGACACGACCTTAAACTGTATGGTCCAACACAACCTTAAACTGTAAACCGCCGTCCTGTAGGATGATAAACTGCAAAATGGTCTGAGCTCTATGAACTTAAACTAAGATCTCCCCCTGTCCTTACTGTAATACGTTAAACTGTTATCCAGTCAGGCCTTCCTGACCGAGGCTCAGCCTCAGGCCCCTTGGCCTCCTCGGGCCCCGACCCCCATCCTTACTATAAGACGTTAAACTGCAAGCCAGTCAGGCCTTCCTGACCAAGTCTCAACCTCAGGCCCCCAGCCCCGTCCTTACTATAAGATGATAAACTGCAATCCAGTCAGGCCTTCCTGACCAATGCGCAGCCTCGGGCCCCTTGGCCTTCGTCGACTCAGACTCTCTTATGTGATTGTACGGTGTGGTGTGGGATTACATCCTCATTCACGCTGGGTTACCCGCCGTATCGTACATAAACCCAGTTGAGATACATTTCTCGTCCAGAACAATGCTAAAACTGCGGTTCAAGAACTATGTGTGGCATGATTCCCATATTAATGGGATATGTAGGAATGCCCGGACACCTCATCTTGAGCCCATCCCCAAGCTCTTCTCTTCCACTATCCCCCCTGGGAATAGTTTCCTTGGAGGGTCCTTGCGTAGCGAGGAGTATGCTTTCTTAGCCCTGCTCATACAACCCCGCTCATACAAGTATTGTAAGGGTTGCACCATGTGCCCACTCCCGTTCTTCTATCCTCCCACGTCCTCACCGTATGACGTTAAACTGCATGGCCTTCAAGAACTATGTATGGCTTGATTCCCATCCTAATGGGATACGTAGGAACGCCCGGGCATTTTGGCCGTTGGCCCATCCCAAAAGCAAAAATCTTCCCCACGGGTCAAGACATATGGCAGGGTGCACACTTTTTCCCCAACTCACATCGAGCAAGCCTCGACCCGGCTGCACGTCCCCCTAGAGACGTTCTCCTCTTTCTTGGATGGATATAGCTATGCTTAACCCACTCCATGACTGGGATTCCATCATTTTTCACATCCGGAGGGACCCCCAAGAACGGTCTGGATACTACGCCCAAGGCCTCTCCAACTGATACAGGCCAACGCCCCCGAGGGTTTCCAAGAAACATGCCGATACAAGTACCGCGTTGCGAATTTGGTCAACGGTCGATGCTCATTTGTTTCTCCCATATCAGGTCACCATCAGGATGCTGTGTTTCAAACATGGTCGACAGTGTCCTGGATCTTCGGGTCCATCCCGAGATATCCCAAACATCGAGTGCAATGATTCATTCTACCTCATCCCGAAGTGAAAAACTTCCCTCCGGGTGGTGCTAGCGGTCGGGCCCATGGCCCCGATTCTCTTATAAGGAATGTACGACGTGGTGTAGGATTACGTCCTCTTTCACGTCAGGTTACTTTCCATGTCGTACACACCCCTGGATTAGATACAATTATCTCTTTCCCTGTCCTCATGTAAGACGTTAAACTGCAAACCAGTCAGGCCTTCCTGACCGATGCCTGACCTTAGGCCCCTTGTCCATCTCGGGCCCCTTCTCCCAACCTCTTACCCAGGGTGTACGGTGTGGTGTGGGACTATGTCCTCATTCACGTCGGGATCATGTACCATGTCGTACGCCTTCCCTCACGAGGCCCAGCCTCAGGCCCCTTGGCCTCCTCGGGTCCCCGGCCCCCGTCCTCACTGCAAGACGTTAAACTGCAAGTAGGTCAGGCCTTCCTGACCAATGCCTAACCATCAGGCCCCTAGTCCTTTTCGGGCCCCGACCCAGGTCCTCTCTTATAGGAGTGTATGGTGTGTTGTGAGATTATTTCCTCATTCACATCGGTTTATTCTCCGTACCGTACACCTCCCTTGTTTGGGGTTATATTACTCCCCTCCTTGTCTCGTATGACGTTAAAATACATCTAGAGAACTACGTATGGATTGATTTCCATCCTCATGGGATACATAGGACCACCTGAATGTCTAGGATTTGGGTCCAAACCCATCTCTCGGGAATCTTCATCCCACTTTGGCCCCTTGGTCTACCCTTCCTCCATGAGAGGATTATATGGTGTGGTGTGGGATTATGTCCTCATTCACGTCGGTCTTGTAATGACCACTCCATGTACCTCTCCCTCCCGAGCTATTCCGTTGACCCTTTTCAGCGGTTCACCAATGTGCTTGAGGGTACTCCGGTTTATTACATGGAATGCCAGACTTTACTTGGACATGTCCGCACCAGCTTACCAGGATTTGTGTATCCCTTCATCAGGGCTTCCGTCATCTTTCACACCTAGAGGGACCCCCAAGAATGGCCTGGATACTACGCCCAAGGACTCTCCTACCATTATGGGCCAATGCCCCTGAGGGTTTCAGAAAACAAATTGATAAAATCCCGCATTGCGAATATGGTCAGCGGTCGATGCTCATTTATTATTCCCATCTTAGGCTAACGCGATATGGAGACTGTTTTTTTCCGCCACGGTTAACAGTTTTACCTCTATCGCCATGCCAACCCCATTAGGCCCAAAATTCCGGGTACATGATTCACACCCTCCATCACTTCATCATGTCCAAGTAGAGTCTCAGAACTCTTGGTAATTTTTCCTCCGTGCATGTCTGTGCATTGGGGGAACAAGCCGTGTCAAAGGTATCCTTTAGGGCTCTCTGCCCACTCCCCTTTGATGGACGCCCCGAGTATTTCGATAAAGATTCCCCCCTTGTTTTCCACACCGAGTTTAACTCACGTGGGCTTAGGGATTGGGTTGACGTCTGCGCTTACTCGACAAGTTGTCGCCATTCACGGTCCGAGCTCTAAGACCATAAACTAAGATCTCCTCAGAACTACGTTCAGCTTGATTCCCATCCCCATGGGATACGTAGGACCGCCCGGACGCCTTGTCTTTGGGTCCAGCTCATTTGGGACCTGATCTCTCCCCCTTCACCTCTCACATATATGTGGGCCCCTCGGCCTGAGGTTCCTCTCTCAGGACTGTGTATGATGTGATGAGGGATCATGTCCCCATCCATGTTGGTTATGTCGCACGACACCATACACATTCCCCGCCTAGCATCGTCTCTGCTACGTTTGCGCTGCATGACGGTAAAATGAATGCTTGGTCTTATCACATGACCCTAAACTGTGACATTATCGTCCTGGCCGCACGACGAAAAATGGCACTGCATTGTGATGACCTCGTTGTAGAGGACATCACGTTGGGTATTGGTCACGTGCCATGCCATTTTTCAACGCCTATCACGGCTTGATTCTTGTGGCGACACCACAGCCTACTACCCTAGGCATGTGGCTTCACAAAAAAACCACTCACATTAAAGGGAAAACAAGATTTATCAAATTCCACTTCTTTTAGTGCAAGGGCCACGCCCACACTCCCCTTTTTCCCTAGCACCGGTACCTTACCGTGCCACCTTGAAGAACTACGTATGGCTTGATTCTCATCCTCATGAGATACGTAGGAGCTCCCGGGCACATCCCCACGGGCCCAGCCTAACCTTCGTGTTCGGTCCCTCGACTCGAGCATTTTCCCAGAGAACACATGGTAAGTAAGGCTTAGGTCCTCATTCACATCAGGTTTTGTAACCACCTTGCAATGAGTCCCTTTATCCCCTTACCCACTCATGGTCCAAGCTCTAAGACCTTAAACTGAGACGTTTTCAAGAACTACGTATGACTTGATTCTCATCCTCATGAGATACATAGGAGCGCCCGGGCACTGCCCCGCGGGCCTAGCCTAACTTTCACTTTCAGTCCCTTGACCCAAAACCTCTCCCAAGGGGGTCATGCGGTGTGATATGGGATTATGTCCCCATTCTCATCGGGTTGTTCACCGCACCGTACACACCCCCTATTCCCATTCACGCCAGGTGTTTGAGTTACTCCACCATGTGCCTCTTATGTTTCCTCCCACCCATTGGTCTGAATTCTACAACCCTAAACTGAGATCCCCCTATTGAAAAGGACTCTACTCCCTCTATCTAATACGTCTCGTTGACGTATTCAGATGTGTTTTGACAAAGATCCCGAAGTGTGGGATTTTCATGGGGATATTCCCCTCGTCCCATGAACAAGCTTCATGAGCTCGCTATTTGGATCCTCATCCTCTTCCACATCCAAAAGGACCCTCAGATGACATGGATACTAGGCTTAAGGGCTCTCCATGGATGTTGTACCTAAGGGCCCTCCAATTGTTTCGGGCCAACGTCATTAAGGATCTTTGACAACATTCGCGACATGGTCCCATGTTTTGAACATAGTCAACGGTCAACCCTCATTTGTTTGTCCCCATTCTAGGCTAACATGATATGGATGCTGCATTTCTGCCACAGTTAACAGTTACCCTCTATCGTCACACTGCCGTCATTGTGATCCAAATCTCGAGTGTCATGATTCACACATTTCCACTTCCTCATGTTCATGTGGACTTCCATCATATTCGTCTCTATCTCTTCATGCATATAAGTGCGCCACATGGGTGTGTTAGTATCAAGGGGCCGGTATTCACCAAGAGTCTTTCCACCCTAACCTTCCCTTTTCTGTGTCGGTAAAGTCCCACCACTACTTGTTTCCCACACCGAGCATGACTCGCGTGGGCTTAGTAGTTTTGGCAGGATGTGTACTAACACGACCAGGCTTCTCATCGTCCTGCATGATTTTAAACTACACTTCCAGAACTACATATGGATTGATTCCCATCCTCAAGGGATACGTAGAGACACCCTGGTATTTTTCCTAGGGTCCAGCGCATAGAAATCATTAATCACGTCCTTCCCCTTTTCGGACCCCGGGTCGGACCCCTCGCTAGAGAGGCCCTCTCCCAAAGAAGGAAGGATCCATGACCAAACCAACGCACCCATCTGGCGTACTCCCACCACGGTGGTGTAACTACCTAAGTGTCGGATTCTATTCGGACAAACCATCACTCCATATTCCACGCTTTGCGTGCCCCTTATTCGGACCCTTGTCCCCTTTCATGTCTGAAGGGACCCCCTAACGGCCTGGTCTCATGCTGCATCGTCTCACCTACTGTCCTGGGCCAATGTTCCGGAAGATTGGTCATGTTTGGAAGGACCCCTTAACAGTATGGATGTTCGGCCTATGGTCTGCCAACTTTCCTGGGTCAACGTCCCAAAATATTGACCGACAACATTTGTGACATGGTCCTGTGTTTCGAACACGGTCAATGGTCGACCCTCCTTTTTGTCCCTGTTCCAGGCTATCGTAGAAAGGATACCGCTTCTCCTCCATGGTTAACGGCTTTCCTTTATTGTCACGCCATCCCCACAGTGCTCCGAACCTTGGGCATCGTAATTCACGCTTCCCGTTTTCGTCTGTTCGGACAGATTTCATTGCCCCTGGTGTTGCACCATTCGTGCATGAGGGCACGCTAAAAAAATGGTAATTCGGATGTTTGGAGAAGTTCCTTTTCCGGCCAATCCTATCCCATCTTTTGGAAATCCGGACTGGTAATCCAAATCCTGGATGCCCGGAGCATGGTCTCCACTCCTATGTTAGGTGGGACGATAAGGCCACTATCTCCTATTTCTCACATCAGGCTTGACCCACGTGAGCATGGGGAATTAGCGACGAACGTCACACAAACATTATAGTGATGTAACGAACTGATTTAAACAGTGGAAATCATGCGTGCTATGACATTCAAAACAAAGGAAGAAATTGAAGCGCGAAAGTACCAATAAAACGTTTTAAGTTTGTTACAGTACCCGGGGGTCAACTCCCCCCATGGACGGGTTGACCCCGTCAAAAGAGCATTGCATCACCATCACCCTTCAGCTTGTGGTGTCCAAGACTTGTTGCCGCTAACTCAGCTCCCGCAACTCCTCAGCAGCGGCGGGGCGCAGTTCGTCAGCCTTGGCTCTGGCCCTCTCTACCCCAGCCTGAATGGCATCCATCTTTCCAGATGCCTGCCTCATATGCTCCTCTACCTCTTCCAACTGGGCCCTCAACCGTGAGATCAGCTCAGATTGTGCACTAAGAGAGGCTGAGTGCTCATCCGCCTGGGTCTGTAGCTGTTGGACCCCGCTTTCATCCTCCTGGAGCTTCTTGATGTTTGTCACCTTCCTCCGCTGCCAGACCATGCTGAGCCCACGATCATGCTTCCGGATCTTCTCATCCATAAGATCTCAGATGAGCGCATGAGGACGTTGGGCATCCACTCCCCCAACACACAGTTCGCGCAGCCGCGAGCGAAGTCTGTCCATTTAGTCCAACCATAGAACTTTGGGGGTGTCCTTGATGAAGCGCATGATTAGCTTCCACGACCGGCGGCGGACTATGTTGTTGTATTCCTCGTCGGAGGCCGTTTCGTCCCAGTCTGTGCGATTGGTAGGCTCGTACGCAGGATACGCTTGCAAAAAGTCCTCGGCAAGATCTGTATCTAGCATTGAATCTAGCGCGACATCTGGCGCCGAAGAAGGCACGACAGGAGTGGGACCGTTCGGTCGATCCTCTTCATCGAAGTCCACCTCAATGACCTCAGGCACGACCTTACTGGTGGTCCCGCAAGTGATGATGTGTGTTGCAGCTCGGGTAGATGGGGGGACTATCGCCACCATCACCGGCATGCCCCTAGGAGGGATGCCACCAGACATCCCGACTAGCCTTTCCGCAACAGCCCACACCAGTCGGAGAACTGTATGACAGAGAGGGACATAAACATTAGTTGGCATAGTCTACATATGACGACAAGGAAACCGGTAGAGGAAACTTACAGAGGTCGACCTCCTGGTGCTGCTCTTGAGCCGATACTGACGGGACCCCGAGGCGAGGCCCTCTGTATACTGTTGGAAGGTATGTAGATTCCGGAGGAGCCACCTAGGGTGCTCTGGTTCCACCAGATGCGGAACTGGACGCAACCATAAGTGCGGGTTCTGAAGGTCCTGCGTCATCACCCGCTGAGGGGCGAGAACGAGGCATGCGTACAAGTTCCTCCTGCATAGCTCAAACATTGGTGAAAATCCCATAATGACCCAAGAACGGACCATAAGGAAAGAAGTTCGGAATTCTACCTTGAGAGCCTCTACGAAATCATCAGAATCCGAGCCTTGATCTCTGACCTCGCCCTCCTCCAACGGGCTCCCTCATCCAGCCTCATCCTCCCTAGAGGAGTCCTCTCACTCTTCCAGCAGGGGGAAGCGCTCCCTCAGATTGGTGGCTGACAACTGTGGGGGGACCGTTCGATCCAGCAGTACCCACACCCGGTCTGTCATTGGGCGAGGGACACCACTGGAGTGAACGTAATCCTCCATCTCGTCCATGTATTGCTCTGCCTCCGCCGGGGATGCCATGAAACCAGCCCGGACTGGGCCTATGCCCAGTAACTCCATCCCGAGGCGATTCAAGTGCGACCATATCTCGGGTGGACTGAGGAATTTACGGTTGACATTCCAAATGTCCCAGGCCTCTGGGAAGACGGCATCCTCTGCCATGTCGATATTATGCAGCCGCTTCCCTGGATCCTGAGTGGATATCCTACAAAATCCCCTCGGTGGCTGCCCCTCCGGATGACCCTGCTCTTCCAGAATCACCCGATCTGCCGCTGCTGCCAAACCCTTGGCCGGTGCGGGACTCGCCGCCACGGCAGCCCCGCCACCGCGATAGGCCCTAGCTGCCCTCCGACCCTGAACTCAGGATAGAGGAGGCCCACCGTCACCATCCCAAATAGTTGGCTGCTTCAGCATCTCCCCTGGGTAAGCAGCCTCCCAACTAATGGCATACTCCCTCACCAATCCGAAAGCGGCGGTGGATGGAGGCAATGCAATTCGCATCTTCCCATCTTGCCATGTGAACATGATCCATAAATACCTCATCACACATGGGTGATCCTCGTGACGCACCTCCCAGTAGACCTGCGGGGTCAGCCGCTGGAGGAACCGGAACTTCCTCGCAAACCGATGCGGGGTGTACGGTTCGCAGAGTGGCTCATGATCCACTCGTGCCTCCAAAACTCCACCTTGAAAGGCCAAAAGGTAAGCCCGATGCTCCTCCGTTCCCCGCCCGTCATCAGTGAGTATACCTGTCCGCAATGAGAAGGGGTGGAAATTAAACTCATCCTCCCTCCACACCTGGTTCAGCACCATCGGCATAGTTAGTTTGAACGGGAAGCTCCCAGCCGCATTTAGGATGGATGGGCGGAAGTTTGATCCCAACGGTGAGATAGGGTTTGGATACTCATTGATCCCCCTAATGTGCGCCACAATACACCCATACAAGATGTGGAAGGGACCGCATATCCTTGGTTGCTTCTTGCCCTCTCTAATGTGCCGCAACATTCTGTACAGCTTGGCGAGCATTGGGATCCCCAGATTGACCCGCTTCCGCATGGCCAGTATGGACGCCATGATAAACGAGCTAGGCCGCACCCCCTTGCTGGTATCCCTCACCGGTAGGATCCAACCGCAGATGAGAGCCACAATGAACGCCGCCAGCCTCACTATCGACTGTTGTTCAATGCTGACACTAAAGCCCCAAGTCTTCCATTGGCTGTCTTCCAAGAACCTCCAATAAAAGTGCTCCTTACCTCATTGGGCTTCCCTCGGACAAGTTCGAGGCCTCGGAGGGAACTCTCGATTCTCTGGGAAATTCAGGAAGCACTTGAACCACTTCTTAAAGTGGACATCCCTTACTGCCTCCTTGTCCTCTCCATGGATGAGTTCCCTCAGTACTGACGCCAGTCGTGGCATTTTCTCTGTATCCTCCCACGTGCTCATGAAGGGGAGGAACTCATCATACATGGCCCCCAAGATCGGAACCCCCGAAATCTGGTGAACATACCATAGGCTGATTCCCACCTCCCTGTGGTGTAGGTGAATGGTATTGGTCCTAGACGACCATATGCTCGGCAATTCCGGCATCAGTGGTTTCGATTGGTAAATGTGGAATAGGGAGGCCCATGCCGCCTAGTATAAACCCACTCTCCTAAGCTTGGCCCCTAACTCCTCGCATGAGGCGCCTACCCAGTAGGCCCGGGCCCAGTCATCTGTAATGTTGCCGCCCTGGCACAGGTCCCACTCATCGGACCACCCTTTCTTCGAATCCTGAAAAGCCTCCTTCGGGATGGTACGATAGAGAGGAGGGGACGTCTCCGGTTGCAGTTGCTTCCCGTCAATATTGTCCACATGGTTGTAGAGACAGTCGGCGGTGACGGGTGTGAAGTCCTCCCGCGCATGACCATCGGCTGCCTTGAACCATTGGTGCTGACATGGAATGCTCCTAAACCAGCAAGCTGGTTCGTCCCTACTCGCCTCAGGGATGAAGGCGTCATCCCTCAACCCGAAGCCGTATAATGGTAGCTTCTTGCATTGCGGATAATTCTTCTGACCCTCCGATAGCAGCTCTGTCAAAGAAATGTGGTCTGAGTGACTTTGGACCATCTCCCCAAGTCCCAGACAGTTGGCCATCTCATCCCGACGAGCGGCATCTGCAAGCACCCCCAATACATCTTCTCAATGGGCCATTTCGGTTCCGGCACTCAGAAAAGAATTTTTTCAGAACGGATCACGAAGCAGGATCACGAAGCCGGCTCGCGAATTTCGGTAGTGAGACCAAGCTGCGGAGTCTGACCTAGGCCGGAAAATAGGAGTTCGCTTGGCGCGGTCGTGGAGTCAGAGACCCACGGTTCGCCGCGATGCTCGATTTGCGGAGAGCAGGCGCAGAGTACACGGAGCTTCGCGAAATCGAGAGCACAAAAAGACAAGAAAATCGTGTGAAGGAAAAAGGGTTCGACCACCTATTTATATGCGGCGACCCCGGAGCTTCGCGGCACGCCTCGCCCGCGTGTAGCATCGCGGCGCGTCCAGATCCCGTGGCCTCAGTCAGCACCGCGGGCCCCCTTCGCGAAGTCGCATTGCGAACCACCAACAGTTTTGTTGATTTTCCTTCAGACTTTGAACCTTCACCCTCCGCGGCTCCAAGTCTGAGGGGGACATTTGTTGGCGCCAAAATATTTTACGAAATAAAGAGTGAAAAAGAAGTCACGCATGCTACCTCGCGAAGCACCGACGCGAAGCACCCCGAGTCACGCGGTCCCGCGATGCTCCGGAGGAGGTCCATCTCCGCGAATGGCCTAACATTCGCGAGCCTGCCGTGAAGCAACCGAGGTGGTACCTCTTCGCGAATGGGTTGACGTTTGTGAGCCCTCTGTGAAGCAACCGAGGCAGTACCTCTCCACGAATGGCCTGACATTCGTGAGCCCGCCGTGAAGCAACGGAGGCGGTACCTCTCCGCGAATGGCTTAACGTTTGCAAGCCCGCCGCAAAGCAACCGAGGAGGCACCTCTCCGCGAACGGACTGACGTTCGCGAGTCCACCACGAAGAAACCGAGGCGGTACCTCTCCGTGAGCGGCCTGACATTCGCGAGCCCGCCGCGAAGCACCGGAGGCGGCGCAGGAGTTCTGCTTCACGGCGCCCCTTCCCTATAAATACTGGTTTCCCCCTGAGCCCGGGGGATGGACAATCTGACCTTTCGGCTTCTCCTCTCCCGAATCGCGAAGCACCCTTTGCCCCGGGAATCATGAGCTCCGCGAGGTACTTCTACTTCACGTGACGCCTTCGCTTTGTCTCATTTTGAGCCCCTCTTCCAAGAGGGATGCCCTTCGCGAAGCTCAAGGGCATTCGCGAAGGAGGGGGATTCCCAAGGGAACCCGGGCAGCCGCGGAGCGTTTATGCTTCGCGAAACACCCATCATATACCAGCGATTCCCATGCTAAGGCAGGATCGCTACACATCGCGAAGCACACTGCTTCGCAGCACCCTGCTTCGCGAGGCACCTCCTCTTCGCGAGGCAGTGCTCCGCTAATACTATTCCACTTTGTGAAGCACCCTCCACTCACACCTTTGCCCCATGTTAAGGCCTAGGCACTCCGCTTCGTGAAGAACACTCATTTTCTTGGAAATTAACCTTCCCGTGCGACCCTCCAGGTTTGCACGATGTGATTTCAAAGTCTCACGGACAATACCACTCGTAGCGTTGCTTCGCCTAATGCTTCTTCGCATAGGCACGCTAACGGCTATTGCTTCTCCACATAGCCACGCTAATGTGGACCCCTCGATGGTTCGCTCTACGCCCCCCCCCCCCTTGACTACAGCCTTACTGGTACTTTCCCTCCCCCAAGGAGAAAAGGGTACCAGTTATGTAAGTCCTAGGGGTATGGAGTGAACCCACCCCGTCCGAGCTGCAAGATGTTAAACTACCAAGCACCACGTCCTCAACACATGACGTTAAACTGTGACCCGACCTCATTCCTCGCACGAAGGGTCCCCCCAGCTCGGACATTTTTTATGCCACTCGTCTCCACGGGAGTGGGAACACTCCCCCCACAAGGGATGATATCCTCCTTATCGGAGCGGCGTATGTCCACAGGAGAAGGGCGACCCTAGTTCCCCAACAGATGGTTGCACCCCTGCATCTCCGTACTTCCCCACTACCAAGGTCAGGGGAGGGTGCGGTAGGGAACGAGGCACCTCCCATCATTGGTCCCAAATCCCTCTTTCGCTGTGCTTTGCCGCACTTCGGGCCTCCATCCTGGAGTAAGTACCAACACCAATGGGCCACCTAACGCGTAAGCCCCTCTTTGCTTCTCACGGATGCACCCTTCGCGACGTGATCGTCAGATCCTTGCATCCTCTTGTTTCTCACACCAAGCATGACTCACGTGGGCTTAGAGTAAGCATCGGCCATGGAAATACCCTCGTCCAGCATGGCGTTAAACTGTATACCCTTGTCCAATATGGCTTTAATCTGTATCCCCCTCGTCCAGTATGACATTAAACTGCACACCCATTTGAACTATGAGGACATTGATCCATGTCAAGGCATTGTACATAGGAAGCCTCACTGAGGTTCAAGCACATCTCCCTTTGGACCAAGGTCTCTCCTTCCTCACGTCGTTTCACCGACACCTACACTCCAAACTATGAGGATTTTGATCCAGGTCAAGGCATGGTACATAGGAAGCCTTCACAAGGTTCAATCCCACCACTAGTGGACCCCTGGGTGAACTTTCACGTTGGTTCACTGTTGAAAACCTTAGAACGACGAGGTCTTTGATCCATGTCAAGGAATGGTATGTAGGAATCCTTCCTGATGTTCAATCCCATCTCTCATTGGACCAAGGTCCACCTTCACGTCGGTTCGCTGACGACTTCCATCATTTGAACTACGAGGTATTTGATCCATGTCAAGGCATGGTACGTAGAAATCCTTCTTGAGGTTAAATCCCACCCATCATTTTTTCACATCGAGTTCATCCTCGTCCCACATGACCTTAAACTGCATTCTAGTCCGACGACAAGCCATTGTGACCAACCCGAACTACGAGGACTTTGATCCATGTCAAGGCATGGTACGTAGGAAGCCTCGCGAGGTTCAAGCCCCTCTCCCATCAGACCAAGGTCCCTTCTTCACGTCAGTTTGCATACACCCACCACAAGTGGACCCCCGGGTTCACCTTCACGTCAGTTTGCCGACAAAACCCCTCCGAACTACATGGACTTTGATCCATGTCAAGGCATGGTACGTAGGAAGCCTCTCTGAGGTTCAAGCCCACCAACCATCTGACCAAGGTCCACCTCCACGTCGGTTCGCCGATGAAGCCCCCTTTGAACTATGTGGTCTTTGATCCATGTTAAGGCATGGTATGTAGGAAGCCTCCACGAGGTCCAAGCCCACCATTGCTAGGACCCCCCTGGTCCTCCTCATTCATGTCGGACTTCCGGCATCCAACTTGAACTATGTGGTCTTTGATCCATGTCAAGGCGTGGTACATAGGAAGCCTCCCAGAGGTTCAATCCCACCACCTGTTGGTCATCCCGACCTTATTCTCGTCAGGTCACCAGCACCTGGGAAGCCTAGTGCGTAAGCCCCACACCATCTGTACCAAGGTCCACATTCACATCGGTTCATTGACGATGACCATTGGGCCAAGGTACACCTTCACGTCGGCTCACTGACACCATCCTGAACTATACGGACTTTGATTCCCTGCCACAGGGATATGTTGGAGGTCTCTTCGAGGCTCAAGCCCAACTTCACTGTCGCCCCTGCGATGGTCCCATTTCATTCCCCCTCCATTTCATTCAACTCTCCATCACCCATCCTGATTCTCACCCGGAATGCCATGTCCCGGAATGATCATACCATTCCACTCCTCTTCATAGCCGCCCATGGGATGGTCTCAGTATCGGCACCCCTTCAAGGGAAATCCCTCAATCCGATCCATTCCAGCTAATGCTCTGATCGGGCTGATCCGTCCCTGCTGGACGTTAAACCTACGACATACCCTGTGCTAAACATAGGAAGCTGAGGAAAAACTTAGATATATGTATGTGACATATAATTCCCCGTGCTCGATGTGGGATGCCTCGGGCTTCCACGCCCTCGATAAGTCCCATGACAAGGGACCAACGACAGACACTCCAGTTCCCCAGCATCCAGATACGCTACTGATGCCTCGACGTGACTACTCCCCCGACTGTAGGTTACTGCCCTGACCGGACCCTTTGGAATGTCTTGACAGAAGCAATGTAATTAACTGGTGTCCATGGAAACATGGAACTGGGAAGAGTTTCACGAACAACGTATTAAATCTATGAGGGAGACCCGGACTAGGTGACGAGTTCTGAGGAGGAATCCACAGAAGGAAGAACCGACATCCCATCATCCCGTTTTGATCAAGGAGTAGACGTCCCTGAATAAAAAAAGAATGCCGCCCGCCTTTGGAAAGTTGGAATGCGGGGAATCAATGCAGCGCATCCTCTTCTGTAGACAGACGAATGTGCGCGCCCCGGTGAAAGCGTCGGAAACAGAGGGTACAAGGTAACAAAAAAATCTAGGAACATGGGCATGGCTATAGTACATGTGCCCGGTCACATACTCAGGTGTGACAAGAGGACCCTAACATGGCCAGGTACATGGTTATGGATAGAGTTCATGGTCATGGATAGAGGTATAGGAGAATGGATTGTGATACATAAGAATGATCCATGGTACATGGGAATTCACCATGGTGCATGAGAAAACCCAAGGCAGATAAGGCATGTTGTGCACTTACAGTACACACTATATACTTGTTCCTGGTTAGTGTGAGTCACTTCACTTCATATGGAAACGTCCACAGTCCTTTAGTGGGTCTTGTAATCCTCTGATTGAAAACAAATGGATTAAAATTCAAAAAAAAAAATCCATTCTCTAGTGGTTTAATCAAGAAATTGTTATTTAAGTTGTTTATCATTCAGAATGTGAAGCTGGTTAATAGAGAAATCATATTATGAATATGAGGGAGGAGTAAGAAATTGAATAAATATAATGGTAGTAGTTTAGGATGATATATTTCAATAATTATTTCCTGAGAACTATTTACACTAAAATTAAGAGATAATTTTTTAATTTAATGAAAAAAGAGTTTTAATCCATTTCTACAAATGAAGTGAGTTTCTTGATACTCACAAGGTTTGATTCTAGTTTTATCATTGAACTTGAAATTAAAATTCAATTTTTCACTATTGTCTTAAAACCAAGTCTCCCAAAAGAATAGGATATAAAAAACTTTATTTGATGTGAATAAATTTTTTAATGCACTCTCATGGTGGAAATTGAAACTAGACACTCCCATTATTCTCATGGTTTGGGGGACTAGAATAGAAAAACGGATTTTTGAGGAAACTCGAATGATAAACCCATAGAGAAAAGAAGATCAATCTTATTACGTGCTAAAATTGTGTATAGGATTGAGGAAAAAACTAAAGTAAATGATTTTTTTTTCATCAAGTAAGAGAAGTACATGAAACACATAAAATCTGAACAGATATGAAAAGGTCAACCAATGAAATGAATGAAAAGAAAACTAAAACTAATTCACCTCCCATATATCAATGCTTCAGTTGTAATAGGTATGGACATTAAACAAACCAAATAACTAATCCAAGGGATAATAATAAAAATCAATAACAAGAAACATTACATCCAAAAGATAAAGGGAAAACCTATGAAATTAGAACCAATGAAGTGGGATATGAAAATAAAGTGATTGAAGTTAACCTCATCATCCAATAAATAACTAAAAATTTATTTATTTGATTTTAGTTTCACTCGCTACTTCATATGTAAAAATTTGTCTAAGAGAATAAATTATCTACCTTAAGGATTAGTTATCAATATATAGATGAAAAATCCAAATAGTAAGATGATTAATACCCATGTCTATAACTCATTTATAATATATGTATGTGGTAATTTTATTTTTAAAATATTATTTTTTATTCTTTATCTAAATTTAATATGATTTTTGTGAATTGAATTTCTCGCTCTAAATATATCCCATGATAATTACTAGGATAGAGAAATTATATTTCATATCCATTATAAATCTATTATAATATATCAAAATAAGGATGAATATGAACATTTTATATAATTTACTTACCTTATAGCGTTATTTTTTCCAAATAATGTGGGATATTTTTTACAAATGTCTGGATAAAACTTAATATTTTTGATATTTCTATTTTTTGGGAATATATAAATATATTTAAAAAAGGGTTTTATATTATTCCCCTAAATATTGAGGTTATGTTTTCAAAAAAATCATTCCATGCATTATTCCAGTATGAAGGAATTGTTATTTAATGGACCCAATTAAATGGAAGTAATTGAGTAAAAAATCCAATAGAATCTAGAAAAATGATTTTATACTCGAAATTGATTCACCATGGGGTGCATTGGTCCTATTTGTTTTAATAATAATGATGGATCAATACATATCTTCATTGATTAACATGAACTAAATCTGATCACAGTGAACAAAAAGTAGCATTAAAACTTTATTTATGAGTTTTCGAATCAATATAAAAGGGAAAAATAATTATCAATGGTTGACCTTATATCTGGGTATAACTAATTTATGGTGAAGAGTATGGATATACCAAAGATAAACTTATGTATAAGAACACTATGAATTGAAATTTATGCCTTTCATACATACATATTCCCTTCTTATCTACAAGTATATAATTAATATAGGCTTTAGAGAACACCTAAATCAATTTTGGGTAGTATTTATAAATGATATTATCATATATTTCAGATGAATGGAAGAAAATTAAGATCATTTTAGTATTATGTAGAAGGAATTGAAAAGGAGAAGATATATTTCATGTTTTCCAAGTGTGATTTCTTTTTATAGAAAGTGTCATTCCCATGTCATGTAAACATAATTTTGTATATATATATATAGTTCCTCCAATGATAGTGGTCATTAAAAATTCATCCAAACCACCCACTGTAATAGGGATTCGAATATTTCTTAGATTTCATGGATATTAACTATGCTTTTTGAGAAATTTCTCATGAATTTCAAATACACAATCCAATTTTACTTATAGCGGATTCAAATTCCTATAGATATATAAATGTAAATATTATTTTATGTATCCTAGTTGAATGTTTTCACTACACCAATACTCACACTAACTTGTAGTGTATAATGGGTAATATATATATATATATATAATTATACAATGAAGAGTTTAATTTGATGTTTCCTTATTCAAAAGGACATTGTGTTATGTTATACCTCATGTCAAATAATGTTTTGTGAGAAAAATTACCCAACACACGATTTAGAATAATTGTGGTAAAATTTTCATTAAGGTTATAGAGGCATTAACTCTATAATGAAAAGTGTAAAATATACACTCATTATAAGAGATTAAATTATATATTTGTAAATGTATAATTGAACATGTTCTAAATGTCATCACCCACCCAGACACACACACACACAGATACCCCTTCTTGGCTGGTAATGAAGATAATTGGGAGACCTTAACTTTAATATATGTTTAAGGGGGATAATATGAAATACATAAATCTAATCCATATAGTATATAAATAAGAATTCCAATATATGAATTTAATTTTATATATAAAATAATATAATAGAAATGAAAATATTATTGCATACCTAGGAATTAACCACAAACTCTAGAGACTCTAGAAGCAAGTAATGACTAACATATTCACCAATGAGGTTCTACAGACCAAAAAATATATTTAAATATACATAGGGTAAGCATAACAAGTATACTAAGTACGATCCAGCTCCAAAAAATATTGTGAAAATTTTGAAAGAAAGCAAAATGATAGTGAATAAATAAATAAAACCAACTTCTCCACTAAATAAGTAAATTTTTATTCCAATATCACAATCGTTCACTCACTAAATAATATATATAAGTAAATAACTTATAATAAAATCATATATATATATATATATACATTAAAGGGTATCTTAATTCTTTATCACATGAAACTCAGCATAACCTCGTCAACACCATATCTTCTATAACTAGGTAGAATTTTAGGAACCACTATATCCTATTTAACGTGCATAATACCACAATCCATCATAGCCTATATGAGACCGTACCCAATAACATATTCCATTATATCCTATATATGCTCAAATAATAACTATAGATGAAGATAGAGTGGGGAAATGGGATTAATCATCTATACATTCCATCTCCAACCTGAATTATGGAGAAGGAAACCCCTAAAACATTTGCGTGTCGGTTTCCCTAATTACTCAGGTGGTGAAGCATATGAAATCAGAAAATATAAATGATACTTAAAACATATCCGCCTTAATGGAAACTACCAATCCTCAGACTCATCTTTAAAAATTTTCTCTCAAGACACTCAACTATAACCAGTACTGTCTACGGATCTAAATCCACTAAAACCATAAATTAATAAATCATTATCACTATTGTTCATTTCCATTAGTAATTGAGATGTTTCAAATATTCCATTAAACCATCATAAATCTTGTCTTAACAAAATAAATCCATTTTAAAGACTAAATGTCACATCCTAGGTAATCCTTAAAGTAAATAAATTTTATTATTTAGAAGTATTCATTTTATGAAATCATATTCCACATATATATATAAGTAATATTAAATTTTTTTTCAAATGAAAATGGAATTGTTTAATTTAACTAAATTTTTTCCAATATATTACATTGTTTTTTTATAAAAAATATATTTAAAGATTTTAAAAAATGAAAAATTTAAAATTTAATTCATTTATGAAATCATCATTTCAAAATAATCTTAGGAAGCTTTTTCGGATTTTTTGAAATAATAGATTTTCAGGTGAATAGTGTAATATTAAAATTTTACAAGTACTATAATTTTTATGATAATATCAAGATATAATAATGAAGTAAAAGTCTATAAAAAGTTTTTATAGACTAAATATATTTTTATAAGTAATATAATGCATTCAAATATATAATATTTTACTTATAAATCTATATTTGGCATTTTGGAAATCAAAGTAATGTTTCATTAAACTAAAAACTATTTTTGGTTATTTTATTCAATAAAGTATTCATAAGTTGGATATAAATTTTTTTAGGTTTTATAGTAAAAGAAGTAAAATTTTTTTAACATTATTTAATTAATTCTAGGGGAATCCAAATCATACTTCATTTTGGTGTAAAATCTTTTTTATGCCTAAAATAGAATTTTTCTATAAATATAATTTCATTGTGTTTTGAAAATTGATATTAAAAATATTATAACTTATAAAAATATAATCATAGAAATTTGGTTCAATATTTTTAATATTCATGTTCAAAGTTGTAAATGATTTTAATTTAAATTTTTATACATAATGAATATTAACCATGATAAAAATTTATCATTGCAATAAAGGTTTATACGGTTAAAGAGGGAGTTAAAATAAGAGATAAGGTTTAAAATATCTATAAAAATTATCCACATATGATTTTTTGATTTAATTTGGAACATAAAATAAGATATATTTGAAGTTATAAAAAAATATATTCCACTTTCTAGGAGAAAAACATTCATTATATTTTAGAGTTCTTAATATTATTAAGGGTTCTACTCATATCAATTATAAAATGTCACCTCCTCTAATAAATTATACACAATATTTTCAAACCCCAAAATGACCAATATTTTCCATTATACTACCCCAAATATCCTTCCCACATCCTAGATTTCATGGCCTCTCCAAAATACATATCCTACAATGGGTATGGTATAAACTGAAGGATTATATCCAAGGAAGAGTTATAAGTATAAACTTAAATATTTTAAGTCACTTTCTTCTACATTATCTCTAAAATACACTCTAACCATTATTATATAATTACATTATATTATCTAATAAATTTAAATAATATTATGTTCATGTAAATTTTTTTTACACTCTTACTATCTTATGGAAAATAAGAAATGCCCCACCTGTATGTGTGTAGAATACTACCCCCATGGATTGATGTACTTCATTTTTCACTAAATTTTCACATTATTGGTAATAAGAGTGAATTTTGTAAATATATATTATATTAATATTATAAGTATTCATCGAAAATGTTTAATTTTTATCAATTTTATTTATTTTATCTATTAAAAATGTTAAAATGTCACTCATGTGTACGCGCGAACTACTATCTCCAAGAAATGGTGTATTTTATTTTTCATTTTTATATTACATGGATGGTTTTAAAAATATATTTATTTTAAAATAAATACAATTATAACAAATTTAATAGTCTTGAGATGATGGAACTATAACCTCTTTAACCATAGTAATCACGTTGAAGATGTTTTGGATAGAACAACCTCAAAACATTTGATGTTAACATAATAGATTATTATCAAAATAGAGTATTAAAATAAATAAAATTAAAGGAATAATTATATTGAAATTAACATGAAGAAAATATTAATTAATTAAATAATTAATTTAATTTTTGTATTAAGGAGTTAGAGAACATATAAAGAATGATTTGATTCATGGTAATGCATTTTTCTTCAATACTTTGTTATTGAAGTTATCCTTTTAAAACATTTTATACCACACCCATGTTCAAAAAAAATCAAGAATGTTATTATTTATAATTAAAATATATATATTTTTTTAATTTAGAAATATTTTTTAATTACTTTTTAAGGGTTTGAAAAGTAATCTATTGAAGGTTTTCTGTATTTTTTTACTTTATAAAAGTGAAAAGAGAATGTTTTTTTAAATATAATGCATCATCCATTTTTATTAGTTTCACATCTGATATTTTTAATTTCAATTATTCTAAATGTTTCTATTTTGTTTAATTAAGATCCAATTTCCATTATTCGAGGATTGTTTTTCAAGAATATTATATAATCCCCAATTTTAATGACATGGTTAAAATTAATATTGATTATGGGTTCAAATGACTATTAGATTGAAAAATAAAAGGTAAAATATGTTTTTTTTCATTTAATGGTTCTTGGAAATTATACATTATAATTGGATGGCTTTGGATAAATCCCCACAATGAATTAGGTAATGATTTATTCACAAGTTAAATGATAACTGGAATGAACTAGGAATGAGTTATTCAGTACGATTAAAATAAGAGTGACCATGAGTGATGAATATAACATCTCAAGGAGCCTACATGGTTTTTATATGATTGTGGTGAGTTTTAAATTGATTTTTTTATTTCATGTGAAATCTATAACATATTTTAAAAGTCAATGGTTTTTTTCCAAAAATAAATCATTTTCATTGGTTATCATGTTTTTCAAAGATGCCTTCATTGTATTCCTATTTTTAAGATGGGATTTGATGATTTTTTTTGGGAAATTATTGATTTTATTTATTTATTTGGATTTATTTTATATGTTCAATGTCTACTATGAAAATGGTATTTATTTTATGGATTACCATGACTTCCACTGGACTAATAGGTTTTCTTTATTTTTATATTCCTTGATGATATTTTTCTGCTCGTCTAACATTTTAAAATGTTTTTCATAGAATCTACAGATATTTTGTAAGTATATCTAAGTCAATATTTTTGATATATTGAATCATCAAAAATTAAGAAAAATTGTCATGAATGACACACATGTGTATATTTAAGCACCTAATTTGGTTTAAAAACAATACATTGGGTGGAAATAACCACATTATTGTATAAAAGTTCTCTTAATTACAAAAAAATATAAAACTAGACTATATTATGAATATAATAATGTAAAATCCATTCTATTTAATTAATATTTATTGGTAGTTTAAATTATAGGGTTTTATATTTAGTAAAAAATCATGTGTTTATATAACTTTAGAGGTTATGATGATATTAAAATAATATTTTAAGAGATTTTAATATATAGTTTTATTATCATGAGAGAGATTTAGATTATATCTAGTTCATTTCATCAAATATATTTCTATTTAAAATTGACTTAATATATGAGAAACAAGTTGAATGAGGCATTATGAAATGAAGAGGATTGAATCCTTTTGAATGAGTAACGCAAAAAAGGATTGTGCTGTGGATGATTTTTTTTGATTTTTTTAAATTAGTTAACATGAGAAATAAATGGAATAACCCAGTCAATATAGAAACATAATTCTATGAAGAGGAATATATTTAAAATAGATCCATTCATTAAATAGAACCATCTAACTTTTAGTAGATCTTTACGCCCAATAAAATATATAAGATGGATAAATACCTTAGAGAAGATATTTTAAGTCATTTAATGTTTAGAGAATTAGAATTTAACTCTTTATATTTACTAGTTTAAAGTTGAATCAAACCATTGGTGGTCTATATTAAAGAATATATAGATAGAAATAAATTTTATACATTGGAATAGATATATTTAAGGATTTTTTTCATGATAAATATTAACCAAATGTTCTTTTTCATAGAATTTAAAAGAAATTTATATTATTGAACCAAAGGAAATAGGAATTAGTTTTTTATTATAAATAAAATTCTAGTATATTATATAGGTATTCACTAGATTGAATTCTTGACCACGAGAGTAAAATTGCTATATTCTACACAGGTATAAAACATTTTTTACAATGATCTTTGAACACTCATGAATTTAAAATCTATGAGGATATTTTTATATGTATATATAATGTTGAGATGGATTTTATAACACTTATGTATCCCATTAAAACAAAAATTACACATAATAAATTTTTAGATAAATAGAGAAATGACCAACAAAGAAGGTTAGTGGTAAGCCTCCAAGTTGTTAGAAATATTGTAAAATTCATTTCAATAAATGTCTAACAGGATCAGAAATGTGTTCCCACTATTATATGTTCATACACTTGGATGATGACTAAAAAGAACAGATAATTGGTAATAGTCAAAAAATAAGTATAAACCATTAGTAAAATGTTTTGATAATAATGAGATTGGTCACTATGCTGATATGTGTTTTAATAAAATCATAATGGTTCAAAATCATCAATACTAGAAGAAGATGGGTTTTGAAACATAATTTATTATTACCTTAGTGGATTTTTGACTATTAAATGAATTTATTATATGTATTTTACTTGCTTCCTCTGATTATTCTAAGTTTTTGTTTGATTTGGGGAATAGAATTATATTATTTTTAGTAAGGTTTCTTGTAAAATCAAAATATCACCCCAAGAAATGAATAAATATTTTTTGTTAAAAATACTTGTTTGATGCATTAAAATAGAAATGATTTATATGAACCATTATATGGGAATTTTTTACCCTAAAAATGTTATTATCTTACCCTTTTTATGTTAATATTTATCTATGTATGGAATGGATTTTAGTTAATCATGATATGATAGATTTTTGAGCTACATTATCCATATACAATTATTATAGTGAGTAACAATTTTTATATTAGATTAAGTTCATTATTTTTATAACATATCATGAATCTAGGACATTGAAAAAAATGGGAGTGAAATTTATTTTTCACATATCATTGAAATTAATGAAATTTTTCAAATTAGGGATGTGCTTGTGGAAAATAAATTTTTAAATGTTTTTCTTGGTGATCTATCTATTATAATTCATGATAGGGATATCTAATTCACCATTGACTTGGTTCCCAATGGTATTCAAATTTCTAAAACATATTATTAAATATCTCTAGTGGGGCTAAAATAAATGAAAAATTATTTATAATAGATACATGCTAATGGTTTCATCCACACTAGAACTTCACCTTAGAGGATCCAATTTTTTTTTTGTTAAAAAGAAGGATAGTTCTCAGAGACATTTCATTTGATATAGGTTACTCAAAAACATTAATTTTAATAAAAGGTATATGTTTCCTCATATAGATGAGTTAATTGATAATCCATAGGTTGTTCAGTACCTTTTAAATATTGAACTTAGATCTATATACCATCACTTAAAAGTGCAATAACATGACATTTTTAGGATGTTGTTTCTTACTATGTATTTACATTATGATATTGTGATTAGAACTATGAGTTTAAAAATTAACTCATTGTATTTATGTATTTTATAAATATATTTTTATGTGAGAATTTAGATAAATTGTAAGTGGTATTCATTGATGAAATTTTAGTATATTCCAAAATCCTTAACTTTTATGAGAATCATAAAAATTTTATTTTTTATACCTTAAAAGAAAATATTTCTTATAATAGATTTGGAAAATGTAAATTTTGGGTAGCAAAGATTTTGTTATGTGGGAATATGTTTTTCTAAATATGTAAAAAATATAGATCCTACTAAAACAAAAGTGGTAGAAGAGTGGGCGATCCCTAAAAATGTCACTAATATTTGAAGTTTTCTTGGATTATAGAGTTTCTAATGACAAATTATTAAAACATATTGACAGATATCTAGGCCATTAAACAATTTAACTCAAAAGAAGTGTATTTCTTTTATAAAAAAGAAAGTGATGAAAGTTTTCTTGAATTAAATAAAAAATTATTTATTTCCCTAGTTTTGTCTTTGACATCAGAAAATGGGGATTTTTTCATCTAAATATATGCCTTATTTAATATCCTTGGTTGAATTTTGATTCATAATGATTGGGTAATTATGCGTGAATCATGTTAATTGAATACGCATGATCAGAATTATCACACACCTAAATTTGAGCAATATTTAGTAGTTTTTCCTTTAAAAACCTGGAGGCATCATCTATATAATGAGAAACGTGAAATATATACTGATCAAAAAAGTTTAAAAATTTATATCCACTTAGAAGGAGTAAAGTAAAAGGAATTGAAAATGGTTATAATTGAAAAAGGATTATGATTTATGATTCAAAATAGTCTAAGTAAATAAATCAATGTATCTAGTTCCTTGAGTTAAAAATATAATTTATCAATTACCATGATACATTTATAACATGAATAAATAGTTAATAATTTAATTAATTTTAGGATTGAAGTTATATATGTGGACACCCCTTCTCTTTTACTTTCAGTTTCAGTGTAATCATCTTTTTCAGATAGAATTAAGCATTCCAAAAATGAAGATCATTGGTTTTAAGAAACAATAGAATTTTGTAATATGGTGTGTTTTGTAAGTTTAATATTTTAAAATAATGTGTTATAATGTTTAGAAAATGAATATGTGTATAAATGTTTTTCTAATTTAATAAGGAATTATTGATTGAGGAGAAAAGTTCTATATTTTCTATTTATCTCGGAATAACTAAGATATATACAGTCCTTCTGAAATAGTATTGGTGTGATATAATGAAAAAATCTTTATGATTTTAACATGAAATGTTTTAAATTACCAAAATTTAAATCAGAATGAAAACTACTAAATAGAATTATTCAGAATTTTCTAACACCTAAATGGAAATCAGAGAATATATTCATGGATATTACGGTAAAATTACTAAATTAATATTGAGTTTGTAATGTAATTTGTGTTATAATTATCTTTTTACATAATCGATGCATTATATTCCAATTTTAAATATTATTTATTTAGATAAAATCTCTAGAATTTATTATAAATATATATTTAAGTTACATGGAGTCCCTCTATCTATTTATTTGATTATGATACCAATTTTACATACTATTTTTAGAATGAAATTATGAAGTCTCTCGATACTGAATTAAAAATCAATTCCTCATTTCATCCTAAATCAGATGGAATTTCAAAAAAATCAAACTTTGGACGATATAATTCATTATATCTCATTTGAATATCATGAAAGTTGGAATTATAAGATTACATTTATATAATATATTCATAATAATATATTTCATTCTAGTATATAGGTGCTGACATTTAAGGCATTGTATGGAAACTGGTGTTGAACTCTAGTATATTGGAATGATGATTGTGAAATAAATTTATTAACACCAACAATTTTAGAATATAAGGTTGAGAATGTAATTATTATTTAGATCCATATACATGTGGTTTAGTGATGGAAGAGAAATAATATAAAAAATTAGAGGTAATGTATTTATTTTGAGGTAGGGGACTCTGTTTTTTTAAAGTATCTCCATTGAAATGTGTTATTAATTTTGGAATGAAATGAAAATTAACACCATGGTTTATTGGTTCATATGATATTATAGGAAATATGGGATCGGTTCCACACTATGTGAAATTAACATTGAATTAATCTCAATTATGAGATGTGTTTTATGTGTAATTGTTAAGGAAATGTGTACTTGATGCATCTCATGTATTGAGCCCAGAAGTTTTATAGTTAGAAAAGCAAATATATGATATGAAAAATCTATTTCAGATTATAGATCAATGAGAGTAGCTATTTTGGAATTAGGTTAATCAGTTGGTTATGTTTTAGTATAGGAATCAAATAATTGAAGAAGAAATAGGGGAAACTGAAACAACTATGATCGAAAATTGTCCATACTTGAGTAAGTAGTGAGTAAAAGTACAAGGATGTAATTTTATTAAGTGGGGAGAATTTGATATACTAATTAATCAAAACAATAAATTATTTTTATGACATATATTTATTTATTTTTAAAATTAATATTTCTCATAGTTTAAACAATAATTTAATATAATTTTTCAAATGAAAAAGGAATTGTTTTAATTAACTACATTTTTTCCAACATATTACTTGGTAATATATAAAATTTAAATTTCGTACTTTTGAAAATTAAAATTGATAAAATTAAATTCACTTTTTACATTATAATATCAAAACGATCATAATATATTTTTTTTGTGATTTTTCTAAAATAGTTTATTTTTTGGGTGAAAAGTGAAAAATATTTATTTTACAAATACTATTTTTTTTATAACATTATCATCATATAATAATAAAATTAATTCTCATGAAATTTTTTTCAAACACCAAATAAAAATTTAAGAAGTAATTTATTTCTTTTAAAAATATAATATTTAACTTAGAAATCAATATTTTACATTTGGTAAATCAAAGTATTGTTTCCTATAAAATAAAAAAATAGTTTTTATATTGTAATAAAATATTAACTAGAATAGTTTCAGTTTTATATTGGATTTAAATTCAAATAAGACTCCTTTTATTTAACATAATTCAATTAATTCTCTGGGAGATAGTATTATACTTTATTTTTTAATATATTTTTTATGCTTAAAAAGTAGTTTTTTCTAAAAACATTTTTCTTTTTCACTTTTCAAATGTATAATATAACTGATTGTTTAAACTTATAGAAATTTAATATTATAAAATAAAATATATATTTTTAATTAGAATGTTTAAATTTGTTAATGAGGCTAGTTTCATTTTTTAGTGATAATTAAATGTCATAATGGTAAAATTTTCTCAGCATAGCAAGGGTTAAAGGGTTAAGAGGGGGATAAAATAATATATAATGTTTAAGGTCACAAAAATATAAAACATTGAGATTTAATGATATTGTCCAATAAATAAAATCTTATTTTTTCGATATCTTGCAATATACACAAATTAGATTCTAAATGATCCGTAATATAGTATTCCATTATAACTTAACCATTAAGTTGGAAGGTATGAATAAGACTCAATAAATTTAAAATATTATATGGTTTATATATATATAAAATATATTTATTAGTTATCAATTAATTTGAAATGAAATGAATATCATTTGATGGTAAAAGAGATTCTTTTGTGAAAAAATATGTTTACAATATGTTTTTATATTAATAGGTTAAATAGATCAATATTGGTGATTAATTTTAATGAAATATATATATTATTTTATTAAATCAATTGTTTTAAAATTAATCTAATATTTTTCTACTAATGAGATAATAATATATATCTAGTTTTATGCTAAAAAATTGATTTACCTAAAAAATGGTTTTCATCCCGTTTTACGTACTAATTTCAAAAATAATTTTGGTCACTTATAGAGGTTGTATCTTCAAAATTGGATATCAAATTTAGAATTTGGAGGTTCAAATATGGTAAATTTTCCCCTTTTATTTTAGTCACTATGAATAGTAACCATGGTAAAATTTATCACCTTGGTATATGGTAAATTAGGAAAACCTAGTTTAAAACTAAGTGTAATGGTATCCATTTTCATATTAATTATTATTGGATAAATGTAATTTTAAATTTATCACCTATGTATCAAAATTTAGTTATTTAAGGGTCACTTGTCTTTAAAAAAGATCTATAACATATTTAAATAAAATAATATAAAAAAATTTAGTCTTTTACTTTTTAAAATCTCTTGTGTCTTAACTTGGGGAAAAATCATGTTTTTAATGAATATTAATTTTTATCTTGAAAATAATGAAAATATTTTCTTGATGGAAATTTATTTCTTGTTTTTTTGATTTTATATTGACCTTAAATTCAAAGGAAATTATGAGAAAATATATATTTTGTGTTTAGAAAAATAAAATAAATGATTTTTAAAATATTAAAAGTAATATAATTTTACTGATTCATACTATTACATTAATTTTATAGATGAATATATCATATGTTAGTTGTTTTAAAGGATTATATTTGAGTTCTATATTAATATTTGTTTTTTAAAATCCAAATTAAATGAATGGTTTCAAAAATGAAATTAACGATATTTTATTAAATTATTTAAAAATAGGAAAGAACATGAAAGAGGATAAGGTGGAGATTTTATGGTCTAAAATTCCATCCCATAGAAATTAATAACTCAATTATCAACTTATATGTGAAATTATAACCCTATAAGAGTGAAAACTATTTTATCACCATTAAGGATAAAATTGGTTAACTAATGGTTGAAACCAAAATATAATGTTAAAAAACCACTAAAACATATCAATGTTTAATTGGTTGGTTAAATTTCAACCATATCATCCTATATATTTGAATCTATATCCATTTATAATTTTTTTGATAATGAAATATTTATATTTTAATGCTTTTTGTAATTCAAAGTGTGTCATTTCCCTCCATTATAAAAGGACACCTCTTCAGTCACTTCATTAAACCAATTTTATAACACTAGATCAACCAACACTATGATCTCCAAGACTATATCACCCTATAATAGTAGTCGAACCAGGTGGCCTCATGGTATGAATAAGACGACCAAATTAAACAGGAATCTATCCAAAGTTTAACACTAACTTATAAATGGTATTGATGGTATAGTTTTTATTGTACCTTAGACTTGATAATAAATAATTAAGAATTTACCTCATTATGATTTAGTTTTTATTTATCTATTTCATTTTTCATCAACATATATATGGAAATAATTCATTCTCATTTTATTGATTTATGGCTTGTGTTTCAGTTTCTTACCTTGCCATATTAATTATGGCTTATCTAGTTGTTTAAATGGAAAGTGTGTTCAATAATTAAACATTCCATATATATTTATTGATTATTGATTACATTGTATTTAAACATACTGAAAATTTGAGATCACCCATATCATTTTTCATTCCCAAGGTTATGAAGAAGAGAATATTTAATAAGCTTTTAAAGATGCATTTCAGTTTATTGTGTAGCATATTTTATTTTTTTCTCAATGTATCATGTGTATCATGTATGTAATATGGAGATCCATGAATAAAAAAAACAGATCTATCCATTGGGATTTGATTCCATGTAAAAATTCCAATGTAATAAAATAATAGATTGGTACTGGTTTTCTGGAGTTCAGGTCATTACGTATGAGGATACAGTCGATTACTCGCCACATGTCTAGTATTTCCCATAGATTTTTGAAAGTTATGGAAATTTAGTTTCTCGGAATGGTGGAGGAGTATGTAGACATGATTCTATTTTATTTTCTAGGCTTACCTCCCCACCTGAATATATAATTATGTATTGGAATATACTTGGAATAGCCCTGATATCTACACATAAATATTAGATGGCTCTCGTAGAGCTTCAAGAGATGATGGTATAGTAGGATAAATTTCATAGAAAGGCATTTGTTAGACCTAGTTATTAACCTTATGAATCTTTATTTTTTCACCAAGACGGCAAACATGATCTTGAGGTTTTCATTGGATTTTCATTGACGTAACAAGGTGACCGTCACAAATATGTACCCACTACTTGGGATTGATGAACCTTCAATCAGTTGATAGAGGAAAGAAGTTTCTTGAAGATATACCTTAGATTAGGCTATCACTAGCTCCAAGTATGAGATGTGGATATACCAAATATGAAATTATATAGTCTCTATAGTCAAATTGAGTACATATTGATGCCTCTAGAAAGGAAAAAATACTCATAAGTGTTTATGGGACTCATGAAAGATATAATTTATCCTTTCTTAGACCTTTTTTTGGTGGTCTCTATTGATGAAATTCTAGTTTAGTGTATGTTTGAGGAGGATAATCCAAGGCACCTGAGGTTTTTCCTAGACACACTTAGAGGGAACAAGCTTTTTGGGAATATCTCAACTTACCAATTCTAGATTTAGGAGTTCCACTATTTGGGGTATTTAATGTTGTAAGAAGGAATAGTAGTGTTCCTAGAGGAGGTTGAAGTAGTTCTATCTTAGGATCCCCCAGGAGTGGGAAAGACGCAAAAGGATTTATTTCATTGAAATAATACTATTGTTAGTTTATGTCAGATTATTATAGTATATTATAACCCTTTAATTATTTGACCCAAAATGTGGATCGTATCTTGTGAAAAAATTGAAATAAGGTTTTTAATGAGTTGGGGTAGAGATTGATGAGAACCCCCATCTTAATATTTCCACAGGAGGGCGTTGAGTACATAATATTCTGTTATAAATTAGAGACATGTCTTGGTTATGTTCAGATGTCATGGAAGGTAGTTATTTCCTATGGGTCTTAGTAGTTGAAAAAACTTGAGTAGAACTATGGGACCTCTGATCTATATTTTGATGTGGTAGTATTTTCCTATAAGATATGGAAAAAATAACTTGTGTGTGAGAAGTTTAGCATATTTTATGACCACAACAACCTCAATTATTTATTCTCTCATAAGTATATTAAATTCAGAAAGATTTAATTCATAGATTTCATATATGATTATGAATTCAATATATTTGATACTCCTATGAAGGGAAACTTAGTGGAATATGTTATCCACATGTGATATTATTCATGGATGTTTCTTTATGCATTGGAGTAGTTTTCCTTAATTAATATATTCCTTATAGATGAGGATTATTTGGAATTCCACCAATCGATAGTTATTACCCCAAAGCTTCTCCAGTGTGTTTGGCTGGATCCATAGGGAGGTACTGATACTGAGAGCTTCTATACTATGATATATTATCGATATGCATCTAATAGTGTTTTTTAAGGTGGGTATCATGTCATTCCTTTTAGAGAAAACAAGATGGTACCAGTGACATTATGGTAGGAGATTACTAGGGGGTTTCATATATCCCACTTGTAAGTACATCCAGGCGTGGAAAAGATATAACAGGATCTTCAAAAACATTTATGTCGACCAAGTGTGAATAATTTTGTAGCAGATATTACCTCTTAGTGCCTCACTTTTCTATAGAAAATGGTTGAGAACCATGATTGAGTTAGTTTATCTCAGCCCCTTGAGTTCCAAGAGTGGAAATGGGATGTTTTATCTAGGAACGTCATAATGAGGTTACCAGGGATTTCTAGATGAAACAATGTCATCTAGGTGAACCTAGAATGACTCACCAATTTAGCCAACCTCCTAGAAATTTGATAGTAGAGTTCAGTAGAGATGTAAAAAAACCTTTACCTTAAGGATATCATCAAGATCAATGGATTTCATTCCAAAAAAAAATTTATTATTGTGATTCATGCTTCACATTATGTTTATAGAGAGGATGTCTGGAGTCATTTTGGAGTCAGTTTTATATAAGCACTGTGTTCCAACCCTATATGGATGGCCTAACCTAGAAATCCATTAAGGATCTTGATGAAATTTTGAAAGATTTCATGTTAGGATTTAAACATATTTATGATGATAACCTTCCCTTAGAGGAGTTTTTTCTGGAAAAAATTGCTATTCCTCAATTGGTATGGTACAGTGTGAGTCCTTTTATGAGAGACCTTGTATGTCACCTCTTTGATGGATAGAGCAAGAGGATACAATAATAATGGTCCAAGATTTGGTGTGAGAAACATTGAATAAGCTACAGTTCATTCCAATGTGGATGAAGACATCACAGAGCCGTCAGATGTCTTACTCGGGCCAAAGATAGAGGCCTTTGGAGTTCGAGGAGTGATGTCATGTTTTTTAAGGGTCTCACCTCAACCAAGATTGTGTATATTTCTCCATTGTGTCAATATATATATGAGATTCATTATCCCATTATAGACACTCAATATAGTAAATGAGGTGGAATACCACATAGCCTTACCACCATAGTTAGACCGGGTACATGACCTCTACCTTGTTTCACTACTAAGTAGATACGTGATTGACCCATCGCATGCTATCGACAAGGGAGATCTGGAAATCGAGGAAGAATATACATCTATAGAGTAACCATTAGATATCATGGATTTTTGGGAAAATATAATTCATCAATGGGATATTCTCATACTATGTGTTCATTTGCCGCATGGGGACCATCAAAAGACACCTGGGAGTGGGAGTCCTAGATGTAAGATCAATACCCAAACCTTTGTAAGTGGAATTATTCTTCTCAATATGAAAATTCCACTTTTCGGGATAATTTAATGTGTATTTTTTTACAATTTAAATCTTTTAAATTTATATAATAATATTTTTAGATCAATGAAATAAGACGATTTGAGATTATATGTCTTGAAAGGGATCAATACTAAGGTTATATTAATATAAAATATAGAAATATCACACATAGACAGTTTTCTTATAATAATTTAATAACTCCAAAACATAGTCTCATATCATAAATATGAGTCTGGCATAGAGTTTTTAACGTGGGTTTACCATAGGAGTGACATAACCATTGTCGGTGTCACTTGGTTGGTTAATGTGTAGGAATGGGTGAAATATTAAATAATAAGTTTATTTTATTTTATTATTATTTTTAATTTCCAAAACCTAACCCATAAAATATTTAATCCTATTTAGGAGAAAATTGCTAGGTAATCCACATAACTTGAGGTAGGGAATTGGTCGACATGGTTTAATTTCACTATTTTTTTATCCCACGACAAACATGAATCCAGTCAACTAATAAATAGATTCAAGGGGTTAATCATGTTACAGGTACACGATTATTTACCTAGGATTTTGGGAAATTATTATTGCTTCGGTTTATTTTTTTTATTACTTCATCGTTCAAACAAAAATTAATTGAGGTCAACCATAAACAAATAAAAATTTCATTATTATTTTGTATTTCATGGATTACTTGAATCATTATTCCCAACGATCATCTCTAGTATTTCCTTTCCTAGTGGTTCGATATATACCCTATATTTGATCATTTCATGCTCATTCTTTACGACAATAGATAAATATCATGGGTGAATTTTATTATCGAGGGTATGATCTAGGTTTGATGATAATGGTGGATTATAGGAGTTGGTTCAAGATTGGTTCAACAGTTCCCCTTTTAGCAGTTTGATGTAGAATATGTGGTAAAGTGTGATGGGAACAAATTTTGGATTTTTTTTCTATAGCTAAAATTCATCCACATGTGGAAATAAATGTGCAGTGAACTAGACTCCTGACTATCAACATTATTCTTTGATATATTTAAGGATGAATGTGTGAGAAAATTCATGTGAATGGTATAATTGTTTTGGGAAATTTTGGACAACAAGACATGTATTCTAGGAAATAGATGTCGTGTAGTCTGCCTTAAGTGTTGGAAGGGTTTATCTGCATAGAAAAATACCACACTTCTTTGAGTACATTTCACATGTCATGTGACATGGTATTGGTGGCTTAATATGTACCTAGGAGGGTACAAGGGAACAAACAAATATAGGAACATGGGCATGGGTATAGTACATGTTCCCGATCACATACTCAGATGCGAGAAGAGGACCCTGACATGGACAGGTACATGGGAATAGATAGAGTACATGGTCTTGGATAGAGGTATAGGAGAATGGGTTGTGATACACAGGAATGATCCATGGTGCATGGGCATTCACCATGGTACATGGGATAACCCGAGGAAGACAAGTCACATTGTTCACTAAAAGTACACACCATATACTTTTTCTGGGTTACTGTGAGTCGCTTCATTTCATATGGAAACATCCATAACCCTTTAGTAGTTCTTGTAATCCTATGATTGAAATGAAATGGATTAAAATTCAAAAAAATATGTTTTTCATTCTCTAGTGGTTGAATCAAGAAATGGCTATATAAGTTGTTTACCATTTAGAATGTAAAGATGATTAATAGAGGACTCCTATTGTGAATATAAGGGAAGAGGAAGAAACTAAATAAATATAATTGGAGAAGTTGAGGATGATATATTTCAATAATGATTTTCCAAAAACTATTTACACAAAAATTAAGAGATAATTTTTTAATTTAATTAAAGAATAATTTTAATCTATTTCTACTTATGAAGTGAGTTTCTTGATACTCACATGGTTTGATTCTGGTTTTATCATTGACCTTTAAAGTAAAATTGAATTTTTCACTAGTGTCTTAAAGCCAAGTACCCCAAAGTAATTTGATATAAAAAAATTTGGTTGATGTGAATAAATTTTTTAATGCACTCTCATGGTGGAAATAAAAAATAGAAAATCAAATTATTCTCATGGTTTTGTTTACTAGAATAGAAAAATGGATTTTTTAGGAAACTAGAATGATAAACCCATAGAGAAATGAAGATAAATCTTGTTAAACGCTAAAATTGGGAATAAGATTGAGGAACAAACTAAAGTAAATTATCAATTTTTTTCAGTATGTCAGAGATGTCCATCAAACACATAAAAGCTGAACAGATATGAAAAGGTCAACTAATTAAATGGATGAAAAGAAACCTAAAACTAATTCACCTCCCATTCATAAACGATTTAGTTTTAAGAGGTATAGACATTAAACAAACCAATTAACTAATCCAAGGGATAATAATAACAATCAACAACAAAAAACATTATTTCCAAAATAGAAAGGGTAAACCTTTGAAATTATAACCAATGAAGTGGGTCATGAAAATGAAGTGATTAAAGTTAACCTCATAATTTAATCAAGAACTAAAAATTATTTATTTGATTTTAGTTTCACTCGCTACTTAATATGTAAAAACTTGTCTAAGAGCATAAATTCACTACCTTAAGGATTGGATAACGATATATATATGAAAACTACAAATGTTATGATGATTAAAACCCAAGTCTATAACTCATTTATAATAGATGTATGTGGTAATGTGATTTTTTTAAATTATTATTATTCACTCTTTATCTAAATTTAATACAATTTTGTGAATTGAATTTCTCTCTCTAAATATATCCCATGATAATTACTATGATAGAGAAATTATATTTCATATCCAAAATTAATCTACAATAATATATCAATATAAGTATGAATATGAACATTTTGTAGAAGTTATTTACCGTATTGTGTTTTTTACCCAATAATGAGGGATATTTTGCACAAATTTTTGGATAAAAACTCAATATTTTTGATATTTCTATTTTTTGGGGAATAGATTTAAAAAAGGTTTTTATATTCTTCCCCTAAATCATTATGTTATGTTTTTAAAATTAATCATACCATGTGTTATGCCAGTATCAAGGAATCACTATTTAATAAACCCGATTGAATTGAACGAATTGAGTAAAAAAAACTCCAATAAAATATAGAAGATGATTTTATACTCCAAATTGATTCACCATGGGGTGCATTTGTCCAATTTTTTAATAATAATGATGGATCAATACATAAATTAATTTATTAACATGAACTAAATATGATCACAGTCAACAAAAAATAGCATCTATACTATAATGATGAGTTATTCAATCAACATAAAAGGGCACAATATTTCTCAATGGTTGAACTTAGATCTATGTATAATTAATTAATGGTGAAGAGTAAGGATATGACCAAGAAAACCTTATGTACAAGAATACCATGAATTCAAATTTATACCTTTCATACATTCATATTCCATTGTTATCTATAAAGATATAATTAATAGAGGCCTTAGAAAACACCTAAATCAATTTTGGGTTGTATTTATAAATGATATTATGAGATATTTCGGATGAATGGAAGAAAATTAAGATCATTTTAGTATTATTTTCAAGGTATTTAAAAAGAAGAATATATATTTCATTTTTTCCAAGTGTGATTTCTTTTTATAGAAAGTTTCATTCACATGTCATGTAATCATAATTCACCATATATATATATGGTTCCTCCAATGATAGTGGTGATTAAAAATTCATCCAAACCACCCACTGTAATATGGATTCGAATATTTCATGGATTTTTTGGATATTAAATATGCTTTTTGAGAAATTTATCATGAATTTAAAATACACAAACCAATTTTACTTAGAGGGGATTCAAATTCCTATGGATAGATAAATGTAAATATGATATTTTTAATCCTAGTTAAATTTTTTCACTACACCAATACTCACACTACCTTATAGTATAGAATGGGTTATTTATATAAAATTATACAACGAAGAGTGTAATGGGATGTTTATTCTTTCAAAAGTACATTGTGTTAAGTTATACCTCATGTAAAATAATGTTTTGTGAGAAAAACTATCGAACACATGATTTAGAATAACTATGTTAAAATTTTCACTACGGTTATATATGAATTAAATCTATAATGAAAAGTGTAAAATATATATTCATTATAAGAGATTAAATTATATATTCATACATGTATAATTGAACATGTTCTAAATATCATGACCCCCAGGCACACACACATGAATACCCCTTCTTGGCTAGTAATGATGATAATTGAGAGACCTTACCTTTAATATATGTTTAAGGAGGGATAATAAAGAATTACACCAATCTAATCCATATAGTATATAAATAATAATCCCAATATATGAATTTAATTTCATATATACAATAATATAATATAAATGAAAATACTATAGCTAGTACCTTGGAATTGACCACAAAATCTAGAGACTCCAGAAGCTAGTAATGATCAACATAGTCACCAACCAACTTCTTGCAAACCAAAAAAATACATTTATATATACATAGGGGTATCATAACAAGTATACTAAGTATGATCCACCTCAAAATAATCTTATGAAAATTGTGAAAGAAATATAAAAAATCTTAGTGAATAAATAAATAAAACCAACTTATCCCCTAAATAAGTAAATGTGTATTCTAATATCACCATCATTCACTCACAAAATAACATATATAAGTTAATAAATTATAATAAAACCACATATATATATATATTAAAGGGTATCTTAATTCTACATCACATGCAACTCAGCATAACCTTGTCAACATCATCTCATCTGTAATTGGGTAGAATTTTGGAAGTTAATATATCCTATTTAACATGAATTATACCACAATCCATCATAGCCTATATGAGACCACACCCAAAAACATAATCCATCACAGCCCAAATATGCTTAAATAATAACTATAGACTAAGAGAGAGTGGGAAAACGGGATTAATCATCTATACATTCCATCTCCATCCTAAATTATGGGGAAGGAAACCTGTAAAACATTTGGGTATTGGTTTCCATACTTACTCGGGTGGTGAAGTATATGAAATCATAAAATATAAATGATACTTAAAACATATCCACCTTAATGGAAACTACCTATCCTAAGACTCATCTATAATAATTTTTTTTTTCAAGAAACTCTACTATAACCACGACTATATTTGGATCTAAATATGCTAAAACCATAAAATAATAATTCATTGTCATTATTGTTCATTTCTATTAGTAATTGAGTTGTTTCCAATATTCCATTAAACCATCATAAATCTTGTCTTAACAAAATAAATCCATTTTAAATATTAAATGTCACATCCTAGGTAACCCTGAAAGTAAATAAATTTTATAATTTAGAAGTATTCATTTTACGAAATCATATTCTTCATATTTATATAAATATATTATATTTTTTTCAAAAGAAAATGCAATTGTTTAGTTTAACTAAATGATTTTCCCATATATTACATTTTTATTTATAAAAAATAAATTTTTAGATTTTTAAAAATGAAATTTTAAAAATTTAATTCTTTTATGAAATCATCATTTCATAGTAATCTTAGGATAGTTTTTTGGGATTTTTTCGAAATAATATATTTCAGGTGAATGGTGTAAAATTGAAATTTTACAAGTAATAAAATTTTTATGATAATATCAAGATATAATAGTGAAATAAAGGCTAATAAAACGTTTTTATAGACTAAATATTTTTTTATAAGTAATATAACACATTAGAAAATATAATATTGAACATATAAATCTATATTTGGAATTTTGGGAATCTATGTAATGTTATATTCAAATAAAAACTATTTTTGGTTATTTTATTCAATAATGTATTAAATAGTTAGATTTCAATTTTTTTAGGTCATATAGTAAAATATGTCAAATTTTATTTAACATTATTAAATTAATTCCATGGGAATCAAAATCATACTTCATTTTGGTGTAAAATATTTTTTATGCCTAAAAAGGAATTCTTCTAAAAATAGTTTTTCATTGTGTTTTGAAAATTGATATTAAAAAAAATTAGAACATAAAAAAATCAAATCATATAAATTAGGATCTATATTTTGAATTTTAATGTTCAAATTTGGAAATTATTTTAATTGAACTTTTTATACATTATGAATATTAACCATGGTAAAAATTTATCATTGCAATAACGGTTTAAATGGTTAAGGAGGGGGTTAAACTAAGAGATATGGTTTCAAATATCTATAAAAATTATCCACATATGATTTTTTGATTTTATTTGGAACATAAAATATGATATATTTGAAGTTATAAAAAATATAATCCACTTTCCATGAGAAAAACATTCATTCTTTTTAATTTCTTAATATTAAGAAGGGTTCTACTCATCTCAATTATAAAATGTCACCTCCTCTAATAATTTATCCACAATATTTTTGAAACCAAAAATGACCAATATTTTACCAATTACTTCCCCAAATATCCTTCCACATCCTAGAGTTCATGGTATCTCCAAAATACATATCTTAGAAGGGGTATGGTATAAAATGAAGGAATATATCCAAAGAGGAGATATAATTATAAACTTCATTCTTTCAAGTCACTTTCTTCAACTTCATCTCTAAAATACAAAGTAATAATTATTTTATAATTACATATGATTATTTAATAAATTTATATATTATTATGTTGATGTGAAAAAAAATTTTACATTCTTTATAACTTATGGAAAATGAGAAATGTCCCACCTGCATGTGTGCGGAATACTACTACCATGGAGTGATGTACTTATTTTTCTACTAACTCCTCACATTATTGGTATTAAGGATGAATTTCATAAATATATATGATATTAATATTATAAATATTCTTCGTAAAATTTAAATTTTTATCTCTTTTATTTATTTCATCTATTAAAATTGTTAAAATGTCGCTCATGTGTACGCGCGAACTACTTTCTCCAAGAAATGATGTTTTTCATTTTCCAATTATATCTTATATAGATGGTTTAAAAAAAATATTTAATGAAAAAAATACAATTTTAACATATTTAATACTCTTGAGATGATGGAACTATGACCCCTTTGACCATAGTAAACACATTGAAGATATTTTGGATAAAGAAGCCTCAAAACATTTGATGTAAACATAACAGATTATTATCGAAATAGAGTATGTAAATAAATAAATTTAAAGGAATAATGATATTGTAATGAACATTAAAAAATACTAAGTAATTAAATAATTAATTTTTTTTTATTTTGGAGTTAGAGAACAAATTAAGAATGATGTGATTCATGGTAATGCATTTTTCTTTAATACTTTGTTTTTAAAGTTCTCATTTTAAAACATTTTACACCACACCCATGTTCAAAAAAAATCAAGAATGTTATTATTTATAATAAAAATATTTTTTTCAATTTAGAAATATTTTTAATTACTTTATAAGGGTTTTAAAAGGAATCTATCCAATGTTTTCAGAATTTTGTTACTTTTTTTATAAAAGTGGAAAGATAATGTTTTTTTGAAATATAATGAATCCTCCATTTTTATCAGTTTCAAATCTGATATTTTTAATTTCAATTATTCTATATGTTTTTATTTTTTTCAATGAAGATCCACTATCCATTATTTGCATAATTGTTTTCAAGAATATTATTTAATCCTCAGTTTTTATGAGATGGTCAAAAGTTATTTTGATTATGGGTTCAAATAACTGTTAGATTGAAAAATAAAAGGTAAAATATGATTTTTTATGTAATGGTTCTTGGAAATTATACATTATGATGGTATGTCTTGGGATAAATCCTTAAAATAAATTATATAATGATTAATCCACTAGATAAATGATTATTGGAATTAACTAGGAATTAGTTATTCAGTACGATTAAAATAAGAGTGACCGTGAGTGATGAATATAACTTCTCAAGGAGCCTACATGGTTTCTCTATGATTTTGGTGAGTATTAAATGGAATTTTTTATTTCATGAAAAAATTATAAGATATTTTAAAATTCATTGATTTTTTTCCAAAAAACTCATTTTCATTGGTTATCATGTTTTATAAAAGATACCTTCAATTTATTCCTATTATTAGTATGGGTTTTGAAGAAATTTTTTGGGAAATTAATGATTTTTTTGCAATTTATTTGTATTTATTTTATATAGTCAATGTTTTCAATGAAAATGGTAATTGTTTTTATAGATTCCCATGATTTCAACTGGACTAATAGATTTTCTTTATTTTTATATTCCTTGATAAGACTTATGTTCTAGTGTGACATTTTAAAATGTTTTTCATTAGATCTATTGATTTTTTGAAAGTATATCTAAGTCACTCTTTATGATATGTATAATCATCTTAAATTAAGTAAAAGTGACATGAATGATACACAGGTGTAAATTTAAACACCTATTTTGGTTGAAAACAATACATTGGGTGGAAATAACCACATTATTGTATAAAAGTTATCTTAATTATAAAAAATATAAACCTAGAATATATTATGAAAATAAGAATATAAAATACATTCTATTTAAGTAATATTTATTGGTAGTTTAAATTATGGGGTTTTAAAGTTAGTAAAAATCACGTGTTTATATAACATTAGAGGTTATGATGATATTAAAATAAAATTTTAAGATATTTTAATATATAGTTTTTTATCCTCATACATATTTAGATTATTTCAAGCTCATTTCATCTAATATATTTCTATATAGAATGTTTTTATATAGAGGAAACATGGTGAAGGAGGCATTATGAAATTAAGAGGATAGTATCCTTTTGAATGAGTAACCCAAAAAGGATGGGGTTGTGGATGATTTTTTTTTTTGATTTTTTAAAATCAATTACCATGAAAAATAAATGGAATAACCCATTAAATATTGAAAAATAATTATATTAAGTGAAATATGTTAAAATAGATCCTTTCATGAAATAGAACCATTGAGTTTTTTGGGGATCTTTATACCCAATAAAATATGAAAGATGGATAAATATATTGGAGAAGATATTTTATGTCATGTGATGTTTATAGAATTATAATGTTACTCTTTATATTTACTATTTAATAGGTTAATCTAACCATTGGAATTTTATATTTAAGAATATAGGGATGAAAATAAAATTTATAAAATGGATTAGATGGATTTAATTATTTTTTTATTGATAAATATTAACCAAATGTTCTTTGAAATAGAGTTGAAAAGAAATTTATATTATTAAACCAAAGGGAAGAAGAATTAGTTTCCTATTATAAATAAAATTCTAGTATATTATATAGGTATTCACTATATTTAATTATTTACTACGAGAGTAAAATTGATATATTCTACATAGGTATAAAACAATGTTTACAATGATCTTTAAACAATCATAAATTTAAAATCTATGAGGATATTTTTATATATATAGATAATGTTGAGATGTATTTTCCAACACTTATTTACCGCATGAAAATAACAATAAAACATAATATATGTTGAAATAAATAGAGAAATAGTCAACAAAGAAAGTTAGAGGTAAGCCTCCAATGTGTACTAACTATTGTAAATTTCATTTCAATAAATGTCTAATTGGATCAGGAATGTGTTCCCACTATCATATGTTTATATACATAGATCATGGCTATAAATAACAGATAATTGGTATGGTCAAAAAAATAATTATAAACCATCAATAAACTTTTTTGATTACAATGAGATTGGTCACTATGTTGATATGTGTTTGAATAAAATCATAATGGTTTAAAATCCTCAATACTAGAAGTATATGAGTGTGGAAAAATAATTCATTATTACCTTATTGAATTTTGGACTATTAAACTAATTGATTATATGTATTTTCCTTGTTTCCATAGATTATTCTAATTTTTTGTTTCATTTGTGAACTAGAATTATTTTGTTTCAAGTAATGTTTCTAGTAAAATAAAAATATCACCTCATGAATTGAATAAATATTTTTTCTTAGAAATACCTGTTGGATGCATTAAAAAAATGATTTATATGAACCATTATATGAAAATTGTTTACCCTAAAAATATTATTACCTTACCCTTTCATGATATTGAAATTTATCGAGGTATGGAATAGTTTTCTATTTATCATGATATGGTATATTTTTTATCTACTAGATCTATATTCAATTCTTATAGTGAATATCAATTTTTAAATTAGATTAAGTTCATTCTTTTTATAACATATCATGAATCTAGGAAACTGAATAAAAATGTGAGTTTAATTTATTTTTCACATATCATTGAAATGAAGGGAATTTTTCAAATTAGGGATGTGCATGTCCTAAAGAAATTTTTGGATGTTTTTCTTGGTGATCTATCTATTATAATTTAGGATAGGGAGATTTAATTCACTAATGACTATGATTCCAATGATATGAAATTTTCTAAACCATATTATTAAATATCTCTAGCGGGGTTAATTGAAATGAAAAAAAAATTATAATAGATACATGAAAATAGTTTCATCTACATTGGCACTTCACCTAGGGTGATCCAATTTTGTTTATTAAAAAGAAGGATAGTTCTCTGAGACTTTTCATTGGTTATAGATCACTAAAAAAAATAATATTAAAAAATGGTATATGTTTCCCCATATATATTACATAATTGATAATCCTTAGGTTTCTTAGTAATTTTTAAAGACTGAACTTGGATCTATATACCATCACCTAAAAGTTTCTTAACAACACATTTTGATGTGGGTTTTCATACTAGGTATTTACATTATGAGGTTGTGGTTAGAACATTGAGTTAAAAAATTAACTCAATGTATTTATGGAGTTTATAAATAGATTTTTATGTGATCATTTAGATATATTTTATGTGGTATTCACTGATGAAATTTTAGTATATTCCAAAATCCTTGACTTTTATGAGAATCATAAAATTTTATTTTTTACACCTTAAAATAAAATATGTTTTATAAGAAATTTGGAAAATATAAATCATGAGTAGATAAGATTTCATTCCATGGGAATATTGTTTCTAAATATGGTAAAAATATAGATCCTACTAAAACAAAAGTGGTAGAAGAGCGGGCGAGTCCTAAAAATATCACTAAGATTTGATGTTTTCTTGGATTATAGAGTTTATAATGACAAATTATTGAAACATATTCTTAGATATCTAGGTCACTAACCATGTTAACTCAAGAAGAAGTTAAATTATTTTATAAAAAAGAAATCAATGAATGTTTTCTTGAATTAAATAAAAAAATAGTTATTTCTCTAGTTTTAGCTTTGACATCAAAAAATTGGGATTTTTTCATTTAAATATTTTTTTATTGAAGGACCTTGGATGAATTTTAATTCATAATGATTGCTTAATTTTACATGTATCATTTCAATTGAATACACATGATCAGAACTATAATACACCTGAATTTGATCGGGATTTATTAGTTTTTCCTTTAAAAAACTGGAGGCATCATCTATATAAGTAGAAACATGAAATATATACTGATCATAAACGTTTTAAAAATATATATTCACACAGAAAGATTCACTTAAAAGGAATATAAAATGGTTATAAATGAAAAAGGATTGTTATTTATGATTCAAAATAGTCTAAGTAAAGAAATCCATGTAACTAGTTCTTTGAGATTAAAAGATAATATATCAATGACCATGTTACATTTATAAGATGACAAATTAGTTAATTAATTAATGAATTTTTTGATTTAAAATATATATGTGGACACCTATTCTCTTTTAATTTGGGTTTCAGTTTAATCATCGTTTTCAGATAGAATTAATAATGCTAAAAATGAAGATCATTGGTTGTAAGAATAGAAAGAATTTGGTAAGAATGGTATGTTCTGTAAGTTTAATATTTTAAAATAAGGTGTTATAAGGTATAGAAAAAGTATATGTGTATCAAATTATTTCCAATTTAATAAGTAATTATTGAGTGAGGATCATAGATCTCTATTTTCTATTCATCTCAGTAGAACTAATATCTATCAATTCCATCAGAAATATTATTGGTGTGATAGAATGAAAAAAACTTTCTAATTTGGACAAGAAATTTTTTCCATTTAAAAACGTTAAATCAGAATGACAACTAATGAATGGAATTATTCAGAATTTTCCAACACCTTAGTGTAATTCAGAGAATATATCCATGGTTTTTATGGTAAAATTAATAAATTAATATTGGGTTGTTAATGTAGTTTGTGTTAAAATTGATATTTAAACTTAGTCAAAGCATTATATTTCAATTTCAAATACTATTTATTTAGATCAAATATATATAATTTATTATAAAGATATATTTAAGTTACATGGAGTTCCACTATCTATTTTATTTGATTATGATTCCAATTTTACATACTATTTTTAGAAAGGAATTATGAAGTCCCTAGGTACTGAATTAAAAATCAATTCATCATTTCATTTTAAATCTGATGGAATGTCAAAAAAATTAAAACTGTTAAAGATATAATTTATTATATCTTGTTTAAATATCAAGGAAGTTGGAATTAGAATCTTAAAATTATAAAATATAATCATAATAATATATTTCATTCTAGTATATAGATACCACCATTTAAGGCACTGTATGGAAACTAGTGTTGAACTATAGTAAATTGGGATGATGATTGTGAAAGCAATTTATTAACAACAAAAATTTTATAATATATGGTTGAGAAGGTAATGATTATTTAGATCCATATAAGGGTGGTTTGTTGATATATGAGAAATAATATAAAAAATTAGGGGAAATGTGTTTATTTTGTGGTAGGGAACTATATTTTTATTATTGTATCCCCTTGGAAATGTGTTATTCATTTGGAATGAAATGAAAATTAAGTCTATGGTTTATTAGTCCATATGATATTATAGGAAAAGTGGGACCAGTTTTATAATAAGTGACATTACCTTTGAATTAATCTCAATTACCAGATGTGTATCATGTGTAATTGTTAAGGAAATGTGTACTTGATACATCTCATGTATTGAGCCCAGAGGTTATATAATTAGAAAAGAATATATATTATATAGAAATTATATTTCAGATTCCAAATCATTAAGAGTATCTATTGTGCAATAAGTTTAATCCGTTGGTTAAGTATTTTGGAAGAATCAAATAATTGAAGAAGAAATAGGGGAATCAGAAACTACTATGAGGGAAAAATATCCATACTTGAGTAAGTAGTGAGAAAAAGTAAGAGGATGAAATTTTATTAAGGGGGATAATGTGATATACTAATTAATCAATAAAATAAATAAATTTTGTGACCTATATTTATTTATTTTAAAAATTCATATTTATCATAGTTTTATAACTAATTTAACATAATTTTTCAATCGAAAAAGTAATAGTTATAATTAACAATATTTTTTCCAAAATATTACATAGTAATATATAAAATTTAAATTGCATAATTTAGAAAATAAAATAAAAATTTAACATTATAATATCAAAATTATCTTAAAATATATATTTTTGTGATTTTTCTAAAATAGTTGATTTTTTGGGTGAAAAGTGAAAAATATTGATTTTACAAATACTGATATTTTTATCATTTTATCATCATATAATAATAAAATTAATTTTATTGAAGGGGTTTTCTGATACCAAATTAAAATTTAAGAAGTAATTTTTTTTCTTTAAAAAATATAATATTGAACTTAGAAATCTATATTTTACATTTTATAAATCAATGTATTGTTTCCAATCAAATAAAAACTTTTTTTGGTTTTTCTATTCTAATAAAATATACACAAGTATACTTTTCATTTTATATTTGATTTAAATTCAAATTATACTCCTTTTATTTAACATAATTCAATTAATTCTAGGGGAGAAAATATTATACGTGATTTTTCATTAAAATGCTTTTTTTCTTAAAAAGTATTTTTTCTAAAAACATGGTTCATTTTCACTTTTTAAATGTATAATATGAAATATTGTTTGAACTTATATAAATTTAATATTATAAAATCAAATATATATTTTGAAATATAATGTTGAAATTTTTTAATGATGTAAAGAACCAGAATTTCCACGTAATTTTTTTAAATAAATAAGAATTTTAGAAGTCTAAAAAAATTGACGGGGTGTTATTCCGAGGCCCAGAATTCCTGAATGAATTTATGAACTTTTTTTCGGCTACATTCAGTAAACATGTGAGCGGGTTTTTATAACTTTTGAATCAGGGCTACTAATTGAAATCTGAGGTCACTGTTGAACTTGAAGCGTCGGTATTCGCTTAAAGATACTTTCACCTCGACGACAGATGGTCGAGGGTGAAAGTTAGTTTTTGGGTTTTTCGTGTAAGAATAAAATAAAAATAAAATTGTGTGCCATTTTATTTTTATTTGCAACACTCATGTGGTTGTTGGTAGGTGGGGTCCACTGGAACTAAACCTCCATGTGGAAGTTAAGAAGTGGGGACCACCAAACCTTAACCTCCCATGAGAGGTTGTGGTGGTGGGGACCACCCAAACCTAATATCCCATGAGAGGTTATGGTGGTGGGGACCACCTGAGGTCTAAACCTCTTAAACTCCCTTCATTATGGAGAAAAACCACTCAACCCCCCCCCCCCCTCATTAATGGGAAGGATCCTCTTGACTTCCTCCACGTTAATTGGGACAATGAACATAACATTAATATTCCAACCCAGTTAATTGATTAGGCTAATTTAAATTTTTTCCAATGAACTTAATAGAGAACTTAATCTATTATCCTTGGCATCTTTGGTGGAATTGGGAGGAAGGAGCTCTTGGGAGAAAGTTATTCAGTGAATAACACGTTCTTCCATGAAGAACACTCCACCAACGAAGAATTCTCCACCAACTAAGAACGCCGACCCCCTTCGACCTTCTTCCTCAGAAATTCTTTAGACGTGGGATGTCCTCATCTACGGCGAATCAACAACCGTACTACCTTCATGTGCCAACATCATCAAGAGAACGAGGTAGGAGTTAATTTATAATTTATTATCGCTTCCCATGTTCTCCCCTTATAATTCTTTTACAGTTCTGGCAATATAGATTGACGAGGATTGTGGGAAATGATGTTTTAAAATATCTTCCTTACACGTTCAGGCATCATTATTTGTGAACCGCTTGTTATCACCCTAAATTTGGAGGGTGCGGGCCAAAAAAACATGGCCCGACCCCTCTACCATTCTTCTTTGATGTGTTCTTCTAAATGGAGGAAGGAATTGAAGGTGAAGAAGGAAATGGCGCCACTACCCATGGCTTCCGCGACCTGTGCTACCCCATAGCACTTCTCCCTCTCAGCTGAACCAGCCTCGCGCCCAGTCGAGCCACTCATGGCCAGACTGAGCTGTCGCTTCGCCAAGGGCCGAACCCAATCGTTGTACCAACGCTGTGATGAACGGCTGCACCACCGCCATGCCAAGACGTTGTGTCGAGCCATCGTTCCAAGTCGTTGTGCTGCCGTAGTGTTGAGCTGTCGCGCTCCCCCAGGGTGAACCCCCTCATCGCGCCTCCACCACGTCGAGTCGTTGCACCGTCGTCCGCCGAGCCGCGCTGCTTTTCGGGCCTAGTTGATCCACCTCTACCGCCATGCCCTTGTTGTGGCCCTCCGAGATGCCCGATCCACCCTCACCACATCCTTACGAGCTGTGCCGAGCCGAGTCGGCCCATGGCCGAGCTCTTTCGTGGATGAGCCACCATCACGGCACCCTTTGAGGCCGACCTGCCTCCGCGGCCCCCCAGAACTCTCAGGACAAACCCAATAGGCCATGCCACCCATTGAGCTGGGCCAAACCCAATGGGCCGGGACACCCAGCGGGCTGGGCCGGACCTAGCAGGTCAAGCCGGGTCGGGCCGAGTCGGTCTGACCGGGTCAGACTGGACCCGGGCCCACTACGACTCATTTACATTCTTTTGGCCATAACTTTGGCCCCATACATCTTTTTGACGAACCGTCAGCAGCACTGGAAATCATGGAATGAGACGATCCCTTTGATTATAGCCCACTTGATTTTTGTATTGTGATGGGAAACAGTTAGGTTGGATCGAGCATGTATCCAACAGGCCCCGGGACTAAAAGGCTAATAACTAACAGACTGGGTGTCTGATTGGTGTGCAGTCTGTTACATTGAGACCCCTATGACATGGCAGATTATTGACATTCTTCTTCATGGGACTTAGTGATTGTTGGAGTATCGACCAGTAGCTTCAGGAGTGGATCCTCTCGGAGGTTGAGCAAGCATACTGCAGAGACCTAGTGGCTGGCTAAGACTTGAGGACTGCGAACAAATTCAACTTGGAGTTACTCCACTGGCCTAGTGGGGAGAACCTTGGTGATGTGGAAGACCCATGGTGGGGAGCGCCTTGGTGATGTAGCAGACCCACGATACTCAACAGGAGGAGTACCTCAGGAGGCTATGAGGGGGAGTGCCTCTATGTGACAAGGCAGACCCACGGTTGGGAGCTCCTCGGTTTGACACGGCAGACCCACGATACTCGACAGTAAGATACCTCATTAGTCCAAGGTTAGTGGGAAGTTCCTCTGTGTGATGCGGCATACCCATTTTACTCGATAGAGGAGGATTTATCCAGCAGCTGAGGTGTTCGACGTTGTGTTTGTAATGTTACTTGATACTACCCCCTAGAATAAATCCTGGTGTGAGTTGAGTCAGAACCTCTGTGTTTTCCTCATGATTGAGATGGATTACTTGATAACTTAGATATAAGTATGTTCATATACCTATGTAAGGATATATGTGGATTCCATACCTTTTTTATCCTTGTTGGTTTTTGTGAGACCTAGAGGGCCTAAGGGTCCCTACTAAGTATCGTTATACTCACCCCTTCATAGGCTATGTCCACACCTTGTTGTGTTGGATGAAAATAATGGACAACGCCGACTGAGGTCGAGAGTACCAGGACTGGATGGTACCTAGAGGTGGACCTTATGACGAGTCGGTACATGGAGGATACAGATGAATGAGGAGTGATAATGAGGCGATATGTACATACCCTTCGAGTAGAAACCTCAGAGGATGACCTAATAGCTGACTCTCCCTTTTTTCAGTTGTACTTTTACTTTCTAGTTGGGATTGTATTCTGGACCCTTTTACTTTCATCACTATTTTGTTATATAGTTTAATTGGTGTTTCGTATCTAGGTATGTGCTTTCTTGTGTGTGTGCTTACAGATTATAAAGGAAATGCCTTCTCTGTTTTGGGAATTACACCTTTGGTTCTAGTCACCAGGCCATGGCCTATGGAAGGCGGGCTTGGGGTAGTCATGGAACAGGCCCTAGAGGACGGGTTGTGACAAATTGGTATTAGAGGAGTCAGTTCTACTACAGAACTAGGACTATGGTATTTTCTGTGAAGCAATAGTGTTATGCGTATTGTATGTGGTTTTTAGTTCAGGGAGTCCAGTGTTGGTGCGGAGGTCGACGTATCCATACACCAGGACCCTGACTTCTAATTTCTGACTTAGTGCACGAAAACACTGATTGCGTGTATATTTTCAAGAGTTTTCTTTGAGATATTTTGAGTCATCTCACCATGTATAACTTTCAGCTCATCAGGTATAACTTTTGATCGTGGTGAACCTATTTCTTTTCAGGATGCCTCCACACAGACAACCATCTAGTGTTCCGAGTGTTGTATGCATTGATAGCCCACTGAGCGACGAGCCCTTGGTGTAGGGACCTTTTCCAGTAGAGGCACTAGTGGAGGCACCAGTGGTACCATTCCCCATGGGTACACTGATGCCACCAATCCCAACAGTAGACGATGCATGCCACTTGAGCGCGTTGCATGTGTTCCAACACCAGAGGCCACCCTGGTTCAGGGGAGAGACGGAACCATACAAAGATGAGGATTGGATGGAAGCTATGGCGAGAGTCTTCCGACTCATAGGGACACCATCCGATCTCATGGGGATCCTTGCCGCCAGCCTTCTACAGGCAGCAGGAGGTAGATGGTAGAGCTTGATGCTCTAGGTTCACGACGAGGTGACGCTTTTTTGGGAATACTTCGAGAGCCTGTTTCAGGAAAAGTTTTTCCCAATGACTCTCCATGCAGTGCACATACATGATCATCTTTATCTACAGAAGGGCATCATGATAGTAGCTCAGTATTCAGCGAGGTTCACTGAACTATCACGCTACTCTAAAGATATGGTGTGAGACTCTTTCTTTAGGGACTAGTCCATTGAGCATGGAATCAGGCGAGAGATTAGGGCTTTGTTGATCTCTCTCAACATCCCAACGTAGGAGGGGGTGTTAGAGAGAGCCCACTAGGTGGATATTTTCCTTGCTGATTAGTCACTAGCGGTGAGACCCACTACCAGTCATCAAATATTGGATTCTTCTCTAGCTGGCAGCAGACAGACGTCATAGAGGTCCAAGAGGACCAGACCTACAGGGGGACGACCGTATGACTCAGGATCTGTTGTGCAGGGCACCTGAAGCGGAGTTAGTCATGCAAGGAGCTGGCAGTGTTATTCATTAAGTGGGCAGGGTTACATGGCTCGTGACTGTCCGACCCGTCGTTCAGATGATCAACAGACAGTCGAAGGACTGCCCAGACGGAGATAGAGGTTTGACCGAGGAGGTCCGCATGGATCAGGCGGACGTGGCAGAGGAGATAGTCGTGCAGCTGACGGTGGGTGACGATTTGAGATGTTACTGCCACCCCCACCAGGAGGTCCACCCAGACCACAGGAAGCAGGTGGATAGGGGAGAACTCTGCTCCAGGCATCTGAGTCCTACGATCACGGTGCTTAGGAGATGATACGAGGTATGATCTATGACCACTCCACCTTAACTAAAGTACTTATAGACACAATTTACAATCATTCACTCATTATGACTACCCTCTTTAGAAGCTCAGAGATTCTGACAGAGCTGTTGGATCGATATTTACGGCTAGACTCCTACAGGAGCGGATTCGACAATTACACACAGGTGCCGGCAGTACGAGCTTACTCTAGGAGGTGAGAGCTTCGGCTAGGATCTTCTAGTAGTTGCGTCAAGGCCTTACGATTTAATCCTAGGTATGGATTGGTTATCTACATTCCATGCTTAGATAGACTGTATTAGGCACAAAGTGTGGTGTTTTCACACAGATCGGACCAGGTTTACGTTCACCGAAAAGAAGGGAGCCTATACAGTGCATTATGGACATACCCAGAGGAGGGTGTATCCATTTACACATTAGTCGTCTAGCCTTAAACATGGATCTATTGATGTGGAGAGTCAGAGCTATCCTGTAGTGGTGGACCAGTATGAAGATGTTTTCCCTGATGATGTTTCAGGTCTACCTAATCAAAGAGAGGTGGAATTTTACATTGACTTCTACCCCGAGATGACACCGATATCTACACCAGCATATCATATGTCTCCCACGAAGCATTGTGAGCTGCGGGTATAGCTAGAGGACTTGCAGGGGAAGGGATTCATCTGGCCCCGTGTTTCTCCTTGGGAAGCCCTAATTCTATTCGCCAAGAAGGCGAATGGGAGCTTGAGTCTTTTTATTGACTATCGGCACCTGAACTAGGTGACTGTGAAGAACAAATACATACTCCAGAGAATTGACGACCTCTTTGATCAGCAGAAGGGAGAAAGGTGGTTCTCGAAGATATACCTCAGATCAGGCTATCACCATCTCAGATTATGAGACGAGGATGTGTAAGAGATGACCTTCAGGTGTCGGTATGACCATTACGAGTTCTTAGTTATGCCATTCGTATTGGCCAACACTCCAGCATTGTTCGTGGGGCTCATGAACAGGTTCTTTCAGCCATACCTTGATCACTTTGTAGTGGTCTTCATCGATGACATTCTGATCTACTCAGCTACTAAGGAGGATCATGCCTATCATTTCCAGGTTTCACTGGACACATTCTGAGAGAACCAGCTTTATGGTAAGCTCTCAAAGTTCTAGTTTTGGATCTGAGAGGTTCAATTTATGGGACATGTCATATCAAAGGCTGGAGTTCCAGTAGATCCAGTGAATATTGAGGTATAAATTTCTTAGGAGCCACCCAGGAGTGTGATGGAGGTATGGAGTTTCCTAGGTTTGGACAAATATTACCGAAGGTTTGGGCTATATTTCTCTAGAGTTGGAGCACCACTATCAGCCTTGATTAGGAAGGGGAAATCCTTCATTTGGTCTGAGAAATGCCAGCGGAGTTTTCAGGTGATGAGGCAGAGGATGGATAGTGAAACCATCTTGAGGCTTCCAGAGGAAGGTGTGGGGTATGTATTCTACTAAGACGCATTAGGGACTGGGATCGGATGTGTCATGATGAAGGACCGAGTCGGGATCGCATATGGTTCTTGACAGCTGAGACAACACAAGAAGAACTACGCTACCCATGACCTAGAGTTAGCAGTAGTGGCCTTCAACCTGATGTTGTGGCGACAAAATCTGATGGGCGAGCATTTTACTATGTAATCTTATCACATGAGTCTCGGATAAATCTTCTCCCAAAAGGACCTGAACTTAAGATAGTGACATTGGCTTGAGTTCCTCCAGGGCTATCACTACGAGATATTCTATACTCCTAGGAAGGAGAATGTTGTAGCAAATGATCTCAGTAGGAGGTCCGGTATACAGCTGCTTGGTGAGGTGAGATAGAAACTGGCCATTTTGTAGATATAATTAATGAAACATGATGGACCATATTTCCTTTAGTCTCTAATAGTAACTCCCCCACATCTTCAGCGATCCAGGGAGGCGTAACGTGGGGACGCTGACTTCGAGGCTCAACATGCTTAGATATCTACAGGGCAGGCACCTGATGGATTTTCTGAAGATAGGGAGCATGTAATCCTCTTCAGAGGACATACCATGGTACTAGTGGCACTTCCAGAGAAAGAGTTGAGGGAGTTCCACACACCCCATCTAGTGGTACATCCAGTATTGGCGAAGATGTTCCAAGATCTCTGATGATAGCACTGGTGGTGGGGAATGAAGAAACTAGTAGCAGAGTTTCTCTCTCGGTGCCTCACTTGTCAGCAAGTGAAGGCAGAGCATTAGGTACCAGAAGGATTGGTTTAGCCTTTAGAGGTCCCAAAGTGGAAGTGGAATGGGAAATCCATGGACTTCATGACAGGACTTCCACGTACATCAAGAGGTCATGACTCGATTTGGGTGATGGTCAATCTACTCACCAAGTCAGCTCACTTTCTACTAATTAGAGAGCAGGATTCAGTAGAGATCTTGGGAAACCTCTATGTGCAAGAGATTGTGTGGTTACATGGAGTACCCTCAATGATTGTATCTGGTCATGGCACATGTTTTACTTCCTGGATATGGAACGGGTTGCAGGAGGCTTTTGGGATGCAGCTTTGTTTGAGCACCGCCATCCATCCTTAGACGGACGGCCAAACTGAGTAGACCATTCAGACACTTGAGGACATGCTACATGCTTGTTTCCTCAACTACGGTCGTGGTTTGGAGGATCACTTACCTTTGGTGGAGTTTTCATACAACAACAGCTAACACTCCACTATTAGGACGGAACATTTTGAGGCGTTATACGAGCAACCTTGTAGAACACCTTTGTGAGGGACTACCCCAAGGGAATCTTCACTCGTGAGACCTGAGATGGTACGGGAAACCACATAGATGGTGGAGATCATCCAGCTCTGGATGAAGACTACATAGAGTAGGCATAATTCATATACTGATAGGAGATGGAGACCTATGGAGTTTGAGGATGGAGACCACCTCTTTCTATGGGTCTCACCCTGATGTGGTCTCCAAAGATTTGGTCGAGGTGTAAAGTTATCTCTGAGGTTCATCAGACCTTTTCAAGTTCTTAGTAGAGTTGGAAAAGTGGCATACCACTTAGCTCTTCCACCTCAGTTGCACCGAGTGCATGACGTCTTCCATGTATCCCACCTGAGGAGATACATGCATGACCCTTCTAACATCATCGACCATGGTGTGATAGATTTCGATGATGGGGAGACTTTTAAAGAGGATCCAATAGAGATTGAGGATAAACAGGAGAGGGTCCTTCATGGATGGTTGATACCTCTGGTGCCTATTCACTGGCAGCACGGGAACCTCCAGGAGAGCACATGGGTGTAGGAGGCTCAGATGTGTGTTTAGTACCCCCACTTGTTTTCCATGTTTGAGTTGTGGATTATAGGGAAGTAGATCCCTGAGTTGGGGAAAACATAAAGACCCAGAATTTCCATGTAATTGTTTTTTAAAAAATTGGAATTTTATGAGTCTGCAAAAATTGACGGTGCGTTATTCCGTGGCCCGGAGTGCCCGGAATGAATTTCTGAACTTTTGTTTGGGTACGTTCAGTAAACGTGTGAGCAGGTTTTTCTAAATTTTTAATCTGTGCATGGAATTGAAATATATGGGCACCATTGAACTCGCAGCACCGGTATTCGCTTAAGGAGACTTTCACCTCAACGGCAGATGGTCAAGGGTGAAAGTCAGTTATTGGGTTTTTTATGCAAAAATAAAATAAAATAAAAAGTGTGTGACATTTTTTTTTTATTTAAAACACCCATGTGGATGTTTGGAGGTGGGGTCCACTGTAACTAAACCTCCATTTAAAAGTTCAGAAGTGGGGACCACCAGACCTTAACCTCCCATGGGAGGTTATGGTGGTGGGGACCACCAGAACCTAACCTTCCACAAGAGGTTATGGTGGTGAGGACCACCCGAGGTTTAAACCTCTTAAACTCCACTCATTATGGGTAAAAACCTCTCAACCCCACTCATTAATGTGGAGGATCCTCCTTACTTCCTCCACATTAGTAGTTCCAACACACATACCATTAATATGACAACCTAATTAATTGATTAGGATAATTTGAATTTGTGCCAACGAACTAAATAGAGAACTTAATCTAGTATCCTTGGAATCTTCGGTGGAATTAGTAGGAAGGAGATCTAGGGAGAATTCTCTCCAATTAAGAACATGTTCTTCCATGAAGAACACTCCACCAACGAAGAATGCTCTGCCAATGAAGAACATCGACCCCCATCGACCTTCTTCCTTGGGACTTCTTCTGACGTGGGACGTCCTCATCTATGAAAAATCGAAGATCGTACTACCTTCTTGTTCCAGCGTCATCAAGAGATCAAGGTCGGGATTTATTTCTAATTGATTATCGCTTCCATGTTCTCCACTTCAAATTCATTTGCATTTTTGGAAATAGATATTGATGAGGATTGTGGGACATAATTTTTTAAAATATCTTCCTTACACATTCATGCTTCGTTCTTTGTGAACCGCCTGTTATCACTCTAAAAATGGAGGGTGTAGGCCAAACAAACATGTCCTGACCACTTCGTCGTTCTTCTTTGATGTGTTCTTTTAAATGGAGGAAGTTGACAAAGGCGATGAAGGCAATGGTGCCCCCCTGCCTCCGTCACCCGCGCCGCCCCGCGGAGCTTCGCCCCCGCCCCCCCCCCCCCCCGGCCGAACTGGCCCCGCGCCTGACTGAGCCACCCGCATCTAGATCGAGCCGTTGTGCCACCCCGGTCTGAACCCCCTCACTGCGCTGCTGCCGGGCCGAGTCACCGCGCCGCCGCCATGCTGAGCCACCGTGCCGAGCTACCGTCCTGAGCCGCCACACCACCGTCGGGCCGAGCCGTCACGCCGCCCCATGCCGAACCCCCTCGCCCGCCACCGTGTTGGGCCTCCATGCCCCCGTCCGGCAAGCCGCTCCACTATTTTGGCTGATCCGAGCTTCCGCCACCGCCGTTCCCTCACCGCGGCCCTCTGAGCCGCCCAAGTCACCCTTGTCGGGACATTATGAGCCGGCCCACGGCTGAGCCGTTCCGTGGCCGAGCCACCCTCGCGGCACCATCTGAGGCCGAGCCACCTCTGCGGCCCCTCGTAGCCTTCAGGATGAACCTAACAGGCCGGGCTAAGTCGTTATGATCGGGTCGGACTAGACTCGGGCCCACAACGACTCATTAACTTTATTTTGGCCATAACATTGGCACCAAAAGTCCATTTGACGAACCATCAGTGGTGATGAAAGTCTTGGATCAAGACGGTCCCATTGAGTATACCCCAATGGATTTTTTAATTATGATAGGAAATGGTTAGGTTGTATTGACCACGAATCCAACTGCGCCCATATGATTAAAAGGATAATAACTGACAGATCGGGCGTCCGATTGACGCACCGTCTATTATGTTTAGACCCCTATGACATGGAATACCTTTCAGATACTTCTTTGTGGGACTTAGTGATAGTTGGAATATTGACCTGTAGCTTGTGGAGCAGATCCTCCATGAGGACGAGTGAGCATAGTGCATAGACCTAGTGGCTGGAAGATACTGGACCACTGCTCACCATTTCGACTCAGAGTGACTTGAATGGCCCAGTGGGGAGCACCTTGGTGAGGTGGAAGATCCACGGTACTCGACAAGAGGAGTACCTCAGCAGGATACGAGGGGAGCACCTCTGTGTGATGCGGCAGACCCACGGTACTCGACAAGAGGAGTACCTCTGATGTCCAAAGGTTGTGGGAAGTGCCTCGGTGTGATGTGGTAGGACCACTGTACTCGATAGAGGAGGAGTTCTCCAGCGGTCGAGGTGTTCGATGTTGTGTTCAGAATGTTACTTGATACTACCCCGTAGAATAAATCCTGGTGTGAGCTATGTCAGAACCTATGTGTTTTCCTCATGATTGAAATAGATTACTTGATAACTGAGGTATATGTATGGGCATATACCTAAGTAAGTATATCTTTTGATTTCATACATTTTGTTTTATCCTTGTTGGTTTTTGTTGGACATAGAAGGTCTTGGGGTCCCTATTGAGTATCATTATACTCACCCCTGCATGGGTTATGCCCACACCTTTTTGTGTTGGATGCAGACGATAGACATCGCTGACTGAGGCTGAGAGTACCAGGATTGGACAGTACGTAGAGGTAGACCTAACGAAGAGTCGGTACGTAGAGGAGACGGATGGACGAGGAGTGATAAGGAGGCGATCTGTACCTACAATTCTGGTAGGAACATCGAAGGATGACCCAATAGTTGACATTCCATTTTCTTCAGTTGTACTTGTACTTTCTTGTTGGGCTTGTTTTTTGGCCCCTTCTACTTTCAACACTATTTTGTTATACAGTTTACTTGGTGTTTCATATCTAGCTGTAAGCTTTATTATGTCTATGTTTACAGTTTATAAAGGCGATGCATTCCTAGATTTAGAGAATTACACCTTTGGTGCTTGTCCCCAGCCCCTAGCCTATGGAAGTCGGGCTTAGGGTAGTCACGGCACGAGCCTCGTGGGATGGGTTGTGGAAAATGAGGCTAGATTCATTTTTTAGTGATAATTAAATGTTATAATGGTAAAATTTTGTCATGATAGATAGGGTTAAAAGGGTTAAATATGGGGGTTAAAATAAAAGATAATGTTTTAGATAACAACAATATAACACTCCCAAGATTTCATGATATTGTCCAATAAATAAAATCCGATTTATTTGATAGCTTGAAATAGACACAACTCAGAATCTAAATAAACCGTAATATAGTATTCCAATATAAATTAATCGTTAAATTGGAAGATATGAATAAGACTCAATAAATTTAAAATATTATATGGTTTATATATATATATAAAATAAATTTATTAGTTATCACTTGATATGAAATGAAATGAAAATCATTTGATGGTAAAAGCGATTCTTTTTGGAAAAAAATATCTTTACAATATGTTTTTATATTATTATCTTAAATTAATCAATATTAGTGATTGAATAGAATGAAATATGAATATATTTTATTAAACCAAATGTTTTAAAATTAATATAATATTTTTCTACTAATGAGATAAGAATATATATCTACTTTTATGCTTAAAATGTATTTATATAAAAAATACTTTTCATCTCATTTTACGTACTTATTTTAAAAATAATTTTGGTCACTTATAGATATTGTATCTTATAAATTCGATATCACATTTGGAATTGGGAGGTTCAAATATGGTAAATTGATCCCTTTTATTTTTATTCACTATGAATAGTGACTATGGTAAAATTTATCACCTTGGTATATGGTAAATCAGGAAAACCTAGTTTAAAACTAACTGTAAAGGTCGCCAATTTCATATTAATTCTTATTGGAAAGATGTAATTTGAAATTTATCACCTATGTATCAAAATTTAGTTCTGTGAAGGTCACTTGTCTTTGAAAATGATCTATACCATATAAAGAAAATAATATTAAAAAAGTTCAGTCTTTTTATTTTTAATATCTCTTATTCCTTAACATGGGGAATAATCATGTTTTTATTGAATATTAATTAATATATTGATAATAAAGAAAATATTTTATGGATTGAAATTAATTCTTGTTTTTGTTGACTTCATATTGACCTTAAATGCTAATGAAATGATGAGACAATATATCATCAGTTAATAGAAAAATAGAATAAATGATATTGAAAATATTGAAAGTAATATACTTTTAGTGAGTTATACTATTACATTAATTTTATAGATGAATATATCATTTTTTTGTTTTGATGTGTTATATTTGAGTTCCATATTTATATTTGTGTTTTTAAATCCAAATTAAATGAATGGTTTCAAAAATTAAATTAATGGTATATTATTAAATTATTTAAGAATATGAAAAAATATGTAAGAGGATAAGGTGGAGAATTTATGGTCTAAAATTCCATCCCATGGAAATTAATAATTCAATTATCAACTTATTAGTGAAATTATAACCCTATAAGAGTCAAAACTATTTAATCACCGTTATGGTTAAAATTGGTTAACTAATGATTTAAACCAAAACATAATGTTTAAATTAGCACTAAAGCCTATCGAAGTTTTATTGGTTGATTATATTTCACCCATATCATACAATATATATTAATCTATACCAATTTTTAATTTTTTTGATAATTAAATAGTTATATTCTAATGCTTTTTGTAATTCGAAGTGTGTCATTTTGCTCCATTATAAAAGGACACCTCTTCCCTCACTTCTTTAAACCACATCTATAAAACAGGAACAACCAACACTATGATCTCCTAGCCTAGATCGCCCAATAATAGTAGTCTAACTAGTTGGCCTCATGGTCTCAAGTGCACCTCCCCATATTCCAAAGGATAATGAATAACATCAAGGGTCCAAGGTGGTATAGTGGTAGACTATACCATCTCAATAAGAGAAGAACACATCGATAAACAATATATAAAAGACCAAAATAAGTAATAATAATGTAAAATACAATTTAATTGGTATAAACATCAAATCCAAAAATAATCAACTCACATATTGAACCAGTACCATATACAATAATAATTCCATGTCTACAAAAACAAAAAAGCACATGTGGAAGTAGGAAAATACAAAAGAGTCAAAATTCCAAAAAACTATCCAAGATTCCTGAGCATTGGACTCTTCATATGCTACCAATATCCTATAATAGTGTAATAAGTTACACATCCATAATATGACTCTTCCCCTTATACACATTTTTAGTCTTATAATCTTCCATGGTACCATCGGCGACTTGGATAGTGTGTTTTATAAAATAAGTATGCCACCAACAAAGGTGCCTATAAAAAACAGAAAATTAATATAAACATTAATACTGTGCATGTGTATAAAATTAAAAAAAGAAGTAAATATAACCCAAGTTGAGCTCAGGTTCCTTATAAGACACCTTTTTTACCATACTTGGTTTATTTTATATTGTATGTCTCTAATCATGTGCTCAATTAATCATTTAGTAAAGGTATTAGGGAATATAATATAAGTGATAGTGATAAGTAAATATAATAATAATAAAAAGGATCCATGTGGAATCAAGGAATCCATAATCTTGGATTGTCTTGATAACTCATGGAACATATCCATGAATCCTAGAAATATGGGATAAGTGTAATACTGGGTGTATACCCAAGTAATTCCATAAGAAACATCTCTAACTGATTCCACAGATCAATTTGAATGTAAATCATTGGATAATAATGACTACAACCTAAGGAATAAAATCTAGGGATTTTCATTCACTAATAAATCATGCTTAATTAAATGATTGCATCTAAGGAAATCTAATATCTATAAAAAGTATCAAGTGAATTATCGGTACAACAATAAGGAATTGACGTAAATGACCAGGACCTTGTTTTAAGGAGGATACCTCCCTTGTAAACTTACTCAATGAATTAAAATGGAATCTTATGAGTGATCAAGGGATTTTTCTTGGTAATCCAAGGGGGGATAAAGTTTAAATATTCATATAATGATGAAAATTGTCCATTTCCAACAGGAACCATATAATTATTTTCATATATAATCACAGCTCATTATAATCCTTATAATAATCATTCGATTTCTAATTTACAATGTTTTTTTCCATCAGTTTTCATCAAAAGTGAAATGGTTAAAGAGGATATGAAAAAAACTTCCAATTTAATTACATTTGTTTGAGGATAATTCTATCACACATGAATAATGTCTTATATAATCATAATATAGGTCACTATTGGCAGAAAAAGTAACACAACCGAATTGGGTAGTTGGAGTGGAGGTATCTACCTCTGACAATATCAAATGGCCTTATTGGGGACTTGGTTTTCAATTTAGACGATTTTAGTTTTGGGATATTTATTCAAGGAGAAAAACCCATTGAAAACAGAATGATAATAATGAAGAAAAATTATAAATAGTGATACTTTTTGGGTTAATCCATAGACAACATACTTTAATCACGTAGAATAATATTCATCTAGTAAGAGACTTTGGCTTGGTCCAGTTCAAAAAGAAATGGAAGAATATAACAACATTCTAAAAATAGTTCATAAGAGATCACACCAAAATAGTGGCAATGATGGAGATATAAATAGGGAGAAGAAGGATTCATAATAAATATATTACATATAAGGATCCAAAAAGTTTAATAGATCATGATTTGGGGTCATGATGGAGATGTTCATAAAAATCCTAGAATAAAGTTTGGAAGGAGCTTCAAATGAGAGGAGGAGAGGGGAGCATATTGTTGGTGGGAGAGAAAATAAAAGGGAGGGTGTGTTATAAATTTAAAGGAAAAAATGGTCATTTCACCTAAAAATTAAGGGGATATGGTTTGGCTATACAATAGCTAAGTTGTGAGGAAACTATGACCCTAACACTGTCCATATATGGTTGACCACATGTTTGGGGAGATTAGGTTATCTGTATGTACACAACTCATGCACTCATATCCCAAGGGGAAACATCTTGTAGAGAATTTAGCACATCATTAAGACACACTATGCAGGCCATATGCTCCCCTTGGTGAATCCTTACAGAAAATTGTATTATTTAAAAAAACCATGCAATCTAGGATGAGTGGTTTCTACTAAACATGTGGTGTAATTATTTCCTCTAAAATTCAGACCTTCAGGATCTAAACAAGACCAAGACATTCCCAAACCCTTTTTTTAAAACATATGGCACACAAGGAATAAATTAAATATTACAAATAAAAACTAAAGCATCATTACTATAATGAAAATCTAGGTTCTTATAGTCTTCCCCCCTTAATAGAACTCTTCTCTAAGTTGTCATTATAAAGTTGGTAAAAAAAATCCTGACAATAACTCTTTCCACTAAGAAGGTATGTTGGGCTCTCTCTCCCAAGTCTCATCTTGTACACAGTCATGCTTCCACAACACCTATACTAAAGGGACAAACCATTATTGTAGATCCTTCACTCTCCATTCAATGAAAAAAATAGGATACTATTAAAAAGAAAAATTGGCCTCTAACTCTAAATCCTCATTATCAAAAGTATGATATAGGTTAGTAGGATATCAACGAAGCTGTGATATATTGAATATTTCATGCATGGATCGGTACATATAAGGAGTAGCTATCTGAAAGACTACTATCCTGACACTCTCTAATATCATAAAAGGTCTGACGAACCTATGAGCCATTTTTATTTACCTCGATATCCATATGTTCCCCACACTTGGAGAAACATGTAAGAAAACCTGACCCCTAACCTCGAAATCCAAAGTTTGTTGATGGAAATAATCATATGATTTATTTCTAAACTGAGTATTAACCATATGCTTCATGATAATATTTATATACTCCAAAGTCTCTGGGATGAGATGATGCCCTTGTAGTGCTACCTCTCCAACCTCTAGCTAGTACAGAGGTGATAGGCATGAACTACTATATAATTCCTAAAAATAAGATATATGCATATTCACTTGATAACTTGTAAGAAAACTTGATAAGTTATATGTTTGTCCCATGAACATCTGAAATTGAGGAAAAATTCTCGAATCACATATGATAAATCTTGAATTTTTTATTCGGAATGATCATCGGTATGAGGGTGATAATTGGTACTCAAAAGTACTTGTGCACCCTATTCTTCCTACAGCCCCTTCCAAAATCTCTATGTTAAACAATCATCCCTATCAGAAATGATAGCACAAGGGATCAAATGTTGGTGTATAATCTCATGCATATACATTCTCCCAATATAATCTAACGAGAAGTTAATTCAGATAGTAAGTGGGCTACCTTCATCAGTTTATCCCTGACTACCCAAATTGGGTCACTACCTCAAGGTGAACTTGATAAACTGGCCAAAAAAATCCCTTATGACATTTTCCCATTTCTTTTCATGGATTGGAAATAGATTTTACAATACATCAGAACATCTGTGATTTGGATTAATGTTCTGACAGGTGAAACACGTAATGATAAAACCTGGAATTTTACATTTCATATCAGGACACCCATACTCACAACACATGTTGTGATACATCTTGGAAATACCTTGGTTCACTTCCCTCTATGAGTCATTGATTTCTAGCATTGTTTTATTTTCTCATTTATATAGGAACCCATATACTCCCATGTATAAGCATGATTTCTTCCCCGACAACTAACCAATTCGACAATGGGTCTACACCTGAAATACTCCCCATTATGACCAATCCTTTATGATATGAAAATTGCCACATCATTATGCTATCCAGAAGTGACGAGTCTTCCAAAAAACCAATAATAAAATTACCCTCATAAAGTTTATGAACCTATAGATGCACCTCAAAAAGAATATTCGTCACCTATATTCATCACTTTCATCCTAAAAATCCAATATTAAAGTATTCTTTCTCAGAGAATCAAAAATTGTAATTTTTTATCATTTTTTATTAGAATGCTCAATGTCAAAGGACAAAATGTACTCAACCCATATCTGTTGTATAATGTCCAAGTCACACTGTGTTAATATATACTAGATTATCTTATGGTCCATATACATTACAAATAGATATCCTCAAAAATTGTTCCTCCAAAAGCATAAGCCAAGGAGAATTGCTTCCAAATTAAAATCATATATTCACTAGATACACTCCTTGATCCTCAACTGATGAGATTATTATGAAACATCTCAATCTTCCTATATCAAAACTACACCTTTATTTATTCCATAGGCATCACCAAACTCTATATTGCCTCTTCTAGGATGAGGTAGAATCATGGTCGGGGTAGAATTTAGTATTCCCTTTGACTCTTAAAACCTTTATCACTTGGTTTAGACCAGATAAATTTGACACCATTCTAGGTCAAGCCTATAGATAGTGCTTCAAGAAGATATAATTACCATGTAAAATGAATGTAATATCCAACAATCTAGCATGAAGAAACTCTATATATAAAACATTTACTTTGTATCCTCAATATAAACTTCGTCCCTTAGCTTCTCTAGGTCTATTAATACTTCTAATTATGATTTTATATTACCAAGGAAGATAACCTTGTCAATCTAGAGGTGGAATTTGGTGATTTTCGAATATACCCTATTCTATCTCAATTTAATAAAAATGATATCTAGGTGTTTTAAATGATCGTGTCAAGTTTATGAGTACACCAATAATTCATACACAAACACCAAAATGAATGAATCATGGTATGGTTGAAAAAAATGATACATGAAGTCCATGAAAACAATGGGCACATTCGTAAGACCTAACGGAATAACCAAATACTAATAATCACAATTCCTACTATGAACCATTATATGACATATGTCTAAATATATAACATGTACCTGATGGTGGCATGACCTCAGATCAATCTTCAAGAATACTCTACCTCCTAAAAGCTAGTCAAAAAATCATATGTGTGAGTTAATGGATACTGGTTCTTAAATATAAGCTAGTTAAACCATCAGTAATCCATGCATTGCCTAAGGATCCCATATACCTTCTTGGCGAAAAGAATGGGTGTACCCAAAGGTGATGTACTATGATGGATAAAATCATTAGATTCTAAATCCTCTAACTCTATTTTGAGCTCCTGGAACTTATTAGGTGACATACTGTATGGAGGAATAGATACTGGAGCTTCTCATGGAATAATATTGATTATAATCTCTACCTATCTCTGGAAATGTTGTCCAGAGAAGTAGTTTAGGACAAAATTTCTAAAATGATCCACCATGGGAGGAAAATTTGTCAAATACCCTTTCCGATCATCCAAGAAAATGTTAGAAATATGGGATGTCACTCTATCAAGCCCACAATGGTCTGGTTCCACTCAACTGGATTGGCCCTCACTCCATTATGTTCATATCTACTTCCCTTTAGAAATGTGAACGCGACCCTTCAATAATAATTGTCAATGTGGGCATGATAAAGCATGATACAATATATCCCATTTATGAAATAAAACCTAATAATCTCAACGGTATAGAAATTCCACAAGAAGTGACAACCGCCAATCTCAAAAGGATAGTGTTTTAATTTGAGTATACCCTCTAATAATGCACTCAATGTTGTGTATAGGGTCATCACCCCACAAAAGTACTAAATTTCAGGCCAAGGACTTTCCACAATAAATACAAAGATAAATGATTGTGAGGAACCTATATCGAACAAATAAGATATGATAGTAGAGGCTACTAGAATAATACCTGAAACTATAGATGGCCATGTGACCAGCTCCATGGGTATCAGTTGTACTGCATGAAACCGGCCTGATCTCCAGCCTTGTTCTATAGTAGGGCTATTCTAAGAAGGCCTACTCTACTAACACCGAAAAATCGAAGTTAGGCTACCATAACCATGGCCTAATCCTTGTCCTAATCGTCTGGTACTCCCCTAGCTACATGTATGATATGGATCTACTAATCCTGCTTTAGTAGGGGGACCTACCACCACTACTACAAAACTGTCATTTAACAGCGCTGAAACTTATCAGTGGTAGAAAATATGTTGATAAATGGAACCTTTATCAGTGATAAAGAAAGCAGTGATAAAGACAACTATTTTTCAGCGCTTTATTTTTAGTGATGATAAAGGGTACCATTTATCAACGCATTATTTGTAGCATTGACAAATGGAAACCTTTACCTGCACTGCATATTTAGCACTCATAAAAGAATCATTTATTAGTGTCTTTTTAGCACTGATATAAGTCGGAATAAACAAAATTAAATATTTAAATAAATAAAATAAAATATGAGTTTATTAAATAAATATTACAAATTTTATTAAATAAATATTTTTTTCTAAAAATTGAAAAATTTATTATACTCTATATAATTTATAAATAGTATTAACTAGTATGTATTAAATACACAGATATATGCAAAATGAAAACTAAACAAATAATATTAAAAATATACAAATTGAGAAAATTATTAAACATTTTATTAATTAGATGATTATTGTCAATGTTAATAAATAGTATATATTAAATATAACGATATATATTAATGTATGTAAATATGATTTATATATTACAAAATATTTTTGCATGCTACATTAAATAGTAATATAATTTGAAAATAATGGTATATAATTAAAAATTAACGTGATTTAAAAATACTAATTAATTTCATAGAGTAATGGACATATAAATGAATGTCTTTTGATTTTTAAATTTAACTTAGGTCAAATGTGGGCTATGTTGATTTCACATATATATAATTAATGAATTTTTATATTCAATGAACACACCCAAAACTTATCCATTTTGTTGATATTGTTAAATTGTACTTATTTTTAATTTATTTACTTTCACTCACTATTAACATGCATATAAATAAAAATAGATATTCAGTAATGATTTTAACAAAACATTTAATTTTTTTTAAAATAAATACCTATTAATAAATATATTTATAAATGTACATACTATATTTATAAAATTATATATTTATAATTATAAATTAAGAAATATTTTTTAAATTAAATATATAATTATAAATAATTAATTATATATATTTAAATAATTATTAAATTTATTATAAATTTACGTAAATAATGAATTTATTTACTATATTTATATTTATTATATATAAATATATGTAATGATCTAAATATAATTTTTTAAAAATATTTTGTATAATTATAAATAAATAATTAGATATTTTAATAATTATAAAATAATAATAAATATATCTAAATAAGGAATATATTTAATATACTTATATTTATTAATTATATTTATATTTATATTTATATTTAAGATTTTTTTTATAATTATAATTATGAATCCTTTATCATCGCTTAAGTAATAAGTGATGATGAAATAAATCTTTATCATCACATTTATAGTGTTGTAAAGACATACCATTATCAGTGCTAAAAAAGCACAAATAAAAATGGCTTTTATCAGCACTTATTACTTAAGAACTGATAAACAGACTCTTTGTCATCATTTTTTTAGCACTGATAAATGTTTCCCAATCTATTTGAAAAAACCTAACGAGTTATGAACCCATCGTGATATCAGTAGCTTTATGTGTAATCTACCCACTACTAGCACTCCTCCTCTATAAATCGAAGCTTGAATCACACTACCCACACGAATCACACAATCCCACAACCTTTAGTTTCTTGAACAACATCTAGAATCTAATGTTCACATACAGTTAGGGTTTCTGAAGAAAACATCAAGATCTGGACCTAACGGTCTAAGATTTTCTTCTACCTTGTGAGGTAGGATAGTGTTTTCCTTTATAGGTTCTTATTTTCATTCTATAATTTTCATTTCATTTTTGATTTATTCTTTGATGATGTCATTAATTATTTGTGCTCCGGTCATTGTATAATGATTTTCTTTGGTTTATGATTCATTGTTTTCTTGAGTACTGATTTAGATAACTTGTGTTAGTCATTTTAAATTGTTGTTTTGAAACAATTTTCTTCACTTTATACATTTATACCCCTTCTTGCTCCACAACAATAAATTTTTCATTATTTTTAAATATTAAACAATCGCCTCTGGTCCACAGATAAAATAATTATATAAATATTTATGCCACTTTGTAAACATAGGAGGTTTTGGATATAAAAACCTTAAATGAACAAGAAACCATGAAGCACCTTGCCCTAGAAAACTCATATCCATAAGGTTCGGTGAAAAGTGTTGAAGCTGAACAAAGTGATCTGAGTAGTCCATGATAGACATGTCTCCCTACTCTTTGTATGAACTCCTTTGTCCTATTATCTCTTAGTATCTTTGGGAAGACGAATTCCTATAAAATAGACTGAAAGAAACCCTGGTCATACCCAATTACTAATTATCCTGATTCAGAACATCCCCCCAACACGTCTCAAAATCATGAAGAAAATAAGTGCTGATATTCTCTTTCCTCTAATATGGCGTCTCAAGATGATTGAAAATCGATAGACATTTATAACACCCCGAGATTTCATGAATTATTATTTTTTTGATTTAATTTAATGTTTTTCACATTTTTCATTTCAGATTTTTAATCTTCATAATTTATAATTTCGAATAAGGCCAAATTATTCATTCACTAAAAACATTAGTGAATGATGTTAAAATAAATTATAACAATTAAGAGAGAAATTAGATTTAAACAATGCAAAACCTTAAATATAAGACCCAAACAACCTAAAAATTGTCCAATGGCCACTGGATATCCATATTTAGAGTCTATCCTCCATTTTTTATAATTCATTCTTTTATTGGGTCTACTTGGCATGTGAAATACATGTATGTAATTCCATTTTCCAAATATTAAAAGAGTAACACTCCTCCACCACTATAAAGAGGACTCCTATCCTCCCACTTTGGGTCGACAAATATCTTCCCAAATATCTCCTCAAAATCCCCTCATTCCACTTTGAATCCCACATTTGTTCATAAATCCTTTCAATGAATCCCTTTGGTTTAAACAAAAAGGATTTACCTGATAAAGAGGTAACACCCTCCCTCGAGCTTCATTATTTCATTTTATTTATCCACCACCTAAATTAATATTATTACACACTTATAAAAAAAATAATATCATAAATATATAGAGATTTTGTTATGTGAAGGGTTATAACTATAATTACACACACATCCATCTAATTTCTAACGAACATGATATTTATGTGTATGATGAAGTACCACCTCACTGAACGATGATTGTTCATTTTTATTTTATAGTCTCATATGGTGGAAATTATGATGGAAAATATATTTATATATGTTATATATTATATTTATTATTTTCATTAAAAAAATTGATCATTTTACCACACGTATCATTATAAGTTCTATTTTGTGTAAATGTGATAATTTCATTGGAGGAAGTGTGGACTAATGCCCCTCAAAGCGATGTGATTCCTTCACACAATACATGGAATGTATTGAAGATAGGTTTAGTGAAATTATATGATATATATGATATATTCATTCTACTAGAATAAGGAAAAATATATACATATATGTACATATATTTCATTCATCATCTTTCATTCAATACGGCAATTAAACAGAAACAGTGTTCATTCGTACATATGACCTACCATCTCCATGAACGGTGTATTCTATTTCATAAATCTATATTCTATAGATTATTATACTACACATATAAAAAATGTAAATTATATTTATATAATGGTTTAAATTCATGAAATCGTGATATATGTATAAATACCAAATATATGAAAAATTAAGACACATGTGAAAAACAAAGAGAATATTACCCAAAGGGTAACCTTAACATATAATTGTTACCAAGAGGGTAATATAAAGTCATAATCAAACCATATATGGTATTAGATATATGAATTTGGTTCTTTTAAATTTTTTATAATAAATTTATATTTATTTTAGAGGATTTTCGAATGAGTACGATGAGAGTTAAGACACAAGGTAAGGTAATTACACCTCAGTTTCAATTTCGTGAGATACATGCTTTATTCAACACCCATTACTTTTGTGTGTTGTGTATAATTCCCATGTATTTATTCTATTATTCTAATAATTAAAATTAAGGCTATTTAAATATCTATTTTTGGGTCTTTATTTCATCAGATTTATATTTCAAAAGTTACCAAATCAGTAAAGTAATTTTGTCTCAATTTGCCTTCATTGAGACACATTCCATGTTATGAACCTATATTTTTCCATGAGTTGTATATACTACCTTTGAAATATTATATAATGAATCTCTTTATTTTCATGAAATTTAATGCTTCATTTCATTTCATTTTCATACATTTGGAGAATGTTTCAATGTTTCTATGTGGTAAGAGTTTACTGAGATAATTTCATCACTTTTCAAGATTGTTTATGTTTATGATTCCTTTGAGGAAATATTATGATCCATATCTCAAGAAAATTTATTAATCCTGTTCTCCTTTTTATATTCATGATTTATTCATTTATTTATACCATTTTTATACACTTTTTTACATAAGTAGTTAATATTTTTTTAAGAAATATCGGCTTGACCCTCTCTTCGGTTGGAAACACGTGTTCAGTAAAAACCATGTTTTCAAAAAGGGGTTTCCAAAAATATTCTACTATTCTACTATAATAATTTAAGGTAATTTTTTCCATTTTTTCTTTTACAAATGATTTAAATGGAAACTTATTTTTTCTTTCTAAATAATGAATTTTTCTAACATTTTTCCATGGAAAAGTATTTATTTTCTAACCTCATATGACATGTACAAATTTACCCACCATAATTTCACTGAAGCTTCCTTTTCATATTTAAAAGGTTAAATTTTTTTAAAAAAAATATAATTTAAAAAATATGATTTTCACTATTTTTTAACCATACTTTATATTTTGAAAAGGAAATTTATTTTCAAAATGTTTTCCAGCTTCTTTTATAAAATTTCGAGGAATATTTATTTCATAAAAATTTCATGATTCTTTTATATGTTTTCAAGGAAAATGGTTTACAAATTATTATCAAGACTTATTTATAAGTTTTAAATATATTCTCAATTAATTTTTTTTCAAAATTTTTTCAATCTTCTTTTATATTTTTTCAAGGAAAATAGTTTTCAATTGATTTTTATGATTTATTTATAAGTTTTCAAGGTTTTTTCAATGAAATGGCTTTAAAAACATCATCAAACACTCTTTATATGTTTTCAATGAAAAAGGATTCCAAAAGGTTTTGAAAAAATTCTTTACAATCTATCAAGTTTATTTTAAAGAAAATAGTTTCAAGAAGTTTTTATGTTTTAAAGAGTATTTTTCAACAAAAAAAGGTTATTCTCCTCAAGAAATATTTTTAAAATATCTTTCCAAGTTATTTCCATCTTTGATGATATCTTTTGATGTTACTCATTCAATTCTAAGAAATGATCAAAAGGTTTAATTCATATTATTTATTTAGTGGATTATGTTTTGATGGAATGATGCTCATGAAATCAATTTGTCTTACTTGGGTTATATGATTTTGAAAATCACTTCATTTTAAGGGTTATGATTTTTATGAAATGATTATGAAAATTAAATCTTTTTTCAATGGTTATGATACGATTAGATTTTTATGATACCCATTTCATTTCATGGGTTATGATATGATTTTTTATGATTTTATGTCACATGTATGTTAGTGATAATTATGATATGGGTGGGACCTTTATATTTCTCTAATCCATTGAGTAAAGATTTATATCTTAAGAGATATACATGGATAGAATGAGAAATGAACCCGGTTTAGTATTATATTGATCGAATGAGGAGTGAACATGGTTCAATAATATAGGTCTGGAATGGGTTGTGAACTTGGTTTCGTAAACGACTTTTTCCACTAAGACTGCCTTGGAAGTGATTCCTTGACTTCTATAAAAATCATTATATATACATATGTATTTTCCAAAAACTCCTTATATTTTTCCTATGTTATTATTTCATGGATTTGGTTATTTATTTAATTATGATTCATGTCATATTAACTGCCAATATATATGAAATGATTCATGTATATGAACTTTGATATATAGGATATGATCATATATCTTCACGATCATGTTCTCATACCACTATACACATGTTTATGATTACATGTATCTATTTTTTACCCTTACTGAGAATCTGAGATCACCCATTTTTTGTGTTTCATGCCCCTGTTTGTGAAGATAATTTCTCATATGGTATGTCTAAGAGGGTACCTTATCTTGGATAACCAAGTGGGAGATAATGTATTTCACTCATGTACTAGTGTTTACATTTTCATATATATAAAAAAACTAAACTATTACGATCTTGGGGTGTCTGTTTGTATAGTGTTTTATGTATTCCAAAAAACTGATGTGATGATAATGTATAAAAATTGAGGGTTCTATAGTTGGTATTAGAGAAAAGGTTTAGTTATCCTTTGGAAAACAAGGATGAGAAAAGCTTCATGATAACTCTAAGGATATGTCTAAAGATAATTCAATGGATAAGAAAAATTATAGTAAAGTTTCCTTGAATTTTGGTAAAGGATTGAGTGAGTGGTTTCCTAGAAATACATCCATATCTATATTATGAAATTAGATGTTTCTATAGAAAAAATGTAACTAGGGGTAAAAACTCTGATAAGATGTGTCGAGCCTGACTTAGGGTAATTTGGTACATGACAATAGGGATTGTTGCGCACCAGGTTTGACATTCCTGGGGAATATATTTTGGAAAATTCCAAACTATTCATGAACCATCATGATAAATTTAAGTATAAGCTGTCTATGAATAACTAATGATAAACCTAATGTATCATACATTAATGAAGGTGTCATAATTTAGACATCATATAAGTAGATTTTATGATTATGTGATTCCTTACTATGAAAATATTTTCTTAGTCAATTATTCCTGGTTTTATTGAATAGAGGTAACAAGAAAGAACCATATTAATGCTGAATATGATGGAAAATATGTTGATGATTGGTCAAATGGGATGATCACTAAAGTGAAGGATGTTGTGATCGTGTCTAATTAGTTTTCAAGGAAAATGATCAACAACATGTACATTAACCAACTCTTGGACTCTCCAACGAAGATAAGGAAAGATTTTTCTGGGAGTATGCGTAATAAAGACCACAAAGGGAAAAATATTCGGTTTTTTTGTGTCAAGAATGTGGAAACGTTCTACTATGTTAATGTCTTATAGAAACAAGAAGGTTTTTTGACTATGGAAAAGACATACAAAAATTAAATAACTACAAATGAAAAATGAAGGGTTTAGTTAATGAAATGGATGGGAATATTAGACTTCCTAAACATTACTAAAGGTAAAATGATTTAAGTGTGTAATTAATGGTTACTATAAAAATTGACGTCGAGAGGGGAAATATCTAGAATAGAATCATCAAGGTGATATGAGTAATGGTTATATTCTTAGTGATGATGAGATTTTAAATAAAATGCGAAAAGAAAGAGGTATTGTTTATTAGGATGAGGTAGTATTCTTAAAAATTGTAGATTAAGTAGAATAATCAATGTTTTTATGTATTTGGATTCGAAAATTATGTTATATGAATGATGAAATATACTAGGATTATTATGTTTATGTTTTTTTCTTAGTATTTATAATTTTATGTTGACTTTTCCTAATGGACAGACAAAGTTATTTAATGACAAGGAGAAATTTTTACTAATGGAATATAACCCTTTTGTGTTCTTTTTCTTAATAAATTTTTTTTTGGATAAAGATATGTGGGTTATGAATAAGTAAATTAGACGATACTGATTACCTTGTAACAAAGTAAAGAATTTTTGACAGGTTTTTTTTTGATATCATTGACAAATTTTATAGAATATTTGGATTTAATAAATAGATCCAATATACATTTGAATAAGGAAAAATGCATGTCTTCAATAAGTATTTATAATAAATTAGGAAATTATGATGTTTTAAGATAAAATATTATGAAGGTATTCACATTTTTGGAATGTGACAACCAAGTGATACATTTTGATATATACAGGATCCATTTTAAGCTGATTTCTTGACTTTATTTCTAATGATTAAAATTTTCATATATTAGAAGGGTTGTAAGGCTAACCATTTAATAAAATTTTATTTTAAAATTTAGAGAAAGAATTTATGTATTGATATTGGATTGAAAACCTTGGATAAAATTATATTTATTGATTAAGCTTATTTCAAGGATGTCCATATTATATATTTTAGAAATTTAATATGAGTGGTTTAGGAAAAGGATATCATGTATGTCATGTGACAAAAAGTCAAGTCTGGCATGGCTGTGAGTCTTGAACCCATGGTCGAAGGACGATGAGTGTTTCAGGTCTACCATTGTCCTACATGATGTCTAGTTCAATGTGAATTTATTTTTGTTGAATAATTTTTAATGATGAACTAGTATAGTTACTTTTTATGTTTACAAATTAATGTATTAACCATATTGATTTTGAAGAATAGTTAGAGACAAATAGTTATACTTTTCATTTTTTAAGGGCCATGAGATCTTCTAAAAGTGTATTTTATCACTTCAGGCATCAAATTTAATTTCTGGACATCTATTTCTTAAAGTAATGGATAAATTAAAAATAGATAAAGAAAAAATAAAAAATGGAATTTTTTTCATAGAAATATATCAATTATGTATATTTCCATATATACATGTTAAATAAAAAAATTACACAATGTTGGGATAGTGATAAAAAATGGTTTTCCGTAATACTTTAATTTATGTTGAACCCATGGACTTTTAAATCATCATAGATTTATGAAATTGAGGCCCTCAACATTTCATGATAATTCACTTGTTTGTGATTGATAACCTCAATCACTTCCTATAAATATTTACTCTTTTACTATATGTACAATCTTCACTCCCAACCTATGTTCTCCTATGTGGAAACCTAGATATATGTTACTTTTGGTGGCCATTATGGTTCTAACATTCCCTTTTTAAGGGATGTTTTGGTATTTATTTTTACGATGTTGGTTTCTATGAATGATACTTTTAAGTATTAAATATTTGATAACTCAAACAAAGTTCGAGGGATAAATTGATTTTAAGAGGGGTAGAATGTAACACCCCAAGATTTTGTGAATTTTTATTTTTTCCAAATTAATTTAATCATTTATATATTTTTCATTTCATGAAACACTGAAAATAGTATATTTTATAATGAAGAACTAAGTTTGGATTACATTATTCGCAACACAAAGATAATCATGCACTACACAAAACATAAATTTTATATTTCTCTATATCAAACATTGAGGTTATCTTTGCGTTACATGCAATAATGACTTTCCTCAATAGATATTGTAACATGCATGATCAAGGTTTAACAAACAATAATATATTATTAAAATATTATTATTTATTATAATAAGATATAACCAAGAAGTTAAGATAGTGTTTATGAAAATTATTAACTAATTTATTAAAATATATGGTTTACACAAATATAAGATTAATTAATAGGTTATCAATTAATTATAAATTAATATGAAAACCAATTGAATATAAAGAGAAATATTATTATTTTTATGGTCACAAAATTGTTTTAATATAATAAATAAAATTAATTATAATAAGGGAGTGATATTAATTTAATATATATGTTATATATTCAATCAAATATTTTTATACTCATACAATATATTTAATAGACACTAGATAAGAACAACCCCAATTTTATGCTTAAAAACTTATTTGTTTATAATGGTAGTTTTACGACCTTTTAATGGAGAACCCATTTTAAATACAAATTTTTAAAATTTTATAGATTTAATATGTGAAAATAAACTTAATATTTTAAATATAAACATAAAAATTAGGTTAGGATAAATTATATTTAATTTTCTATAAGGTTTCATTTTTAATGAATAGTTAGAAATACTAATTTCTAATTCAAAACTGCTTTTTCATCTAATTCATTTAAAAATTTAAATTAAATTTTAAATTGGTTTATAAGTTTAATAAGGTAAAATCTTTTTAATTAATATAATTTCAATAATTTTACCAAATTTCATATGGAAATTTTATATATAAACATAGAAAAGTTTTGATCTTTTTTACTATAAAAACCTATAGTGTCATCCTGTCAACAAGATTAATTTTAATTTAATTTTTTACACATGTGTGGTTCGAATTTGGAAAAATAGTTTCCAAAATTTGATTCAACATAATTTATAAATTATAATAAGTTCAAATTAATTTTTGACCCAAAATACTAATGAATCCAACTAAAATTAATTATAATGATTAAGAGAAAAATTAGGTTAACAAAGTGCTAAACCATAAACTTAAGACCCCAAATGACATATAAACTTTTCCAAGGGCCATTTCCTAGACATATATTTACCCAATATTCCCTTGGGAATATTTTTGTCTATTATTGGATCCAATTTAAATTTGAAAAAACATGTATGGAATTATTTTTTCAAAATATTTCAAGAGTGCCACTCCCCCGCCACTATAAAAAAGGCCTCCTCTCTTCCCTCTTATTCACACCCCTTAAGCCACTTAGGCTATAAAAATATCTGACCAAATATCTCCAAAAAATCCCTCCATACCTCATTGAATCCTCCCTTCATTTATAAATCCTTCCATGGAATCTCTTTGGTGCAAACTAAAAGGAGTTACCTGATAAAGTGGTAACACGCTCCCTCAAACTCCTTTCTTTTATTTTCTATTTCCACCACCTAAATTCCACTTATTTAATTCATATAAAAACACTAATATAATAAATACAATGATATTTTTTTATGTGAATGTTTCAACCCATATCTATAGACACATCTATATAATGGGTAACAAAAATATTTTTTATGTGTATGGTGAACTATCGCCTCACTAAAAGATGATTGTTCATTTTTATGTTATCAGCTCTCCTGGTGGGTATTATGATGGAAAATATGTTTATATATTTTATATATTACATTTATTATGTATTTAATCTTATTTAATCCATTTACCATACATATATTTATATGATCCTTTGACGTAAATATGATAATTTCGTTTGAGAAAGTGTGGAATACCGCCCCCTCAAAGTGACATGATTCATTCACACACTACATGGAATGTATTATGGATGGATTCAGTGAAATTATATAATATATATAATATAATAATGATTCTGGAATAATTATATATATATATATATATATGTAAATATATTTCATTTACCATATTTCATTCAATACGATAATTAAATGAAAATAGTGCTCATGTGTATGTAAGACCTACCATATCCATTAACGATGTATTCAATTCCATACTTCCATATTATATAGTTTATTATACTAAAATTATATAGAATATAAATGATATTTATATCATAATTTACATTCTGTAAATCTTTATATAAGTGTAAGAACCAAATATATAAGAAATTAAGGCACATGCATCAAACAAAGTGAATATTACTTAAAGAATAACCTTAATGTGGAATTGTTTACGAGAGGGTAATATAAATTCATAATAAAATCATATATGGAATTAAATAAGAGAATATGGTTTTTTATATATGTATAATAAATTTTTATTTATTATATAGGAGTTTTTAATGAGTAATATGAGTGTTTGTATGCAAGGTAATGGAATTTCATCTCACTTTTATTTTCATGAGATTCATGATTTGTTCACAAGTAATTCATTTTGTGTGGTGTGTATACTTCCCATGGATATATTACATGATTTTTATAATTAAAATTATGGATATTTAAATAACCATTTTAGGATATTTATTTAATTGTATTTATGTTTCAAAAGTTTCCAAATCGGTAAAGTAAGTTTGTCTCAATTTGTCATCTTTGAGACACATGTCATGTTATGCAATGATATTTTTTCATGAGGTGTATATACTACCTTTGAAATATTATATAATGAAACTAATTATTTTAATTATATTTTATTCTTCATTTAATTTCATTTTCATACATGGGTATTATGGTCTAATGTTACCATGTAGTAAGAGTTTGTTGAAACAATCCAGTCACTTTTTGAGATTGTTTATGTTTATGCTTCCTTCTAGGGAATTATATGATCCATATCTCAATAAAATTAATAAATTTTCTTATAAAATGGTAATTAATGATTTATTCATGTAATGATGCTATATTTCTACTATTTAGTATATAAGATCGTTAATAAATTATTTTTAAGAATGTCTGAATTTACCCTCTCTTCAGTTAGAAATATGTGTTCTATGAAAACCATGTTTTTTATAAAATGGTTTCCATGTATAATCTATTATTATATTGTTATTATTAAAATAATTGTTTTCCATTTTCTTCTTTTATAAATATTTTCAAAGGAATCTTCTTGTCTCCTTCGAAACAAGTCATTTTTCTATAATTTTACCATAAGAAAGGAATGTTCTTATTTCATCATAAAACATTTATGGATTTACCCACTGTTTTTAAGCTTCCATTGCATGTTTAAAAGGATAATTTTTCATAATTTTTTTAAAATAATTTAAAAATAATTTATTTTTTTCAATATTTAATTATTTGTTTTCAATGAAAATTATTTTCAAAATGTTTTCAAGATTCTTTAATAAGTTTTAAAGAGAAACTATTTTAAAAAAAATCAAGCTTATTTTATATTTTTTCATGGAAAATTGTTCTCAAATTATTTTTAAGCTTTATTTATAAGATTTAAAAGTACATTAAAAGAGATGGTTTTCACAATGATATCATGATTCGTTTATATGTTTTCATGTAAAATGGATTTCAAATGATTTTGTAGCCTTATTTATAGGTTTTAAAATTATTTTCAAAGAAATGTTTTCAAAACGTTTTCCTGATGTCTTTATATGTTTTCAATGAAAAATGATTTTAAATGGTTTACAAATATTTATTTATAAATTTTCATGTTTATTTTCAATAAAATGGGTTTAAAAATGTATTTATGTTCTTAAGAGCCTTTTTCAAAGATAAATTTATATTTTCCTCAAGAAATTTTTTCAATATATCATTCCAATTTATTTTTCATCTTAGATGACTTCTATTGATGTCACTTTTTCCCTTCTAAGAAATGATCCAAATGTCCAATTCATATTCTTTCTTGAATGGTATATGTTTTTATGGAATTATGCTTATGATAAATGTTTCTTTTCCCCAAGTTATATTCTTTTGAAACTCACTTCTTTTCATGGGTTATGATTTATATTAAATGATTATGAAACCTACACATTTTTCCTAGTTTATGATATTGATTACATTTTTATTATTCCAATTTCATTTCATGGGATATGATTTGATTGTTTATAAAAAAATTTCTCATGTATGTATGATTTAATTATGAGATGGGAGGGACTTACATATCCCTCTAATTCATTGGGTAATAATTTATATCTCATGAGATTGACATGGATGGAATGATAAATGAACTAAGTATAGTATTTTAAGGTTGGAAAAAGGAGTGAACTTAGTTTAGAAATACAGGGCTGGAATGGGGTGTGAATTTATTTCAGTAAAGTACTTCGTACACTAATATGGCCTTGGTAGTGATGCCATGAATACTATGGAAATCATTATATGTGGTAATATGTCTTACATAATTCCATGTATTATTACTATGTTATAATTTCATGTCTTATGTTCTTTATTTACTTATTATTCATGTATTATGAACTACCAAGATTTATTACATAATTCATTTATATGATCTTTTATATACATGGTATGATCTTCTATGTTCGTGATCATGTTCTCATACCCATATTCTAAAGTTTTTGCTTATTGGCCTCCCTTGTTTACCCTTAACGAGCTTCTAAGATCACCCCTTTTAGGTTTCCTTCCTCATTTTGTGAAGATATATTTCTTGTATGATACATCTAAGAGGGACTCTAATCTAGGAGAACCTGGTGGGGGATAATGTAGCATGATCATGTACTAGTGTTTATGTTTCCATATTTCTAAAGGTGCTAAACTAATACAATATTTTTAAATTCGTTTGTATAATGTTTTATGTATTCTAAAAAATTTATGTAATGTTAATGTATAAAAAGAGAGGGTCCCTATACATTTTCTCCAGCCATGAATCTGTAATGTGAGGCCTTCCATCCCCTAAAAACATGGGTAGATGCTAATATTGAGACTCATGTGTCAATTATTTAATAGATGAGGCAGATTATAGAGCTCACAAAATAGTATGAATTAGATGTAGAAAGCCCTATCAAAACTGGGAATCATTTCCCACATCATGGATAGAAGGAGGTGATGTATGTGGCACTACTGGAGGTAAAAATGGTGGCTCAGGGTCCAACACCTATGAATAATGATCATCACCACCCTCCAGGTGCACAAATTGATGACATCATGGTGGCATAGCTCTATGTATACCAAGAACATGCCTCGTGAAAAATTTAACAAAATAACATCTAAAATACAAGAATATGATAGGTAAAATCCTTCCTAGATAATAATCAAACCCATTTCACAATTCGTAAATATAGTTCTTGGTATAGTATAAGACTAAGATAAATGAATAGAGATGCTTCCTAATTCCCACTACTAAGGTCAGCTTTGGGCCATGTTATCCATTTTATATTAGGGTTTTGGTATACAATGTCTTAATTTCATGTTATGTTGGAAAATTACAATTAAATTTCATTTGGAATCACTATTTAATGTAAACCATATTTAATAAATATATTTATAAATTCTTTAATTTTCATAATAGGATAGTTAGATGAAGTAAAATTCTTAATTTATATAAGAACATGATTTATAAATTTCAATTCTCATTTAATTTAACTATATCCAAACCTTTAGATTTAGTAAGGGAACATAAAAGGTTATATAATATGGTCTAACTAGATTAATCTTCATTCCCAACTTATAGGGGTACATTAACTATTTAAATTTCAAATGACATTAATATATTCATAAATCAACTAATGTTTAAGTCAATGTGACCTCATTAACATAACTGAAACATGTCATAATTGGTTAGTTAGGGTCCCATCATCAACTTATAAGGGAAAACACCATTTATGTTGATGTAGATACTTTAATAACCAATTAGTAAATCCCATTTTCCCTATATATATGTTATATTTATAAAATATATAACACTTAAGTCACATATAACAAGTATCCGGGGGTCAGATAATACAACTTACATGTCATGGAATAATACATGAAATATTAATAATAAATGGTGACTAAAATGATTCATAATCAATGAATCCTCGCAATACAATGACAGTAACAAAATGAAATCCAACATCATAATAGTAATAACATATCATATAATGTGCATTACCCAATGAGGGAGTCTAGTCAACTGTAATAGGAATAATCTAGAACATTATCTCCCATCCCAAAAAATTCATATTTTCTCCCATATTTGGGTTATCTAACCCTAGGAACGTGTTAATTACTAAATTCTGACACATATTTATCTTATTTATACCATCCAAAAATTGTAAGGAAATAAAAGAAACGTCTAATACCACTTTTTGACATTTTGGACAGGCTTTCTCAAAAATTGTAGCTAAACTGATTGGCCACATAGTCTCAAGAGTGTATCCCCATACACTAGAGGTTGGAGACTATTAATGTGTATCTAAGGTGGTAAGGTGGGTATATAATACCGTGATAATTATAGTATAACAAAGTGGTAAAAATATATAAATATCGAATATAAGCAATAATAATGGAAAAGATACGGAACAAGTATAAACATATGAGATACAAATAATCATCTCACATGTTGAAATAGAACCATATACAATAATGATGTCGTTTTTCTATATAATGAACAAGAATACATTGTAGTTGGAAAATACAAAAGAGTCCAAAAGAATAAAAAATATTCATTCATCATGAGAACTATAACAATCTTTAACTACCAAGATCCCATCCTAATATAAGAAGTCACACATAAATAATTAGACACATCCCTATAATCATATAATTTTCTTGGGTACCATCGGTGGCCTGGATAGGCAGTGAGATAAAATCAGTATCCCACCACCAAAAACTTCTAAAAAAATTCACCATGTGAATATAACCTGTCATAATGTGCAAGTATATAAAATTAAAAGAGTAAATAAATTAAACCCCATTTGAACTAAGATTCCTATTGGGAAACCTGGCCTACCATACCTGCTTCTGCCAATAATAGATGTATGTTATCTTGTGTTCACTTAATCAATTTGTTAAGGTATTTTGAAATATAATACAAAAAATCATTGGAATTAACTATAAAAATAAAAAATGGTCCTTGTGGAATCAAGGAGTCATTGAACTTAGAAGGTCATGCTAGATGATGACGCACAACCATTCATCCTATCAAAAAGGGTTATGTTAAATCTGAGGGGTATTACTAAGGCATTCAACTTGAATTATCTCTAATTGATTACATGGATCATGTATAATGTAAATATCAGTATAATAATGACTGGATCCCAAGGAGAATAATATAATTTTTTTAATGTCCTAAGTATCACACTAAATACAAAGAGTTCATCCAAGGCATTATAGTATCTAGAAAATGTGTCAAGTGAATCATTGGTACAACATTGAGGTATTCGCGTATAAGATAAGGATCAAGTTCCAACATGGTTATCTCCCATTTCAATAGTATCAATGAATCATAATTTCATTATTATAAGTTCTTAAGGAATTCCCTCAGAAATGAATGTTGTGATCTTGTCTAACAATTCTTATAAAGATGAAAATTTCTATATGCAATAGGAACCATATAATCATTATCATAAATAATCATAATCCATCAAAAGACATGTACTACCCATTTAATTTATAATTTACTAAGCTTAATTTAACCACCATTCAAAATAATTGGCATGTTTAAATTTGACATTAAACCAATTTTTAATTTAATTACATTTGATCAAGTCCAAGCCAAGTGCACTCTAATGGTTTCTAAGGTAACCACAATATAGATCTGTAATTTAATAGAAATTAATACACCCTAATGGGGTGATTGGAGTTTATGTATCAACCTATAAAAATATCATCCAGCCTCATTAGGGCCATAGTTTGTAATTTAGATGATTCAATTTAATACATTTCAATTTATGGAGAAATTCCAAGTAAAACCAGCATGCACACAAAAAATAAATTTAAAAATGTAGATACATTGTGGTATAAGTCATACACCACCTTCCTTAGGCATATAGTGTAATAATGCTCCATTATTGGAATTTAAGTTACTCTAGATCATAAGAAAATGGAAGAGTAGATGAACGCACTTAAAATAAGGAATATGAGCTTACACCAAAATAGTACCAACTACGGTGAGATAAACAAAAGAAAGAATGAAATGGATTGAATCTATTACTGAGAGGGATCCAAAAAGATTGAGGATCTGGAAATGGAGTTTATAAGTAAAATGTATTCCAAGTCCCATCTTAAACGGGGGGGGGGGGACATTCAAATTTTAGGAGGAGAGTGGATCTTACTATGTGTTGGATGTAAAAGAAAAATGGGGGTGAGTTATAAAGAGACGAGGAATAGTTATTTCACAAATACTTTAAAGGGTGCATGGTTTGGCCACATGGTTGGCCAAAATAGACCCCAACCATGTGCTTTAAACTATCTTTAGATAGTTGACTACAATGTTGGGGAGGATAGTTTGTCGAACCAAGCCCTACCCATGAACCCCCCCACCCCCTCTTCCCTGGGGGACACATCCGATACATCTTGAAGTGGAGAACTAAGAAAACCTTTCATCACCTTTGTGCTCCCCTATACGAATCCAAACATCATCCCATATAGTTTTATCTAACCGTATGACTTAGGATGCATGATTAATACTAACATTTTGGAGCATATTTTTCCTCCAAAATCCAGAGCTCTGAGATCCAATCAACCCACTGATGCTCTTGAACCCTTCCTTAAAACCTATTTCATATTATGAAGGATAAAAGTAATGATTAAAATTTAAAACTAAAGCTTCAATACCACAATAAAAAGATAATTTCCAAAAATTACCAACTAACATAACTTATAAATATTCTTATACACATTCCATAGGTTTTTAAACTACAGAAATACAAACTCTATGGTCTTTATTAGGATATATCGCCAGTTATTTAAAATAAGTTGTAATTGCCTTAATCCAAAACATTCATTTTTTACTTAATTTTTAACTCTAGGAAATCTATGGAATTTAACATAAAATAATAACTCAGTAACCTAAATATATTAAAATTTTATTATGGTAATGAAACATACATTATCCACACACTCTTCAATAAAATTTAAAATAGTAACATCACTTGTGTAGATGTGTGGACCACCACCTCCAGGAAGTGATCTGATTCGTTTTTAAATTAAATTTTACATGAATGATAATAAGTTTATATTTAAAAAATATATAAGATAAATATCATATAATAATTATTATATAAAGGAAAATTTTTACTTTCCTTTCTTTCATATCATCCATTGAAAAGTGAAAACAGTGTTCATGCATATATATTTCCTAACATCTCCATGAACGGTGTAATTAATTTTTCCATCCCTACCTCTTATGGATTACAATAATGAATTATATAATGAATATATATTATATTTATATCATTACTAAAAATATGTAGATTATTTATCCATGACCAATTTATGAGTATTTAAACTACTAAAACAAAATGTACATGAAAAAAAATTAGTTATAACCTATAATAATGATTTTGAAAAAGATTTACTAATAAAATGTTCAAAAAAATTTATAATTAAATCATATATAAATTATATATATGATTAATGTTCTATAATATACATATAATATATCTATAATTATTTTAATGAAGTTTAATATACGTACATACGATGCCAGACCTAAGGTAAGGGTATATTTCATAATCTCATCATTATAAGGGATTGTTTATGTTTATGTCTCCATTGGGGGAATTATTTAATATTTCTATCTTAAACTAAGAATATTTTCCTCTCATTTGGTTATTTATACAAATGATAAAATTTATTTCATTTTTCTCTATTTAATTACTTAAGATACTGAGAAAATTTTTTTAAGGATAATTGAATTTGTTTTTCTACTCAAACTGAAATATTTATCTTCCTTGTCCTTATTATCCTTAAATATTTTAAAAGAATGTCTTTTAAAAATTTTGAAAATGTTTATGAAATAAATTTGTGCCCATGTTCTACTTTTATAAAACGTTTTAGAAGGAATCTTATTATCATTTTACAAATAAGTTACTTTTGATATTCAATAAAAGTTTAAAAGGGATATTTTTTTAATTTATATGACACGAATTTAATTTCCCAAAATCGTGACCATTCATTAAATTATATATTACATTAAAATATATTAATTTTATTTTCAAATAAAATATTTTCCTCAATATTCGTAAATTTTTTATATATTTAATATGTGATTTCAATTTAAAAAAGTGTATTTTCCTCAAAAACATTTATTGTGAAGTTTTAAAAGTTTATTCATCCATTTTGACATAATTTTTTAAATATTATTCTTTAATGAGGATATAATATAAGTAAAACATCCACCAAATTTATTTGGATGGTTTATGATATGGTTTTCTAGAGAAAGTATTGATATTTTGTTTTTTATTTCCTTTAATTTGGACAGTTAAATAGTTTTAAGGCATGTTGATTAAGATGTGGTGTATACTCATATAACGAATTAATTAGACTTATTAAGTGAAGTTTGAGTCCTAGAAATATATAGAATCTCAATGAATTAGTATGTATCTTGTGACAAAATTTATTCATTGTCTGTTTGAGGCCTTATCAATTTGTGTATATGTCTTGGAATTAGTCATTGTTGTTATTTTTAGATTTCTTTGAATAAGGCCTCAACATTAAGTTTCAAATGTCCAAATTTATGAATTTCGTCATTAAGAAATCATTTATTGATAAAAATGTGACTATTTTAGTAGTTATGAATTCTATGGATACGTTTTTACCACATGTGATTACTAATATGTATTTTTTTGTCAATTATTCCAATCATTTTAATCAAACCGCATTAGATTTTGCAGTATGCATACCCTTAGAGATCATCTGAGCTCATTCCATTATTATGTTTCCTTTCCCTAGGATTTTAGAAATTTTAATATGATCAATATAAATGGTTATTATAAAGGTAATGTTGGTGTTCTCAAAGAAAATTCTATGTTTTATTTTATGTTTTCAAATGTAATATGATATTAAAGTATGTATATTGTTTTACAAGACTACTAAACTATTCGGTCCATTAGAATGTGATCACATGAATCTAGTAATAATGTTATAAAGTTACCAACAACTCTATGGTACTTGGTTTAGGGTCTCTATGGTTGGTATCATGTCATGTTTAGGTGAAACCATGCGAACTAGATTAAGGAAAACATAGATTAGGGAATACAACCCTATGAATGACTTTTTTGATAAGTCTAATTATAGGATAACATCCTCGTGTTTTGGTAAGGTATACATTATGTAATTTTCCATGAAATTAATCCCTATATGGATACTTCAAGTGGACATGGTTTTGGAACATATGTATCTAGGTGTAATAAACCTAAAAAGAGTCGTTCTAGTATATCTCGGCCATCATTTTGGTGCACTGTGATTGTTCCATTAGTACACACCTAATTTGACACTCAAAAGGTATGTGCTTGGGTTAACTCACATTTTCATAAAAATCATTATGAAGGATTTGAAAATATTTTTATTATTTAAGACTATTACCAAATAAACCATGCTTATGATTTTATGTTGATATATGCTTAAATTTTTCAATTTAAGATATGTGTTTCACAAGCTTCAAAATTATAAATAATAGCTAAAAATTTTATGATCTAATATAGTGTATTCCATTATTTAGAACTATATCCTAGAGTAATGAATGTGAAATATATGAATGTAGATAATCTTTGTAGGGATTTCCCTCATGTAAACGAAAATAATGTTGCAGCTGGAGATTTGTAAATTATAAATAAATTGGGATATCTAACTCTAGTTATGATTAATAACCTTTCCCTTATGGAGAAGAATTCTAAAAAATATGGTGCAACAATTATCGACCAATTATTTATAATGGTAAATTAAATTTATTTAAAGATAATGAAAGTTACATCAGTCTAAAAGATGGTATTTTACAAAAAGTATCTATAAAAAAGGAATCAAGTCATCAAGAAGAACTAAAGAATCAATGTGGTTCCCATAGTTTACCCCTTTGTTCGCAAGGTCATTAGCAAAGTAATTTTCCCCCTAAAAAATGAGTAATGATGTAATTCATATTTTGGAGAGCCTCTAATAAATTGATCCATCGGGCTATCGAATTCCAAGATAAATGAATATTGCGAGTTCTTGTGTGTTGAAAAATAGTGGTAGAATCAAATTAAAATCATATGTTATTCCATTGTTTTTTTCTATATCTACCACTTTGATAAACCCAAACATTTATGCTTCAAAAGAGGAGTCCAAAAAGCACAATCCAAAGTGGCAGATCTTGATCATACCATTTTTATCCCTAATGATATCTTTATATCATATGTAACGTCCCAGTTCCGAAAGCCACCCAAAGGCTCCCCATACCCAGTTGGTCAAATGACCTCAAGCACTTTTCCCCGCACACCAGAGGCTGTTGGCTAGCAGTAAGGTCTTGGGTGTGATAGTGGGGAGACTATGGCCTCATTGGAAAAGTACACAGTGGAAGTAAACAAAACACAATAGCGGAAGCAATAAATATCCATCAACAGTAAATAGTAGAAAACGGGAGTAATAAACAACTGGAGCACATATGTATATAAAATGATGCAAGATACATATGTCTAGGAAAGCATCCAAATAAGTCACAATGCTGGAAATACAACCAGTGCTAAACCAAAGTACAAAATAAAAAGATAAACAGTTCCTCAGCATCACAAGCCTAATCTTGGTCCAATGATCTCCAGCTCCATTGCAAGTCAAGTACCTGAATTAGAAGGGTTCTTCCCTTATCTATACCTGGAGAAACATAATCTATTTGGGCCCAAAAGCATGGCCCAAAAATGGTGTGAGACTAAATCTTAGTAGGAAACCACCCAAATATATGTTCCTAATAGTCAGTGAATATATGGAAGGTAAAAGTACAGAAAATAGTAAACATGAAAGTACTCAGTAGTAAACAATCCACAGTTTCCATATTAATCAATAGCAAAACAAACAGCTAAACACAAATAGGTAACCCTCTGGGAAGCACTCACATACATCCCCTCTGATCCTACCTAAGAATTAAAAGAAACCCTCTAGTCAGTGTACTCGGCCTAGCCCCTCCGGTTCGGTCATAGAATTCATAAAGACTCTCTAAGGAAGAAATCAAAGTCAATTACCCTAAATGTCTAAGGTTGTCAAGAACTCTCTAAGGAAGCTCACATGGTCAATTCCCCTTATAGCCCCAAGGTCAAGGACTCTCTAAGGAAGCTCACTCAATCAATTCCCCTTATATCCTAGGTCGTTCAGAGTAACTCAAAGACTCTCGAAGGAAGCTCACTCGGTCAATTCCCCTTATAGTCTAGAGTAATAAAGGTAACACTACCACAAAAACAGTTTTTTGCAGCACCCCCCTTTATCAGCGCTTGTTTAGTAGCGCAGATAAAGGGGGGCCTTTATCAGCATTTTTTTAGCGCTAATAAAGGGTCAGCTTCAAAAAAATTAAAATATATTAATATATTAATATATAAATATAGTTATATTGTTATATAAATATAATATATAATTTTTAAATATATTTTAGATAAGTATAAATGTACAATTACACTTATTATACTTAATATATAAGATATTTAGTGAAAATGACTTCTTAAAAAATTAAAAAAAAAATATCTTTAATTAGTAATTTGATAATAATTATGGAGTAATAGTCATTTAGTAACAATTTGAGGACTAAAAAAATTTTAAAAAATTAAAAAAAGATCCAAAATATGTTGAAAACGCAACTCAAACTTCAAACGGCCATAACTTTTGATCCGGGTGTCCGTTTGAGCTCTACCACAAATCAAATAGAATCTTGCGACGAGATCTACATCGCTGTGACCTGGGGAAACCATGTTCAAGAATTTTTCAAGGCCAAAAGAGGCCCAGAAGGCCTCCAAAACTGAGTTTTTTGTCGGGGTACCCAGATTTTTTAACATTTTGTGGATTTTCAAACTCGTTTAAGGGGGTATTATTGGATTTTCTTGGCGGGTACTGAATTTATTCCAAGGTATTATATTCATATTGATATTATGTCTTTGAAATTTTATCCTTTTTTATAATGAACTGCTATTTATAATCAAATATATAACTATATGTACATATTTTTTATATATTCGCACCTAAAAATTAAAATTTGTAAATAAATAATTAAACATATTTACATATAAAATATATTAGCTTTATCTAAATAATAATTAATATCCATTTTATTTAAAATACCAATATATGAATATTTATATACCTATATATTAATCTAACTATATATATATATATTATAATATAACTATATATATATATATATTAATATAAATATATATTACTATATGAATAAATATAACTAAATATATAAATATATATATATAAATATCATGAATTGGAAAGCAAATCAAAATAGAGTAGTGGTAAGGGCTTAGGCGCGCAGGGGGGAGGTCTGGAGTTCAAATCCTGGTGGAGGCAGGGGTGCGCGCACATGGGGAATATTGGAGCAAGCGCTGTTAAAGGGTGGAGGGGGGTGTGTGGGGTGCGTGGGGTGTTGTATAGGGGCCGAAAAGTGCTGTAAAGGGGGGGGGGGGGGTGTTCAAGCGCTCTAAAAGCGCCCCCCAATTGGAAGTATTTTTTATTTTTTTTTAATTTTTTTAAATTTTTTTAACTTTTATCATCGCTTTTTTAAAAGCGCTGATAAAAGGTTCCTTTATCAGCGCTAAAACGAAAGTGCTGATAAAGGAAGCGCTGATAAAAGGGACCCCCCCCCCCCCTTTATCTACGCAGGCTTTATCATCGCTTTTCTAGCGCTGATAAATGCCATTTTTAGCGCTGATAAAGGCCGTGTTTGTAGTAGTGTAATTCAAAGTAAAAAAAGGCTCTTTAAGGAAGCTCGTATGGTCAATTCCTCTTATATTCTAAAGTGTTCAAGGACTCGTTGAGGAATCTCACTCAGTCAATTACCCTTATCGCCCAAAGTGTTTCGAAGTCTCTCTAAGGAAGCTCCCTCGGTCAATTCCCCTTATAGTCAACTACACCAGGTTCTCACGGCCCTTTGTAGGTCAACGGGAATAGAAATGAAATATAGCCAAAGTAAACCTACAGAACTACTTGGGTGACCAGTCTACAACATATCAAGTATGTCAGAATAAAAACTCTCCATCCTACAACAACAGGCATGGAAAACAGGCAAGGCGGCCAATTGGCTAAAGAGGACCACATGGTCCTAAACAGAACATGCATGGGAAAAACATCCATGGCATAGAAATCAATCCTATTCATCTACAAATAACCTACACACAAGAATAAAATCATGGAATGAAATTAACAGGGGTAAAAAAATAAACACACAATACCCCATTATATGTGTTAGGAGATTTCTATATGTGAACCTCGAGGCTTGAAAAACCTTAGAACGACGTGTATCTAAGAAAATGTATAAAACATTCAACCCATTATAACATTGAAAAGAGGAGGAATTGGAAAACGATTCTCTAGGAGAAGGAAGAACTCACCGATTCGATTCCAACACAACAGACAATGTTTGATTTGGAGTACGGATGCTCTCTCGGGGGTCCGTCAAAGATCTACGGCTGTACGGTGCTCTTGGTTGAATGAGACCTAAAAGAAGAGAGTTCTGGAAATTATATGTGACCTGGGTGAATTTAATGGAAAAAAAAAGTACACGGTGTGTACCCACTGTTTCCATACTTCACTTTAAGCGGCCTCCAAGTCACTCCCACACAACCGTGTGTGTGGCTACTACAAGGCCAGCCCACGACCTCCTACGAAAAGGCAGTAGAGGATATGTACTCATACAGTACACGACATGTACTTAGAAAATTTCCCGAATTTCATCTTTTTCTCAAAAACAACCAGAAAAGGAAAAACATACCTGAAAAAAAGATCTGGGTTCTTAAAAAATTCCACCTTAAATAAATTTGTCCCCGAATTTCCCTAACGCAACATAGAAGAAGAAACCACAAACAGCTCTGGCCATTGTGCATGTTCATCGACCTCCCTCTCCCAAGTCTCGTCATTTACCCGCCCGTGCTGCAATAACAATCATACTAGAGGAACAGACCATCCACGAAGAACCTTTGTACTAAGATCAACAATCCGGATAGGATGTTCCTCGAATGATGCATCCACTTCGAGCTCAACCTCCTCAGGTTGAAAGACATGAGATGGGTCTAAAAAGTAATGTCAAAACTGAGAAACATGGAATATGTCGTGCATAGCTCGATACCTATGAGGTAAATGTAACCGATAGGCAACCGACCCAACTCTCTCCAACACCTCAAATGGTCGGACATACCTCAGTGAAAGCTTACCCTGTCTCCTAATCCTCTTGTGTCCCAACCCTTGTGAGACACATAGGAAAACCTGATCCCCGACCTCGAACTCTATAGGTCATCTCCACTGATCAACATAAGACTTATTTCGAGAATGCAGAGTATCCATCTTTTTCTAAATCAACTTTATCTACTCTATGGTCTCCTAAACAAGACGAGGTCCCAGCAAAGCTTCCTCTCCTGCCTCTAGAAAACACAAGGTTGATCGTCATGGCCTACCATACAAAGCCTCATAAGGTGCCATCTGAATAGTTTCTTGAAAACAATTATTGTAGGAAAACTCCACGATAGGTATATGCTTCTCCCAAGAACCTCAAAAATTCCAAATTCATCCTTGGAGAAAATCCTCAAGCCCCTAAATCATACGCTTAGACTGGAAATCTGTCTGAGGGTGGTAGGCAGTACTCAAAAGTACCTATGTACCCAACACCTTCTGAAGCCCTTGCCAGAACAGAGATGTAAAATGTGAATCCCTGTCTAAAATGATGGAGTGTGGAACTCCATGAAGACGTACAATCTCGATGATGTACAACCATCGTAGCCCATCAAAACTGAAGCTCTCCTTAATCGGAAAGAAGTGAGCAACCTTCGTGAGCTTGTTAATGACAACCCATACTGCATCATTCCCTTGAGGTAACCTCAGCAAACACGTCACGAAGTCCATCGTGACATCATTACACTTCCACTTGGGAATGGTTAACTGCTATAAAATCCATGTTGGTCGCTGATGCTCCACCTTCACCTGCTGACAAGTGGAACACCTCATGATGAAACCAAAAATGTCCCTCTTCATACCTGGCCACCAATACTGATGGAGTAGATCGCGATACATCTTGGTGATGCTGGTATGAACTTCTCAAACTGAGGAATGAAAGTCCCACATCACCTCCTCGCGTATGTCTGATGACACCCATATGCGCCCTTGGAAATGCAAGATCTCATCCTCACCTATGGTCTATCCAGGAATAGGGTCCTCCCTTGACACACTCTCCCTTTATAATAGGCCTTCAAAATCTGATTGTTTCTTCATTCAAACTCAATCAAGAAGATTAGAGGTAACCGATACAGAAAATATAAAAGTCTACCCCTATCTCTTGTGTACCTCCAAATTCATCTGAGAGAATAGAGCCATAAGCTTCCACTCACTACTAGCCTCCTGAACTACCTATATTTGAGTCCTCCTGCACAACGCATCAGCCACTGCGTTTCCCTTCCCAGGTGTGTAGGCAATCTCAAATTCAAAGGACTATATGTACTCGACCCACCTCCACTGTCTTAAATTCATATCACACTGAGTGAATATGTACTTGAGACTTTTTTGGTTGGTGAAAACCATAAAATGATCTCCATTAATATAATTTCTTCAATAGCGTAGGGTGTGAAAAATAGCTTCCAACTTCAGATCTTGTGTTGGGAAATTCCACTCATGTGGCCCCAATGGCCAATACCCATACACAACGACTCCATCTCCCCACATAATCACAGATCCCAGCCCGATACCTGATGCATCACAGTAAACAATATAGCTCTTTCCTGGTTCTGGAAAGACTAGTATTGATGTTGAAGTCAAACTCCCTTTAATCTCTTGAAAGGCTAACTCACAAGAATCTGACATAAGAACTTTTCAACCTACTTAGTCAGACTGGTCAGCGGTGCTGTTAAGCCTGAAAAGTCCTGTATAAAATCACTGTAGTATCCAGACACCCCTAGAAAAGTTTACACCTCAAAGGAATTCTCATTTATTCCCAGGAAACTACTGCTCTCACTTTCTTTGGGTATACTGATACTCATTCCTCTGAGATAATATAACCTAGGAAGTGAATCTAATCCATCCAAAAGTGGCACATTGAGAGATTAGCATATAACTGATGCTCCCTAAGTGTTCTCAAAACGATCTCAAGATGGGTAGGATGATCGTGTTGAGTGTGAGAGTACACCAAGATATTATCCATGAAGAACACCACAAAAGAATACAAGTATGGATGGAACACTCGGTTCATTGGTGCCATGAAAACTGCATGTGCGTTCGTGAGACCGAACGACATAACCATATACCCGTATAGACCATAACTACTCCGGAAGGCTCTAAGAGGTATATCAGATGGTCTAACGCACAACTTATGATAACCGGACCTCAAGTCAATCTTTGAGAACACCCGGGCTCCTTGAAGCTGATCAAAGAGATCATCAATCCTCAGTAATGGATATCAGTTCTTGACCATCAACTAATTCAACTTCCGATAGTCCACACAAAGTCGGAGGGTGTTGTCTTCCTTTTTCACAAATAGGACAAGCGATCCCCAAGGAGAAGTACTGGGTCAGATGAAACCCTTTTCCTAAAACTACTCCAACTATTTCTTGAGATCCTACAACTCCAGTGTAGAAATCCTATAAGGAGGAATGGACACCTGTTCTGCTCCTAGCACAAGCTCAATTGAGAAGTCTACCTCACGCTCTGGAGGCAAACCTAAAAAGTCCTCTGGAAAGACATATCTGAAACGATCCACCACTGGATTAAATTCTAACTATGAAGTCCCCTAGTCATCCAGATATAGACTAGAAATCTAGGCTATAAATCCTCCCAACCAAAGATTCTCTGGACCCGCTCTGCTCGCGTAGACATCCCATTCTCCCCTATGAAGAAAATATTCACCTTCTAGTGACGTGAAACTCACCTTGTGGCAATAACAGTTGAAGACTTTTTGGAATGGAACTAACCAGTCCATTCTGAGAAAGAAATCAGAGCATGTCATCTCAAGGACATAGAGGTCCCATAATAAGTGACACTCACCAACCTGTAGAGGGAACTACCTAAACTAACATACACCAGTCGTTCTAGTCCCCAAAAATGTGTCTAGCGTCAAAACACCAGCAGAAGAAAAGATGCAGAGCCCAAGGATCTCCAAAATAGCAATAGAAATAAATCTATGGGAATAAACTTTATCGAAAAGAGTAGAATCTAAAACTAAGGACACTACGATTGTAACTAGAAATGTAGAGGGTTTGGGATCCTGTTCCTTTTGGGTCTACTCTACTGCAAAAGTTTGGCCTATGTTGTGGTCCGGTGATCGTGCTTGATCGCTCTGAGCTGATCCACACGGATGTCACTAAAGAACCTGTGAGTGACTACCACGGGAAAAACCTGCACCTCAGCCCGAACATCTAGAAGAAATCTAGTTCTAATACTGATGAGAAACTGGTGGCACTGCTCCAGAACGAGGAGTCATAGAAGAACCCCTGTCACCAGCTGCGGGTGAGAATAACTGACAAAAGCGCTGAAGGTGACCAATATTGCCGCAAGATCGGCACTCTAGTGGGTCTCTTAGGCAACGTGGCATCATATGCCCACTCTCCCCACACTGATATCACACCACCTGGCTACCAGAAGATGTATCTCAACAACTCAAATCTCCTCATGAAGGCTCCCTACGGCACTTCCTGCTATTAGTAGGAGGAAAACTAACTCTGGATGCCAAACCGCCATGGCTCACAGCTATAGAATCCCTTATATTATGCTCTGTGATTATTGCATGGTAGATAGTAGAAGATATTGAATTTAGCCTAAAGATGTTCACTTGGGATTAGATGTAATTCCTGAGACCATCCTCGAACTTCTGTGCAAAGAACAACTCATCACCTCCTGTAATAGGCATGAAACACTATAGCTCTTTGAAGTGAGATGAATACACCATAACAGTAAGATTACCCTACTCCAGACTCATGAACTCTAGAGCTCGATCAGTCCTCAATGTCTCTGCATAGAAGTGATCATAGTAGATGTGCTGAAACTCATCCCATGTCATATTCTGCTAGCATCCTGCCTATGAGATCACATCCCACCACCTCTTGGCGGAGTCTCAGAGCATGTAGGTAGCAAGCTTCACCCTCTTCTCTGGAGGTATCTCTAGATGATCTAAAATCATCAGCATGACTTCTATCCATGACTCTGCAGCCTGGGGTCCTCCATCCCCTGAGAATGTAGGAGGATGTTGCTGCTAAAATACTCGCATCAATTCTGCCATTGACGGGGCAGGAGACGACACTCCCTGAAAGGTGTGCATCATCCTCAGAATGATCTCCCTGAACTGTGGATCATAACCTATTTCAGGTATAATAGCTCATGCCAATACTGGCACAACTGGAGGATCTGCTGGAAGTCCCAGATTAGCCATGTCTGGTGTCTGATCACCACCTGGAAACTGACGCACAAACAAAGGACATCTGGGCAGCATGACTCTGCAAGGTCAAGTTCACACCTTAAGAAAGATTATCATGGACTAAAAACTAGAAGCATAATAGGGGAACATGAGAAATAAATCATTCAATCTTTAAAAAACATGACTACACTGCATGTACAATTCATACATGGCGTGTTCCCTTAATTCATTTACATGGGTGTGTACTCCTGCATAAACTGGTCCTATAACACCCAAACACATGGCGTGTTCTCCTTACACATGGCGTGTACTTGAATCCTCTTACCCTGCCCTGAGTCCTCCTACACAGTTTAACCACATGGCTCTCCTAAGACAAGACTACACGACGTGTTCAAGGCGAACACGATGTGTACTAGGAAAGGTAACATGGACCAGTGTTCTTAGATACACAACCAGCTACCTGGCTGACACTACACGACATGTTACAGATAGACACGGCTTGTATAAGAAGGGATAACATCGACCCGTGTTGTTAGTGACATGATCGGGTACTTGGGTTTGACTACACGACATGTTCAATACTGACATGACATGTATAGCTTAAGGTTTATCCATCTGTGATGTTATTTACACAGGTGGACACAAGATTAACACTACACAGCTTGTACAACAGGTACATGGAGTGTTCCTGCAAGAGATTCCCTATCCCGTGTCTCTGCCCACACAGCCTATGACATTGTTAGAGACTACATGGCGTGTATATAAAGTACATGGATTGTACTTAAGAATAAAAATTTACTCAAAGACTTTGAACAGAAAGGCACAGACCACCTACCTCAGTGTTTGGAGATTGCTATATGTGAACCTTGAGGCTTGAATCACCTTAGAACGTTATATATCTATGAAAACATATAAAATTTTCAACCCATGAAAACTTCTAAAAGATGATGAATTTTAAAAATATGATCTATTATAAGGAAGAACTCACTGATGTGATTCCAAGACAACCGGTGATGTTTGATTCGGAGTACGGATGCTTGCTCGGGGGTTCATTGAAGATATGCAGTCATACGGTGTTCTCAGTCGAATGGGGCCTAAAAAAGAGAGTTCTGGAAATTAGATGTCACCCCGGTGCGTTGAATGAAAAAAATAAAGTACAAAGAGTTTACCTGTTAATTACACATTATGTTCTCACCGTTTCCATACTCCACTTTAAGAGGCCTCCAAGTCACTCCCACATGGCCGTGTGTGTGGCTACTACATGACCAGCACACGGCCTCCTGCGGTAAGGTAGTACACGGCGTGTACTCAGAAAGTACATGGTGTGTACTTAGAAAATTTCCAAAATATCCTTTTTTTCTCAAAAAGGAACAGAAAAGGAAAAACATACCTGAAATGAAGATCTGGGTTCTTACACTGTAGGACCAGGATTCCCTGTTGAAGCACCATCAATGTTTCATTTATTTCATCCAATGAATGGATAATTACAAACAACTACCAATGTTCCATTCATTGGAAAATAATTACCTGCATAATTTAAAACTTATAGAATAGAAAAATAAAATATAGATTTGTTATAGTTACCATTTTGGATGATGTTAACCTTCTGGACAACTGACATGATGTGTGTTCAAGAATTTTGTATGATGCATGATGATTGGCCACGATTGAATTTTTTTCTATTAGAACAAACAACTTGAAAAATCTTGAAAACAAAAACTAAAAGAATGTTGATTAATTTTGATGAGATCTATACTATACATTAGGCAGAAATAATATTCTAGATAGAGTTATAGTGTAGTGGGTGAACATCCAAACTATCAAAAAATCTCCTCGAGTGTGTCTCATCTATATTACTTCTCAAGAAAAGATGGATGAAATCAACTTTTTACTGATTGAATATTTTACATATAAAGCCTAAAGGTATTCCAATTGATTGAAGACAACAATCCATTTGTAATTTTTTTGAAGGCAATCCTCCAAACCAATGTCAATCTGGAGGGTCTCAATAATATTTTATTTTAATTTTTGATCAAACTAAGAATTTTCCATCAATAATTTTTTAATATAATATATTTTATGAATTCATACCATTTATTGCTGATTCAAAAATCTTAATTTCATCATGTTTCATAATTTTATAGTCCTTCACAATTGAATTACTATTCTATGGATGATTTTAAAGATTTGTTATTTGGTCATGGATTAAAATATTGAGAACAAAAACATGGTCCACCTAATTGAGTAGATCCACAAGTTACAGCCATGTCCAGTTCTCAAATTAGAAATTCCAACACAATTTCACATTAACTAAAAAAAATGAGAATTCATATTAATGCTAGAAAAAATACTTTTAAAAGCTGGCGAGACTAAATATTCAAAATAATTCATGATCCTCAATTTTTGTTTCCTCCAAAATATAACTCTGAGAAAATAATGAGATATATCTTTTTAACTGATTAATCTCCTTATAAATTTATCTTTTAGGGATAGATTAAATAAGTCCTTGTTTTTATACTAATATCTCTAAGTGAATTTTGTTTACAACATTTCCTCCATGGAATGGTGACAAGTTTCTTTTGAAGGATTGACCCACTCATAAAAACATTTAGTGAGAGTTCTTATAATATTTAATATATTGGTGGACCATTTATAAACCATGAAGGAATATAAAACATAGAAAGAATAGTATTCTTCACAAGGAATATTATGCCCTCCATTGAGAGATATTTCTCATTCTAGTAATTTAATATCCTTTTAAATTGATCCAAAATGTTATTGAAATAAGAGGTTTTTGGCCTTCCCAAAAAAATAGGGACACTAAGATAATTGAATGGGTCTGTCCCATCTTTAAATCCCAAGTGACTAATCCTATACAATTTTCTACAAGAAGATATTTTTTGAAAAGAAAATAAAGGATTTACTCAAGTTGATCACTTTTCCAGAAACATTATCATAGTGTAGGATATAATTTTGGATGTTACTTATATTTTTATTATATCCTTTTATCAAAAATATGATACCATCATCATTAAAAATACTTTAAGGAGTAATCAAATTTCTGGAATCCCAGATAGTCATCAAAGTGATATTTTCCACCATATTAACATGTAGTCTACTAAGATAATCCTTTGTTGTAGAAAAAATAATAGAATAAAGTGGGTCACCTTGTCTTACCCCTCTTAAATAGGTGAAATAACCCATTGGACGACCATTGATCAGGATTGAGATGTCTGCTAAGGTGAAATGAGTTTTGATCCAAAGGATAAATTTATCTCCTAATCTAAAATTAATATCAACATTGAAAATGAAATCCCAATATATCATGTTCAAATACTTTTTATATCATGATTCAAAGAAATGTTGCCCACCATCCAGATCTTCTTAATGAATTAAAAAAATTTGAACCTGTGATAAGGAAATCCTAAATTATTTTTCCTTTATAAAACCAAACTGATTCCAAGTGAAAAAAATTATCTCTAATTTTGGACATCCTATTAGAAAGGATTAATCCAATCACATTATGAACTGTGTTCACTAGGGCCACCATCCTGAAAGAGACAATGTCACTATCTTTTTCAATATTTTGAATAAGTATTAGGAATTGAAAATTTACACCACTTATGAGAGAACCTTCTTTGAAAAAATGAATAACCTCTTTTTAAACATCATGTTTAATGTTATCCCAAATGTTTTCAAAAAATAAATTGGTAAATAAATCATGAACAATATCACTTCTAGTGTTTAATCCAAAAATGACCTCCTTGATTTCAAATTTGAAAGGAAATGTATAAAAAATTGAGTTACCCTCCACATTCACAATATTAGGAACAATTCATCCCATTAACACATAATTTCATTCATGACTATTAAAAAAATTAATATAATATTATGTCACATGCTCAGAGATATCCTTCCTTCAATCAAACATATGATCACCATTTTTAATAAGGGAAAAATGTTTGTTATCCTTCTAACCATTTTAAATGAGTTGAAAAACATTTTATATTTATCACCAATATTGATCCACCTTATTTTGAAGTTCTCCTTTTCAATTTTATCTAAGATTAAATATACTATTAAAATTTTTATCCATATCTATCTCAACATAAAAATCAACACATTGGACTACCTATTTTGAGTACTTTAAAGAAGTAAATTTAGGCCATTTGACTTCCATTGTAATCAATTGAATTCCATATGTCTCCCACAATCTTCATATAGTATGGATGAAGGGACCATACATTGTTAAATCTAAAAAGAAAAGGTGTTATGAACTCTCTACCAAAGAGATTCATAATGATAGGGTGATTACAAGAATTTATAATTTCTAATGTAGCACATTATATAGGGTTATATGAATTCAAATTAGCTTCCTTAGAAAAGCCCCTTTGTATTTTAATATCTTAAATTTTGTTGAGTACTTTGATTAACTAGGTGAATTTATCTCCCATGAGGTTAATTTAGAGGATATTAATTCCCTTAATGTAGGCCCTGAAATTTATTTAAGTAATCATTTTCATATTGATCCCATAATATCATTTGGATTCATAATGGAGTTAATGTCACCTATTAATAAAAACAAATCATTAATTGTTTTATAGTGAGTAAGAATTTACATCCCCAATGGTCTTCTTTCTTGAAACTTATTAAATGCATAGAAAAAAGACAAAAACTATTATTTCCCTTCCCATTTGAGTTGGAATGTTACTATCTATTCACTGGAACCATAAAAAACTTGGTTCTAAGTTTTAAAGTGATCTAGCACCCATAATATTTTAGTTTCTAAATTCAAATGATTAATTACATCTAAATAAAATCCCCATTTATTCAATTTAGTATATGTATTAGATGTAGAACATTTCGGATCATCCAATCCAATTATCAAAGGCTTATGACTTCTGAAATATTCTTAAAGAAGAAACGGTTTTATGTTTGGACAGACCCTAACAATTCAGAAAAAATCTTCATTTTAGACATAAATATGTTAGTGTAACCCCTCTATTTTGTTCCCTTAAATTTATCATCCTTACATTCCTTTTAAGCTCCTCTTTGGGATCAATATCTATACAATTGGATACATTAATTTCTTTATTTTCATATATGAACACCCAGGAGAATTTTTAGTCTTCAATGGTTTCACTCGAGAATAATCATATACAAGATCTCTAGCAATATGTCACGATGATATAATGGGTCTATGAGACACATTTTTCCAAAAACAAGTTGAGGAATCCTTCATCTCACCCAGATGTTCATCATCAACACTTTTACTCACCTCTAAAAAAGAAATCATTGTCATGAGTGATATGGTAAGGTAAAACCCTTCACAATATAGTTATATTACTCTAGGTGGATGGAGAACTATTACAAACAATTATAATAATATCTAAGGAAAAAGCCAAAAATATAATCCAAGGTCAGAAGGCCAAGTTCATGAAATCACTACAGTCAAAGTATATGTTCCTAGTGATGTAATTAAAGGTGCACATATCATCTACTCTAGAATTGAAAATGATTTATTTCATTCTGGTTAAACCTAATCATTTATATCTAATGTTTTTTATAATTGTATCACATCCCCACCTCAAAGATTATATGTTGATTTAATACTAAAAACTCAAAACTGTAGGATGAAAACATCTCAAGTCTATATCTCCATTTTGATAGAAGTTTTTGGGAAAGTTCTTCAGTTAAATATTTTTATTCTTCCTCCAGTTGAATTTGACTAAAGAATTTGAATAGGTCAGATCCTTTAATATTGATCCCATGTCAATTTTTGTGGAATGGATGTTACATTTGATATTCCAATTCAACCATCAATCATTTATTACTGCCCATATGAACATGAACACCAAGTGGAGTTAGCTTCTATAATATGGTATTTTATACCTATTCATGAGGGATATTTAATTGAAATGGTTGGGGAGAAACTCAATGTTGATAAAGTTCAAATTTTTTATGATTATTAAAATGTATTTCCTAAGAAATTTCCAATTATCCCCTTGAATATTGATGTTGATTTTTTAATATAACTCAGACCTGGTGCTATACCTATTTAAAATATTCCATATAGAATAACCATGATTGATTTTTAGTAAATAAAGATGAAAATACAAGAGAATATAAATAAGTGATTCATTCAGCCTAGTGCTTCACCATGGGGTGCACATGTTCATTTTTTAAGAATGGATATGGGAAAATGAATCTTTTCATTGATTATCAAGAACATAACAAAAAAGCTATTAAGAAAAATTACCATTTACCCCATATCGATGATATGTTTGATCATGTTTTAGGATATCTATATTTTTTACAAGATTTATCTTCAATTTTGATATCATAATCTAAGTATCAATAAGGATAATAAATCTAATAAATTTCCCTATAAGAGGTATGATCATTATTAATTCATAGTGAAGTCATTTTTTCTTACCAATTATCATGTTATATTCCTGGATTTAGTTAATAGGGACTTTAGATATTACCTTTATTAGTTCTTAGTAGTATTTATAAATTATACTGATTTATATTCATATATTAAGAAATAGCATGAAATACATTTGAGAATTTTACTAAAGACCCTTAATAAGGATAATTTTTATGTTAAGTTCACCAATTATGGATTTTGGTTTCATAATGATTCATCCATGGGTCATATAATCTCATGTGAGGGTATTTAGTGGATCCTTCAAATATGAAATTTATTGAGAAATAGCCTAAATAACCCATAATAACCAAGATGTGTAATTTTTTGTTATATGTATATTACTGATAGTTTATGTGATATTTATATAGACTATCTAATCCACTCACCATGTTGAATAGAAATGGTTCTTAGTTATTATGGGTAGATGAAAGTAAATATATTTTCAAAGAACTAATGATAATGTTGGTCAGCACGCCTATGATTAAATTATGCTATAGTGATGAAGGTTTTTTAATCTATATGGATGCATAAAATAATGTATTTTTATGAATTATTATGATTGATTATATAGTTTAAGATTATAGAACATTATAATTAATAGTTTCTGAGAAAAAATACCAATCTCATGATTTTGTGTTAGTAGTGGTAATTTTTTCATTAAATATATAGATTCATTATATTAATGGAAAATATGTGTTATACATACTAATCATAAAAGTTTAAATTATATATAAACTAAAAAATAGCTCTACATATTCCAGAGAAGATTGTGGGAGTTGATTAAAGTTTATGATTTCTCAACACATTACCACTGTGGGAAAAGAACAAGGTTGTAGATGCTCTGAGTTGAAAGGATCATTCTAGATTATCTATGATTAGGACCACAAAAGATCCAATATTTCAAGATTCAAAAATTATGGATCATGAAATCTTAATGTAATGGGAGATGTGATATATTTCTCAAATGAGTATTGAACTATCTATCCATGAGAGTATTAGATTGGAAGGGAATGGAAATATGGAACTAAAGAATAAGGTTAGAAATATTCCTATGTTTAACCTTGATGGTTATGGAATAATAAGGATTAAGAACCATGTATTTTTTCATTTTATACCTGATTTAAAGAATGATCTATTAGAGGAGGCTCATAGTTCTTCATTATTCATTCATCCTAGCAGTATGAAGATGTATTAAGATTTTAAAAAGTATTTACAGAGGGACATAATGAAGAGAGATATTATTGATTATGGATCTAGGTACTTAATCTATCAACATGTGAAAGAAGAGTGATAAAATTATAAGGGGTTGTTACAACCAATACTTATATTGGATTGGAAATGGGAAGACATCACCAACAATTTTTTCATAGGACTCCACCAAAAAATCAAAAGAATATAATGTTATTTTACTTGTGGTTGATCATCTTATAAATTCAAAACACTACATTGTTACCAGATAACATTTATCTCTAGACCATATTTCCAAAATATACATTAATGAAGTGGTAAGGTTGTATGAAATAGGACATTTTATTGCATATGATCAGGATCTGTGGTTTACCTCAATGTTCTGAAAAAGTCTTTCAAGAGATATTGATATATAGTTGAGTTTAAAAACATACTATCATCCTTATATAGATAGTCAATATAATAGAATAGTTCAAACCCTATAGGATATTTTGAGATCTTATTCTATGGATCATAATGGATGTTTGGATGAATGCATTCCTCTAGTCGAGTTTTCCTACCACATTATCATTAAAACGAGCAATCTAAGGAATCCTTATAAATCCCTCTATGGAATAATGTTTATAACTTGAATTTGATGGGAGGAATTGTGATATTGATAGATTTTGGTAACTAGTCTATCATTATAGATTTTAAATAAAGTTAGATTCATTCAATAGAAAATCATGGCAAAAATAGCCAACAAAAAAGTTATGACGACAATTTTTGTTGAGATATGGAATTCAAAGTTATTAAGAAGGTGTTTTTTTAATTTCCCCATGGAATATGTTGATGAGATTCGGAAATAATGTAAATCTAAACCCTATGAATATTGTCTCCATCATGATTATCGGTCACTTTAGGATGGTATCTTATCACATTCACATTCACAGAACCTCTCCCATGTTCATGATATGATACATATATCTCTCCTAAAAAAGTACATACCTGATCCACCACATGTACTAAAATTAGAGGTCACACTACTACAAAATAATCTTTTTTATCTAGAATAATTGAAATATATCTTGGAATATTGAGATAGTGTGAGATGGAACAAGACTGCCCACTTTGTTAATGTTCTTGGGTGGAATCAAAAATCTGAAGAATCTACTTTGGAACTTGAGAATGTAATGACATAGAGATATCCACATTTGTTTATATCAAATAAGTATAATTTTCTGGGAGTAATTAAAATTTATTGGGGTATAATTTAACACCCCAATATCTAAAGATATATTCTACAAATAAAATTTTATTTCTCGATTACTTGTGATATACACAACCCTATGTCTAAATAAACAATAATATAGTATATTTTTATAACCTAGCCATTAAATTGGAAGGTATAAATAGGGTTAAATAAATTATGAAAATTATATGGCCTACATATTTATAAAATAAATTTATTAGTCATAAATTTATTTCAAATGAAAATTAAAATCATTTAAATATAAAAGTGATATTTTTCTGAAAAAACTATTTGTATGCATATTGTACATTCTTATCGGAATAAATTAAATTAATCACTCATAGTGAATTATTTTAAATAAATTTATATATTATTTATATAGTAAAATATTTTAACTTTCATGCAATATTTTTTCTAGGAATGAGATAATAATATATATCCATTTTTATGCTTAAAACTATATTTCTATAAAAAATAGTTTATACCATGTTTTGGACACATATTTTAAAATCAATTTATAATAAGTAAAGATATTGAATCTTGAAAAATTAATATCATATTGGAAATTTTGATTCATGTTTGGTAAATATATCCCATTTATTTTTAAGTATTATGAATAGTAATCTTGATTAAAAAATGCCTCGGTAAAGGGTGAAACTGATTAAACTAGGTTAAATCTTTGTTTTAAGGTCAAAATTTATCATATTAATTATTATTGGATTAACATAATTATACCCATATCAACTTAGGTAGTAAATTTAGTTATTTAGGATAAAAAATTCCTTGAAAATTATATGCATAATATTGAGAGAAAATAAATACACAGAATGTCACTCTCTTACTTTTGAATATATATTATGTGTTCATGTGTGGAAAAGAGAGAGTTGTGAATGAATATTAATGGTTATCTTGAGTAAAATTAAATTATTTTTCATGATGTAGATTTATTTATAATTTTTAGTGATTATATAATTATCTTAAATTCTCACATAATGACGAGGTAGTATTTCTTGAATTAATAGAGAAATATGATAAATGATTTTAAAAATATTTGACGTAATATAATTTAAGGGAGTTATTGTGTTACAAGAATTTTATATCCAGAAAAAATATGTTATAGATGGTCTAATGGATTCTATTCAAATTCCATCATTTTCTTGGTGTATTCAAATTCAAATTAAATGAAATGTGTCAAAAGGATATTATTGATATTTTATATCAATAATATTTTAAAAAATTATTTAATACTTAAAAAAATTAAAGCTGAAAAGGTGTAAAATATATTTTTTAAAATGTCAACCCATATACATTTATAATTCAATTTTTTACCATAGAAGTATAATTACAGCTCATTATGAGTGAAATAAATTTTATCTCTTTTAGGGTCAATATTGGTTAACTAAGGGGTTATTCCAAAAGATAAGGTTTAAAATACCACTTAATCCTAACAAATTTATATTTATAAATCATATTTCATCTATATCCAAATATTTTTTCAAATAACATTCTATTTGGTAGAATTTTTATTGATACTTAATTAGTTATATTTTAATTTTTTTTTCAATTTCAAGTGCATCCTTTACCTCACTTATAAAATTAAAACTCTTCCCTCTCTTCTTTACACCATATTAGGAAACCTAAATCAACCTATCCCTACCCAATTATCCTATAAACATACTTAAAAAATTATCAAGGTGTTGGTCCTCCAAAAATACCAACACTAGGGTATTTAACTCAATATCTTAAAGTGTTCTTTCAAATAATAGTCTATCATCATAACCAATCGTTTTATTTTTTACTTATTTATTTACCTCCTATAGATATGTGGAATTGATAATAAAATAATAACTTCATTATAATAGATATAATTAGATATAATTAATATTATTATTAAACCTACATTATCCACCCTCTTTTTCATCAAATTAAAAATGATAATAATGTTCACGCATAAGTGTGTACTACCAACTCTATAAATAAATATGATTCATTTTTAATTTATGCTTTACATGGATTATAATATGAGTATATTTAATGAATATATATGATATATATAATATAAAAATATTTTAGAATGTCTAATTACTATTTACCTTTCATTCATCACATCCATCAAAAATTAAAAACATCATTTATGTATACGTACGGCGTACCATCTCCATGAACAGTGTAATTCAATTTTTAATTTTGTTCATTTGTTAATTAATAATAATTCAAAAATAATTAAAATATATGATATTAATTGCATGATTAAAATTATAGAGACTTTATAACCATGTTTAATGTTCAAGGACTAAAATTATCAAATGAAAACATACATGAAAAACGAATTAGTTATTCCCTATAATAGTGATTTTAAAAATGAATTATTAATAAATGGATGATAAAATTTTATAATTAAATAATATATGTGATGATATATAAGAGTATGGTAATATAAAATATTTATAATACATCTATATTTACTATAAAGAATTTTTCAACTTGTACATAAAAAGTCGGTCTAGAGCTAATGTTTTATTTCATAGTCTCATAATTATTCAGGATTGTTTAGGTTTAAGTCTCCATTGGGAGAATTATTTTATATTTAAATATTAAACCAAACATATTTAATTCTAAAAATTTTATTTATAGAAAATAATAGTTTTCCTTTCATTTTACTCTCTTTAAGTGCTCATTATACCAAAATAATACTTTTCTGGAAAACTAGCCTTGAATTTCAACTCAATCGGGAATCTATCTCTTTCAAGTCCATATTTTCCCAAAAATTTCTAAAATAAATTTTTTTAAATGATTTGAAATGAGTAATTAAATACATTTTTACCAATTTTTCAAATTTAATATTTTTAAATGTAATCTTCATCTATATTTCCAATGAGGTACTTTTGACCTTTTAAAAACGTATGAAAGGAACATTTTTTCACTTGTACTCCATCAACAAAATTATTGGCTATCATGACCACTAATTACTTAGATGATTACCTTAAAATTTTACAAGTTTACTTTAAAATTAAGTATTTTCATTAATATTTACAAAAATCACATATTTCTATTATGTAAATTCAAAGTAAAATGTGTATTTTCCTCACAAAATTTTCCAGTGAACAATTTAAATTATTTTCATCTATGTTAACGTCCATGGTTGAATATTATGATTCAATAAGGAGATAATATAGTTATACCATACACTATATTTCATCGGATCATTTATGAAATGTGTACCATGGGAAATAATTTATATTATGTATATTTCTTCTTACAATACCAATAGTTATTTATTTTTAAGTCATGTTGATTAAGTTGTGTCGATTAATCATATGATGAATTCATTGTAGTTATTAAGTTAAGGAAGAGTTAAAAACTTACATATCCCCTTAATTTATTTTTAGTAATCATAATATAAACAAGATCCATTATTATTTTGAGGCCTTACCAGTTGATGTAGATGTATTAGAATATTTCTTTGACATTATTTTTGGATTTCTTAGAATGAAATAGTTGATAGAATGTTTTAGATGTCCTTAATTTTTAGTTACATCATTAGGAAATAATTTATTGATCAAAATTTTATTATATTAGAAGTTATGATATCCATGGGTAAGTTTTTAGATCATATGATTACTTATATGGTCATTTTTATCCTTTATTCCTTCCAAATTAATCAAGCCTTATTAGATTCAACTTTATGCATACACTTAATGAGCACTTGATCTCACCCCATTCTTATGTTTCCTTTTCCTGGGATGTTATGAAGTATATTATGATTGATATTCAGGTATATGTTAAATGGTATAATTTTTTTCTCAAAAACAATATGTCGTTTACCATGTTTTCAAATGTAATGAGAGATTCAATCATGTATATAACAATCTAAGCTTACTAAATTTTATGGTCCTTTTGGATGTGATCTGTTGAATATAATACCAATGTACCAAAATAACCAAAAAATGTATACTAATTTGGTTGGATTTGTTACATATAAAACTTTTTTAAAATATGACTGGATGAGTGGATGTCAACATTACCATATCCTATCATGGAAATTGTATAAAATTAGAGTCACATTTCATGAAAAGATATTTATTTTATTTTAAGGTTATTAATAATTAAAATTATTCCCATATTATGAATGGTAACCTCCTCTCCTCAATTCTCAAAATTCTTTTATTCACTTTCCTTGAGATAAATACATTTTATATTTTAATTTTTTTAATATTTAAAGGGGTGTCACTCCTAAAAATGGGATTGTAACAACCCGTCCTCGGGGCCCGTGTTGTGACTACCCCAAGCCCGCCTTCCATAGGCCAGGGGCTGGAGACTATCACCAAAGGCGTAAATCCTAATAAAAGGGAAAGGATTGCCTTTAGAAAGTAAACAAACAGCACAGAGTACGCAAGATGAAGTAAACACTATGTAAACTGAGTACAAAAGTAAGTGTTGGAAAGTAAATGGGCCAGAATAAAAACCCAACTTAAAGTAAAGTACAACTGAAATGAAAGTACAGTAGCAGAAAAGTAAAGTAGCAACTCCGAGCCATCCCCTGGAAATCCCTCCTGAAGGGTGGTACAGATAGTCTTTTCTGCTCCTTGGCTCCAGCCATCCGCTCCGTGTACGTCCCGTCCAGTGATCCACCTCCAATTACCGTCCAGCTCCACGAGCTCCCACCTCGATTAGCGTTGTCCATCGTCTGCATCCAACACAATATAGTGCGGGAATAGCCCGTGCAGGGGTGAGTATACGCTACTTAGTAGGGACCCCGAAACCCCCGAAGGTCTCCCAGAATCCACGAAGGATAAACCACAATGGAAAGATAAAATCTCGAAGTAACAACCAGCTCTACTTAGGTATATTCCCATACATATACCTAAGTCATCTATTCCAGCTCGGCCCTAGCATAAGATCTCAAATACAACCCATTATACACAAGACAACATAACCCATTCCACATAGGAATTCACAACCCAATCCACACAGGAAATCACCACCCAATCCACACAGGAAAGCACAAAAATCATATTGATGATAATGATTATAAGATAAGACTTAGCTCACACAGGTATACACTTCGTAAGATGATAGAGATGGTCATATGTAGCCACTGATTCATCTAAGCTGTCGGAGCCACATAGGATACAAGACCAGCTAAGCTACCGGACCCACAAAGGATACAAGACCAGCTACTCTGCCGGACCCACATAGGATACAACTACAGAATCAAATATGGACGGACCCACATAGGATACAAGAACAGTAGTAAAATACTGCCGGAACAACATATGATAGAAGAACAGTAGTCATCGTCATCAAACCCATGGAGGATTCCAATATGGTCGTCGTCGCTGCCGAAGCCACGGAGGAACCCAGTACAGTCGTCATCGTCGTTGCAGTCGCAACCAGCTCTAGGGTTCCCACACACAACACGCTCGATTCTAGGAGGGTCCGCTCCACGAGCCAAGGGGGTCGATACATCAACTGTCATGAAGTCTAGGGTTGATGTTTCATAAAGTTTTGCCTCGTCAAAAGGAACTCAACGTGACAGACGGCGCGTCAATCGGACGTTCGGTCTGAGAGTTATTGGCTTATTCGTCCCAGGGGCCCGGTTGGTTTTCAAGCTAAACCAACCCGACCATACTCCAGCTGTGTCCAAACCTCGAGTGGAGTAATCCAGAAAAACAATATCACTAAGAGAAATCCAACAAAGTCGATGGAACATAAATTGGATGTCCGGAGCTCAAGTTATAAGTGTTTTCGCTCCGAGGGCCCGGTTGGTTTCGTGTTTGAACCAACCCGACCATACCCAAAGTTCCCCGAAACCTTGAATGTGATACACCAAAACGACCGTCTCGATCCAAGGATCACTACACAACTGACGATGCGTTTATTAGAGGTCAGTAAACCATGTTATAGGCGTTTGAACGGATCTGTCTGGAAATCAGGGGGTTCGGGCCCGGTCCGACCCGGCCGGATACCCCAGGGTCGGCCCGAATTGGGTCGAATCGACCCAAGTCGGGGTCTGACCAGTTAGGGTGTGGCCCGGACTAGCTGGCGCAGGCGTTCCGGCCCAGCGTAGGCCGCGGCTCGGCTTGAGGCCGTGCTGGACGCGGAGGGGGGGGGGCTATTTTCCCGAAATGGAGGACCCCTGTGGGGTCTGCCCCAGGTGGCTGCCAGGGGTTTCAAACCCCCGAATTTCTTGGAAACAGCTGGCAGGTTGTGCCACACAGGACCCGCGGGGGTCCCGCCTCCTTGAATGCCGGCAGCGGGCTTTGTCGGCCGCCTCCTGCTGCTCCGCCGCGGCCGAAGGCGGCGGCCCCTGTCCGACCGGCACGGCGCGACGACACCGCGCCCCTCCGCCGTGGCCTACACTTCCCATCAGCCACCTTCGGCTTCACCGGCATAGAGCGATGGTGCCGCGCTCCTTCGCCACTGCCCAATCCGACCACGGTTCTCTCGTTCCCACGTGGTGCGATGGCACCGCATCGCCCCTGTTCCAAACCACAATAAAGACCAACAACAAAGGGGGAGGATGATCGACCATGTTTCTGCGGTCTGACCTCCTCCCATTATATTGATAAAAATAATCCAAGAAATAATGATTAACGTCAAAATAATAATCCTTGAACGATGAAACAACCCCTACCTCAAGGTAGTTCGCGAAAGCTAGTGTCGCAGAAAACGGTGTCGTAGGGTGTGGCTCCTTATACGTCGATGGAGGACGTCTGAGGAGGAAATGACGTCTCACACCAGCTGAGGAGAGGACAAGGAATGACGCATTGATCTCTTCTTGTGGTGTCGGCATTCTTCGATGAAGAGTGTTGTTATTCAGGGAAGGTTGAAGCTCTTCAAAGGAAAAACACAAGGGCTCTCTCCTTTTCTTCGCACAGAAAAAACCAAAAAAATAAATTAAGGCTTTGTCTTATTTTATTTACTTATTCCAACAATTCAAAACCTCAAAAGTTGAATCCACCTAATTAATTTTGAACTGTCAAAATCAATGGTGTGCTAAGTTGTCAACATTAATGTGAGGGAGAGTCACATAATATAAGATGGGAGGTTTAAAGGAGTTAGAGAAATTAAATGGGTGGGGCTCGTGTGGGCCCCCATCACTAATTTCCTATCAAGAGGAGTTAGAATTTTAGTGGGTCCCACCCCTACTGCCATACATGGGGTTTAACCACTTAAAAGTGAAATAAAATTTGTAACACAATTTTATTTCTCTTTATACTTAAACCGCATATATTTAAACAACTATTCCCAAGTAAACACAACTCCAATAAAGGTCTTCTTAAGAAATAATCGGTGCTTTGGTTTCATCGGTGCCCTCAGATTTCAATTTTGGGCACCGGTTCAAAACTTAGAAAAACCCACCCGTTCGTTCACTTAACGTACCCGAGCTAAACTTTTGAAATTGTTTCCGGGCACACCGGGCCTCGGAATCAGGTGCCGTCAGAAACTACATATTTGTAAGATCCCAAAGAATTTCAAAAAATAAATTCCTTGAAATTTATGGGTCTTTACATTACTCCCACCTCAATGCTTTACGTCCCTGTATTGATACATCACAAACTAGGGAAACAAATGAGGGTATTATGCACGCATCTGAGCCTCCCGCTCCCAAGTGCTCTTTTGGAGGTTCCCATGATGCCACCTGATGCACACTAGAGGGATCTACCACCCACGTAGGACCCTCTCTTTTCGATCCTCGATCTCCACCGGGACCTCCGCAAAAGTCGCCCTGTCATCAATTTCCAGCTCCCCATGGTCGATGATATGCGTCGGGTCGTGCACGTATCTCCTCAGCTAAGACACATGGAAGACATCGTTTACCTGGTGCAACTGAGGTGGAAGAGCCAGGTTATAATCCACCTTGCTTATCCTAATGAGAACCTATAATGTTCCGATGAAGCATGGAGATAACTAGCCGCCCCGGCCAAATCTCTGTAATCCACGCCGAGGTGAGACCCGTAAGAAAACGTGGTTGCAATCCTTGAACCCTATTGGTCTCCGCCTCCTGTCAGCATAAGACTTCTGTCGGCTCTGAGCTATCCTCATCTGCTCCAGGATGATCTGAACCTTATCATTCGTGGCCTGGACCATCTCTAGTCCTACAAGTGCTGACTCCCCATGGTCCGTCTAGTATAGAGGTGATCTGCATGGTCGGTCGTATAGTGCCTCGTATGGTGCCATCCCGATGGTGGAGTGGTAGCTATTTTTGTACTCAAAATCTACCAAAGGTAGGTGATCCTCCCAGTTGTGACCAAAGTCAAGGACACATGCATGGATCATGTCCCCAAGAGTCTGAATGGTCCTCTCCATCTGACCATCCGTCTGTGGGTGAAAGGCGGTGCTCAGGCGTAGCTGTGTCCCAAATGCCTCCTGGAATCCCTTCCAAATCCGTGAAGTAAAATGAGAATCTCTATTGAAGACAATATATGATGGCACACCATGAATCCGTACGATCTCTTGAATGTAGAGGCATCCCAAAATATCCACTGAGGCCTACTCTCTGATAGGTAATAAGTGGGCCGACTTGGTGATTCGGTCGACGATCACCTAAATGGAGTCGTGTCCTCTAGAAGTACATGGAAGTCTAGTCACAAAATCCATAGATATCCCGTACCACTTCCACTCTGGGACCTCTAAGGGTTGTTCCAAGCCTACTAGTAATTGGTTCCCCCCTTCACCTATTGGAAGTTGAGGCATCGAGAAATGAACTCAGCCACAACCTTCTTCATACCCAGCCACCAGTGCTGTCGTCTGAGATCCTGGTACATCTTCGTCACTCCTGGATGTACTGCTAAAGGGGATGTATGAAACTCTCTCAGTACCTCCTCTTGTAGTGCAGCTGGTACCATGGTACGTCCTCTAAAAAGGATGACGTGCTCTCCTCCTACAGAAAATCCATCAGGTGCCTGCCCTGAGGAAATCTATACATGCCACATCTCACATTTAATGTCCCCACGTTGTGCCTCTCTAACCCTCTGAAGAAGTGGCGGAGTGACTGTGAGAGACTGTAAAAAGGTTGCCCCATCTCTATCCAGGAATGATATCTGCAACACAGCTAGCTGCTCTGTCGCCTCTCCAAGTAGCCGAATGCCCGTCCTCCTGCTGAGAGCATCAACTAATACGTTCCCCATCCTAGGAGTATAAAATATCTCAAAGTCATAGTCCTAGAGGAACTCAAGCCATCGTCGATGTCTCAAGTTCAGGTCCTTCTGAATGAAGATGTACCTGAGACTATGGTGGTCATAGTAGACTGTAAAGTGCTCGCCCATCCGATAGTTCCACCACATCTTCAGAGCGAAGACCACTGCTGATAACTCCAGGTCATGGGTAGCATAGTTCTGCTCATGCTGCCTCAGCTGTCGTGATCCATAGGCGATCACCGCCCGCTCTTGCATCAGGACACACCCGAGTCTGGTCCCTGATGCATCATAGTAGACTACATACCCTACTCCCTCCTCCGGTAGCCTCAAGATGGGTGCACTGGTCAATCTTTCTCTCTGCTCCAGGAAGCTCTGCTGACATCTATCTGACCACACGAAGGGTTTCCCATTCTTCGCCAAAGCTGAAAGTGATGCTGCAACTCTAGAGAAGTCTGGCACAAATCTATGATAGTACCCAGCCAAACCTAAGAAACTCCGCCCCTTTTTCAGGCTCCTGCGTGGCTCCCAATCTAGAACTTCCTTGATCTTCACAGGATCCACAGCAACTCCCACCTTATAGATGACGTGCCCCAAGAATTGGACCTCACATATCCATAACTAACACTTCGAGTGCTTACCATAAAGATGGTGCTCTCAGAGTGTGTCTAGTACAACCCGCAAGTGGTAGGCGTGCTCCTCCTCAGTGGTCGAGTAAATCAATATGTCATCGATGAATACTACAACAAATTGATCAAGGTAAGGCTGGAAGATCCTGTTCATGAGACTCATGAACACTGCTGGAGCGTTGGTTACGCTGAAAGGAATAACCAAGAACTCATAGTGGCCATATCGACACCTGAAGGTTATCGTCTGCACATCCTTGTCTCGAACTCTGAGATGATGATAACCTGACCTGAGGTCTATCTTTGAGAACCATCGATCTCCCTTGAGCTGATCAAAGAGGTTTTCGATCCTCGTAAGAGGATACTTTTTCTTCATGGTCACCTGATTCATGCGACGGTAATCGACACACATTCGCAAGCTCCTGCCCGCCTTCTTGGCGAACTAAATCGGTGAAGCCCTGGGTGAAACACTAGGTCGAATGAATCCCTTGCCCTGCAAGTCCTCCAGCTGTACCTGTAGATCTCAAAGCTCAGCAGGAGCCATTTGATATTCTGGAGTAGATATCGGGGCTGTCCTGGGGAATAGGTCAATATAGAAGTCTACCTCTCTGTGAGAAGGTAGTCCTGGAACGTCATCAGGAAAAACGTCCGCATACTGATCCACCACAACAGGAAAACTCGGACTTCAAATGGAAACTACTCATAAGATGATACTACCCAACTGATGAGTGATCGGCTGTCCTCTTCTCTGTGTGAGTCCATCCTACGCTACAAAGGCTCCCTTCTCATCGGTGAAGGTGAACCTTCTCCCATCAGTGCGGACACACCGCACCTTGTGCCTAATACAGTCAATCTGAGCATGGACCGTAGATAACCATTCCATGCCCAAGATGACGTTATAAGGCCTCGATGCCGCTACAAGAAGATCCTAGCCAAAGCTCACTCCTCCTAGAGTAAGATCTCACTGCTGGCACCAGTGCGTAATCATCGAGTCTCCCCCCGTAGGAGTATTTAGCCATAAGGATCGAGCCAACGTCTCTATCAGAATCTCCGAGCTCCGAACAAGGGCAGCAGCAATGAAAGAATGACTCGCTCATGTGTCTATAAGAACTGCAGCAAAGGTGGAGTAGACACAGATAGTACCTCGAATCATCTCTGGTGCGCCGTGGTCATAGACCTCCACTGCCTGGAGCTGGGCCTGTCTCTGTCCATGAGCTCCATGTGGTCGGGGTGGACCTCCTAGTGGTGGTGGTGTTAGAGCCTCAAAACGCCGTCCACAACCTGCCGCTCGGCCAACTCCTCTACCTCGTCCACCTTATCCCTACGGACCGCCATGGTCGAACCTCTGCCTCTGCCTGGGTGGTCAATCAACCATCTACTGTTCCTCTGCACGGCGGGTCGGGCAGTCAAAAGCCATGTGGCCCTGCCCGCCGCATGCATAGAATTGTCTTCTCTTCGTAAGGATGGCTCGGTGTCATGTTCCCTGCACCTCTGAGCCAGTATACCAAGGTCTTCCGCCTGATGGTCTGGTCCGCTTGGACCCCTATGACATCTGTTGACTGCCAGCTGCAGAAGACTCCACTATGTACCGCCCTGCGGTAAGTCTCGCTGCTAGTGTAGGCTCATCAAGAAAGCTCTCGACAAGAAGGGCTCGCTCCAGTACTCGTTCCTACATCGGAATGCTGAGGGAGATCATCGTTGCCCTGATATCATGCCTCAGTCCCTGATCAAAGGTCCGGGCCCAGAAGAATGGGTCTCGTACCATGTCCATGGAGTAGCACGAGAGGTCTGTAAATCTCGCCGAGTACTGGGCTACATTCATGCTGCCCTGCCGCAGCTGTAGTAGCACCTGAATGCGCACCGCACAGAGGGTGGCTAGAACGAACTCCGAGCGGATGAGGTTCTCTAAGTCCCTCCAAAGAAGAGATGCCTCATTGTGCACCTGGAGCATCAAGATCCACTATCTACATGCTACTGTGTGCAGGAGACTCGCCGCAAGGATGACCATGAGGTCAGCTGGTGTCCCTACTAATATGAAAACTCCAAAAACAGTCTCCAGCCAATCCTCGGCTGCCTGAGGGTCCATCTCCCGGCGGAATCTGTCCGATCTCTGACGACGAAACTCGTGCAGTGCACTAAGGCGACGAGCACTCTCAGCTACTAGGGCTATTGGCATCGGTGGCTAGGCGGGTAGAGGATCCAACGGTGCCTCCGCTGTAAAGGGGCCCTACACCAAGGCCTCGTCACTCGGTGGGTTGTCGTCTCGCACAAAACTCGGAACCCTAGATGGCTGTCATTATGGGGCCATCCTGAAAAGAAACAGGTGTTCCATGGTCAATACAGTGTACCTGGTGAGCTGACACAAAGTAATCACAAATAAAACTTTTGAAACACACGTGCAGTCAATGTTTCCGTGCATTGAGTCGGAAATCAAAATTCAGGATCCTGGTGTATGGATACGCCAGTTGCTGCACCAACACTGGACACCCCGGACTGATAACCACACTCAATACCCTTAACACTATTTCTTTAAATAGAATAAAGATCAGAGTCCTGAGTTCTGCGTAGAACCTAACTCCTCTGATACCAATTTGTCACAACTCGTCCTCGGGGCCCATGCCGTGACTACCCCCATGCCTGCCTTCCATAGGACAGGGGCTGGCGACTAGCCCCAAAGGCCTAATTCTCGATAAAAGGGAAGGCATTGCCTTTAGAAAGTAAACAAACACCACAGAGTATGCAAGCTGAAATAAACACTAAGTAAACTGAGTACAAAAGTAATTGTTGGAACGTAAATGGGCCATAATACAAACCCAAATAAAAGTAAAGTACAACAGAAAAGAATGTACAACAACAGAAAAGTAAAGCAGCAACTCCGAGCTGTCCTCTGGAAATCCCACCGGAAGGGTGGTACAGATCGTCTCCTCTTCTCCTTGGCTCCAGCCGTCCACTCCATGTACGTCCCGTCCAGTGATCCACCTCCAGGTACCGTCCAGCTCCACGAGCTCCCACCTCGATCAACACTATCCGTCATCTACATCCAACAAAACGTAGTGCGGGCATAGCCCGTGCATGGGTGAGTATATACTACTCAGTAGGGACCCTGAAACCCCCGAAGGTCTCCCAGAATCCATGAAGGATAAACCAAAAAGTAAAGATACAATCACGGAGTAACAACCAACTCTACTTAGGTATATGCCCATACATATACCTAAGTCATCTATTCCAGCTCGGCTCCAGCACACGAACCCAAATACAACCCAGTCCACATATGAAAACATAACCCATTCTACATAGGAATTCACAACCCAATACACACAGGAAAGCACCACCCAATACACACAAGAAAGAACAACAATCATATCGATGATAATGATTGTAAGTTAAGACTCAGCTCACACAGGTATACACTTCGTAAGACGATAGAGATTATCAGATGTAGACACTGATTCATCTAAGCTGTTGGATCCATATAGGATATAAGACCAGCTAAGCTACCGGACCCACAAAGGATACAAGACCAGCTAATTTTTCGGACCCACATAGGATACAAGTACAAAGTCAAATACTGCCGGACCCACATAGGATACAAGAACAGTAGTCAAATACTGCCAAACCCACATAAGATACAAGAACAGTAGTCATCGTCGTCAAACCCACATGGGATTATAGTATGGTCTTCGTCATTGTCGAACCCATGTAGGATCCCAGTACAGTCGTCATCGTCGTCGCAGTCGCAGCCAGCTCTAGGGTTCCCGCACACAGTACGCTCAATTCCAGGAGGGTCCGATCCACGAGCCAAGGGGGTCGATACATCAACTATCCAGAAGTCCAGGGATAATGTATCACAAAGTTCCACCTCGTCGAAAGGAACTCAATGCGACAGACGGCGCGTCAATCGGACGCCCGGTCTAAGAGTTATTGGCTTATTCGTCCCAGGGGCCCAGTTGGTTTTTAAGGTAAACCAACCCTATAATACTCTAGCTACGTCCAAACCTCAATCTTATTAATCCAAAAGAACCGTCTCACTATTAGGAATCCAACAAAGTCGACGGCATGTCAATCGGACATCCGGAGCTCAAGTTATAACTTTTCCGCTCCGAGGGCCCGGTTGGTTTCATGTTCGAACCAACACAGCCGTACCCAAAGGTTTCCGAAACCTTGAGTGTGATATACCGAAACGACTTCCATGATCCATGGATCGCTACACAATTGACGGTGCATTGATCTGAGGTCCATATCCCATGTTATGGGCGTTTGAACGGATCTATTCAGAAATCATGGGGTTCGGGCCCAGTCTGACCTGGCCCGATACCCCTGGGTCGGCCTGAACCGGGGCGAACCGACCCGGGTCCTGGTCTGGCCCGTTAGGGTGCGGCCGGGCCCGGCGCGGGAGGTCTGGCCCGGCATGGGCGGTTCGGCCCAGCGCGGGCCCCGGCTCGGCTCGAGGCCGAGCTGGACGTGGTGGGGGGGGGGGGCTATTCTCCCGAAACGGCAGACACCTGTGGGGTCCGCCCTATGTGGTTGTTGAGGGTTTCAGACCCCCGACTGTCTTGGAAATGGCAGGCCATTACGGCCAGCCGGTTGTGCCACATGTGACCCACGGGGGTCCTGTCTCCTTGAACTCCGGCGGCTGGCCGCCTCCTGCTTCTCTTCCACGGCCAAAGGCCACGACCCCTATCCGACCGGCGCAGTGCGACGGTGCCGCGCCCCTCCACCATGGCCCGCCCCGGCCGTGGGCTCCTAGTGCTCTGGCGTGGAGCGACGGCACCACGCCCCTCCGCCGCGACCCGCACTTGGCCGCAGCCACCTTCAGATTCACCGGCGTGGCGAGACGGTGCCACGCTCCTTCGTCACGACTCGCTCCGGCCGCGGTTCTCTCATTCCCGCGCGGTGCGACGACACCGCGTAGCCCCTGTTCCAAACCACAACGAAGACCAACAACAAAGTGGGAGGAGGATCGACCATGTATGTGCGGTCCGACCTCCTACTGTTATATTGATAACAATCATCCAAGAAATAACGATGAACGTCAAAATAATAATCCTTGAACGATGAAACAACCCCTACCTCAAGGTAGTTCGCGGAAGCTAGCATCGTAGAAAATGGCATCGCGGGGTGTGGCTCCGTATATGTCGACGGAGGACGGCACATTGATCTCTTCTTGCAGTGTTGGCACTCTTTGACTAAGAGTGTTGTTCTTCACGGAAGGTTGAATCTCTTCAAAGGAACAACACAAGGGCTCTCTCCTTTTCTTCGCACAACAAACCAAACAAAAATAAAATAAGGCTTTGCCTTATTTTATTTACTTATGCCAACAATTCAAAACTTCAAAAGTTGAATTCACCTAAATAATTTTGAATTGTCAAAATTAATGGTGTTCTAAGTTGTCAACATTAATGTGAGGGAGAGTCAGATAATTTAAGAGGGGAGGTTTAGAGGAGTTAGAGAAATTGAAGGGGTGGGTCTCGTGTGGGCCCCACCTCACTAATTTACTATCAAGAGGAGTTAGAATTTTAGTGGGTCCCACCCTAACTCCCATAAATGGTGTTTAACCACTTAAAAGTGAAATAAAATTTGTAACACAATTTAATTTCTCTTTATACTTAAACAACATTTTTTTAAACAACTCTTCCCATGTAAACGCAACTCTAATAAAGGTCTTCTTAAGAAATAACCGGCGCTGCAGTTTCATCAGTGCCCTCAGATTTCGATTCTGAGAAACGGTTCAAAAGTTAGAAAACCCCGCTCGTTCGTTCACTGAACGTACCCGAGCTAAACTTCGAAAATTGTTTCCAGGCACACCGGGTCTCGGAATCAGGCGCCGTTAGAAAATGTGTATTCGTAAAATCCCATAGAATTTAAGAAAAAAAAATTTATTGAAATTTAAGGGACTTTACAGGGATACTCCTCTCTTCAGTTATCCACAAACATTGAGAACCCTATCATAACCAATATCCTCCCAAATTCATGCCAAAATATCCTCGTTATTTCATAGAGGTATTTTTTCTAGTAAACTAATCCTATAAGTCTTAAGGTGTAATCTAAAGGAAGATATCCAAGGATGGGGTGTTAGTCGTAGCCAAATTATTTTAAGTATTTTTCTTATTATGACCCCTTCAAATATATTCTGACCTCTTTAATATAATTAAATAATTATATTTTAAAAAATTATATATTATAATGTTTATATAATAACTATTTTTTACCTCATTTATATCTGATGTAAAATAAAAATGTAATGTTTTTATATATGAAATATCACCACCATGATGCAATGTAACTAGGTTTTCAGTGAAGACTCAAATGGATAGTCATATGTATGGAATTAATTGTTAAATATGATGTTTATAATATTATTATAACTTAATAAATTTGAATCTTTTTCTTTGATATTAATTTTTCATATATTGAAATGTGAAAACATCACCCACGTGTACCTATAAACTACCACCTCTATGAAATGAAATATTTATTTTTTATTTCAACTCAAATAAATTGTTATAAAAGTATATATAATATAAAAAGAGTATTATATCATGACTGTACTATGGTAGTACTATTCATATATTGAACCTTATGGAAAAAAATTCGGGCATACGGGCCATGAAATGGGTTACATGTACACTGGTCCTTCAGTCCAAATATATATGATGTAATAAAGTGGGTAGTTGGTTGGGTTATCCCTTAGGGGTCCATGACCTTCCTTTCAAGCCTGTGTGTGTGAGGTGTGTGTGTGTTTGATGAAATTATAATCCCAAGAACCTAATATAATATATTTTATATAAAAATGATAATTATAACATGTTTAAGATTCAAGAGATGATGTGACCATGGCCCCTTTGACTATGGTAAAACACTAATGTGGTTGTGGACCAAACAACCTCAAAACAACCGACATAAACGTTTATTTAGAGAATGTATGAAGAAATACGGGACTCAAGTCAAGGGGTTTTTCTTTAAAATCATGTTTTAATGTTTTTTTTACAAATATTTTTCATATATGTCCATGTTATTCCAAATTCTTCTATAATGTTCTTATTTATACATTAAATATTGTTAACGGTAATTTCTAAATACTTTTGAATTTATTTTCAATGTTTTAAAAAGGAATATTTTTAATGTTTTCCATACCATTTTTTTCATTACAAAAGCACAAAAAAAGTTTTTTAACTATTTATCGAATGATCTCATTTTCTGACCATCATAGCCAATATTCATTATTAATATTTCTTTAAAATTTTCATTGGATTTTCAATTAATATCATTATTAAATTTTTTCCATTTTTTATTTTTTGGAATGTAAATTATGTTTGTTATCGTTTTTATAAGATGATTGGAAGTGATTTTGATTAACAGTTTAAATACATTTTATTTTAAAAATCACCAATTTCCAATATGATTTGTTATTATAATGGTTATTAAAAATTATTAAGGGAAATATGTGCACCAGGGATATATACCTCTAATGCATTGGGTAAAAATTTATTATCTAGAAAAATAATGATTAAAATTAAATTATTATGAGTAATTTTGTATGGGTGAATCACTAATGAACATGATGATGAATTTTATTTCCCAAGGTTCCTAAAGAAGTTTTTCTATGAATTTGATGATTTTTAAATGGTAATATTGTAGGTATAATGAAAAGGTGTGGGTGATTTTAAATGAAAAATGTTTTTTTACAGAAATATCATCTTTATGGGTTATCATATTTTTCCAAGATCCCTTCATTTTTTTTATTCTTGATATGTGCTTTTAAAGGTTTAATTTGTGAAAATTATTATTTTATCATTTCATTAGGATTTATTTTATATGAATAAAAATTATTATGAAAAATGCAAACATTTTTATAGGATTCTGATATTTAAACTGGACTAAAAATTTTCCTTTATTTTTACATCCCTTATTTATATTTTTGCGCTCATTCCACATTTTCAAATTTTTTCAAAATATCTAAGGATTTTTAGAAACTTTATAAAGGTAAAAAAAAATTCTATGGTGAATCATCTAAAATAAATGAATAGTTCCTTGAATAAAATAAATATGTAATTTTATGAACCGGTTTTTGTGGAAAAAAATATATTCTATATGTAAATACCATTTTTTATGTAATGGTTTTCATAATTATCTAAAATTATAAATGTAAATGAAATTAGAAATATAATAATTTAAAATCATTGATATCAAAATTATATTTATTAGTTATTTAATTATTGAGGTTTTTTTAATAATTCTTTAATATTCGACATTGAATTCCTTCAGTACTATAACTTCATGATTATTCCTAAGTATTTCATCATTATCTATAATAATAAAGTACCTTACCGATTATTTTAGCAAAAAAATCATTTCATAACTTTTTGGGCACTCTAGGACTAATCCTAAGCAACCTCTTGATGATAATACACTTTTCTTGTAGAGAAAAAACAACTACAAATGGTTGAGAATCATAATAGTCAAACATATAGAAAAAAATCCATTAATGAAACAACAATAATATAATCATTGATAACCTATATAATTAATATCATATAAACTATCCCAATGTCATCCCTTACACAATTTCACACATGTCATATCATCACAACATCACCAACATCACCCATTAATATATCCCTAGGTATTTTCGATCCCTTGGCCTCTAATAAGCCAACCTTCCCAGGTTGTCAACAAATAATATCAAGGAACTAATTTCCTATAGAAAACTTACATGGAAACAAATATATCCAATTTAAAATTGTAAATTCAACTCAGTTTGTACCATCAAGACATTTGAGCCACCTGGAATAAAAGAATCAGTTTACTCTATCCTAGTCAATTATCTTTAGAAAACAAGAATTTTATCTCCTATATTGATTTAACAAGTTTATTATTCATTTGTTTCCATCATCAAGGAACCTATAAAAATAGTTTAAAAAATATATAAATCCATCATATCATGATTCAATGATTATTTTGATATTTAATCAATTTCCAAGAAATAAAATAAACTTACATGCCTCACCCTTTAGTCATTTTTATTAACATTTCATCTTTACAAGGTTAATCAATTTCCATGAATATAAATAATTCTTTAGAGAAATAATTAAATATCCAAATAATGGAAGACTATCTATAAAATGAAGAGTAAATATCAAAAAAATCATAACAACACATTTGATTATATTATCCAACTACCCTATTTATACCTTTAATTCCCATATCACCGAATATTATTAATTTATTTATGATGTTTTGGTTCTTAGAATAAATATAAACCACTATAAATTAATTCATGGTTTGAAATAATAACATCAATATTCAACATGTGATATTTATCCCAATATTGTATCATTATTTTATAAAAGAATAATAATATTAAAAGAAAATAAGAATATCCGAAACATGGGATTTACGACTTTTTCAACTTAATTTTTTTAAATTCTTCATATTCTGAAATTATAATAAGAATTATACATGAAATTATTCATTTAATGTTTCCTTTTAAAATTTTATGAATTTTATATTTTTTAAGGTTGATCTCATTTATTCATTTAAAGGAAATTAAATTATGATTAAATGAAAAATTGAAAAAAATAAATAAAAGATAAGTTGTTGATCCCCTAACTAAAAGAGTAGAGCTTTAAGAGCTTACTATACAAAAATATGAGTGTGAAATTTTTAATCAAGATCAGAAAACATACAAAAAGGATTGAATGATTTTCAGAATATTCTTGGGCCTTAAATGGTTATTTTTATTATCTTACACTTGAGAATAAAATTAATAACACTCAAATGAGGGAGAGACTCTGATTTTCTAAACCCAACAGAAATGTTTTCCTGATATTTTAGAAATATCCATCTAATATTTCCTATTTGAAATTCTAATTAATCTATTTCAATTAAATTTATATTACAGGATTAATTTTAAATTTAATGAAATAAATCAATTCAATGATTTAATTCAAACTTAATTTAAACTGATTTAAACCCATGATTTTCAATTAATTATCCCACTTATTTTCCAAAAAGATATTTTAGAATCCAAATAGAGAATGGGAAAAAATGATTTCCAATATATAAAAATTTATATTAAAGTAAAATACATGCATTGCATATGGGTAGGTCTAAACAACCCTTACAAAGCTTAAAAACCATGACATTTACCCAAGACATATGTGTTTCATAAGTGTAGTTTTAAAAAAAATTACATGTCTTCAAAAAATACATTTACACATCATGACTTCATTCATGTGGTTACCTTTTTGTGTGAAATTACACTACCTATATGTAGCACCAAACATATTTTTATCCATACATGACCATTTTAAAACCACCTACCTTTGGCATTAAATTTAAAATGATGCAATTTTTTTGACCTTCATGAAAATAAAATAATTTAAGTATAAAAGAAAATAATAAAGTTTATTCAAAAATAATAATTTCAATTAGATAAACTTTCAAATAATTAGAATAAAAATTTATTAAAATTTCTAAAAAACGATTGAAATAATATTTTAAATAATGAAGGTTAAAATGTTTTTTTATTTCTAAATTTACCTAAAAAATAATGAGTCCACTGTAAAATATTCATATTAATTATGGACTCAACACAATAATATTTTAAAATAATAAAATCACATTCATAATTTTTAAAATCATTTCCAAACAAAATTGTAAATTTATAAAAGCTCTCTCAAACCACAAAACACCAAATAATGAAAGGGGAAGAATTAGGAAAATTCTAAACCTTTACATTAGATATCTCTCTAAAAATTATCATCCATTATAATTAAAAAATAGATTAATCAATGGGAATAGTCAATCAACACATGAGATACTTATCAAGGATTTCACTACTTTAGGAACACAACCAACACACCAGAGGAACAAGCATACAAAAACACAACGTTAATTATAAACTAAAAAATATTCTCCTGGGGGAGATACCTCTCAGATATGTATAAATTCATATAAAAGAAGGACATCAAGGAATACAAGTGATCTCATATACTGGAATCAAAATGATCCTACATAAAAAATTAATCTCATGGATATTGAACAAAGATTCTTGAATAAAAAATATAAAACATAAAAGCACATGTGGATTTATGCTCCCAGATGAGACGTTCTCTCCTCTACACCCCTATATCATCATATTACATGAACTAAGGGAATATATCTCCTATGAAATACCTTCTCTTTATGGTCATGGATAACAATAGGTCTCTCCTCAGTGATCACATCATCATCAAAATCTATTTTAACCCAATCGATGATATGGGAATCATTAAGAAGATACCAAAATAGCTGCGACAGGTCGAAGACATCAGGATTTTGTTTCATCTATAGATCAAATGTTAACTAATACACAACATATCTAATATTCTTTAACACTTTGAAAGGTAAAATGAATTAATAAGGGAGATTACTCCAATGGTTAATCCTTCTCCTCTTATAATTAATAGATACCTTCTAGAACATGTGATATCTAACATCAGACTCCATAGGCTTCCTCCAATGATAAGAATTCGACCTATTAAGATCATGTGTCGGCTTCAGCAACTTGTGGATTACCTGTAAATTATTTGACATTCTATTCACCAATTATAGCAAGATAATTACTAACTCTCATACTTCAACCCAAAATAATAGAGATAAAAAGTACAGGCCCACAATTCTTCAAATAGATCCATTCCAATGATAGAGTGATAACTATTTCTATAATAAAACTCCCCCAAAGGTGGGTACATCACTAATAAACCTCTAACATTTAACACAAATGGATGTATAATGTCTTCAAGTGTCTGAATTTTATTCTCTTTTTAACCATATTTTTTTAGGAAAAGTGGATTTAAGGAATAACTAAGAAGAAATATCGCATTAAAGACCAATCCATACCGAGGAGGTAAAACAATGATTACAATATAATATGATCATCTTTGGAATATCATGAACCCTCAATACCTTCTCTAGATATAGCCGCATCAAAACATACATTAATCTCAAGTACTTAATTTCTAAAAATTGATAAAGATCATAAAGTGGTCGATGATCACAAAAATATCATCATAACATCCTTGAGGATGAGGAAAAGCACGGATAAATTCCATCGAGAAATCCCCCCACCTCCATTTGTGAAATTCAAGGGACTAAAGAAAACCACCAAAAATAATATGTTCATAATTCACACTTTGGAAGAACAAAAAATAAGAAATTTTTTTTAAAACTAAGCCTTTAAATCAAGACAAAAAAAATTGACTCCACAAAGCACAATACATCTTCACCACACCACGATGAAGCATCAGAGAACAACCTCAAGTATCATAAAAGGAAGGGAAAAAATTCCTTATAATATCACCCAATTTTTTTGACTTTAGACTACTCCTTATGGGTATCACAACTAAAAAATTTAGGACACAAAAATCATGCATTTGAATCATATAAATGAAACTCTTTCACATATTTTACCAAATATGACTATACTGTCATATAATAAAGGAATACCATATTAGAAAATTAACTATTATAAAGTGGCATTATAGAGAGTCCAGACATTACTATCTAAGAATCTCCAAACGCACACACAATATATCTATGTGACATTAATCTTTAAGCATCTACCATGAAATTTACTTTCCTCAGTTTATATGGAATCTCAAAGATGAAATACTTCATGAATCACATCCACTATCATTGGTCAAAATTCATATCACGTTGGGGGAAGATATACATCAATATCCTGTGATATGTGAAAACTAAAATGAGTTTGGTACACTGAATGTAATAAAAACTCATAATACCCATAATGACATTAGAAAGTAGTCTTTAAAATATCCCCATCCTTCACCCATATCTAGTTGTTTCTCAACTACATGATGATCTTTGGGAACCAACTATCTCACCTCATCTAGTCAAATAGATCATAAATCCATTAAAGAGGGTAGTTTTTTTCTCTGTCACATGATTCAACCAATGATAATCAACACAGAAATGTATAAAATATTTCTACTTCTTTGTAAACAAAACTATAGCACAAAACCTGTCAATAGTATATTACTGATTTGATTTCACAGCTCTCGCATCTTAGAATATTTTATCCTATTTAGGGACATCAATATATAAAGAAAATATCATTGGAACTCGAACATGAACATGATCTCTAATCAAGGATATTTTTTTAGAACTCTTTAGGAAATACATTATTGTGTTCTTTAATGACCTTGGTAGAAACACCACTACTTGATCCTTAATGGATCTCAAATTTATCCCATTCATTATGGAAGACAATGAATTATTTGGCCTCCCACAAATATGAGGGTCTTTCCCACTAAAAAACACTACCTAGTCTCCATAAATGTCAAAGTATATGGAAAATCTCTTGAATTAATTAAAAATATCCAAAACTAAATAAATATAATCCATGTTAAGGAATATGATTCAAGGATGTGTCCATAAACATAAGGAATCACCCTAAGAGAGGTGTTTCATAAGAATTAACTCACAATATTTGAACACACCATACAACCTTGCTCAAACTCTAATAGGTGTAGTTAATACTACGTGAAATTGAAGTCCCTCGACCTCAACTTCCAAATAATAGACTACAGTAGATTCAATGATGGAATATCAAGATCTTAAATCAAACAATGCATACCCCCAAGTAGAAAATAGGCACATAATACATCACACAACATCTTCTTTTTCATTGATAGAGTATATAATGCATGAATATGACCACTAACTTCTCTATGACCTATATAGACTTAATAGTGACTTTCTCTCTGGACACTCTCTACTCATTATCTATTAGGAAAAGGTATATCTTAGGGAATTCTTCTACCTACCCCTTCCCCTTTATACTGACCATAAGCTGGAATACCTAGTTTATTTTTTTTCCTTAGTTGATACTTCTACAATATTTGAGACATAAAGGTCTTACTATGCCATTTATTAATCCATAGGAATGGGTACAAGAGTGTCTAGTCCTAGTGAAATTGGTTGATGAAGGAAGGAATCATCTCAACACTAACAAGAACTACTTCTTCTTCTGATCATGAAACTCTGAACTTCTGATCATATACACTGCAAAAAATCATGATGACTCTCATTCCATGATGATATAAATTTAATGAGAATTATATAAATATCGTTATCATTTTTCATTACCTCAAAATATTAATTAAACATAAATAGGGTGGACTATATCTAGATCTTGATACACAAGCCTCCTTAAAATGGTTCACACATGCCTCCTTATCTAGGATGTCCAAATCCTAATAAAATATGTTCAAATTTCAAATATTAAACTACTACAAACATGGACTCCCTTGATAAATAGTAAGAATACTCTATTTTTATGTTTTCTATGTGTTAAGTAAATAAACCTATACAAAAACTAAACTTATTAATCTCCCATAAAACGATTAATTACACATGATCCCTAAGGGATAAGAGCCATCAATTTTGTGTTGACCCATGCATTCTAAAACACTTGGAGTGTCCGATATCAAGATTTATCATTTCCTACTATCACTCTACGGTAATCTTTTATCATGTATTGATAAATTTATTTATGATTATCTGGATAGATTCATCAACTTAGAGCCATTCCTATGAAAAAATAGTCACTCCCTAAACTTAGGTTGATGATATTTATGATTAATTATTTCATTTAAAACTATTTCACATTGTCTACCCAAATACAAACATCAGCAAAAAAAATCATGTTGCATCATCCTTACCAAGGGTCTCTACCCCCATGTAGTATCAATTCCCAAAGTACATTCAGTAAACATAAAATTCCTTACATCAAATCATAGGGGACACTAAAATATTGTTTCCAGTCTAGTATCCATTTTTGCATTACCTATTATATTTAGCTGATATTGTTCCCCTACGAGCCCAATAATCATCACCATTTTCTATCACCAAACACCATATTTTATCTAAACCATAAAATATAATACCACTCTATCATGATACCCCTATTACAGTACCCCTCTATGACTATAATTAATAGAAATAGATGACCCCATAATCCCAGATCAAATAGGTCATGGTTTCGATACTATCACTGAGGTTATACTCATATAAAATTGGACGCTTTTACCTCAATATATTTTGATGGAAAATGATAATATGAAACATATCAATCAAAACATATCATAAAAAATATTTATATATTTTTAGGGTAAAAATAATCTTTATACATAGTAGGATACACCCTCAAACCTCTTGTAAAAAATGTTAAGCAATAATAAAAAATCCTAGTGAATAAAAAAATGTGACCAACTCATCCCATAAATAGGTAAAGTTATATTACAAACCTTAAGATAGCTCACTAACCAAGTAACACAATCAAGTAACTTAGAAATTGATAATATATATGTGTGTGTGTGTGTACAAGGGTACCTCCCTTCCACCTCCCCCCAGATTTATTTTTGTCACACCACACCAGCTCTTGTCTTGTGTTAATCCCTCTCATGAATAATGCAACCCAGATAACATGAAACTCTATCAAATAAATATTTTCATATCATCATACATCACATTCATTCATTTCATATCCTATATATATAATAAAATTTTCATCACTGCCTAATCATTTCCATCATCTCATTCATAACCAGGTAGATGTTGGGGAGCCACCACAACCCATATAACATGCATTATACCACATTTCATCATAGATCATGTCAAGCCATATACTATAACATAACCATAACAACCTGGATATCTTCACATAATAACTACATTAAAAGTAATAATGTGGGATAGGTATTAGTTAGCCATTCTTCCATTGCAAACTTAGATATTGGGAAGAATACCCCCCCCCCTCCAAAAAACATTTGGGAAACAATTTCCCTACCATATCGAGTGGTGAAGAATGTGAAAAAAATATATAAAGAATATATATAACAAAACCAAACTATGGGAAAATACCAATCCTTATACTCATCTTCAGCTCTTGTGTGTGGTGGTGATGATTAATTTCAGGGGGTAGGGGTTTAATTTTCTTAAATTATTTTACCACTTCACTCTTCTCTTGGTCACTATTTGGTCCAAATAAAGGGTTTCTTAAATGCTACTCCTTATTTTATTTCTATAATGTATGATTGAATTAGGTATCAATGTTCTGGTAATTATTTTTCTTTTTAATTACTACATGTGATTTTTATGTTTGATTCATATTTTGGTGTGGGATGAGTAACATAGTTTATATTCTACTTTAATATGTCTTAATTCATAGTAAATGGTTAATATTATGAAAATGTCTCTACATATGGTGATTTAGAATAGGAGATAATAAATATGGAAGATTTATTATGTTCAATTGAACCCTTTTTATGACATTATATATTTTTATACATGATTATATGTGGGGATAATTTTATGAAATTACCCATGTAAAACTGGGATATTCTAGAAATGGAATAATAAATAAAATCAAGAATATAATAATTAGATATGGGACGTGACAAGACTTTCAATATCCTACTATTAATAAATGTTCCACGTACTGTATAAAGGTACTTAAAACCATTCATAATGGTAATTTAATAATATCATAAGATGTGTAAGGTTAATTCTATCATTGAATAAAGGTGGATTGGGTTTTATTCATATTGTGTAAAGGTGAAGATTCATTACATAAGGGTAGAGTGAATTTCCCTTGCGTAAGATATTCTTATAGAACTCTAAAGGGGAAAAATGTTTACCCTTATATAAACCCCACATCATGTGTGTAGGTAATATATTTATAATTATTTCCTTTTTATTTTGTTATAACATTAAGAGACTATATTTTCATGAGATAATAAATATTTTGAGTTAAAAATCCTAGAAAATATAAAAAAAATATTATTTTAATCTTAATATTATAATTTAAATAGTTAAATTGTGTGAATTAAATAGATTTTTAAGAATAAATGGTAAAAAATTAGAATATATATATCTATTCCAAATAATATAGTAAATTTATCACTATTTTGATATTCATGAATGAATATATCAAATTAATGTGAGCCTTCGCTCATTATTATTATATTGAAACTAGAGAAAATAATGACACCCACTGTACATAGTATATGTTTTAATGGGAATTTAAGTATTCTATTTGGATGTGAGAATGTATAAAAGAGATCCTATACATTTACAGTTTTTGATAAATTTAATGTATTTTTAATAATGGAAATTAGCATATTCATGTATCGGAATGTTTAATATTTCTTGTCATTTGTGACTAAAAACATTTTATGATATTCATGTCCTCATATATTTTAATTATAATTATAAATTATCTCTCCTTTTAAATCTCCTATTATTATAATATTGCATTCATTCAAACATCACATGGTTAGAGGCACACCCACAAATTTTTGAGTTCCTTTTATAAAATACCATTGGATTTACATGATCATTCGGTGTGAGATATGATGGATTTTATTTTAGATATCTTGGCGGTATAGACATTAATCACACCATTTACATCACCTATATATTAAGGTAGGGGTTTCCAACTTTTTATAATTTTGAATATAGTATTCTTAATATGGTAATAATACTTTTATCATAAATCATTAAATCCATAACCCCTTGAATTATCATCCACTTGTACTGAAATATGATAATCATCATCTTTCACTCTATTTGATACAAATTTATCAAAAATACCCACCTCTAAAACCCATAATGAGACATCATAGGATATTGGAGTGAACATTTATGACCTCCCTCCAATGGGACCTAAGTTGGAGACCAGGATCAAGGGAATATATCATGATAATGGGAGTAAATACCATTTAAAACCTAGGAAAAAAGAATAAAACACCTAATCAACACCCGAGGTTTTCCATATAAGACATATTTATTACCATAACCTAATTTCATATAAATTTTATACATTTATAAATGTAGAATAAATACATGAAATAATATTATTAAAAAGATTAAATCACCCTTTGAATATATCAAAGATACCCAAATAATATCATTAATCTCTCTCGAACAATCCTGAAAATACTTTGTATACTGTGGTGGTGTATGCATTCGAAATTTCTCAGTAAGAAAATTTTTCATTTAGAAAGATATTTATATAAAAAATGAACTTAATTATTACTTGTTAGTGAGTACACTACCACATTATACAATTTATTTTCTAGTCAGGCCAATAAATATTGGAGTTGTTGTTTAAGTAGCTTCGATGGATTTGAAGGATGGTTTAGTGTTTCTTTACTATTTATGAATGTATTTATTTTAATTTGATAAAGGAATGAAATGTAAATCGAATTTTCTAATAGAATAATTAAAAAAATTGTGGTATTCCTTAGGGTCTGAATAGTGGGTTTAATATTTTCTACTGGGTTTTTAAAGTTAAATGCCTCCAATTCTCAAAATAGATGCTCTCAGTGCTAGTTACCAATCAATTCCCTATTAGATGTGGGATAATGGGTGGTATAAATTATATTATCTTCCAAACCAATAGTTGTTTTAATGGGTTTCAATCTTTTCAAAATTGGGGGAGACCACACCCATAGAAACTGGTGTGGTGGTACTGAGTAGCACTAGTTGGGAACCAATGTGATTATCCAAACTGGATAGTTAGACTTCGCCATGCTATATACCTTGGAATATTGAGGTGAATAATAGTTCCATTTTACCTAAACTATTGAGAAGTTCTAAATGTATATCTTGACATCAAAAACACATTTCACCACATGGTGGTGTAATCTATGGTGTTGTGCAAAAATGTTGAAAATAAAACATGTTATTGTTGATATTCAACATGAAAAATATGGTATTAAATATATTATTATTAAATTTTAAATCATTTAAATGAAAGGAAAAATTCATAGGGTGTTTATGATGTCTTTTAAATAATATATAGACATTGATAAAATTGGAATAAAATATAATTTTAAGGACTCAAAACTGATTTTTTTTAGAAAAATTAATAAATTAATATAAATTAATATGAAATATATAGAAATGAAATAGTTTTTTAGAATAGTGAGGGGTTTAAATGAGATAATCTGAATTTTGGGTAATTTAGAAGTGTGTATTTTAAATATATTCTTATTATTCTTATTGTCTCCATCCTATTTCATTTCCAATTTTATTCATCAAATGATGAACTTATGGGCAGAATGTAGGGTTTTTCCAAGGGTTGTTTAATGAAACAAGATATTTACCTCATCCAATCCTTTTGATATTTAGTTGGGTAGGTTTCTTTTCTCTTTATTTTTTATATCTTCATTACTCTTAATTCTATAATTTTAGATTGTGGAAGCAGTAATGGTGTTCTATTATATTGAATTTTAGTTAATTTTATGACACTTATGGTTAATATTTTGAACCATTATGTGATGGTGATTGGTTTGCGAAAGAAATTGTAGAGTCATGGTTGATCAACTCTGTTATCTTGGGTTAAAGTTTTTTTCATATTGAGGTAAATGATTTTTGAGAATTATATATATCTAGTAAAACCAAATGGTTCTTGATATGATTTTACAATTACAAGTTACCCTCATTAAGCCTATGTTGCAAATATTGAAAGAAAATTGAATTGAATGACTTCAATTTCTATCATTCCTTCTGATTTTTTCCCCTTAGTAGTATACCCTAAGATATATTTATTTAGATGATGGTAAGTTAAACCCTTTACTTGGGACTAGTCCAAAGTTATAGTCTAGGGAAAGGGGTTACCATCATAAATTATACATTGCATTTTATTACACATCTCTTAGACCTGGTGTGGAGATTCTTCACTCAAGGGAAGGGTTCCATGAATATTATCTATCATTATTTAATTGGACTTTCCACTCAAACCCAATGATGAATAATTTCTCCTAATATAAGGAGAATGTTGTATGATTTTAATTTTTATTCCATGGATTTTTTTCCTAACATTTTCATTCCCTATTTTTAGTTCACCTTGTTATGTTGTGATAAATAAAATTTATGGAAACTTAATGGTAGGTAAAAAAGGATGGTTATAAACATACGAATGGTAAGGTAATAAAGATGTATGGTTATTTATAATATCATGGATTATTTTTATTGAATTTGGTTACAATATTATTACATTTACTTGATAATTTAGGTTTAATTATATGTGAAGTGATGGGAATGGAATGGATATGAGAATATAGAGTCAAAATTAATATAAGTGAAAATATCTTGATGATGAAATAATTAATGAAGGGATAATTAGGAAAATTAGTTTAAAAATTGATGTATTTACTATTTCTACATGTAAATATATGTAAGTTTAAAGAATGATATCGAACATTTTGGTGTAAAATCGATATTCATTAGAGGAAATTAATATGGAAAGGGGGTTATAGAATGAAATATAAATGGTTTATCTAAAAAATAAACATTGATGTTTTTTTAATTAAAGTATATAATATTTGTATTTTTTATTATATTTGATCCAAGTTTTGTATTTTTATTTAATGATATCCTCTATTTTAGTTTGGGGATGGGATAAGGAGAAAAAATTAGATATTTTATTTAGGATCAGATGAGATTTCATTGGCTGTATATAAACTATAGACGAGATGGGGAGTGTTGTTACTCTCCCAAGTTTAAAAAATAATATAAGAGACTCTTTTTCCTTAGATTAATTCCTTATATCTTGGGTTGTTAATAATAATCTAGTTATTATTTCAAGGAAGGGATAGTTTAGGCTACATGGTAAATTTAGTTTATGTTTGGAAATTTGTGTGGCTCTATGATTAGTTATATGAGGGTTTCAAAAGTGAAATGTCTAGTTAGGATAAATGTCATGGATTATGAGTTTTCATTTGATGCCTAAATTATTCTGATAATTTTCATGAAAAATTGTTTATAACATGGAATATTTATATTAATTTGTAACTAGAATATAGATTGGAATATTTTATAATATTTATATTAGGTTACATGATATGAATTAAAATGGATGTGTAGACTTTTCATATTGTGAAATATATTTTTCAAATAAATGATCAAGATAAATAATAGTGAGTCTTAATGATTAAGAATTTAATTGTTTATGGGATTATGGTTGAAAATATATAAATATTACTAGGGAAAATTTATTTCAATGGAATAAATCATGTTTGGATGATAGAGTTAATTGATGCTTAATTAAATAATGTCCTTATTAATAATATTATTAAAATGTTAATATATGTTGAATTATTATCCAATTTATTTTTTTAATTTTATATAAGAATGGTTGTGATGATTACTAATATAGTATTCTTGTTGTTTAACACTATATTAAACTTCGTTGTTATGTAATTTTTTTTGACATCATATGATAATTTTACTTGTTATATATATTTCAGGGGTGTGATATTATTCATGGAATCTATATCACAGCAGTATTAAAAATGTGTGATGAGTTCACATGGTGATGAAGTTATTGAAATTATGTGGGGATGGTTATAGTGATGAACATAGGTTGTGATGGTTTCATGGGGAGTAGTGGAATAATATAGTTGTGATGGTATCACAGGGTGTATGGTGATGGTGTAGTTACAATGGTGGTTATTATTCACTGTATTTCTATTTAATTAGTGAGGGTTCTCTTAATAGTTATCTATTTGTTTGATATGAAATGGCTGTAGTTGACATGTAAGAGTGGATGGATTTATATTTTTTTTGCACCATTTCATTAATTATATATTATTATTATTTCCCCATACATATATTGGTATATTGTGATACTAATAATTTTATAATATCAATGGTTGGAAATAGTTCAATTGTGGTTATTTTAAGACATGGTTTATCTCTATTTTGATTGTGATAGTCTGGGTTGTGAATGTCTTATTAAAAGGATGAAATAATTTGTGATATGGTAAATAAAAGTGAAGATTGTTGAAGTGGTGTATGTATTATATTTGGATATTTTTTATTATCATTATTTTTATTAATTAAATTTTTCATAATTTTTGTTTCCACATCTAATAAAGAGCACCATGTATATATTATCAAGACGCAACACTAGCATATCATAAAACAAATTCAATACACATGGGCCTCAGCCTAGTTGGTTAAGCATCCTTAAGTGCATTCATGAGACCCAAGTTCAAAACATGGTAGAGGCATATTTCCAGTACTTTAGTTGTAATGTAGTAGGAACTATAGAAGAACTATAAACTGTATGGTACTGTAGCAGAACAGTACATTATAGAGGCACTGTAGCCGAACTATTCATTGTGCGGTACTATAGTAGGCACTGTAGCAGTTATTGTAGCAGGTACTATTTTGTACTGTAGTAGCTAGAACTATTCACCTTGGGCCACCTGTTTGGGCTTGGAGTCCTTAAGGATTTAAGGCCACCCAGGCCTTCGGGTTAGTAGGGCTTTCGGGCCACCTCAAGGCCTTCAGGCCACATGCAGTTACCCTAGACAGACTCTACAAAAAAAGAGAAACCCAAGAAGAGGATTCAGAGCAGGTGCACTCACCAGAGTAGAGCCAAATATATTTGTCAGAATGAGAGGGTATGGCTATGCCATCGGGACCATCCTGTGCTTGCACGAGAAGACTACCCAAAAGGTCATGCGATGGTGGATATCTACTATTATGATTTATATGATGGGGAGGGGAATTTACTTGTAGATAGTCTACTTGAATTCTCCAAGACCTTCGGGTTATTTAATCTCTTAATCCTACTGTCCATGTAATATCTGAGCCTACGGGCCCTGTAAGGGTTCCCCCATATCCCTTGAAAGAGGGGTTATCAAAAATCAATAAAAATGAAGGCCATTGGGCCATTCGAGGATAAAACAAATTCAATTATAATATCCCAATTAAGTATTATTTATTTTCATTCACATATCACAGAATAATATTAGTTTTTATGTTATTCTCAGGTTATAGTATAAATATAAACCTCTAAATGCTATTTCCATATTATAAATAATATCATCAATCTACTACAAGAAATATTCAACTTATATTGCATATTTATTTCTATTAATTAATAATATTAATAATTATTCTTATTATTCTTATTATTATAAATTAGAATAATAATAACTACAATATATGATTTACAACTTAATATTATTCCTTTTATGAAATTTATATATCATGAAATCATATTAAGAATACTGTATGTAATTGTTATTTTTCACTTTCCTTTGATACTGTCAAAAAATTTATCTTATTTAAGGTTTAGCCCATATATTCATCCAGAGGAGACTAAATAATAATTAAATAAAACATTTATCATAATAAAATATAAATCACTAATCCCTTTCATATAAAATAGTATCTTCAAGAATGAACCACACCATAACAAGAGAAAGAAAGAAATAATCAGGATTTAGAAACTTACAAGAAGTCTTGAGCAATTTATAAAATATTGAAAGGTCTTGGAAGGTGATGTTTTATTTCTAATACATGGGATGAAAAATATAGAATAATCAAGTGAGGGATACTCTTTGATTTTCAAGACACAATAGATAGTTTTTTTTATTTAAGAAATATGTGGTTAATATTTATTATTTCAAATACCCGTTAATATATTTACATTTAATTTAATTAATGTAGTTAATTTTATATATTATAATATTTTTTAAGTCAAATATTTAAGTCAATATTCCTTGAAATATATTTAAAACCACGATTCTCAGTTAATTATCCCATTTATTTCCATAAAAACATTTTATAATTGAAATTGAGAAGAATATAATTATTTTAATTATAAACAAAATAGATCATTACATATCATGCTAGTGTCATAAAAGGGTAGATTCAAAGAACCCCTATATAACTTTAAAACAGCAACCCAAAAGTAAGACACAAGTATAGTGTAAGGATTATTTAAACTACCATTACATGGTTTCAAAAAAAATGAACTTTACATAGGTTGATTTCCTTTAAACAATTACCTTTACTCGAGATATTACACTACATATATTCTACACAATACATAGTTCTACCTAGACACAACCATTTTAAAATAATTACCATTTATGCAAGAGATAAAAAATGAAGGAAAAGTGATGATCTTTACAAAACTCAAATAAAATTTTCATAAAGGTAAAAAATAAGGTTTAGAAAAAAAAATTCAATTAGATAATATTTTTATGTAATGGGAATAAAAACTTATTGAAATATCCAAAATTATAATTTAACAAAATTATAAATAATGAAGGTTAAAATTTATTATATTTTCAAAATTCCAAAATTTAATTCCGAAATAATCAAACCACATTAAAACCATAATATGAATTATGTATTCCAAAAAATAAATTTAAAACATTAAAATTAATTTAATAATTTTAAAAAACATTTCCAAATAAAATTTTAAATTTATTAAAAGATCTCCCAAAACACCAAACACTCTAGAATGAAATGGGGAGGCTCAAGAAAAATTTTTACATTTACACTAATGGAGATACATGGAGTTGATCAATGACTGTGAATATATAAAAAATCAACACACTAGAATGTAAAACAAGAGGGTCAATGCTGAAATCCAGACGGATCATAATAACTTACCTATTATAAGAATTTTAATATCCCCAATACTCTTGGATTTGTAAATCATATACCTGAAACCCATAAGAGATGGGGAGATATCCTATCTTAATCTAATGAATACTCAACCATACATCCATGTGAAGATATAATAGGAATATAAGTATGTGCACATAGCTCATAATTCCTTATCCATCCTAGAATCACAATGATGTGTAGGGATACCAAGGATAATTTTTATTGGTATAACTTGAAGAGGGATATTTTAGAGTATATATTATGATTTTTGGTATTATATAATGTTGAAGAACAATGATATACGTCTACGGTGAAGATGTAACCATTACACATATTTGTATGGAGTTGGGAAAACATAAATATGGGTTTCCCTTTAAGTATTCCTAAGACCTATGTATGATATACTTCTATTTGGGTTATACATGATCAAATTATGAAGTATGAATAATTAATTATTATTCAATAATATTTGTCACTCAATAAACATTCTAATATATATATATTCAAATTTTCCCATAAGGTTGTATGGAGTACCACTCTTAATTATATTTGATCACGATCTAAGGATTACTTAAATTTCTTGGAGAAATATTCTTCAAGAATTGGATATAGGAATTACATTTATGAATATTTACCATCCTTGGTATGATGTTCAATTTTAACAGACCATTAAGAACCCATAAGATGTGTTGAGATACTAAAAAATGGGTCTTAAATGTTTTTGGGGTCAACACTTTTCCCTGAAATATTTATCATATAATTATAGTTTCCCTTCAAGCATTAAAATGGAACTATATGTGTCTTTATATAAGAATAGGTTTAAAACTCTATTTTTTTTTGATAAAGAATGAGATCACAGGCTACTAAGACTAGATCATCCTCAATAAATGATCATGAATATTCCAAATATTCATCAAAACATTATGATAATACAAATTATATAAAAGAACTATATTATTAATCATTTATGAGATTTGGAGTTTGAATTGGGAGATAATGAATTGAATAAAATATCACTATGGAAGTTGATTATGAGATTAAGGAAGAAGGTAAAGTTAATACCTATATACATTATCCCTTTTAAAATCCTATATCATGTGGAGATGGTAGCTTCATTACTTAAACTTCAATAGAACCTATCACCGTTTTAGGATATCTTCCACGTATCGCATTTATAGAACTACATAATTGACCCATCATATGTATTGACCTCAAAGATAATATAATTGGGACACAGTATCCCTTATAAGGAATAACCCATAGAAATATTATATCCTATAGATAAAGTACTATAAAAAATACCACCTACCTGGTTATCATTTTTTAGAGGAATGACCTGTATGAGGAAGAAACATGGTAGCCAGATGATGTAATCAGGAAAAAAGTACCCTCATATGTTTTCATCAGAGGAATGAAATTTCAAGCTTGAAATTATTTTAATAAGTTTGGATTGTAACACCTCCAATGGACCGAAGGCCTTCATTTTTTATGTTTGGATTGTAAAACACTATTATTTTAGTATTAATTTCCCCTAAAAAAAATTATGTGTTTGTGATGGAGTATAATATATAAAACACTAAACTAAAATGAAAAATGGACATATTTTATTATGATATAATATTTAAATAAAAAAAATTAAATACATTACATGATAACTAAATGAAAAATAATTAGTAAAATTACTAAAGGAATGAAACCCCAAGTGAATAAAAATATTATTAGGTTGAAATTCTCAATATCATGATTTTCCAAGAAGGTCATGCCATCGATGATAACGAGAGAAATAAGAAAATAATTTTAAAATATGATTACCATATTGAAAAGTAAATTATATAATATATTGAAATTTTTTATAGATATATGTAAGGATATATATTGGAATCTAATATAGTCATTAAATGTATGGTGGTTAGACATATCATTGTTGGATATATCGTTATTAGATATATGTATATTTAATACCCTTGTATCCAATAGGTTCATTGAAGTTGTCTCATTGCTTATAACAAATTAAAAATAATATAATTTGTTATTTTGTAATGAAATAAAAATATAATATTTAATTAAAATGATTTATTACAAAAATATGTATTTATATTTATTACATATCATAATTATTATTTTTATTTTTAAATTAGGATTTCAATTTTTAATAAAATTCAATGAAATATTATAAAACCATTATATTGTTAAAAACAATGGTTAGTAGAAAAATAATTAATTTTTTGGATGAGGTTAAAATCATTCAATGATAAATAGGGATATTTTTCAAGGAATTATTTTTTTCTAAGTATTACATATTTTATATTAATAAATTAAAATTATTAGTTAAAAAATATAGATATAATAAATTTTATTTTTTCATTTGTAAAAAAATATATTGACACACATTTAATTAGAAATTAATATCGAATATTATTAATAACACTTAATTTTTTAAAAGACATTTTCTAATAAAAATTATTTCTCTATACATTTTTTAATTTTCCTTTATGAATTAAATATATCATATTTAGAAATTTAATTAGGTAAAATAGATTCAAAAAATTTCAATCATCATGTAAAAATTAGGAAAGGTTTCATTAAAAATTTGTAAAGAAATAAGTTACCAAGATTAAAATAAAGTTTCCACGGTAAAGGTAAATTGAGGTAAAATGGTTAATTTAAGGGATAAAAGACTAAAATGTATATAAAATAATCTATAAATTGTGATTATTAGGGTATTAATGTCCCATGTCTATTATTTTTCAACATTTTATCCCTCTTTAATGTAATATAACAACCTTACACCAAAGGGAATGTGTGTTTGTGGAAATGTCACTCAAAATCACCTATAATAAGACTCATCTTACACCCATCCCAAACCAAACTTTTATTTTATTTATCTCTTTAATAACTACAATAATTACCACTCTTAAATCCTTAGTGTTCTTTTTTTCCCTCTAGTTACTATAAAGATTCATAAATCCTTCATTCTAGAGGAACAAATTTTGATTATATAAGGATTCATCCAAGTAAGTATCTAGTTATTCACCATCTTTTTCAATTAATTTTTTATATCAAACATTTAAAATTAACACTATCTACTATAATTTTTTTATATAAAAAATTATTATTTTTTTGGAAATTATATATCTATTATATAATTGTTTTCAGTAATTTTTTCATTAGTATAATATGTTCTTGTTTAGGTCAATTCAACCACCAACCTGAATGATGTTATACAAAAACTATATATTTTTTCATATATGAGTGTCAATACATTATTATTGGCCATATATGATATTAAAAATTAAATTACATAATTAATATTGTTCTTTAACTATGATAAAGATTTAATGATCGTTATAAAGTAACTCATTATTATTAGTAATTTAAATGAAAAAAGCTGGTTATTAATTTTATTCTCACAAACCATACTCATACCTTCTATAAAATTAAAATGATAAAAAATAAATCACTAGATCATATTTACATCATTACACTTACTAATTCGTGAATGATTAACTATTTATCACTTAATAATGATAAAATTTGGTATTATGAAGCTTGTATGAAACAACAGATTTATTATCATTAGTAGATGAATGTAAACAATAACTAACTAATATAGGCATAACAAGTGATTATAATTGAATATTATAAAAGTTAATATAAAATAATATGGTTTCTAATAAATTATTAAGATGGATATTATACATTATATTAAATCCCTTTCATGGATGTCCAGAGTAAAGGTAATGGTTTATTTTCTAATCTCACATTGAAATGGAGATCGTCTATGTCAAAATTTATATTTTTTAAAATTCTATGTACTTTATCTTTAAAAAAATTTATTTAGTTCTAATCTAGTAATTTATTATTCTTATATGTATTTTTAACACTTTAACTCTCATTCGATTACCATTCAACCAAATTGAATCTTATAAGTGGTGCTAATATTTTATCTTCCATTAGATCAGAAATCATTATCCAATATGATCATGTTTTAAATTTACTTTTCTCAATTTCAATATCCCTACTTATATGATTTATTTTGATAATTTTATATCTTATTTAATTTTTTTATGCGTTAATGGAGTCCTTTTTTAACATTTTCTACAAGGTCCGTTTTTTTCACCATATTATTTTGTTTTTTAAGATTTTTTTTCAAGTTTGCATAGTTCTACAAATTAATTTAATTATCTCATTATTTTTCTAAATAAAATTGTTCTTCAATTATTTCCTTTTAATATAAATGATTAAAAAAATCTAATGGATATTTCTTCTAATTTTTCAAAAAAAAATTCCAACGCACTTACAAAGTGCTTTCTATATATATTCATATCCTTTAAGGTTTCTTATGTTTCATTGAGGATATTCTCTAATTATATCATCCACCTAATTTATCTAATTATATTATGATAATTTATTGTATAAAAATTTATGAAACATATTTTTTTCTCGTATTTTAATTAATATAGGATGGGATCATAAATGATTTCATGTTCTTGTGTCATAAATATGTATGATTTTTTCATTATTTTGATTGGTTGAAAAATAATTATATAGATCATCAATTAATTGGATAAGGAATTATATCTAATGAGAAGATATATAAGTAACTGGGGAGATAAAACAACCCCATAAGTTTAACGGAATGGGGAATGAACCAAATTCACTATACTATGGGACTATATCAATAATGTGATTGTGGTATTGGTAGTTATACTTGACATTAAGAATTATTTTCTATGATTATGTATGGGCCATATTGATATGTTATCACACATTCATTTATTATTTTATATGTATTATTATAATTTTCACATGATCCCACGTTCTTATGCCTCATATTATATGTTATGTTGAAATAATTACATCATGATTCATGATTTATGATTAATGTTTATTGGGTGTGGTTTTCTTATGTTATGTTCATGTACATTGATTATATTCTCATACAAACATGTTCATATTATGTGATTTTATGATATTTGATTGATATCTCTTATGCTCACTAATTATTGAACAAATCATCTCACCGTTTCTTTTTTCCATTCCCTAGGTAAGGAAGAAGGGTCTTGGGTATGATATTCCAAGAATGGTATCATGTGTAGTGGTTATTTGTTGGAGATGTAAAAGAATGTTTGTAAAATACGTTGATTATTTTTCTAGTCTCAAAATATGTATAACCTATAGGTTATAGGTTGTGATTTAATATGACATGTCATTAATATTAATGTAAAATGATTTAATACATATGTGTTTTATGGTAATATTTTCTCATTGGTTAAATGAGGTTTGAATTAGGAAATATTTTCACTATGAATTCAAAGAACTTCACTATCTTCATGAAGTTGTTTTGACTCATTTTTTGGAACATACAATAGTGTAATAATGTATAATAAGTAGTACCAACAATGATATTATACACAAAACCTCTAGATATTAGTTGAGATTTATATTTTTAAAAAAATAAATCACAATCAATTTCATGCTAAAATATTTTAAAATAATAAAAAAAAAATCCATTCATCGTTTCATAAACATTTGTATAAAATATTTAAAAAATTATCAATATGGGTAAATGAAGATTTGTTTGGGAAACACTACCCCTATAATTGATATATATAGCTCCATGAATGTTTTATCAATATTTTTGAAGGATATTATAATGTAATTGTTTTTTTCTTATTAGTTCATATTAATCATTTAAAATGTCCCTTATTATGTTATTTTTAAATATAAATTCTATGAATTAACTTTATATTTTCATCCTATAACTTTTTTTTCAAATGTTTTTCACACTAAGTCACCCATACATACACCATTAACATGAAAATATTTTTGTAGACACTATAATTCTATCATTATTAAATTATCTTCGCATATAGAAAGGGAATAAAATGTATCTTAATTTAAAAAGTAATAAGTTTTTTAATTTTTCATTATGTTTAATAAAAATGGTTATTTAATTATTACACATGATTTTAAAAAAAATTCTGTTAAACTCTGGAACACCATGAGAGGGGTGCGATGAATCTGGGATTCAATTTTTTCTTTGAATGAGACAGATCTTATAACCATTTTAGTTGGAAACTTTTTGAACTGTATTATGGAATCAAGAAATTATAGAAACAACCATATGTAGAAATAGAAATATAAAAAATAGATTTACTTGGTTAACCACTAAAGGGGTGTCTAAGGAAAATATGCCAAAAGTGTTTTAGTTACACCTGAATCCACTAAACATTACTAGATATTGAGGATAAAAATTGATCTAATATTTTCACTCCATACCAGACACACTTCCTTTAAAATATTTTTAAGGTTTTCACATTACCTCCCTCAAAACACATCAATCAACTCCCCCTTTCTCACTTATTTGGGTGAAGTCTTTCTCATTATATCAACTTGAATCTCACTTCCAAACCATGTTATGTGAATGTAATGTTAGTCATCATGTATGCCTCCTTATAATGAATCAATAAATTCCAAAAACTTTTACCAAGCTCAAGTATTCTCAAATATTTATCTTTCCTGAAACACCCTTTTTCATGAACGCCCCTTTTATTTCAAAAACTATTAGCTTTCGTGAAACTATAACCACTATGAAATTCAAATCAATCATAAAACTCTCAGTTTTAATGGAACTTTGAACTATCATGAAACATTAAAATTTCATGAAAGTCCTTCATTTAATTTCATTGGATTCAATTATGTTTCAAAAATTCTTTTTTTAAAACTTTGGTTAACATAAAGTTCAAGATTCAGGTAAAAATTATGTTTATGTAAAACCTTTATGAAATTTGAGAGATCACCCCTTTACAAAAAACTTTTTTTATTCTCATTTGAAAATAAGCCGATAATTTATAGTAATTTAATCCCCTTAAAGAAACATTTAGTCTCATACTAACCTTTTTTTAATAACTCTTCATTTGATTTCATGAAACTCGCTTTCTTCACAAAATATTTAGGGATATTTTTTATTAAAAAACTTCTCTTAATCGTGTAACTTGCAGTGTTTTCTCATTGCCTTACTAATATTTTGGGAAACATAGTTTCATTAATCTATAAACCTTGATGACACTAGAATTTCATGAATTTCATTTCTCTTCAATATTTTTAGGATCTAGTCCTTGAAATCTATCTTTCAAGAAAATTTTCACTTCCTTGAGACTTTGGAGAGAAAATTTTTGGAAAACACTAAGAAACAACGTCACCGTCAACAATGAATCCAACTACATTATAATGTCACTTGGTTTGAAATATCCTTGATTAACCAGGTGTGGATTAAGAACAAATAAAAAATGCAATGTATTCCCATATGTGAAAGCCCTTGGTACAAACGTTGTCTATTTTCATATAGTAATAAAAAAATTTATTGATATGAGAACTCTTCCCAACACATTCTGTAAAATGGGATAAATATAGCAATTAGATTGATAAATATTTATTTCAAAAAAATAAATCAATTTTTTATATCACATCATGTATTTATTATAAAATCAAATTACATACCATTTTTTTATTAGGTTTTGTATTCCCCGCCCTTGATTATCGGAAAGGGATGATGGTTGTGATTCTTATTACTGGTTATCATAAAACATTTTTTTTTAAAATTAACCTTCATGAAATTGAATGTTTTATAAATTTAATTCCAAATAAATTAAAATAAATTATAATTCACCATAATGTCTCACTCTTCACACATGGTAATGAAGGAATCCCAATTATCTTGAGATATGGTGTTTTTATACATATATGTGGGTGATGATTGACCTACAACTTAATATATTTCATATAGTTAGTAGAAAGATTCATTAAAATGATATGTGGAATTTTTGAATTTATTTTATAAAAATATTATCCTATAATATTCTAGGATAATAGTATTGTTCAAAAAATGATAAAGATGATTAATATTTCAGAAATATTTTCATAAAAAAATTTAATAAACATGTCATCACATGTTAATAAAATTAAATTTCAGTTGTAATGTTATTTTTTCATGTGAAATGAAAATTTTATTATTCCTTTATTATGGTGGAATAAATACTTTACATATAATAGAGAGTAAAAAAAAGGCATACAAGATAATATTAATAAAATCTATAAAAACATCATTTCTATTTCATAAGGTTAGTAGACAAATCAACGTTGAGATGGATCACCAATCATTCCAAAAAAGTTCACATATCCTAAATTTACTCCTTATTGAGGCCATCCATTTAAAAATAGCATCATTTTTTTATAAATCCATTGTCATTAGTCTCTAGTGAACTTATCAAATATATCACTACCAATCAATAATTTCATATTCCCCTCTTTATTCAGTTGAACATTGGTCTTCGTAGAATTTGTGGATTACACTAAAATTTTACCGAAAAAATGATATGATTCATGTACTGATAGAGTAAAATTTATTTGATTGTATTTATATCTCATGTTATTGTCTTTTTAGTGGAGGGATATTTATCTTCATTGTTTATATTTTTTCTAATTTTAGATTAAATCCCTCCTCATCAGATAAAATTTTTTGTATTTCTTATCGATATTATTTTCCTTCGTTAGATTGATAGCCACTAGAGCCTTAAATAGATTATTAGTAATAAAAGGATCATTCAGCCAGGATATAATTTGAGCAAATCCTTCAATTTAATTAATTATTTCAACACATATAGTTTCTTATTAGTTTGAATTTTTATCAAAAAAATTTAAATCTAATGAATCTAAATTAAAAATAGTGTCTTATTAATAGAATTAAAAAACTAGATATTATAAAAAAATATAAGAGAGCAACCATTTATATTAGAGGCACTCCCAAATTCTACTCATTGAAATTCGGCTGAACAAAGGTATAAATAAAAACTACTCCTCTACTACAATTCCCTATAGGTCCATATATCTTCTTAAATAATTCATTGGATGCAAAAAAATGTATATTTTCATTCGGATTTTGTGGAGAAACCCATATGATAGGGTTACCCCCATTCATATATTTAGGGATATATTTAGGTTACCTTGATGAAACTTGATCCTTATATATACACAAATGTTTTCTACTTTCACCACAAAAATAAAAATTTTAAATTCTATAATATTTTACACTTTTGGGAAAAATAGAATAGAAATATTAAAATAATTTTTTGGAAAAAAACCTTATGTTTTACATTTAATTCATATCTATTTTGGTGCTGGAGAATAGATATTCAATTTCTTACAATGTTTGGAAATTGTGGATTGAGTGATTCCTATTTTGGAAGCATCAGTTTTGATTATGGAACTAAATAAACTCATGATAAAATTTAGAACTTTTATTCTTAATAAAATGATAATGAGGTTATTGAGACCATTCCATAGAAAAATTGTTTGATAATTTTCTTTATCATGCTTGTTCAGATTCCATTTTTTGAGTAGCATCAAATCTCCTTGTAAATCGTAGGTACCTATTAACAAGAAACTATAATATTATTTTATTCATGAAACAAATTAAAACATATTTATCATTAAAAATCACTATCTCATCACTATAAAATAGAATAAATTCAATTATTTAATTAATAAATTTCATTTGAGGTTTTATTTTATAAAATCACCAATGAGTGTAAATCAGAGCTCTAAAGTCAAAAGATAGATATCTTCTTCCATGAAGGACCCAGTCAGAAACCCCTAAGTCATAGGACATATTATGAAATCAATTTATAGATTTATAAAAAAATAATTTTCATCTTGAAATAAATATTATGAAAAAAATAGAAAATAATTCTGGGAGTTCATTTTAAGCATCTATGTATAGAGTTCTATCTTCAGGTGGGGGATTCGTAACTTAAGGGAATCTTAGGGAAGCGGTAACCTTTCCATATTTTCTTTTTTGGTTTCAGTTATAATTCTTGTTATTGTAGAAATATAAATATAATATATTAATATATAATTTTTTAGGTAATTATGTTGGTTGGGTTGATCCCATTAAATCTCAAAATATTTTCATCTAGTTTTTTTCAATGTCTTTAGAATCATCTATATATTGAAAATTATCATGTGATGAAAAGTTTTTTCATATATATTCTAATTTATATATTGTTAATCCTATTGATTATATTTAACATTATATTAATTAAGGTTTGTATTATATCTAGGGGGATAATCCATTATTTGTTTTTAAGTTACAGAAATAAATTAGAATATTTAATCATAGTACACATTTATAAAACATTTAACATACATAAAACATATTATAAATATTAAATGAAATTATTTCAAAAAAATTTATTTTTATTTATGATTGTTGAACCCCTAAATATATTCATCATCCAGTCAACCTATTTTCCATTATCTCTCAAATTTGAGACATTATCATCAACCACACCCCTATAATTTTTTTTGATATACCATGAAAAGGAACATCTCCAATGAAATTGTAAATAACACCAATAATTTTTTTTATTACCAAAATAAGAATGGAAAAATTTACTATAAAAAATCTATTATTATTAATCCATAATCATATATTTATGATTTAACTTATCATCATATTTGATCATGTATTATGAGTATTACTTGAAAAACCATGAGAAACTATTATATCCATAAATATTTCAAGATTAATGTTACTTATTTCAATTAAAAATTCAATGTACACATGAAAAAATTTCTTTAATTCAGGAGAATATTATGAGTATTAATTTTTTCCTTTATAAATTATTAACTAACTAAAAATCATCAAATTGTCACATAAGAATCTAAATATTTGATTTATTACAAAGTACTATAAAACATTAACCCAACATGATTCATTATTTATATTGAGAAGAATAAACTTTATGATATTTAATTAATGAATACAAATCCTATAAATAAAATGAAATAATTAAATTAAACTTGAATGTTTTTATAGTTTATATAATTGAATTTAAAAATTTATTATATCAATTTATTTTATAGGAATATCTGATTGTCTTTGGTGACATATCTATCAATAAATTGTGTATTGGTATAAAATTTGAGTCACTCAATTTGTGAGATGCTTTTATATTATGTTATTTTAGTATCAATTATAGTGCTATAAATTGAGTATCATGATCATATGATAAGGGATTTTAATATTTTTTCATCCTCTCAACAATTTAAGGGATGTTTCAAATCTTATGACTATTGTATTTATTACTGATGTTCTTAGGTCTGGTTATATTGCTAATTGGGGGAAGTGGTGAATTAGTGATAATCATTTATGATTTATATATTTAAATCAATATTTGTTATCTATTTTGATCAAAATACACTCATTTTGTGTCCCAAAACATTACTTAAATTTTACAAAAATTAAATCATATAAAGAAAAAAAAATGTTTGCAGGGTTCAGTTCCAATATGGTTATGGTTTGGATTGAGTTATGATACATTGATTATCACTATATTTTTTTAAAGTGATTACTAGATAAGGGTTGTGTTCTTCCTCAAATCTCATAAGGATTCCTAATAAAGTATAAAATAAGGGATGAATATGTTCCTTAGGATTGTACTATGATAATAGTAGTGGTGGAATTGTTTATATTGGTACCACCAATCTACAAGATATTTTACCCAATCTTGTCTGTGAAAAATATCTTTTATAGATTTTTTAGATGCCTCAACATCAATGACTTTATATTATTTTAATGTTTTTTTATTTCCTAGTCATAATAAATATAGTTTCACTCACATTGGTACTTCCATTGTTTTTAGAATATCCAACTCATGCATGAGACCATGAATGCGTAAATTTGGTTTTTCTACCTAAATGGAAAGCCTTTTAAAAACTACTTCATGAAAATAATTTTTTAAACTATTTTTATTTTTGAAACTTTTTTTGAACAACATGAATATTATTAAAAAACATTCAATAAAATTTATTCTCAGTATTTATAAAACTGATTCAAAAAACTAATGCTCATAGAACTCAAATTATTCATTCGTATAGGAACCATTTTCATAATATATATCAGCAATAAAGAATTTTTTTAGATGTTTTTAAAATTGATTCTTTGTATTCTGATTATTCACACAGTGATTATTTATACAAGGATATATCATGTATTGGTACTTCACATATTTATTATGCGATATTTAAGTAGAATAACCCAATTTTATTAATTATCTCTAAAAATTATAAAATCATAAGTTTCATGATCGATAGATATTTATAAGAAATAGTAATTTTATTTAGTGAATTGTGATTCTTATAATATCAGTTAACCACTTCTCCTATTTTGATGCTGAAAAACATGGTGCTTCTCATTATAATATATTTTATGTGATCTCTATCCTTCATGGCATAAATACATTGAGGTTTTCCTTATCTCAACCCACTTCATGTACATCATTTCCACATAGAATGGATCATGTATTAACTTCACACACTAACCACCACATACTACATCCTTTTCATATTAGATACTCACATAGTGATTCTCAGATATTGTTTTTTCATAATTATATTCATAAATGAAGTATGTGGGCATATATGATTAATTGATTTATGTTATCATACAATGATTCCTTTGATCTTGGATGTAAACTCATTTTTATTCTTTTGTGGGGTATATTAAACTAGAATCTCTATGTAAGATTCATCATATAAACCATATAAAAACCGACCCCATGAGAATGTTGATGAAAAAAATATCATTTCTCCATACCAACACATATACTTATGTGATGAATAGTGTTCCACATATGATGAATCCTATATTAGATTTCATCTTGTTTATAAACTCCATAATAATAGAAAGTGGGCTATGACTAGTCATTTATTTCTCATGGAATATTTATATACCATTTTTGTAACTCTATGGATCTCCCATACATGGTTACTCTATCATATCACCGCTCATCATGCCTGCACAAACTCATACTGGCTCTCATAACCTTAGTATCTAATCTTAACCTAGTTGTTCTTGGTCTTTATCTGGTGGCCATATTTAGAATATATCATTATTATAGGGAATATATATTTCCTTTTCGAAAAAAATGATCCCTTATATATATATATGTTTTAAAAAAGAAATAATTGGTTATTTATGAGAAATTATTCATCTTCAACACATGGAATTATTCACACATAAGGTATGGTTAATAATCATCTGATTTATGGATAAAAAAAACATTATTCATCAATTCCAATGGGTAATTAAATATACACCTTTTGATGTGTTATCAAACATGGGAAACACTTCCCAATATTTAGTAATATATAAAATAAACTTCATATTTTTTCCTTTATCAAGAGAGAATTGTCTTAATTCCACACCATCAGATCATATATTATATTGGAGATAATTTCACCCCTCCATGATAAAACATGTTTGGTAAATAAATTTAAATAATCCCCCAAAACAATTTACTCACTTATAATATTTCTCCACCATTTTAAATAAAAATAACTATAAGATTAACCTATGATAAAAAGAATTTGAACATTTCTATATAACAGTTTTATACTTTTTCTCCCACTTTGACAACAGAATCCAAAGTTAAGTGGGATTAAAAATCCAATGTCCATTTATAGATAAATAAGGTTGGAATATTCATATTTAGCCTCAATGTCTTAAACCTTTATTTGGTCATTACCTTGGTCAAAATGCCAGCCAATTCTTATTTGGAAGAAATTAATTCTATTTTGATATCACCATTGGAAACTCACTAATTTAAAATGGAAACATGATTTTATTGTTCTTAGATATTTAGTGTCTCATAATATTTCTAGAATGTTGAATGACACTTTTATAATTATGTGAAATTTTTAAAGGTCCCTCAATCTTCACCGATAAATGCTCAATTTAATCCTTCTTCAAAATAATCTAGGCGCAATCACCAGTATCAACCACAAATTTAGCTTTTTGCTGCATAATGTAACATATATTTTCTTCTTAAAATTACAACTAGCATAGCTTTGTATCCAAATAAAAAATTCCACTTGAAGTAGATATTTTATCATTATAATCACATTTTGTGTTAGTATAAATATAATTAGAAAGATTCATACATTTTTAACCCTTATATATAAATATATTACACAAGATTCCTTTGATATATTTTTGAACCCTCTTGGTATCCATTAAATGTTATTCCATAAAATCACATTGATACATTGAATATAGGATCTTATCATAGACAATTTCACAAATGGATGTAGTGAGGTAGGGTAGTCTAAAAATTGGTTTTATAAAATAATTTTTATTTATACTTTCCCCATTAGTATATTTTACTAGTTTCAATCCAACTTATATAGGTCTAGATGATGGATAGGATTCCTTCAAGATGAATTTATTCTATAAGTCGTTTTTATATATTTCTTAGTCAAAGAAATGAAATATTGCTTTTATAATACTTATAATCTCAAAAAAAAACCTCAACTCACCTAGAAGTGATATATCAAAATGTATATTCATTTGACTATAAAATTATTTACAAGAACTTCTTGAACACCTAAAACATAATTACATCAACATATACAGTTATAATGAGAGTTCCTATTTTAATTTATTATTCATAGTGATTTATTCCCACATTCTATTTTTTGAATTACATTTAATTAAAAAACATTTCCAACTTTAAATACAATCACCTAGGGGATTATTTAATAAATTTAAAACATTCTTTTTTTTGACCATATGATCATTAATATCAAGAAAAAAAACATAAAACTAATCAATATACAATAATTCTCTCATCTCACCCTTCAAGAAATCATATTAAACATCTATCTAATAATTTTTATACTTCCTATATTTTTTATCTACTAATAAAATTACTATAACCGAAAATCAAAAAACACGATCAAATTTCTCTTAAAAATAAAATCATTTAACTTGTGAGTATACTTTTCAAATAGGTTTATTTTTATTTATCATGTCTTCAGAATTATCTTTAAACTTAATTTTTAACATCCATTTGATCCTAATAATATTTTTTATCATTTGGTTTTGGGAAAAGATCCCTAGTAGATTTTATATATATATAATCCAATTATTCATCCATTGATGCAAACCACAATTTATGCCTTAAAGATTTAGCCACTGATTGTGGTTAAATTTTAGATATAAGAGTGGTTAGGTTCTTTATCCACAATTTACTTCTAGATTATACTAGATCATTGTAGACTCTCTCTATATTATCATCTTCCAAATGATTATTTATCTTTTTATACTTCCACATATCAGAATTAGTAGCCTTTTCTTCGTTGTTATTCTAGTTAAAATCAACATCAACTTAATGTGGTTTATTTTTTTTATTTTTTGCCACTATATTTTTGAGAAATATATTGTTTTTTATCATTATAATATTCTAAAATCCATTTCAACAATATTATGTATGTTTTTATTATTCTCAATTAATTTTAAATCACAATAGTTAATAAATTTATATTTAATCCTATTATAGAATCTATTTTCTTTTTTGTTGGATAAAAAACCTAAAAAGATTCATTTCTTAGCTTTCTCATCAATATTTACATGATTGTTTTTAATATAAAACTTATACTACAAAACACCTTGAATTACTCCATAGTCAAATTATTATTATAAAAATACTCATAAGATTTCATATTACTGATTGCTTCTAGAAAATACTTGTTTTATATGCATAATTGCTCATATATCATCACTATAGAAAAAAATGAGATTTTGTATTCTTCTTGAATTTTCTCCCTATCTTAACTAACCCTCTATTATTTTTCCTCATTAATATATTCTGTGGGGTGTTCATGGAGTATTGAAATATTTTTTTATTACTTCTTTTTCACTTTTGTACTAAAATTACTTTATTTTATACATTATACCATTATTTGATCTATGTGTATTGATATGAATCCCCAGTTCCTTCTCAAATCTCTTACTAAATAAATTAAACATTAACATTGCTAGTAATTTATGGATGATGAAAATAAAATTAGTAATTCTAGTATAATAAAAAATGAATGCAATATATTAATTATCATTATGAGTGTAATTTTTCCACAATTTTATACATAAATCAGTGTGTATCAACTCAAGTGGATTGTTGGACTGAATTTCCTCCTTTTTCAGACATAATTGAGTCATCATTCACTTTCAAAAGGTTTTAGAAATGTCTTATCTTTCTCTATTGAGATTTGGTATGTATCTTACCACATCACCCTTATAAATATTTCTCAAAATTCTTAGAAAAAGGATTCCCAATATTCTCTCATGTAATTTTTTCATCAATTTATATTAAATACGATGAATTTGTACAGTATATAATTTAAAAAATTATACCAATTGTTCCTACACATTTATTAATAAATTTTTTGATCTCTTATAATTTTTTTGAGAGAAATATTTTCCCTATTAATAATCTCATTAAAATCATCAAAACTTTAATGTCACAATCAATAATTTATCATTAATCTTATCTAAAAATATGACATCTTTTGACTTCCATTTTTTATTCAATTTTACGTGCTCCAATTCCTTTTATCATTAGTGAGAATTCAATTATGATGTTAACTACAACACTATAACATTATTCAATATTATTACAAATATTTTGGTATCTAATCATGTGTTATGACAACAAACTTCCAAGAATCCATGGTTTTTTCCTCTTTTTAGCTTTAATAGAAACTTGAAAAATAAGTGACATTTCCTATTTTTTACTTATCAAAGTATTCCTTCCTATAATATTATGTTGAACCTATCCTATATATTTTTCCATATACACCTTAGAATAGTGCCCTTACTTATCACATGTCCCACACAAGTCCTCCAAATATTCATGCATTTCATAGATGGGGTTCTATGATAAATTTCAACACACTACATGATTCATATTATATATGATTCATTCAATAATTGAATAAATCCTCCTCAATTCCTATGTTATTGAATTCCTGTAGAGATACATATGTTACTAGAATGAAATATATTTATTACAAAACCCTCTGAATCACTAATTGTAGCCTTTGAAACAATCCATTCATTGATATTACTGAGTCTTTCTATCCATCTTACTATCACGGTACTTTTTCAGCCACCATTTTCATTAATTTTGATAAAATTTTATTTTTAAAGATACCATAAACTATATTGGAAAAAGAATGTGACTTATCATAGACTTTCTCAACCCAATATCGTACTATTTTTTTTTTGATCAAGAACTATTAGGTGGAACAGTTTTATAATTTTTGTGAGAAATAGGTGTAGTATTTACTAGAGATTGTGCATCGCTACTCTTATAGAATTGTGATGACTATATCATTATTTAAATATACTTATCATGGTAATATCTCATTTTTATAAAGTATTATATTCCTTATGACACAATTATTTCTTTAAATCTATTGCTTTATCCATAGAAGCAATTTTATTCTCAAAATATTTCATCATTTTTTCTCTTTCAAAAAAATCATTTAAAGAGATTTATTTCCTCAATATAATCATTTTATTTGTTATAAATTTATATATGTATCTCTTAAAGTTCAAATATTATTTTTTTCTTGAATTTATTTCATTCTGGTGTACTGTGTTTACCTCAAGACAAATTTCAACTTCACCTTTCAAAATGTATTTAGTGTAGCTTTCCTCTAATTCCCATTCTCTGTGTGATATTTTTTCAAATATTTCAACATAAGACAAAAAAATACTAAACGTATCATGTAATTATTCTTTATACAATAAAACTTTAGAGGAATATTCTTCACCTTCTTTACTTATCATTATCCTAATTTTTCTACTTTGAAATTTCACCTTACCCTTACTAGATTTCTTCCTCTATTTAGATCTTATTTCACACATCTTCCCTTGTATATTTATTCAAATTCATCACATTAATATTATCCACTTTTATTTCCTGGAAAATATGCTTCAAAATTTCTGATAACACCACATGAGAATCACTTTAGTGGAATCATTACTTTATACATATATTTTCCCTAATTATGTTCTTAGTGATAGAAGTCATTATCATCTTAGGTTCCTCACTACACACCTCATAATTTTCTATTTCAACAGATAAATCAGTTTCATATCCATTAATATTGAGTTTATTCATGGATTGGAAATCCATTTCCTTCATACCCTTTTTCTTGAAAATTATTTCAGTTCTCAACTCATATTTAAGAAGAGTATAATGAAACTCATCTAGATATATGTCTTCATTCTATTTTATAGTTGATATCGTTAGATCAAACCAAACTATGGAGTTTCTCATCAACTTCCTAACAATGGTAGAGTCTTTTGGGTTATCTTTAAATCCCCTAATGTGACACCCTATATCATTTACCTGGGTAAAATAGTCATTAATTTCTTCACCTATGAACATTTTTATCTATTTAAAATTTTTCATATAGATTTACAATAAGGATTATTTGATCTGGAAATTTATTTCTTGCACATTTTTTAGTTTTCCCACCTCTCTTTAGTTTTTTCAAGCCCCCTTAATTTATTATTAAATTTATCAAACAAGGATTAATATTACATTTTTAGATCTCCCATTTATCAAAAAATTAATTTTTCTTGAAAATGTCAAGGGAGAATTTATCCCAATGGGTTGAATGACCTTTTTCAGCACATTACTGACCACAATAGCTTTAGATATCAAATAAAGAATTGTCCACTTCTTTCACCCAACAAAATAAATTCCGTCAAAAATAGGGACTCTCAAACTGTTCATAGAATTTAAAATTTCTATTCTTTAGAATAGGATCATATATGGAGCCTCGGAAACGTTAATACCAATTAATGTTCCAAGGTCTAGATATATCACTATGATGAGGAGGGTAGAATCAAGTATACTATTTTAGGATTTTATCATTTTAAATAACTATATTTGATCAATTTAGGCCTAATTTCTCTCAATGTGGGTATGGTAGACTTACCAAAATATTATAAATATTAAATATTATAAGGAATGTAACACCCCGAGATTTTATGAAAAATATTCTTTTAATTTCATTAATGTCTTGTGTGGTATTCTACACCAAGATTACCTTGCGCTATACGCAACACCGTATTAGCTTGCAGTATACACAACACTATTCTTGGATCGTGTTACACACAATTTTGATAATAGTTATTCTACGCAACATTGAGTATATATATATATATATATTAAATGTATAAATGAAATATGGTTGGATTCTGTTATACGAAACAATGAAGGATTCTTTCACAACACGCAACCCTGACTTGTCTTGCATTACACGCAATCGCGACCTTCCTCGATAGCGTGTGTTGTACGCAATACCGGGTTTTAATAAACAATGTTATATTATTATAATATTGTCATGAACTAGCCGTTATGAATAGTATTAACTAAATTTTGAATTTTATAACATTATTATTCATCTTACACATTTCTAGAACATGGTATAAGAACAAAATAGATTTTTCGGGTAAAATAAGTATTTTTCAAAAAATGCAGTTTTACCGCCTTTTGATGGCGCACCCACTTTAAATATAGTTTTTGACATGTTTATATGTTCAATTTGACAAAATAATATTCTTCTTTTGAATCAGTATGTAAAAATTTACATTAGATAAATTTTTGATACTTTTCCGATAACTTTCATATTTTAATGAATACTAAAAACACGCTATATTTTAATTAAAAACAACTTTTTTCATCGTAATATCTTATGTGGTTAAATTATAAAATTGAATGGTTTTAAAGAATATTTAGAATATATTTTTACCACTTAATATAATGTTGGTAATTGGACACAATTTTACAATTAAACCGAACATAAACAAGTGTCAATCTTTTGATAGTTATTATCTCTTAAAAACACGCTTTTTGTTTTGACAGCGGGAATTAATTTTAAATTAATTTCCGCCACTTCTGTGTTTTGAATTTAGAAAAATTGATTCCATATTTGGAATCAGGATGTTCAAATTTTTTAAATAGGTAACTTTTATTTTTAGACATTTTGAATAATTACTGCGGTAAATATTTTATTTACCATGGTTAAGGGTAAATCTGGTAAATAAGGGTTAAAAAATAATATTATAATAATATTAAATTACCCTAAAACGTGTCTTAACCCTATTGGTTGATACATGGTCGACCATGGGCATATTTGGGTCGATTTTGTGACCCCATTGATCCACTTGTAAGTGATAATTACACTTTATTTTAATTAAGTTAAAATGAATACAAAAATGATACAAGCATATATCTTTTAGAAAAACAATTGTTACATAGGGTTATATATATTGGATTTTAGATTATAAATATTCATTAGAAAGATAAAAATATTTACTACATAAGGGTATTTTATTTGTAATTTTTATACTTTAAATAATTTAATTTATTTATAACACAATGATGATGCAGTAATTATCTTATTAATGAAATATTGACATAATTGATGTTATAAACACAAAAATAAATGTAATTTGAGACTTTTTATGAATTAAACTAATTTTATAGGTTACTATGATATATTGATGTTGATTTAATTAACTTTTTTCGAACATTTAATTCTGTTATGACTCTCACAAAAATCATATATCAAATAGTGTCAAAATTGACACAAAATAGTTTTTAAATAAAATATTATATTATTAATTGTTATTTTATTCCTAAAAATCTAAGGTTTGGCCAAATGACTTAGATAAAGATATATATATTAATAATAAACAATTTGGGGTTCGTTTGGCATGTTATAGTAAGTGTATTAACCATATAGTGAAAGAAAACAAAAAGACATGGTAAAAGTTAAATTATTTAACTTAGAGTTAAATCTAATTGATAAGGTTAAAATAATATCCTAAACTTGTCTAAATTCTATTGGTTGATAGGATTTAGACCCATCCCCACTTTAGCTTCGAAATAAGACCCTTTGGAACCATTATAAACCGATTTTGACTTTAATATAAAATAATATTTTGAGATATTCCTAAGGTGCCCCTCTCCTCCCCTATAAAAGGACACCTCCTCCCCCTCCTCCTCACACCAATTGGAGCACTCAAGCTCGGCCAACCCCTGCCAAAATCTCTTCTCCACTTCCCTAGAAACATCCTAGAGGTTCTGGTCTTCCTCAAAGACCAATTCTAGTGCCCTAAGAGGAGGTCTCAAAGAGGCGCTTCAAAGAAGAGGTAATTACCGTTACCAATTCTTTCCTCTTTATTTCTTCTTCCACTTCTTCTTCTTAGGTTGTTTCATTATGAAGTAATAACATCAGTATCACTCATATACTGATATGTTATTATAAGTATGAAACAACCCTATTTCACCATCTATCCATCCTATGGAAAAAGAAATCACCGCGCGTGCGTACGTACGGAATACCGTCTCCACGCCGTGGTGTAATCTATTTTCCACCACCACCTTAATTGGATGGGTATAATGGTTTAATGAGTAACTATATATGATTATTATAAAGAGATATTGATACTGAAATAGTATACATACACTTCAACACAATTCCACGACCATGAGAATGATATCATCGCTCGTGCGTACGTACGGAATACCGTCTCCACGACGCGATGAGATTCATTCTCCATGTTAACCATTTAAGAATGATTATAATGTATATATAAGAAATAATAATGAAATATATGACATTATAAAGCTACTGGATTTATGTATATATATACATGTCATCTATTTACTTCCATTTCAAGACAATAAGGAAAGGAAAACAGCGTTCATGCGTACGTACGGACTACCGTCTCCATGAACGGTGTTTTTCATTTTATTTATCTACCTATTATATATATATATATACTGAATATATATGATATATAGATCATATTTTATATTCTGGAAGTAAGTAAATCATGATATAAGTAATAATAATGTCAAAAACAACAAGTCAAAACACCTACGATAAATGAAACGATTTTACCCAAAACGCTTCTTTAACATGGAATTTACAAAAGAACGGGTAATATAATGTCATAAGTGAACCATATATGATATCATAACAATGAATATGATTCTTTAATAAGTCAATAACATGATTTAAATCATTATACAGGAGGTTCGGACACTTACAAAGCAAGTCGGACCTAAGGTAAGGGAAATATCACAATCTCATTTTTATCCGAGATTGTTTATACTTTGAAATTTACTGGGGTGTATTTTATTATCCACATCCATGTTTCCTCAATATGTAATATTATTTCCATCCACCTACAATTGTTTAAATCCAATTTTACCCTTCGATTAGTTTTTAGTAAAGGATATGAAAGGAATCTTTTTTCGTTTTTTCGTACGAGGTACTTTTTGACTTTTCCGACAAAAGTACGAAGAATGTTTTTTTACTTAAACGGAACGAACGGATTTTTATGGTTTTATAAAGCCTTATTTTAATAAATCTTCCTCCAAAAGATTTCATGACTATTTTTAATAAAATCTCTTTCTTTTAAAATTGCATGATGTTTTGTGAAAAGAAATTGATTTTGAAGAAGAAAGGATATTTTCCTCAAGAATTCATTTCAAGTGTTTTATCAAAATTATTTTCCATCTAAGATAATAAAGGGTTCTGTTTCTATCCATATTTTACATTGATTTGACTATGTTGTGATGGAATTATGTTTATGAATTCCTTTATCTTATATGAATGGTTTTATTATGTCATGTTGTTTAAGAATCCCATTTTTATTACATGGGTTATGAAATGATGTATGATTTATGATTTTGTGGCACACATAAGAATGGTATCATTATGAGATGGGTGGGACCTATATCTCCCTCCAATGCATTGGGTAAAGATTTTATATCTCATGAGATAGACAGGGCTGGAATGGTAGGTTATACCGGTTCAGTGAAACAGGACTGAAACGAGGGTTACTCGATTCAGAAAGGGACTTTGTCCACTAAGATAGTCTTGACAATGAGTCTTGACTAACAAGAAATGATTCTCTATGATTATGTGTGAATGCCACAAAGTTTCATGTTTTAAGTTATGATTATTGTGATTACATTTCACTGCCATGATTTACCCCATGTTATGAAATTATGATCTCTTTTGCAGGTTAAGATTTTCCAAAAGTTATGTGCTTATGTATATGATGTGATTGATATTTCTTTTGTTTACCCTTACTGAGCATTTGAGCTCACCCTTTTATGTTTTCTTTTCCCCAGGATATAAAGAAAGGTTTTAGGTAAAAAAAAAGAATATCTTTATGGGAGATATTGAAGAACTTTCACCACGATTAGAAGATTACGTTCCGAGTTTCCAAAGACACTAAACTATTACGATCCTTTAGTGTGTGTTTTTGTTATGTACTAAGTATTCCGCAAATGTAATGTAATGTCCATGTACGTTAAGATACGGGTCTCTACAGTTGGTATCAGAGGAAAGGTTTAGTCAACCTTTGGAAACTAGGATGCGAAAACGTTAGTGAGATCCCTAGAGTTATTACTAAGGTATGTCAAGGGATGTCCCTAAAGTTTAGTATACGTATAGGTTATAGTACTAGAATTACGCTAACGATCATAGAATTAAACCTAAGATGTTAGATATTGAAGGTACTCCCCCTTTATTATGTTGTTTTCCCTAGCATGATTTTTTCCTCTCACACTATTCTTTTTGGGTTTTAGAAAATGGCTGGAAACAAGATGATTCACAATAATGGAGGATATGATGGACAATGGAATGATATTCATCATAATGAAATGGGATTTGGAAGTCCAAACATCATTATTATGCTGAATCAGCAATCTCATAATATGATCAATAAAGTAAAATTTGGTAAGTTTCCTGACTCGGCTAATAAGAGAAAGATGGAGTTTCATGATGATCATAGAGGAAAGAAAGTTCAATTTCCCCTATGTAAATCATGTGGGAAGAGGCATCAAGGAGAATGTTTCAAAGGAACTGGAAGATGCTTTGGGTGTGGAAAAGAAGGACACAAAGCAAGTAAGTGCAAAGGAAAAGGTTCATTTAACACCATGGATGAGGATAATGGTATTGCTACGACAGCAACAATGGTTAAATGCTTTAAATGTGGAACGTACGGGCATTATAAAAACCAATGCCCTAAGGGAAAGTCTCATGAAGAGAATCAGTATGGTCTTATGGGAAGTATTTATGTTGATGATGATGAAGAAACTACAAATGATATGTGAGATGAAAGAAATGTTGAAGCTCAGTCAATGGTCTAAGAATGTAGTGGAATGATTACATGTTTATCATGTATAATGTTGTATAAGTAATCTCATGGAATAAAGAGACATCTAAGGATTGTTACACTGTTGTCTTTCCTTATGTTTTGAAAGTGTATGATTAATGGTACCAGTAACCGTGAAAGGTTATTCAGATATTTTTGGAAAGTAGATGATATGCGCATAATGAAAGGATAAGAAGATAATGAGATGTTTGATTATATTCATGAGCTCATGATTGATATAAGGACTAAGTGATATCATGGTTTGAGTATATAGAATTTTGAGGATTTTGGTATGTGGAAAGTATTAACTTTTAACTGCATTCAAGTTTTCACTAAGGTTCAATGGGTATTCAAGAGAGTACAAGATTAAGGCCTTTGAATGTTTGGAATATGACCAACAAAACATATCTTATGATATATGGGGATCAACGATGATATTAAATCTCTGGTAATTGTTTTCACTATGTTATGAGAGTGGACTACAGTATTATGGATAAGCCTAAAGATTGGAATGGATTTTTTTGGACGTAAGTTAGTATTGTTTAAGGATAGAATTTTTTTTTCGATATTATTGATGGGATGTTATAGTAATATAGTTTTGGAAAAAGGACAACCTGCAGGACGGGCGACAGCCCATCGCTTCGGACAAGGCTGTGGGAATCGAACCCACAACCGAAGTGCGACTGGCCTTTATCGCCTACCACTGACCTACAGGAAGTCCCTGTTTAGTAGAAACTAAGCAGTATGATATATGAAGTATAAGTCCATTTTAGGAACCATATATGATTAATCTCACTATAGATCGACTTATGTATATAAGTTTTGCTAACCTTTTGTTTGAGACAGATGGAATGACCTGTCATTCTGTCACATGATCTGCTAACACATCACGAATAACAAATTCAACTTCATTTCTTTAAGGGATGAAGTGTAAATTGTTCAATTCATGAACAACAGTGAGATTATACCAAAATCAAGTAAGTATTTCTTCTAATTCAAATTTTTCAACTTTAGGGAAATGATATTGAAAACCAAAAATGTTGTCCTAGTGATCTTATATCTGATGAATCAGATGGTACCTTAGATCGTCACAAATTTATGGCTTTGTGATTGCTAGATTTTCCATAGCCATGTTCTCTACCACTCTCCATCAGAACATGATTGTTAGATTTCTCTTCCATATCCATATTTTCACCTATGTGGAAACCCAGTGATTAGTTTATTTGGGTAACCGTTACGTTTAATACTTTTGTTTTTAAAGATAAGTTTTGGTATTTTTTTTACGATGTGGGTTTCTATCAAAGAAACTTTCGAATAGTAAACCATTTATAATCCCGATGAATTTCGAGGGAGAAATTCATTTTAAGGGGGGTAGAATGTAACACCCCGAGATTTTATGAAAAATATTCTTTTAATTTCATTAATGTCTTATGTGGTATTCTACACCAAGATTACCTTGCGCTATACGCAACACCGTATTAGCTTGCAGTATACGCAACACTATTCTTGGATCGTGTTACACACAATTTTGATAATAGTTATTCTACGCAACATTGAGTATATATATATATATATATTAAATGTATAAATGAAATATGGTTGGATTCTGTTATACGAAACAATGAAGGATTCTTTCACAACACGCAACCCTGACTTGGCTTGCATTACACGCAATCGCGACCTTCCTCGATAGCGTGTGTTGTACGCAATTCCGGGTTTTAATAAACAATGTTATATTATTATAATATTGTCATGAACTAGCCGTTATGAATAGTATTAACTACATTTTGAATTTTATAACATTATTATTCATCTTACACATTTCTAGAACATGGTATAAGAACAAAATAAATTTTTTGGGTAAAATAAGTATTTTTCAAAAAATGCAGTTTTACCGCCTTTTGATGGCGCACCCACTTTAAATATAGTTTTTGAAATGTTTATATGTTCAATTTGACAAAATAATATTCTTCTTTTGAATCAGGATGTAAAAATTTACATTAGATAAATTTTTGATACTTTTCCGATAACTTTCATATTTTAATGAATACTAAAAACACGCTATATTTTAATTAAAAACAACTTTTTTCATCGTAATATCTTATGTGGTTAAATTATAAAATTGAATGGTTTTAAAGAATATTTAGAATATATTTTTACCACTTAATATAATGTTGGTCATTGGACACAATTTTACAATTAAGCCGAACATAAACAAGTGTCAATCTTTTGATAGTTATTATCTCTTAAAACACGCTTTTTGTTTTGACAGCGGGAATTAATTTTAAATTAATTTCTGCCACTTCTGTGTTTTGAATTTAGAAAAATGTATTCCATATTTGGAATCAGGATGTTCAAATTGTGTAAATAGGTAACTTTTATTTTTAGACATTTTGAATAATTACTGCGGTAAATATTTTATTTACCATGGTTAAGGGTAAATACGGTAAATAAGGGTTAAAAAATAATATTATAATAATATTAAATTACCCTAAAACGTGTCTTAACCCTATTGGTTGATACATGGTCGACCATGGGAATCTTTGGGTCGATTTTGGGACCCCATTGATCCACTTGTAAGTGATAATGACACTTTATTTTAATTAAGTTAAAATGAATACAAAAATGATACATGCATATATCTTTTAGAAAAACAATTGTTACATAGGGTTATATATGTTGGATTTTAGATTATAAATATTCATTAGAAAGATAAAAAGATTTCCTACATAATGGTAGTTTATTTGTAATTTTTATACTTTAAATAATTTAATTTATTTATAACACAATGATGATGCAGTAATTATCTTATTAATGAAATATTGACATAATTGATGTTATAAACACCAAAATAAATGTAATTTGAGACTTTTTATGAATTCCACTAATTTTATAGGTTACTATGATATATTAATGTTGATTTAAGTAACTTTGTTCGAACATTTAATTCTGTTATGACTCTCACAAAAATCATATATCAAATAGTGTCAAAATTGACACAAAATAGTTTTTAAATCAAATATTATATTATTAATTGTTATTTTATTCCTAAAAATCTAAGGTTCGGCCAAATGACTTAGATAAGGATATATATATTAATAATAAACAATTTGGGGTTCTTTTGGCATGTTATAGTAAGTGTATTAACCATATAGTGAAAGAAAACAAAAAGACATGGTAAAAGTTAAATTATTTAACTTAGAGTTAAATCTAATTGATAAGGTTAAAATAATATCCTAAACTTGTCTAAATTCTATTGGTTGATAGGATTTAGACCCATCCCCACTTTAGCTTCGAAATAAGACCCTTTGGAACCATTATAAACCGATTTTGACTTTAATATAAAATAATATTTTGAGATATTCCTAAGGTGCCCCTCTCCTCCCCTATAAAAGGACACCTCCTCCCCCTCCTCCTCACACCAATTTGAGCACTCAATCTCGGCCAACCCCTGCCAAAATCTCTTCTCCACTTCCCTAGAAACATCCTAGAGGTTCTGGTCTTCCTCAAAGACCAATTCTAGTGCCCTAAGTGGAGGTCTCAAAGAGGCGCTTCAAAGAAGAGGTAATTACCGTTACCAATTCTTTCCTCTTTATTTCTTCTTCCACTTCTTCTTCTTAGGTTGTTTCATTATGAAGTAATAACATCAGTATCACTCATATACTGATATGTTATTATAAGTATGAAACAACCCTATTTCACCATCTATCCATCCTATGGAAAAAGAAATCACCGCGCGTGCGTACGTACGGAATACCGTCTCCACGCCGTGGTGTAATCTATTTTCCACCACCACCTTAATTGTATGGGTATAATGGTTTAATGAGTAACTATATATGATTATTATAAAGTGATATTGATACTGAAATAGTATACATACACTTCAACACAATTCCACGACCATGAGAATGATATCATCGCTCGTGCGTACGTACGGAATACCGTCTCCACGACGCGATGAGATTCATTCTCCATGTTAACCATTTAAGAATGATTATAATGTATATATAAGAAATAATAATGAAATATATGAAATTATAAAGCTAATGGATTTATGTATATATATACATGTCATCTACTTACTTCCATTTCAAGACAATAAGGAAAGGAAAACAGCGTTCATGCGTACGTACGGACTACCGTCTCCATGAACGGTGTTTTTCATTTTATTTATCTACCTATTATATATATATATATACTGAATATATATGATATATAAATCATATTTTATATTCTGGAAGTAAGTAAATCATGATATAAGTAATAATAATGTCAAGAACAACAAGTCAAAACACCTACGATAAATGAAACGATTTTACCCAAAACGCTTCTTTAACATGGAATTTACAAAAGAACGGGTAATATAATGTCATAAGTGAACCATATATGATATCATAACAATTAATATGATCCTGTAATAAGTCAATAACATGATTTAAATCATTATACAGGAGGTTTGGACACTTTCAAAGCAAGTCGGACCTAAGGTAAGGGAAATATCACAATCTCATTTTTATCCGAGATTGTTTATACTTTGAAATTTACTGGGGTGTATTTTATTATCCACATCCATGTTTCCTCAATATGTAATATTATTTCCATCCACCTACAATTGTTTAAATCCAATTTTACCCTTCGATGAGTTTTTAGTAAAGGATATGAAAGGAATATTTTTTCGTTTTTTCGTACGAGGTACTTTTTGACTTTTCCGACAAAAGTACGAAGAATGTTTTTTTTATTTAAACGGAACGAACGGATTTTTATGGTTTTATAAAGCCTTATTTTCATAAAGCTTCCTCCAAAAGATTTCATGAATATTTTTAATAAAATCTCTTTCTTTTAAAATTGCATGATGTTTTGTGAAAAGAAATTGATTTTGAAGAAGAAAGGATATTTTCCTCAAGAATTCATTTCAAGTGTTTTATCAAAATTATTTTCCATCTAAGATAATAAAGGGTTCTGTTTCTATCCATATTTTACATTGATTTGACTATGTTGTGATGGAATTATGTTTATGAATTCCTTTATCTTATATGAATGGTTTTATGATGTCATGTTGTTTAAGAATCCCATTTTTATTACATGGGTTATGAAATGATGTATGATTTATGATTTTGTGGCACACATAAGAATGGTATCATTATGAGATGGGTGGGACCTATATCTCCCTCCAATGCATTGGGTAAAGATTTTATATCTCATGAGATATACAGGGCTGGAATGGTAGGTTATACCGGTTCAGTGAAACAGGACTGAAACGAGGGTTACTCGATTCAGAAAGGGACTTTGTCCACTAAGATAGTCTTGACAATGAGTCTTGACTAACAAGAAATGATTCTCTATGATTATGTGTGAATGCCACAAAGTTTCATGTTTTAAGTTATGATTATTGTGATTACATTTCACTGCCATGATTTACCCCATGTTATGAAATTATGATCTCTTTTGCAGGTTAAGATTTTCCAAAAGTTATGTGCTTATGTATATGATGTGATTGATATTTCTTTTGTTTACCCTTACTGAGCATTTGAGCTCACCCTTTTATGTTTTCTTTTACCCAAGATATAATGAAAGGTTTTAGGTAAAAAAAAAAGAAGATCTTTATGGGAGATATTGAAGAACTTTCACCACGATTAGAAGATTACGTTCCGAGTTTCCAAAGACACTAAACTATTACGATCCTTTAGTGTGTGTTTTTGTTATGTACTAAGTATTCCGCAAATGTAATGTAATGTCCATGTACGTCAAGATACGGGTCTCTACAGGGAACATAAATTTTTACATGGTTCAATCCCATTGTGTGTACCAAATACTTTCTAGGTTTTAATGGAGTTCTGAGACTAATATTATCTCTATAATTTTCATACTGATTAAAATATATGGGTAGTTTTTTCCTTGAATCTTTCATGGAAATCTATAATCATACAAGATAAGGGTTTTATATATCCTTGATGTTTCTAAATATAAAACAATAGTTGTGTCATTTTTTATACTATTACTTCTTATCACTAATATAATTTCCTTACACTTGATAATGAAATTGAAAATTATTTCTCCACCAGATGACCCAATTTAAAAGATTAAAACTACTAATCAAATTTAATTGAAATCCTGGTTAAAATAAACATATATTCATGGAAATAAATCCCACATATTCATTTTTCAAAATAACCAACTCATTAATTATATAATTTATAAATAAATCAGTCTACTTCCACATAAAAAGAAATACTTTAAAAACTACATTATTAAAATAAGTTTCACACAATTAATCTTTGTTTCACAACACTTTTTCAAAACCTACTAATTAATAATACACTTTTAAGAACAATTGTGTTTAGTCTTCTTAAAAAATATACACCCAACTAATGTTAATAAAACTCAAATTCATAATTTTCATAGGAAACCTTCACATAATATATCTTCACAAAGAATCATTTCTATAGAAGAAAATTCTTTAAAAACGATCATTCTTATAAGGATACCTAGTACCATTATGTTCTATAAAATGATTCTTCTCGTAGTGATAACCCGTGAAAGTCTTACACAAGCTCAAAGAAGATGATATAAATATTTTTTAATGTACTCTCAAATATTATTAACTCATAAATTGTATTTCCAAATTATATTTATGTTCAGTAGTGATTGTATTTATCAATTCATAATAATATAAATCTCATTTAACCACTCATTCTACCACAAACCCAAAAAACATTGAACTTATCTTTCACATAGAACTTATAAGATCACCATCTATTACACATAATCCCATTTTGTTTCCCCATATAAAATACATGTTCTTGTAAATTATTTCTTCATATAAAAGAGTTTGTACTAACTTATAATACTAACCATTAAGTGCATCATTTATTTCATACCAAATCATTTCCAAATCATGTACTTGTATAGTGATTCTTACACACTATCATTCCATATTTATGTTCCAAAAAAATGAAAAAACGAATAATATATTTCTTGACTTTAATAATCACAGCAAGATTTATTTGATCTTTTATGGTGATTAAATCATATTCTTGAAAGGGTTTCATGAATTAAAAAAATATGTGGGCTTTAACCATGAATACAAACTCTATCATAAATAGACCCCATGAAAATGAAAATATAAATGGAATTGTTTTTCCACTTCTATAGATATACTTAAGTGATCAATGGTACACCAGATAGGATGAATCCAACATCATATTCCAAATCATTCAACAAATCCTTATTAACATGGACCACACTACCACTAGTCATTTCTTTCCAATGGTACCACCCCATTCCAAGTATATAGAGTTTCTTTTCCACCCTGTATGATTTCTCTTACCAACCACTACTCATCATGCTTATATTAACATGTGATATATCTATTCACCTCCAAAGTCCCTCCCAAACTAGATTTTTTTATCTTACTCATGTGATCATTTATGCATATATACAAGTTTAATCATATGATTTTCTATGGGGATTCAATATTTTGTCTCATAGAATGTATATATTTCCTCTTCCAAAATAATGATCCATTATATATATGTTCATAAACAAAAATAGGTGGTTCTTTATGAGAAATTATTTATATTTAGAACATGGAATTATTGACACATAATACCATATAAATACTCAACAAATTTATTATTGAAAATATATATAATATTCTTTATTAATTCCAGTGGGTGATTAGCTTACAAATGGAATCCTTATAACAAGAAATGTTCTTTGGTGAAAAGGTTCATAAACAGTCACAAAAAATCATAAATCCTGTTTAATTATAACAAAAACATCAATACACTAAATCCATATCAATTAAAAAGATACATAAATTAATATTATCCCACCATTAAATGGGAATTGATGTTAATTTCATAATATGTTAAAAAAATTGGATGTTTTATTATCATAAATCATAAAAAATAGACTAAAATTAATTAAAACAATATTTTTATAATTGAAAAATGAATATTTTCAATATAAATTTTAAAATGATAAAGAAAATTTAACTATTATTAAAAAAAATTCAAACAGACATTTGTGAAATAAAACATACACTTTATCAAAAATAGGTAATAATATAAAATGCATACAAATAAAATTACACCATAAAAACACAATTATAACACAAATATTGAGGTGATGTGTGATGATGATAGGTGAAATTGAGTGGTGGGGCCTCAAAGTGATGGATAGTGTCAACTATATTAGGAGAGACCCGTGAAAGAGAGATCAGTGATACCGAGAAAGGAGAAAAGAAATGTGATGAAGAGGTATATTATTTTATAAAATAACTTTATTTATAAATGTTTTATATCTAAATGGAAAATCTTTTGTAAAATTCATAACTTATAAATATTAAATATGTTAATATTGATAAATAAGAATAATTTTCAACGGTAGAATTAATAACATTGAAGAAATGGGTCTTTCTCACCATTTTTTTGTATTGAGAAATTTATATCAATAAAACTGACATAGTGGGGATTTGGAGATTAAAACCCAAGACAGTAAACAAAAAGAGAAAAAAATTAGAAACATAAAAAAACTACTTCATCATTAAATATATGTACCCCTTAAATTTAAATATTTATTAAAGTGTTCTTGGATATTTTGATGGATTTTATTCATTTTCAATCATGGATGAGAGATAATAGATATTTTTGAGTATTTTAATGATGTTTATAGTGCTTTTGAGATGTTTTACAGTGTTTGGAATGGTTTTGAATAATTTATATGAGTGTTTTTTACTTTTTAGAATTATTATGTTGAATGATGAATATTTGGATAATTGAAACATCATCTATATGTCATGTAATTAATTTTGGTCATCAAGTATGAAATTAGTGACAGAATATGATGTTTGGTGACACATATAAGAATATTGAGTTGGGAATATGATATTTTAGAGTCACGCATATAAATTTTGAGGCATTTATTAATATTTATTTTTATGTAATATAATATTTAGGGTCACATAAAATGTTTGATCTATTAAGGAAGATTGAGTTACTGAGTTTCTTCAAAACCTGTCTTCCATATTTGGTGTGAAAAATATTAAATCACATACTAGTTTTGATATAGAATGTGAAGAACAGAGCTATTAATATCATTATTTTAAATAAATTCTATATATATAATATTATATATAATATTATTTTAAATTTTTTAAAATAATTTAAAAAAATATTTTAATTCTTAATGATTTTCTAAAAAATGAATTATTTTTAAATTTTTTTGAAAAAATTGATTTTAAAAAGAAATAATTGATTTTAAAATGGATTTTAAAGGATTTAGTTTTTAAGAAATATGAATTTATTTTTTTTATATCATCTCAAGTAATGTTTTATAATACATTTTTCTTTTATAATTTTTTTTTCTAACAACCCTTTTAGGTTTTAAAGGGAAATTTCTAACATATTCAATTAGGCTTAGTATTAAATTTTTTAAAAAATATTTTAAAAAGTTCATAATCATTTTAAATGGGTGTAACCTTCAGAAATCTGTAAATGAGAACCTATCAGTATGATATCAATGGTTAGTTCATAATAATATGAGAAAACATGGCAATAGGAGAAACATATTACTAAAAATAACATAGATTGATGAGTGTTTTCTACAAGTCCTGATATAAATACATGTATTCTCAAATGAAAAAACATGTAACATGACAGAATTGTGAAAAAACATGAGATAATAACCATGTTTTTCAAGGTATAAAAATAATATAATATTTAATTATGGAAGAGACATAAACATATGAACTCATAACAATGTGAACATAGATAAAAACATTGAGTCTACACTCAATCATGTGAATGTAGCTAATATGCATCATGTTTGTGGTCAATCTCATGATCTTAGCTAATCAGAATCATGTTCACACACAATATTATGCACATATATAGTATACACTACAATCATTCTCAAAATCTTTATCTCATGACAATAAAACATTAACCAATGCATTAGAGAGTGATATATAACCCCACCCATCAGTCAACCATACATATGTGTGCCCCTTCAAACCAATAATTCTTATTTCAAACAAAAATTAATTGACCCATGTATAAGAAATTGGTTTCATTAAGACATTCATATAATTTTTCATATGTAATATAGAGAAACTAGGTGTATAGTATCATAATAACAATAACCCTTGTAAAAATAAGTTACATAAAATTATGTAGATATTAAATAACAACACCCTTTTAAAATTATTGTATAAATCACTTTGAAAGAGAAGAATAAATATCCCTTTTTAAATTTCTATAAAACTCCATAAAATGTTTTAACTAAAATTAAATACATTAATCTTTATTAAAAATGTAAAAAATTACCAATTAAAACTAAAATAAGTATTTATAAAAAAATTATAAAATAAACATGTTTCTACAAACACTATTTAAGAATATATAAAAACATGGAAAAATTATTTCTCAAAAATATAAGCCTTTAAAATCCCTTTTTTAATAAATAATTCATTGGTAAAATAAAACTATTACTTTTGAAAAAATATTAATATTTACTTTTATTTTCTAAATAATTAAAAATTAAAGACTTCTATAAAATTACTTCAAAACATGTTAAGGAAGCTCTATTAATAAGAAATCACATAATAGTTATAGAAACTACAATAATCCTTTTCTAAAAATATTTTTACTATAGTAATAAAATAAGAAGTTATTTCTAAATTAAAAAAATTTGTATTGAGAAATTTTACTTTTAAAAATAATATTCAGTAATTGATCCATGATAAATAAATAAAAACTTTCTATAGGAAACTAAGATTAGAAGATAAAAATATGAAATTGAAAGGAGAATAATTTTTAATATTTCTAATACCTTTATGGATAACCAATATTATAGAAAAATATAATAAAAATTCCATTTGAAAATATTGAAAGGGTGATATGAATTTCCCATGATAAAACACCTAATTATGTTTCCAGATATAAAAAAGAACATTTTCAGAATGAAAAAATATAGACACAGAGGAGAAATAATTATTAAAGAGGATATGAATAATTCTTTACAAAGATATTATATTTATGAGACAAATTCATCAAGTTAAAACATCTGTATAAAAAATATCACTTCCCCATAGGTAGAAGTAATTATAGTATCTTTACTGAATAAAAGAAAACATATTTTAAAATTACGGTCAAACATGAATAATAATGTCTCAAGAAAAAAAGTTGAGTCAATAAAAACCCCCATAAAGATTAGGAAACATTTTAATAGAACCCCTTTAAAATATAGATATTAAATTTAACTTAAATTAACATCAGTAAAAATTTAATTCATGATATTATGTATCAAATAGGTAGTATAAAAAACCCTTAAATAAAACTATGTTCATAAAACAAACCACATATCAACAAAAAAATTGAGATGATATAACCATACCTTTTATTTTTTCTTAGTCAAATTTTCTCTAACATAAAATATCTTAACAACTTATTTCATTAATTTATTCATATATATTAACTTTTATACTCATAATTTATTATTATTTATTATACATTTAAAATAAAATTATTGTTTATTTTCATTATTTTATTTTTAAAATTTTAATTATTTTTCACATACTTTGTAATTTGAATGATGATATCTATTTTTTGAGAGAAATTTAATAATTTATATAATAATTAAGGTACTAGAATATATATTTTATACTGACCTGTAAATTTTCAATTTCATTCCATGAGGGTTTTAGTTGTTATTCTGGGAGAATAAATTGGTTTCCTTCTAATTTAGGTAATTTTTATAGATCAAAGTATTGTATATTAATAACGTGTTAAATATTAATGTAACCTTTTATAACTATAAACCATATATTATTTTATCATTTGTTTCAAAAAATTAAAGTGTTTAAGTATTCATACCCATTTATGTTATAAAATTATATTATTGTTCATATAAGTGGAAAAACCAACACAAACATGAGAACGTTATCATCAGTGGGAGGTTATGGTTAAGAAATTTATTCATTTTTTAGAGACCCAAACTTCTCATACATAGATATAAAATTTTAATAGATTTATATTCATTAAATTTCCTAAATTCATGCCCAAGGATTGTAATGGTTTACTGGCTTTGGATACTAGGTATAAAATATCCTCATTTGGTGAATTATCATCAAGATCTACCATAAATATCATCCCAAAATTTAGTCTTTATAAACATTCCCAAATTAAAAACTCTTTTAATAACCTTAAGTATCAGGTTCTTTCACACATGTTCAAACAACCTATTCTTCAGAAAACCTCTTTGGGTTTATCCTAAATCCTTCCTAGATTTTTTTTTTATCTCAACTGTTTGTCTAAACCAAACGGATTCTAAAGTGTGAAGAGGATATGATACAAGGTGGTCTTTTATAAGTGATTTGAGTGGCACACTTGTAATTTTTGAAAAGAAAAAGTTGTACCCATGTTTTTTACATGATACAATGCTCTCAAAAGTTCCATTATCTAACCTTAGAGGTGATATGTTCTAAAAATTTCCATACAATAGGGTTTTTATGAGTTTCTAGGTCATTATACTTTTTATAATTTTAGTTTAACCCCTATTAAACTTGTTTTAACCTTAAAAGAATAATATATATTTTACTGTTTTTACTATTAATTATGGTTAAAAATTAATTTTACCTTATCAGATAATAGAAATTATTTTGATTCAAAATATGGAAACAATTTTTCAAAAATTTCATTCATATAGGTGGAATTTTTTAATTTAAAATTAATCCTGTAGAGGTGACATAAAATTGGTTTTCTAGAGAGAAAGGTTTCAACAGTTTAAAATTTTTTTATGTTAATGTTCAATATAAAATTGATTACACTCTAATAAATTGGATTTATAGATATATAATTGAACTAATTTTACATTTAAAATCATATGGAAATAATTTTTATGATTTTAAATTATTTAAGGGAAATCCTAATTCTTAAAAAAAACTAATAATTTTTACTATTCGTCAAAAATTTATCTTTTCATAAAATTTACAAAAATTCACTTGAAGATAAATTGGATATGTTAATTTCAAAAATTAACATTATTTTTTCAAATTATTATTCTTTATTTGTAAAAACATATTTTTTAAATAAGATTACAAATGTTGACAAAAGTGTTTTTTGGAAAAATACAGTTCTTAAGAATAAAATTGGTTTTATTCTAATCTGTTATAAAGGAAACCCATAATATGAATGTAAATTTTTTTATTGAATATATAATTTATAAATTTTATTAAAATGATTCACCAAAATTTATTTGTTTAATTTATTAAGTTAAAACATGTTTGTGCGCATAAATATAGATTTTTTGACAATGGTTTCCATCAAAATATTTTTATTTTCAATTTTAATTAATTGGCAACCAATTAATTTATTATATATACATGTTTAAACCATATATTTTAAGAATTTAGTAAATCATATTCATACTATCCATACCAATATCTATATGACAACTATCATATTAAATAATAATATGTTAATAGTATATCACGTTTTGTTTAAACTCAGTGTTGTTTTCAACACAAGATACACTCAATATTGAATGTAATGAAAGATAAAATCATTATTGGTTCTAATTTAATCTAAAATAGGTGTTTAATATAACAAAAAATATTTAAAATAATAAATTTATTTGAAAATTTAAATTTCAAAAAAACTTAGGGGGTTACATTCTTCACGATTCAATGAATTTTGTCATTAAAATTTGACCTTGGTCAAGATAAAAAAGGGTTTATAATTTGAAAATAACTTTTTGGGAAACCCACATTATGAAAGGGTATAATAAATATTGATTTTGAAAACAGATAAAGTGATGTAAAGAGTTCATCAAGAATAACATGTATTATATTTCTAAATTTGAGAACATAAGTGGGAGGTGAATATTTGGACATGTAAGAAAAACATAATTTCAAAATAATGGTGGAGAGTAAGCGATATCATTTTTCACAATAAAATGAATGCTAATGTGAAAATAAATAACCAAAAAACCAGAAAATAATATGTGTGAAAAGTTTCATTTATATAATTATAAATGATGGAAATATGACAAAACTTTATTTCAATATCCTCCTCCAAATTTTTATTAATTTTCACAAGAATATATATTTACTTGATTTAATTTCATCTCATAAGAACAATCTCATCATTTGGTTGGTCTTCAGTCAATTTCCACATAATCTCTTACATTAATAATGTAATATGGTTTTTTTATTTACTAAAGCACCAGTGGATCATAATATCCCTAAAATAATGATAACCCTTCATTATTTATCTAGTTATTATTAAAATCAGTATTATTATAATATGTTATCCAATTCCATCCAAATTTAAAATTGGTAAATTTCATGAATAGTTGACCCTAAGGCTCATTCATGTCTAATAAAAGTTAAAATCCAAAAATATAGAAATAAGGTAACTAAATTTACTAAATATAACTTCATAGTAACCCCCAAATATAAATAAGTAGCTTGGAATGGTCACATACCAAAAATGTGAATACCATGATCATATATTCTCTTGAAGCTTGGTAATAACCATAATTACCATAAAACCTCAATGAAAAACAAATTCTTCCTGTTTTATTAAATAAAACCAAATATTATCAAATATATTCTATAAATACAAAAAATTTGTAAACTAAATCATTAAAAACATATACCACTTTTTCAAAAAATCATTAATCAGTTTTAGGGTCATCCATAAAATATATTTTACTTTATCTATATCCATAAACTCTTTATCGAATATAAACACCATTTTCTTAATATAAGGAACAAAATAAGTGTAACCTACCATTAATCATGTGTTTTCCAAAAAATATCACCTTGCCATTAAATCAATTTTCGAACCCATCAATACCATTAAACATATTTTTAAAAATTCATGATTAAAAAAATATATTAAACATTATTTATATATTTAATGATTCATATAACATAGTTATCTTATTACCATACATAAACACTTCAATAACTCCACTTCATTATTAAAACATTAACAAGGCTTCTTCATCTTATTTCTTAATACCACTCTCCTTTCATGTGTCATTTGTGGTATCTTCATCATCAATAGGATAACTATTAATCATATCAACTTGATAATTATCTTCATGAGCTTTCCACCTAGGAAATTGATTCATATAACACCCATTTTTTCAACATTTATAAAATTAAACCATTAAATACACCTTAAGGAACCAATTAATTTCATCTATTTCTTTATTAGGGATTTTAATTTTTACTTAAAAATGTATCACATTGTCCCCATCTTCCCCACACATAAAACATCTTCTCTTTCCTTTGAGACATTTCCCTGAGTTATTCTTCCAACGATCTTAATGTACAAAAAATTTAATCTTTTTTCCTCTATGGTCTTCACAACTTAAACTCTAAATTAACATTATCCATCTATTATTTAGTGAGTCTGAGAGTTGGTAAAGGATCAATTTGTTAATAAAATATCATGATTACTAATTAGGAATAATCACAATATCCTTCACTCGAATCATCATCCCATTTGGTTTCACATCAACACCCTATCTATAAAATTTAATGCTAGTATAGATCTTTTCGGTTCCCACTAATGACTAAAACCAAGAAACATAGTGTGTGTAATGATATTTATAGTAGGAAACCTCATTATCATGAAAAATAAATTACAGAATGTCTAATTAATGATACCATTTTTTAAGTCTATAACATCTTAGGATTAAACATGTTCATTCATGGTTAATATTTAAATCCTTCATGTTGGTACAAAATGAGTTTTTGAATTTCCAGAGCATATCTGCTAATAGTATCAAACTAGGTGTACAAAAAATCTCATTGTTGTGTACTAAGTGCTAATTATTTCAAAATCAATGAGCCATTTTCAGAGTTATTAACCCTAGGTACAAGTATTTTAGATACACATCCACTTGGGGTATCCAAATAGGGATTTAATTTCATCAAAAAATCTTTCTTTGTCATTTATAATAATTCCAAGACATTTTCCCACACATTGACTCACCCTTATGCTTATCCTTAGATGTATCCCAATACATACCCTTAGAAATATCCCATTAGATCTTAATAATGTTTTATCATCTATGTTTTTAAAGGTTAAATAATCATTTCCTCTGATACCAAATATTGTAGAGACCCGAAGCTTGACGTACATGGACATTACATTACTTTTGAGGAATACTTAGTACATAACAAAAACACACACACAAGGATCGTAATGGTTTAGTGTCTTTTGAAACTCGGAATAAAATCTTCTAATCGTGGTGAAAGATCTTCAACATCTCCCATAAAGATCTATGTTTTTTTACCTAAAAACTTTCTTTATATCCTGGGGAAAAGAAAACATAAAAGGGTGAGCTCAGATGCTCAGTAAGGGTAAAAAAAATATCAATCACATCATATTCATAAGAACATAACATTTTGGAAATCATAACCTGCAAAAGAGAGCATAATTTCATAACATGGGATAAATCATAGTAGTGAAATGAAATCCCAATAATCATAACTTAAAACATGAAACTTTGTGTCATACACACATAATCATAGAGAATCATTTCTTATTAGTCAAGACTCATTTCCAAGACTATCTTAGTGGACAAAGTCCATTTCTGAACCGAGTCACCCTTGTTTCAGTCTTGTTTCACTGAACCGGTATAACCTACCATTCCAGCCATGTCTATCTCATGAGATATAAAATCTTTACCCAATGCATTGGAGGGAGATATAGGTCCCACCCATCTCATAATGATACCATTCTTATGTGTGCCACAAAATCAAAAATCATACATCATTGCATAACCCATGTAATACAAATGGGAATCTTAAACATCATGACATCATAAAACAATTCATATAAGATAAAGGAATTCGTAAAAATAATTCCATCACAACATAATCAAATCAATGTAATAATAGGGATAAAAACATAACCCTTTATTATCTTATATGGAAAATAATTTTCATAAAACACTTGAACTCCATTCTTGAGGAAAATATCCTTTCTTCTTCAAAAACATTTTTCCTTTCTTAACATGTCATACAATTTTAAACTAAAAGAATTTGATTAAAAATAAACTTGAAAACTTTTAAAGGAAGCTTCTTGGAAATAATGTTTTAAAAAAAATCCATTCATGTCGTATAAGTTAAAAAAAACATTCTTCTCGTACTTTTGTCGGAAAAGTCAAAAAGTACCTCGTACGAAAAATGACAAAAGATTCCTTTCATATTCTTTACTTAAAACTCACCGAAGGGTAAAATAAGATTTAAAAAATTTTAGGTGAATGGAAATAATATTATGTATTGAGGAAACATGGATGTGGATGATAAAATACACCCCAGTAAATACTAAAGTATAAACAATCTCGGATAAAAATGAAATTGTGATATTTTCCCTTACCTTAGGTCCGATTTGCTTCGTAAGTGTCCGAACCTCCTGTATAATGATTTAAATAATGGCATTGACTTATTACAGAATCATATTAATTGTTATGATATCATATATGGTTCACTTATGACTTTATATTACCCGTTCTTTTGTAAATTCCATGTTAAAGAGCGTTTTGGGTAAAATTGTTTCATTTGTCATCCGTGTTTTGACTTGTAATTATTCATATGATTACTTAGATCATGATTACTTAATTCCAGAATATAAAAAATGATTTATATATATATATTCAGAATATAAATATATATAATAAATCAGTAAATGGAAAGAAATACACCGATCATGGAGACGGTAGGCCGTACGTACGCATGAACGCTGTTTTCGTTTCCTTATTGAGTTGAACGGAATTAAGTAGATGACATAAATATATATAAATAAATCCAGTATCATTATTATGTCATATATTTCATGATTACTTATTATATATATTTTATAAACATTCATGAATGGTTAAAGTGGAGAATGAATCTCATCGCGTCGTGGAGACGGTAGTCCGTACGTACGCACGAGCGATGATATCGTTCTCATGATCGTGGGACTGTATTGGAGTGTATGTATACTATTTCAGAATCAATATCACTTTAAAATAATAATATATAGTTTTTATTTATACCATTATACCCATCCAAGTAAGGTGGTGGTGGAAAATAGATTTCAGCACGGCGTGGAGACGGTATTCCGTACGTACGCACGCGCGGTGATTTCGTTTTCAGTAGGATGGATAGATGGTGAAATAGGGTTGTTTCATACTTATAATAACATATAAGTATATGAGTGATACTGATGTTATTACTTCATAATGAAACAACCTAAGAAGAAGAAGTGGAAGAAGAAATAAAGGTGAAAGAATCGGTAACGGAAATTACCTCTTCTTTGAAGCGCCTCTTTGAGACCTCCTCTTAGGGCACTAAAATTGGTCTTTGAGGAAGACCAGAACCTCTAGGATGTTTCTAGGTAAGTGTAGAAGAGAATTTGGCAGGGTTTGGCCGAGCTTGAAGGCTCAAAGTTGTGTGAGGAAGAGAGGTAGGAGGTGCCCTTTTATAAGGGAGGAGAGGGGCACCTTTGGAATAACTAAAAATATTGTTTTATTATAAAGTCAAGTTCGGTTTTAAATAGCTCCAAATTGATTTATTTCTAGGCTAAGGTGGGGATGGGTCGAAATAATCTCATCCAATAGAATTTAGACAATTTTAGGTTCCTATTTTAACCTTATCATTTATATTTAACTTTAAGTTAGATAATTTTACTTTTACCGTGTCTTCTTGTTTTCTTACACTATAAGGTTAATAAACTTACTATATCAAGACAAACGAACCCCAAGTTGTTTATTATTAATATATATAAACTTATCTAAGTCATTTTGCCGATCCTTAGATTTTTAGGAATAAAATAACAATTAATAATATAATATTTGTTTTAAAAACTATTTTATGTCAATTTTGACACTATTTAGTAATTGATTTTTGTGAAACTCCTAAAAGAATGATAAGTTCGAAGAAAGTTAATTAAATTCATAATAACATGTCATATTAACCTATAAAATTATGGGAATTCATAAAAAGTCTCAAATTATATTTATTTGGGTATTTATAACATCAGTTATGTCAATATTTCATTAATAAGATAATTGCTGCATCATTGTTGTGTCATAGATAAATTAAATTATTTAAATTCTAAAAATTACAAATAAAATACCATTATGTAGGAAATATTTTTATCTTTCTAATGAATATTTATAGTCGAATTTATCTTATGTATAACCCCATTGTAGAAATGATTTACTTATTAAACATTGATTTTAACTATTTTAACCCTTCTTTAAATAAATTAATAATAAATGTCCTAATCTAATCCAAGTGGGCCTAAATGGTCATATTTTATTCCTAAGTTTGTTTTTGGTCGAATTACACTTATCCAATAGATTTAGGACATGTGTTAGGGTAATAATAATATCATCTTTACCCTTAATTACCCTATTTACTTTTAACCGTGGTAAAAAAAGTAAAAAGTTACTATTCACCAAAAAATTATTTTCATCTTATTGAACCACATTTTACTTACTGACATCAACCGTGTGTCTAGTATTTTTGAAATTCCACTCACAGAAACGGTAAAATTATGTTTTATGAAAAATTCAGTTTTTTAACTACCACTTAGTGGTTTCACTATTCATCAAAAAATGAAAGTTTCCAGAAAAATACCAAAAATTAGATCTAAGCTATATTTGATATAATGAATTCAAAAATGATGTATATTTTATCAAATTCAAAACATATCAGTTGCATTAATTAATTTAAAAATTAATTCCCGTCTTCAAAACAAATAGCGTGTTCTTAAGAGATAATAACTATCAAAAGATTAACACTTGTTTATGACTGGTTTAAATGTGAAATTACATCCAATGACCAACATTGTATTAAATTGTAAAAATATATTCTAAATATACTTTAAAACCACTCAAATTAATAATTTATCACTATTAATTATTTTGATTAAAAAGTTGTTTTTAATTAAAATTTGGTAATTTTCACTATTCATCAGAATATGAAAGTTATCCGAAAAGTACCAGAATTTCACCTTAGGCTAAATTTGATACTCTGAATCCAAAAATGAAGTCCATTTTGAGAGATAAAATTTCTAAAATTTTAAAAGGTGGTTATTACTATTCATAACGGCTAGTTTTAATAATATTTTAATAGCATATCGTTGTTTAGTGAAACTCGGTATTGGATACTACACACGCTATCGAGGAAGGTCACGATTGAGTGTAATGAAAGGAAAGTCAAGGATGCATGCTGAGAAAGCTCCTTTTGGTGTAGCATACAACACAAGACATTAATGAAACTAAAAAGAATATTTTTCATAAAATCTCGGGGTGTTACATTCTACCCCACTTAAAATGAATTTCGCCCTCGAAATTCGTCGGGGTTATAAATGGTTTACTATTCGAAATTTTTTTAATAGAAACCCACATCGTAAAAAGGAATACCAAAACCTATCTTCAAAAACAAAAGTATGAAATGTAACGGTTACCCAAATAAACTAATCATTGGGTTTCCACATAGGTGAAAATATGGATATGGAAGAGAAATATAACCATCATGTTCTGATAGAGAGTGGTAGAGAACATGGCTATGGAAAAGCCAACAATCACAAATCCATAAATTTGTGACGATCTAAGGTACCCTATAATTCATCAGATATAAGAGCACTAGGACAACATTTTTGGTTTTTAAGATCATTTCCCTAAAGTTGATGAAATTAGAAGAAATACTTTCTTCATTTTGGTATAGTCTCACCATTTGTCATTCTTTGGACAATTTCCACTTCATCTCTTAAAGAAATGAAGTTGAATTTTTCATTCGTGATGTGTTAGCAGATCATGTGATAAAATGATGGTTCATTCCATCTGTCTCAAACAAAAGGTTAGAAAAGTTATCAAAAAATACATAAGTCCATCTATAGTGAGATTAATCATATATAGTTACTAAAATGGACTTATACTTCATTTATCATACTGCTTAATATAATAAAACTAGTTTCTACTAAACAGGGACATCCTGTAGGCTAGTGGTAGGCGATAAAGTCCAGTCGCACTTCGGTTGTGGGTTCGATTCCCAAGGCCTTGTCCGACGCGATGGGTTGTCGCCCGTCCTGCAGGTTGTCGTTTTTCTAAAACTATATTACTATAACATCCCATCAATAATAACAAAAAACAAACAATACTAAATTATGTCCAACATAATCCATTCCAATATTTAGGCTTATCCATAATACTGCAGTCCACTCTCAGAGATTTAATACCATCTTTGATCCCCATATATCATAAGATATATCTTGTTGGTCACATTCCAAACATTCAAAGGCCTTAATCTTGTACTCTCTTGAATACCCATTGAACATTATTGAAAACATGAGTGCTGTTAAAAGTTAACTCTTTCCACATACCAAAATCCTCAAAATTCTATATAATCAAACCATGATATCACTTAGTCCTTATATCAATCATGAGCTCATGAATACAATCAAACATCTCATTATCTTCTTATTCCTTCATTATGCGCATATCATCTACTTTACAAAAATATCTGAATCACTTTTCATGGTTACTGGTACCTTAATATTATTGAAAACCACAATAGACTAATACAAAAATATTCCAATACACAATAAAAGTACCTCAACAACATTATTCTTGAATACCAATACATAAACACTTCAATCCATCCTCTTCAATGATTGTCCTGGAATAAGTCCTTCCTTGATTTAGAAGTAACTTTTTAGGTCAGGGCATTGAGTTGGGTAATGCCCATGTTCTCCACAAATAATACATTGAACTCCATAATATTCTGTCACTCTGTGACCCTTTTCTACACACAGATAACATCGGTCCCTCCATTTGAGGTATTCCTCAAGGTTCTTCTTCCCTTCTTTAGAAATCTCAATCTTTCTTTCTTTATGCTCCTGAACATGCAAACATGCATAATAGTCTATCTTCCTCTTATTTGATGAATTAGGCATACCACTAAATTTCACATTGTTAATCATATATCGCGATGACTGATTCAGCATAATCACAATATCTTTCTCTCTAGGCATTACACAATTTTGTTTCTCATAGTCACCAATTTGTCCATTGGATTCAATGTTAACTGAATTCCTTCTGGTTCCCTCCAATAACTAAAACACAAAAAGAATTCTGTGAGAGGCAAAATCATGCTAGAGAAAACAACATAGTAAAGGGTAAGTATCCTCAATATCTAACATCTTAGGTTAAATTCTATGATTGTTACCCTAGTTCTAGGACTGTATCCTATATGTATACTTATCCTTAGGGACATCCCTAGACATACCTTAGAAATATCTCTAGGGATCTCACTAATGTTTTCGCATCCTAGTTTCCAAAGGTTGAATAAACCATTCCTCTGATACCAACTGTAGAGACCCGAATCTTGACGTACATGGACATTACATTACTTTTGCGGAATACTTAGTAAATAACAAAAACACACACACAAGGATCGTAATAGTTTAGTGTCTTTGGAAACTCGGAATAAAATCTTCTAATCATGGTGAAAGATCTTCAACATCTCCCATAAAGATCTACCTTTTTTTTACCTAAAACCTTTCTTTATATCCTAGGGAAAAGAAAACATAAAAGGGTGAGCTTAAATGATCAGTAAGGGTAAACAAAATAAATATCAATCACATCATATTCATAAGAACATAACATTTTGGAAATCTTAACCTGCAAAAGAGAGCATAATTTCATAACATGGGATAAATCATAGTAGTGAAATGAAATCCCAATAATCATAACATAAAACATGAAACTTTATGCATACACACATAATCATAGAGAATCATTTCTTATTAGTCAAGTCACAATGCCAAGACTATCTTAGTGGACAAAGTCTATTTCTGAACTGAGACACCCTCGTTTCAGTCCTGTTTCACTGAACCGATATAACCTACCATTACAGCCATGTCTATCTCATGAGATATAAAATATTTACCCAATGCATTGGAGGGAGATATAGGTCCCACCCATCTCATAATGATACCATTCTTATGTGTGCCACAAAATCAGAAATCATACATCATTGCATAACCCATGTAATACAAATGAGAATCTTAAACATCATGACATCACAGAACAATTCATATAAGATAAAGGAATTCGTAAAAATAATTCCATCACAACATAATCAAATCAATGTAATAATAGGTATAAAAACAGAACCCTTTATTATCTTAGATGGAAAATAATTTTGATAAAACACTTGAACTCCATTCTTGAGGAAAATATCCTTTCTTCTTCAAAAACATTTTTCCTTTCTTAACATGTCATACAATTTTAAACTAAAAGAAGTTGATTATAAATAAACATGAAAACTTGTAAAGTAAGCTTCTTGGATATAATTTTTTAAAAAAATCCATTCATTTCGTATAAGTTAAAAAAATATTCTTCTCGTACTTTTGTCGGAAAAGTCAAAAAGTACCTTGTACGAAAAACGACAAAAGATTTCTTTCATATTCTTTACTAAAAACTCACCGAAGGGTAAAATAGGATTTAAACAATTTTAGGTGAATGGAAATAATATTACGTATTGAGGAAACAAGGATGTGGATGATAAAATACACCCCAGTAAATACTAAAGTATAAACAATCTCGGATAAAAATGAGATTCTGATATTTTCCCTTACCTAAAGTCCGATTTGCTTCGTAAGTGTCCGAACCACTTGTATAATGATTTAAATAATGTCATTGACTTATTACAGAATCATATTAATTGTTATGATATCATATATGGTTCACTTATGACATTATATTACCCGTTCTTTTGTAAATTCCATGTTAAAGCGCGTTTTGGGTAAAATTGTTTCATTTGTCGTCCGTGTTTTGACTTGTAATTATTCATATGATTTCTTAGATCATGATTACTTAATTACATAATATAAAACATGATTTATATATATATATTCAGAATAATCATATATATAATAAATCAGTAAATTGAAAGAAATACACCGTTCATGGAGACAGTAGGCCGTACGTACGCATGAATGCTGTTTTCGTTTCCTTATTGAGTTGAACGGAATTAAGTAGATGACATACATATATATACATAAATACAGTATCATTATTATGTCATATATTTCATTATTACTTATTATATATACTTTATAATCATTCATTAATGGTTAAAGTGGATAATGAATCTCATCGCGTCGTGGAGACTGTAATCCGTACGTACGCACGAGCGATGATATCGTTCTCATGATCGTGGGACTGTATTGGAGTGTATGTATACTATTTAAGAATCAATATCACTTTAAAATAATAATATATAGTTATTATTTACACCATTATACCCATCCAAGTAAGGTGGTGGTGGAAAATAGATTCCACCACGGCGTGGAGACGGTATTCCGTACGTACGCACGCGCGGTGATTTCGTTTTCCATAGGATGGATAGATGGTGAAATAGGGTTGTTTCATACTTATAATAAAATATAAGTATATGAGTGATACTGATGATATTACTTCATAATGAAACAACCTAATAATAAGAAGTGGAAGAAGAAATAAAGGTGAAAGAATCGGTAACGGAAATTATCTCTTCTTTGAAGCGCCTCTTTGAGACCTCCTCTTAGGGCACTAAAATTGGTCTTTGAGGAAGTCCAGAACCTATAGGATGTTTCTAGGGAAGTGGAGAAGAGAATTTGGTAGGGGTTGGCCGAGCTTGAAGTCTCAAAGTTGTGTGGGGAAGAGAGGGAGGAGGTTCCCTTTTATAAGGGAGGAGAGGGGCACCTTTGGAATAACTAAAAATATTATTTTATTATAAAGTCAAGTTAGGTTTTAAATAGATCCAAATTGATTTATTTCGAGGCTAAGGTGGGTATGGGTCTAAATCCTCTCATCCAATAGAATTTATACAAGTTTAGGTTCCTATTTTAACCTTATCATTTATATTTAACTTTAAGTTAGATAATTTTACTTTTACCGTGTCTTCTTGTTTTCTTACACTATAAGGTTAATAAACTTACTATATCAAGACAAACGAATCCCAAGTTGTTTACTATTAATATATATAACCTTATCTAAGTAATTTTGCCGAACCTTATATTTTTAGGAATAAAATAACAATTAATAATATAATATTTGTTTTAAAAACTATTTTATGTCAATTTTGACACTATTTAGTAATTTATTTTTGTGAAACTCCTAACAGAATTATAAGTTCTAAAAAAGTTAATTAAATCTATACTAACATGTCATATTAACCTATAAAATTAGTGGAATTCACAAAAAGTCTCAAATTGTATTTATTTGGGTATTTATAACATCAATTATGTTAATATTTCATTAATAAGATAATTACTGAATCATCGTTGTGTCATAAATAAATTAAATTATTTAATGTCTAAAAATTAAAAATAAAATACCATTATGTAGGAATGCTTTTTATCTTTCTAATGAATATTTATAGTCGAATTTATCTTATGTATAACCCCATATTAAAAATGATTTACTTATTAAACATTGATTTTAACTATTTTAACCCTTCTTTAAATAAATTAATAATAAATGTCCTAATCTAATCCAAGTGTGCCTAAATGGTCATATTTTATTCCTAAGTTTGTTTTCAGTCGAATTAAACTTATCCAATAGAATTAGTACATGTGTTAGGGTAATAATAATATCATATTTACCCTTAAATACCCTATTTACTTTTAACCGTGGTAAAAAAAATAAAAAGTTATTATTCACCAAAAAATTATTTTCATATCATTGAACCAAATTTTACTTAATAACATCAACCGTGTCTCTCGGATTTTTGAAATTTCACTCACAGAAGCGGTAAAATTAAGTTTAATGAAAAATTCAGTTTTTTAACTACCACTTATTGGTTTCACTATTCATCAAAAAATGAAAGTTTCCAGAAAAATTCCAAAAATTAGATCTAAGATATATTTGATATTATGAATTCAAAAATGATGTCTATTTTATCAAATTCAAAACAAATCAGTTGCATTAATTAATTTAAAAATTAATTCCCGTCGTCAAAACAAATAGCGTGTTCTTAAGAGATAATAACTATCAAAAGATTGACACTTGTTTATGACTGGTTTAAATGTAAAATTACATCCAATGACCAACATTGTATTAAATTGTAAAAATATATTCTAAATATACTTTAAAACCACTCAAATTAATAATTTATCACTATTAATTATTTTTATTAAAAAAGTTGTTTTTAATTAAAATTTAGTAATTTGCACTATTCATCAGAATATGAAAGTTATCCGAAAAGTACCAAAATTTCACCTTAGGCTAAATTTGATACTCTGAATCCAAAAATGAAGTCCATTTTGAGAGATAAAATTTCTAAAATTTTAAAAGGTGGTTATTACTATTCATAACGGCTAGTTTTAATAATATTTTAATAGCATATCGTTGTTTAGTGAAACTCGGTATTGAATACTACACACGCTATCAAGGAAGGTCGCGATTGCGTGTAATGCAAGGCAATTCAAGGATGCGTGTTGAGCAAGCTCCTTTTGGTGTAGCTTACAACACAAGACATTAATGAAATTAAAAAGAATATTTTTCATAAAATCTCAGGGTGATACAAATATAGTGAGCCAAACTTCACAAATATGGATACAACATCTTAATATATGAATATTCATTACATTTTACAAATACATACTCATTGACCATTACATTTTAGTGAATTTGGAGACAAGGTACACAATTTTCATATTAATTACGCATCATAAAAATCAATCACAAAGATATTCCACATTTTTACACTTCATAAAAATACCCAACATAAAACCTCTCATCATAACCTAAGTCTCAGCTTCCTTTGTACATGTTCGAACATCTTATTCTTTAGATAACCTCATAAAGATAACCATAAATCCTTCCTATAGTGGAATTATGATCTCAAAAAGTCATGTAAGAATTATGGAGGGACGTAAGGAGTAAATTTGGGTAGGTATTGTCCAAACAAAAGGGATTTGTACGTTTGAATAGGAGAGGTGACGGGGTGGCCTTTTATAAGTGCGGTGTCTGTAAAAGTTTCAATTTTTATAAATAAAATGGTGTGACCACATTTTTCACATAACCCAAGGCTCCAAAATTAGTCATTATCAAACCATAGAGGAGATATGGTTGAAATATGAATATAAATGGGTTTTTGATAATTTTCAAGTTCATTTTACCCATTATATTTTTATTTTCACCCCTCAGTTAGACTTCTTTGACCTTAACCAGGGAAATTAGTTTTTACTATTTTTACTATTTATTATTGTGAAAAATTAATTTTTACATATTAGATAATTTAAATTATTCTTATTCAAAATATTTAATTAATATTTCAAAATTTCCTTCATATAATTGAAAAAATTTCATATAACATTAATCTCAATATTGTGATGAAAAAGTGGGTTAGCAAAGAGAAATGTTTCATATTTTTAAAAAGTATTTATATAAAAAATTGATATTAAACTGATTATAATGAAATAAATTGTATTAATATAAATATAACTAATCTAATTTTACTTTTATAATAATATTAAAAAAAATTAATGATTTAAACGAAATGAAAATTCTTAAAAAAACCAGTATTTTTCTATATTCATCGAAAAATTTCACTTTCCGCATAATTAACAAAAACTCCCTAGAAATATAATTTTTAAATAATGAATTAAAAAATGATTTTTTTTCAAATTAATCTTATCAAATAGAAAAATAATAAATTTTAAAATAATAGTGAAAAAGGCGACAAAACCCCTTTTTAGAAAAATATAATTCTTAAGAATAAAATTAAATTTATTCTTATCTCTTGTCTACAGAACACATAAGATAAATATTAAACAATATATTGAATATATAATATATAAATTTCTTTAAAATAATCACAAAAGGTTATTTTTTAGAAATATTGGGGTAAAATTCTTTTGTGCAATTAAAATATTTTTCAAAAAAATATTTCCTTTGTCTTAAAATGGTTTTTATTTTTATTCCTAATTTTTTGGTCACCAAATAATTAAATATTTATACATGATCAAACTATATATTTAAAAACTTTTGTTAATCCTATCATACCCTATATTCCAAAGGCTAGGCAATAACAATCATATTATATAATAAATTTTTAATAGTAGGTCGAATTTCATTTAAACTCGGTGTTTCATGTAATACAAGTGACACTAATTTCATCATATAATTTATGAAACTCTTACTATTGTATGTAATAGGAGCTAAACTAGGTGTTTTCTGTAACACCAAATACCAAAAAGATTAAATTTATTTGATAAAAATATATTTCATAAAATCTCAGGGTATTAAACCTTCAGTATAGTATCCTTTTTATTTAATTATAATTATATTAGTTAAATTTTTGACATTTTGGTGAATCGTATTTTAATTTATTTGAATATATAAAAAATTATATATATAAAAAAATGTTGCTTCCTAGAGGCGATATTCTGGATGTACACATGGTTTTCATTCTCCTTCAAAGGATGTCAAAGAATGTAGGAATTGGTTTATAGTTTTAAAATCCTAATAATGTTTTCAATATAATATTAATTAGTAAAATCCCCCCCCCCTAAACAAGACCATTATTATGGATATTAAAAATAGATTATATTTATTTTGGAGGTAGTAGTCCATATGTGACCTAAAAGATGTTTTCATTTTTATAATATTTTGGAGGATCATATAGAATTGTTATCCCTTAAATATAATAACATTATAGTATAATTATGATACTAATTTTATTATTTAAACACTATAAGATTAGATTAGGAAGAGGGAGAATAATAAATAATGGAAAATAAATTAAAACTGAGTAATTTAAAATTTTACATTACTGTTTGGAAGTGGACCATTGTAAAGTTGATTATGGGATGTAGAGGTGGTATTTTGAGAAAACCAATACCTCTAGAATTTCTCAAGAAGTTTTGATTAATTATTTGTATAGTTATTGGTTGAATATAAGAGTCCTATGGTATGAAGGGTAGTTGGGTGGCGATGGATCCTCTTATAAGGGAGAAGAGTGACATTTTTATAAAAAAATAAAAGGTAAAGTCAATATTCAATGTTCTAATGGAAACGGTAATTGAGAGGAGTAAGGATTAAGGTTGAGAAAGTTTTAACCATTTATTTTCACACATGTTTTAACAGTTTTTAAGAATTTTTCACTTATGATTTTTCACTTTTTCAAATTTTGGTTTCCACCATGTACCAAATATTTACCAAATTAATTTACATTTAATGAAAAAAAATAAAATGGTACTTATTAAAAAAATATACCTAATGATTCCAAGTATTATATTTATATTTTCAAATAAAATTTAAAAGGGTGATAAAATTTAATTTCAATATTACCACACATAATGCATAACAACCTTTTTTAGAAATAATAAAATTTTTTATTAAAAATTCTAATGAAGATACAATTATCAATGTTGTTTATTTATATAAAATTAATTATTTTATTATTATCAAAATAAGGTTTCTGAGACTTTAAAAAAAATACAAAAACTTATTTTCATCATGTGGATATTTAGTTAAATAGAAAAATAAAAAATAGTTTTTATTAGAAAAACAAGTTACTTCAATTTCAAAAATGTTAAGGATGGGTTTTATAAATTCAAAATTTTATTTTTAAATGATTAAATTTAATTTGAAAATATTTATTTTTTATTTAAATAATTATTCATTTACATTAAAATCTTTATTGTATTATAATAATATCAAAAAAGGGACAATATTGACAATATTGAAATTTTTAACTATTCACCCCAAAATTCACCCTTTTCAAAAAAAATATCAAAAATACAACCAAATATAATTTTGACACGCTGAATTAAAAAAATGAAGTTAAATTTACAAAATTGAATTTTCAAAATTTATGAAACTAAATACTAAATGGAAAAAAATGACAAACTATTTTCTACAGGAAAATGACTTTTTATATATTAACCATTTTTCTTCTCATTTCCTATCAAATACTTATTAAATATGTGATAATATATAATTAATAAAAAATATATACTTTATCCTCAATAAACAATAATAAATTTATTATCTTAAAATAAAAATATATAGCCATAAAAAGCTAATTTTTTAGAAATATATATTTTTAAGCATAAAATGAATTTGTACATATTAACTACCTAGTGATCACTATGATAAGGTTGTTAAAATAATTTTTTTATAAAAATTATCAATACATTTAATTAAAATCATTATTTATTAAATATTAGTTAAAAATACAAGATAGCTTAAAATAGTTCTTTGAAATAAATTACTTTTTTATTAATCAACACCAAATACCATTAAAATTGATTATCTTTATTCTAAAATTTTATTTTTAATAATAAATTGATATTAAAATCTTAATTTTAATTATATAAATAGATCATATCATACATTTATAATAATAATAATACATAATGTATTAATATATATATATATATATATATTTAATATTCTAATTTTATTTATATGTTTAATTTTTCATTATTAATGAATTATATTTTTTTAAATTTACTATTGACAATACAAATCATCAGAATACCTATCATATTCTTTTATATCTAATTAAAATATTTATAATGGTAAAATTTTGTTCCTATAGATATCCTTAATAAAGTCAATTATTTCAATGAAACTTCTTAAGTGACACATCTCCTTTCAACAGTTTCCATTTTATATCTCAAATATATATTCTATTTTCATGATGTTCTTCCTTATTATATATATTCTTTGGTTTTTTATGATCCTCATGGGTGAACATGATCAATGAGATCTTATGATCTTTAAGGTTTTATTCTTTTCTATTTACTATTCTCTATCAATTTATACTATTTTTTTGATGTAAAAATATAAGGTGAGTAACAATACATTGTTTGAAAATTGTGTAAAGTTTCCCATATTGTATTTTAATTTTTGAAAAATAATATTTCATGAATTGTGTTATTCTAAATAATTAAGAAAAATTGATTCCAAAATTGTTCTTAATGAATTTAATCATAACAGACACACTAAATGGTTTGTGATTCGTGATTTGTTTCATTTAAAAAAGTCATATTTAGTATATAAATAGTTCAATTGTGAAGTGATCTATATTAAAAGGAGTCGTATTGAAGTTATTTCTATGAATAAATAATTTCTAGATATTAAATATAGGATTTCATCATAAGGATTATAAGATTTTACTAAATTTTAATAATCCCTTATAACTATTTTATTAGGTATTCAAGATATGTTCTCAAGAAAATTAGTATTCTAACTACATTCTTTATAAGTGTTGTTTCATGAAGCTATTCTTCAGGCTATAGGTAGACTAAATAAATGTTTTGAAGATGATTTAGGAAGAAAAAGATGGTTCAAATTCTTATAATTCACCAAAACATTATTCATTAACTATTCTTTGAGTTTTGAGATAATGGGTTCCTCCCCATAATTTGACATTAAGATTTATTATAAATTAAGACAAGAATTATAGAAGAAGAATCTCACTATTTTTAGGTAGTTAAATAAAATAGAGAATATTCTGATACTATGGGATGTAAACATGAGCATAAAATAATGTATAAATAATATAAAGTGATATAGTTAGGTTGGGATAAAAATCAGGAGTGCTAAGATGGTAAATGATTTTCTAGAATTAATTTCATTTTATATTTTAGTGGTTCCTGATAACCTTAATCTTTTGAAAAAATCTAAAATTTTAGGTGTGATATTAATTAGTGTCAATGAAAGGGATTAAAACAACATAGCCTAAATCTTGATCTTGTATAATAATAGAGAAAATATCCAATATCTGAACATTTAGTATATTAAGTTTGAGAAGTTATGTGAAAAAAATATAAACATATTGATATGTGTATTATCATTTATTTGACTTGTTACTTTTATTCAAAAAAAGTTACTGTTTACAAATAATTATTTAAGGTGAGTATGTCATTATATCTATATTGAAGAATAAACAGGAATATCAGTAAAAATTATTAATGTAATTGAACTATCAAGATACCTTTCTCACTTTGTTTTGATAATTCTGTAACTAAATGGATGTTATGTAAATTCTATATGGATAATGATGAACAATTTTATAGGATGGTACCTGGTTTTTTTATTTGTATTTTATTATAATTTTTTTGTGGAATCCATGACTAGGTGGAATTCAAACATGGAAAATCCAAGGAACCCAAACTAGTTATAAACCTCATAAAACCTACTTGGGACTTTTCTAGTTTACTCCTTCATTTCAATTGGGTTATGATCAGTAAATTACGTGAGTAGACTATGTATTGACAAGTAAAATATATTTATTTCTAATCAAAATAAATTGTGAAACCCACTAATTCAATGACTACCCCCCAAAATATCTCTTTATTAAATCAAATATAATATAATTTCGAGTCGAATCAAATCATCTGGATTCCCTCTATTAGATCCTTGATTAAATTTTTATAGGGAATAGTGATTATGATGATAAAAGAGTTGTTCCAACCATCTATAGAAATAATGTTCATAAATAAAAGAATAGGCTTCTTATCATTCATATATCTCTTTTAATTGGAGTAGTTGATACAGTTATAGTTGTTTTCCCATCATTTGATAGATGTTCTCGATTGTATTTTAAATATAAGATAAATTTAGAGACTAGTTGTAAGTAAATAAAATTCATTATAATGCCTTTATCTGAAACTTTTTTTAATAAGGTGATGGGATTACAAACTACAATTGAAATATGGGATAATCTTGAAATAAACATTAATATAAATTTTTAATTCAAGGAAGAAAAAATATATACCTATATAAGAAAAATTAAATACATAAAGATTTAAAATGATGAAAAATGATTACTTTTTCAAGGGTGAATAAAATTGTTAATAGCATCAGATGATATGGTGATAAGTTTGATGAAATTAATATTTTCAAGAAGTCAACAATAAAATTTCAAAACAATTTTGATCTTAATATTTAAACTCTATAAGATAGAGAGGTTCTAGTTCTTTATGAGATTTATAGGATTCTTATTTCATATGAAATGATAAAGGGGAAATTATTCAAAAACAAATCTAAAGATGAAATTTAAGTTGAATCCATGAGTATGTTGAAGATAAAAGATGAAGGTGTTTAATAACAATGTGACATAGATGGTAAAGATGATAAATATTATTAACATAAGAGAATTATTTCACGTATCACAATAAGATTATAGAAAGGGAAGGGAAATAAAAAAGTTAAACTCCTAGTTAAATGCTACAAATGTCGTGATATTAGACACTTCACCAACAATTATCCAAATAATAAAAGTTTATAATCTGATTATTATTAAAATAATGAGTAGCCTCATAATAATAGATATATAAAGAATAAAAAATAAGGATTAAATTTAAGTGATAATAAGAATAATTTATTAATATAGAAAAGAATAAATTTATTTTATAAGGATATAGAGGAATAAGTATCCTCTAGATTCCAATCATGTGATGAATCTAATTATGAATTGAAAAATTCTATTTCTCATGTAGTTATACAAGAGTAATCATTTTGTTCTAAAGGTGAAAATAATAAAAAAGCATATATAGAACATATAATTAAATATATATTAGAATAATGACAAGATTAGAATAAAAAACTCAAGAAGTAAATTTTACTATTAAAGAAGAAAAATGAAAATAAATATAAACATTATGATGTATTTTCCATGAGTAAATATTCTTATATATATAATACTTGAATTTTCAAGATGAATGTCACAGAATAATGAAAATATTGTGAAATATCATGTGAATAAAATAAAGTAGAAAGAATAAAAGATTTGAATGACTCAATGTAAATGCCTAAAATAAGAAAAATAACTAATGAAGACGAAATATGATTCAAATAAATCAAATGTGATAAATTATATGTAATCCAAGTCATTTAAATATATAAACTAAAAGTATCACGTTAAACACATATCTTATATGTCTCATTATAAATCTATGTTTCACAATAATTCATGTTTAAATTCAAAATTTGTTCATTTATATTCCTAGAAGGGTGAATGTAAACTTTCTCATGAACCTAAAAGGTAGAATAAAATCAATAGAAAATATTTTTCTGTAAGGTAGAATCAAGATGAATTAGTGTTAGTCCAATCGCATAAAAATTATAAATAGAACACTTATTACTATGGAATACCCAAATTCAGTGGGTATTGCCAGTGTTTAGATTATTTTTTCATACTAATTATTCAAGTTGGAATAATTTTTCACTACTGGGTAAAAGGTATGAAAAAGGGGGATAAGCTCTAAGAATATGAAGGGAAATTCACTGAACAAATGATTATAATGAAATATTTTATCTAGATACACAAAATGTATTTGAATTCATATAAGGAATATGAGGGGTATGTGACCAATAGGTTCATATAGATAATGATTTATAGACTAGTTTTATAAGATTAATTTCATATAATGAAAATGGGAAAGGAAAAAAATTTCATATCAAAGATGAAAATCAATTATTGTTGAAATTTTATGATAGAAAAGAAACCAATGAAATCCATGGATCATGGACAGTGGAAATTATTTACATAATTTAGGTGATGAAAAACTCTTGAAAATTTTATAAAAATTCATAAAGGAGAAGTATCTTTTAATAATTATAGTTCTTTGATAATTAATGTCATTTTTTTAGCTGAGATTAAAGAAAATAATCTCAATTTTAAAGATTTTCTTTATAGGGAAGGTCATGAGCATAATCACTTGAGTGTAGTATAATTATGTGATAAAGGTAATGGATTCATTTTTAATAAAAATAATGTTACATAAAATATTATAAAGATATATATGTCATCATAAGATAAGGAATAAAAATTAGTGAATTTTTCCAAAGTGGTGATCATACAAACTCATTCTACTATAGTTCCATATAAAAAAATGAATTATGGCATAATATACCATTCCACATTTTCCAAATGAATATTTGTAAAATATAAAAAAGGATAAGGCAAGAAACATTCTCAAATATAAAATGTAAATATGAGAGATTTTTAAAACATTCTATATGGGAAAGATGGTTTAATATACTCATAAAAGATTCGATATTCACCCATCAAGACTGCTTAAAATCTTTCATTCAGATTAATATTATCCTAAAACAAATTAATCTACCATATTTGATTTTTATTTAACTATATTTATTGATTATTTAACATGGATGATTATAGTCATGTTCATGAAAAAAAAAGTTTGAAGTAGTTAACTTGTTCAAAATTTATAGAAGACAGTTTAAGATAGAGAAGTGAGTATACAATCTGAAGTTAAGAAATAATAATGGACAAGAATATAGATGAAATTAATTTAAAATAAATCTATAAAATAATGGAATAAATTTTTAATTTAGTGCACCATTCAATTCATAACCTAATGGGATATCTTAAATGAAAATTATAAGCACGCTTAAATTTGAAATATAATGTGATCTAAGCATAAACTTTATAAATATTTGTGGAGAGAAGTTATGTGAACAATTGTCAATATTCGAAATAAATTCTTATTGAGAACTGATAAAAAAGTTATAAGTTGTGGTCCTAAAATAATGTTACTCTTAAATACTTCTTATTATTTAGAATTCTATTTTTCAAAAAGATCAAAGATGGAAATATGAGAATAATTAAAGAGAAATAAAATGAAGGAGTTTTTCTTGGGTTACCTTTCTAATGGAAAAGAATACAAATGCCGGAAAAAATAAATCATAAAATTGTTGAATATTATTATGTTATACTCATTCAAATTTTTTTGATTATAGGAGGTTTAGTTGGGCTAGTATATAGATTTTTATAGTGAAAGATAGAATAAAATTTAGGAAACTAGATCATTGAAAAAGAAAAAAATTTGTAGAATTATAAATTTTTTGATTCAGATCATACTTATAAGGATGATGATATTACAAATAATTGGATAATTATGCATCATATAAAAAGGAAACATGTTGATATTTAATATTTAATTGGTAATCATGACAAACATGTCATAATAGATTAATTTTGGGAGTTGAGAATAAAACTACTCTCATTTAATAAATTGAACCAAAATATATTTCATAGGTTGAAGAATATGAAGAATGTATTAGTTATATGAATTAATATCTTAATAAAATTAATATTATCTCCACATAAGAGATTTTTCCAAGTCTTAAACAAATATTTTAGGCACTAATTGGGTTTTTAGAAATAAACTAAATGAAAAAGGATGATTTTTAAGGAACAAATCCATACCTATTTTTAAAGGTTACTCTCAAATAAAAGGTATATATTCTGAAGATTAATTATCACCAATTGTGAGTATAAAATCTATCATGATGTTTTCATCAGTAAATTCTAATATAAAATATTAATTTTATTGAATGGGTGTGAAGTATTCATTCCATAGTGGAGATCTTGTAGAGGATATTTTTATTGAGATGTCAAAGGGGTTTATTCAGGATAAATATGGTGAAATGGATTTCATGTTGAATAAATAATTATATAAATTGAAACATTCTCTAAGGTTATAGTACATCAAACTAGATATATGTTTGAATAGTCTGAAATTTTCAAAACAAAAAGTTGATATAAACCATTATGTGAGATAAACCAATACAAGTATACTCATTTTTATAATTTATATTTATGAAATAATATTTTCCAGTGAATGGGAGTATCTCTATTAAAAAATGTTCAAGAAAATAAAGTGTAATTTTTAGATTTCTTTTTTGGTATATATGAATAACTTCTTAATATTTCATATTTTATATAGATTTGGTGACATTTTTCTATCTCAAGAAAAAATGAATGTATTGTTGAAAATTTTGGTAATGTTGGAATAAAATTTTCTCTCAAATCCCATTTGTGGTAGCACTAAATTAACTAAATATTGGTATGTAAATAGGGTCTATAAAAAATAAATATTTTAAATTGTCTTTATCCTCCTTTACTAGAGAGCATCAAGGCTAGATATTTAATATAGTGACACTATATTCCAAATTTTTTAGTTATCCAATAGAATCACATATGATGGTATCCAAAAAAACACACACACACACACATATATATATATATATATATGTCAAGGGAATATTCAATTATTTAATTTTGTAAAAAAATCTGATTTTTAGTTGAATCAGTACAAAGATGCCGATTGAGAAGGATACTGTACTAACTATAAGTACACATCTAGTGGATCCTTCTTCCTTAGTGAATGTTATGATAGTCAGAATTGCATGAAGATACACAATGTGGAACTTAGTATAGTCGAGGTAGAGAATATTGGATCCACACATTCATGTACATATATGTAATGGATAAAACTACAGTTTTATAATTAAAAAATAGATTTTGAGAAGAGATAATTTTTTTTATAATATGGGATCCATAGATCTCTCAAATAATACTATTTAACATGCAAGATCTAAACTTATTAATATCATCATGTCTTTTTCAAAGATAAATGGGAAATTAGTGTTATAAATATTAACTATATTTTAACCAAGGATAAGATTTCATATATTTTTAAAATGTAAATTCCAATAGACGGGTTCGAATATCTTTAACTGAATCTTCATTTTTAGCCTTCTCCTCTTAAAATTAGAAGTGTGAAAAGGAACGCCCAATTTAATATGGATTGTGTTAACATATGGGAGATAATTTTAAAAACTCTTAACATAGGGGAACATTATTCCTATCAAAAGGGGAGTGTACACTACCTATTCATCTCAATATATGTATAATGTTTAATGGGGGATACTTTTTAAGGGATAATAATATATATGAATTGGGGGTAGTACATTTAAGGCACTTGGCCATAATTTATTTTCATCGAGAGAATGAATTTTATCAGAAAAACACCTTATTATGTTGTGTAATGAAATGAACTATTAATATCAAATAGTCTATGAATTTATGACTCTTATTGAGTTTTGGTGTATTTTGAATTAATTTGGGTATATTCAAAAGAGTTTATAAATTATTACAACAAATCTAATTGGGGGATATTGAAGTGCACTATGATTTTTTATTGGTTTTAATTGTTTTAAATCATGGTTGAAAATTATTTATGGTTTTTGGGTTATGTTTGAGGATGTTTAAAGTGTCATTGAGATGGTTTAAGATTGCATGAATAGCTATAAAGAAATCGTGTTATTGATTTCTTGGTTCTATAATTCATGTGATGGATGTTTAGTATTTAGCTAAGAACAATATCTTATAGTCCTCATGTAAGTTATTAAATTCACCATTTATGAAATTTGAGACTTTGTATGAAGATTAGTTTCTCATTGAAGAATATTGAGCTATATGTAAGACATTTTGGAGTTTTTTCTAATAATTTTGAGTCATGAAAGAATATTTAGCTATTCGTAAGATATTATGGAGTTGTGTGTAAGATTTTGAAACATATAAGTTGGTTGAGATATGTGTAATTAATTTTTTTCTATTCTTATTATTCTTCTCAATGTGATATTATCTTATTTGAAAAATCATATTTCATGAATTACAATATTATAATGAAATAAAAATATCCAATACTAGATCTATTTCTCTTTAATTTAAACATGAAAAACATCCAAAATTGTTTATGATCAAGCATTGTTACACAAAAATGATCCTTATTGAGTGGATAGTAAAAAAATCATGAAAATAACTGAATGGGAATGAATATGCTTGAAGTTGTATCTATAAATGGATTATTTCTAGTTATTAAATTTGGTATGTTAGTTTCATGATGTTATTATGTTATTAAATTTAAAAAATCAATTTTAATTAGTTTAGAAATGATTCAAGCTAGGTTTTCAAGATTCTTAGTGTTCTAACTATTATGCTTATATATTGTATATCATGAAGTATTTATTTATTCTCTATGTATATTAAATATGGTTTTTGAATTTATGTTAGGATTATGAGGATTATAGGCATTCCTGTAATTCCTAAAAAAATATTTTTGAATTATTTTCTGAGTTTTTATCTAAAGGGAAATTATATAGATTTTTTAGGTTTAATATGATGGAAGATAAGAAGTGTTGTAGTGTAATTTCAATATCAAAGGAAAATTAAATAAAAGAAATAATATTTTTATATCATAATACAACAAAATGTTCCTAACCAAATAAATAAATCATATAAGATCATATTATATGATTAGTTTGGGAGAAACATTTAGAATATATAGCCCGTGGAAGAATTTATCAAATTTATTTAATTACATATTATATAAGTTACTAAGAATATAAATAATTTTAAAAAATAAAAATTTGAAATGGTTAGAATTTTAAGTATCAAAGAAAAAGGGTAAAAAAATAAATCATTAATCAATATATTATAGAAGAAGAGAGAAAATAGCTGGGATTTCAGACATCAGTGTATTAATTCTAAGAAGTTGTGTGAAAATGATATAAACATATTGATATGTTTGTTCTAGGAAGTTCAACATATTTCATTTATTCTCAATAATTTACTAACAATAAATATTTTAAGAATGTGACCATTTTTTTAAATATTTAACGCCCAAGGGAAAGATCATTGAAAATTGTTAAAGAAACTCGATTCTCAAGATAATTTTATCACTTTTTTCAAATCAATATGTATCTATAGGAATATTGTTTAAATTATATAGGGATGATGATTAACAAGGTCACAATATGATACTTGTCCTGCACACTTTTATTTGAACATAAAAATTTATTATATAATCCATGACTCGGGGGAAGTTGAACATGAAAAGGAGTAGGAAATCATACCAAGTCCAAACCTTACAAAAACTATTTTTTCCTTATCTTGTTTACTCTTTAATTTCATAAGGGAAAGGATAATTAAATTACTTGAATAGATCATATATTAACTACTAGTTAAGGTTTATTGACAATCAAAAAAATTATAAATCCAAACCACCACTGATTCATCTTCTATTTCTCATTAGTGTATCAATTATTATTACCTTCCATTTATAATATGTATAAAAATATAAACACACACACGAATTTAAATGTTTATATACTTATTAATGCACACACAACTATATATATATATATATATATATATATTAATTTACATATATATATTTATCTACATGTTTTGGATAATAGGATTTTAATTTTGTTTCAAATCATAATAAATAACAAAATTGAATGTGTGGTGTTGATCATAGATAATGTATAGAGATTATTATAGATGAATAAAATACAACACAACATAAAATCCAAAATGGAATGGAGTGAAAATAAATATATCAGAATAACATATCTTAAAAGTTATTATTTATATCATCATGTCAATATATATATATGTTAAATGAGAATAAAATCAATGACCTAGATCCATCTATATTTTCAAATAATAATATAATCGATATAATTTAATGCATATGATATGGATTTGGATGTTAATAGGATTACAAATTTCCACCTAAAAGAATATATCCCTTGAGAATTAATATCAATGGGAATTATTATGTCTATAATAATCATACTATATTATACAATCCCATAATTTACATTATACAAATCACATTATCCTAAAATAAATTTGTTAGAAAATCATTATTCATCATTAATCCATAATTGTTTTAGATATGATAAATAATTAATCTCAAATCAACTCATTCTTGACTAACCTCATGAATTGAAATCAAGTCAATATAATTTAAATATGTTTTAAAAATGGATTTTATCATTGAATTCCATGAAATATATAATCCATCATATGTGAATTAATAAAAATTTTCTGATATAACTTTATATGGATTTTAAGAATATTTAATTTAAGTATAACCTAAACATTTTGATTCTAAATTTTGGAATCAATAATTATTGACACCTTTAAATTATAAATTATTAGAAAATTACATTTAATTTAATTTATTATAACAATACCTCATATTATTTTTAAACATAATATACACATATCCTTTCAAGTTAAATAACATGCGTAGTTAATTTTAATCCACTTAGGACAAATAATTTCATTATAATCATCTTTTAATGAAATATATCACACTTGAAGGTAAGAGATTTAATATTTCATTAAGGGTAAAATCATTTAAAAATTAAATACTTCATTTTATATTTGATTAGTTCAAAACAAAGGATATTCCTTATATTTTTATGATCAAACATTATAATTCTTTTGAAACTGATAAGGTGTATTGATGTTTTATAAAAGAATTAGCTAAAAATTAAAATTAAAAAATAATCAATTTTTACAAATCAGGAATATAAAATCAATTTCTATATTCCATATTTTTTAAATATTTATAAAAATAGATGTAATATATATGTATTATTTATTTAAAACCTATAGAAATTTATTTTATAGGGTAAAACATTTATATTTTAGATTATGCTTTAGGGATTTTGAAAACTTTATAGATTCACATATTGATGATATAATCAATGATACCATATAGATACAATATTATAACATCAATCAGTTATAATATATAATTTAATATAACCAAATTCATAAGTGATTAAACTTTTATAATAATATCATATATATTTAATAGTCTTTCCAATTTTATTTACCCATCTAAAACAAAATAAATTTTGCATACTATATATTCCATCAAATCATTTCATACAATTATTTTAATGTCCACATTTATAAAAATAAAATTTATCAATTTTTTTGAAAAATATCAAAAATTAAAATATATCATCATTATAAATTAATAAGAACTAATAATTTATCTTATACTATTGTCACTTTTATGAAAATGTCTGAAAATACATATTTTAATTAATATATTAATTTTCTTTTTTACAAAAACAATTTATTTCATTCTTTCTATATATAATGAACGGTTATTTTATATAATTATTTCAAAAAACATTGGGTGTATATTAATATATCATTAAATGTATTTTCTACACATTATTATTGGATTATTCAATAATGTTTTATGATTTTCTAATAATTGGTTCTGATGGAACATTTTATGTATGGAAGGTGATAATAAATTTTTTTAAGTCAACATTAAATACAATTGATATATATTCTCCAAAAGTTAATAATACATATTAATATTTAATATATGCCTCTTTTGAATGGTTTTGGAGGGGAAACACTTGGGAAACTGTAGAAAAAATTAACAACAAAAAATTATTTTACACAATATATTTCTATACATTTTAATTGAATATATATAAATGAATATCATATATTTTTCTTCAATAACAGTTGGTTTTACAATATCTTATTACATAATCTTGATATATACCTCTCAAGGGAACAATTATCCCACCTCTAAAGGTAATACATGACCTAAATGAATATTATAATGTTTAAAAAGTATCTCATCATCCATTGATTTTATAAAATCATGGTTAAATTGATGTATAGAGAGAACAAACAGCATGGATTTTTAGTTTTATGAAACTTTTATATATCATTATTGTAAGGTATATCATGTTGTTAAGGGTAAATAAATTCTATTGGAATTTGAAATTTTAAATATAGAGCAGGGTATGTTTTGACAACCAGGATTCAGATTGAGAATTTGTGAGCTAGAATAACCCCTTATAATTTTTTCGGTATTTTTTGATTCTCATGTGAGGAATTAGATGCTTGGGAGTGGTATTTTAGGTTGATTCATTGGTTGATATTTTTTAATTGGAAAACCACCCATGGGGTAACCCTTAATTGAGAAACCCTCTGTAACGCCCCGACCCTAGTTTCCTAGAGTCGGTGCATTATTACATAACATTGGCATGATCACAAGAAAGATCAAATCTCGAAAGACCGATTGGTTTAGTAGCCTTGGAAACACTAGATATATTCATAAGTTTTACATTACATCATAAAATCAAAAACTACTACAACAACATAATGTTTCCACAGTCCACACTACAATCCCCTCATAATATCCCTGCAGGTCATTCATAACTTACATCTTCACTTCCTGGGAAAAATAAAACATAGAAAAGGGGTGAGCTCAAATGCCCAGTAAGGATAACAATATAGCGGAAACTTTCATCAATAAGAATAAACATTTAAGGCAATGTATAACTAAAACAAAAGCCTTTTAAACATGAACTTTCAACATGGTATGGCATAAATAAAATGAAATAATGCCATTTACTTATTCACATGGATATTCCACTAATCGAATAATCACATGCAAAAATAAATAACCACTTTCATAATGTTGGAATGCATAATGCCAGACTATCATAACCACATATCCAAGGCCTCGTGCCAAGACTACAAATAAGATTTTGTCAAGGCCTTGTGCCAAGACACTAGTTTGTCTCATGAGACCTACCGATGCATCGAGGAGCTATAGCGGGCTCCACCCGTCACTTATTAAGTCCAATGCATTCCCATATGAAAAGGTTTAAACATAACATAAACATTCGTATTAAAACTAGCATACGAAATGTCAATACTTTCACAATAAACTATGAATGGTATAAAAATAGCACATCCACAGTCAAACATATCACAAAACCTTCAATACAATATAGAAGTTTTGTATCATAATAAATCAACTTCAAATAATCTTAAAATCCATCAAATGATGTTGACATAGATGAAATCAAAATTCTTTTTAAAGAAATATCTCCTTTTATTTTGAAATCATTTAAGATCCATATAAAATAAAACATTTTCTTTGAAAATATTCTTATAAGCTTGTAAGGAAAGCTTTGAAGATTTTATAACGGCGTAAAATAACCGCACCCGCCGTATAAGTTAAAAAAACATTCTTACCTCAATTCTGTCGAAAAGGTTAAAAAGGACCTTGTTTTGAAAACGACGGAAAGATTCCTTTATAAACCTCTTATAAAAAGTCAAAAAAAGGTATAAATGACTTTAACCCATATTCTTGTAAATAGTAAAAATGTTTTGAAATACATTTTTAAGAAACATGGATGTGGATGATAAAGAGATCCCAGTAGATTATTACATATAAACAACCTCGGATAATGAAGAGATTGTGAAATAACCCTTACCTTGTACTTTTCCTTGGTTGGGGTAGGTTAACCTCCTGTATAATGGTGAAATAGTTGTTATTAAATTATACAAGAATCATATATATTAATATGATATCATATATGATCTTTTAACATTGATTTGTTAATAATATCTTAGAATTATCGTCGTTTCGGGAGTTAACTTACTCATTTTCTTTTATATGTTTTGTTACATAAGCCATGGTTGTTGTATCTTATTCATATCCAGAATGATATACAGTCCTTAAACATCATTTTTAAATCATCAAATGATAATTATACTTGAATGGATACGATGGAGAATGAATCTCATCGCGTTCGTGGAGACGGTAGTCCGTACGTACGCACGAGCGACAATATCATTCTTTTGATATTAAAATAATATATAAATGGATGGTATATCATATATACAGAATCATTAACATGTTATATTTATTATTTACATGAGTTACACATCATTATTATACCCATCCAAATAATATTATATTGAATAACAATTACACCACGACGTGGAGACGGTAAGCCGTACGTACGCACGTATGGTGACATGTTATTCAAAGGGTGGATAGAATACTGAATATGATTGTACCATATTTATAATAACATCACAGTATATGTGAGATACTGGAGTTATTATTTCAGAATGGTAAGAACAAAGGAAGAAGAAGTGGAAGAAGAAATGAACTTAGAAAAGGGTGGTGAAATCATTACCTCTTCTTCGGGTTCTTCCTTTTTATTTGATCAAAAGGGCTCCTTAGGTTGGCTTTCTGATCAAACTAAGGCCTCTAGGTTGTATTGAGGGATGTTGGGAGAGTATTTGGGCAGAGTTTGGCCGAACCAAAAGGCTTTGAAGGTGTGAAGAAATGAGGAGGAGTGCCCTTTTATAAGAGGGGTGAGGGGCACCTTTGGAAAAGTTAGAAATATTAATTTATAATAAATTCATATTCGGTTTACAAAGGCTCCAAAGTTGACTATTCAAAGGATGAGGTGTGGATAGGTCGAAAACAACTCATCCAATAGAATTTAGACAGGTTTGGGTACTTATATTAACCTTATCTTTAAGTATTAACTCTAAGTTAATTAGTTTCACTTTTACAATGTCTCTTTGTATTTTTATATAATATGATTAATAAACTTACTATATACATCCAAGAGACCCCCAAGTGGTCCATTAATGAGGAACCTATCATAATATAAGTCTCTTGGCCGAACCTTAGATTTTTAGGAATTTAATATCAATTAATAATATAATATTTGTTTTAAGAACTCTTTTATGTCAATTTTGACACTATTCAATAGTTGATTTTTGTGAAACTCCTAACAGATTGATTACTTCGAACAAAGTCAATTAAATCAATCCTAATATATCATATTATCATAGAAAATTAGTTTAATTCATTAAAAGTTTCATATTATAATTATTTGGGTATTTATAAGATCAATTATTTTTATTTTTTACTATTTTAGTAATTACTGCATCATCATTGTGTCATAAATAAAATAAATTATATAATGTCTAAAAATTATAAATAAAATATCATTATGTAGGAAATCTTTTTAGCTTTCTAATGAATATTTATAATCGAAAATCCAACATGTATAACCCTATGTAAAAATTGTTCTTCTAAAAGATGTAAGCTTATGCTATTTTTATTTTTATTTTAACTTTATTAATATAAAGTGTCCCTACCACATACAAGTGGCTCCAAGGGGTCCCCAAATTGACCAAAGGATGCCCATGGTCGGGTATGTGTCCACCAATAAGGTTAGGACACGTTTTAGGGTAATTTTTTATTATTATAATATTATTTTTTTAACCCTTACTTACCGGATTTACCCTTTAACCATGGTAAATAAAATATTTACCACAGTAACTATTCAAAATGTCTAAAAATAAAAGTTACCTATTTACACAATTTGAACATCCTGATTCCAAATATGGAATCCATTTTCCTAAATTCAAAACACAGAAGTGGCAGAAATTAATTTAAAATTAATTCCCGCTGTCAAAACAAAAAGCGTGTTTTTAAGAGATAATAACTATCAAAAGATTGACACTTGTTTATGTTCGGTTTAATTGTAAAATTATGTCCAATGATAAAAATTAAATTGAATGGTAAAAATATATTATAAATATACTTTAAAACCACTCAAATTCATAATTTATCACTATTAATTATTTTGATTAAAAAAGTTGTTTTTAATTAAAATTTAGAAATTTTCACTATTCATCAAAATATGAAAGTTATCCGAAATGTACCAAAATTTCACCCTAGGCTAATTTTGATATTCCGAATCCAAAAATGAAGTCCATTTTGAAATATAGAATATATATGATTTCAAAAAGTAGGTATTACTATTCACAACGGCTAGTTTAATTAGTTGTGGTGTGTGTTAGAACTCGAGGTTGCGTACAACACACGCTATCGCATTATTCGAAGGGAAACGTACCGTAGAAGCTTGGGGTGTTACACCCTCATATGGCTGACCCATATTTTGTTTACCCCACTATGGTAAATCCTTAAATGGATGGGACTTCTCTAAAATTTGTAAAACTCTAGTGTTGTATATGGGTGTCTAGAATACCCATACATGTATAGTTACATTGGCTATTTCATACTGAATTCCCTTGGGTAGATCTATATGTGGTAAAATCACCTTAATTAGACCCTTATATTAACCCCTACATAGAAATAAACATAGTTTGGAATATTCTTATATGGAAACCTGTGTCGTTTCCCACTGCAAGGACCCTTTTAAGGAGATTACCAATCATGGAGGTCAACCCCTATATAAACAATGTTTCCATTTCTTGAAATATATATTAAATAAATGATTAAAAACACTTTTGAGGGAATTTTGGTGTGTTTTTAGGACCTGGACATGATATGATTGTAATAATGGATCCCTTATTTCCCTGTATTCCATTAGTAATATCTCCCTTAATTCTTTTCAAAATTGAGTGTCACTTTATTTTTAAGAGTGGTTATGTTTAATCTAAAACCCTTTATCATTTTATTTTCCATTTGTTATCCCATTTTCCTTGCAACTACTTTTCTACTTCAAAGAGAGGTTTTGAGTGACAATTTCACAGAATCTTGGTGGAATTATCCTGAAAATTGAATATTTTTATTGAATTTAACATAGGAGGTCTTGGTAAGATGATCAAACTACATTTTTCATGGATTCAAATAGTTAGGTAGTAGCCATTATTCTGTTTAGGGTTTTAGGTGTTTTTAGTGAAATGGATAAATTTATTGTAATGATGAATTAGATATTTTATGAGTTAAAGGTTTGGATGGGTGTTGGGGGTGGATCACACACCTTTGCCCAAATATTTATGATATGAAGTATTTTTGGGGGGTAATATCTATTTTATACCCTATAATTTAAAATAAGGGTTACTTTTGAAATTGTTTGTGGTTAAAAATATTAGTAAATTAAATATAATATATGGTTAAATGAGATGGATTTTGATGAGATGTGGCCTTATGTGGATGGATTATGTCTAGATGGATGTATATGACATTGGGTGATATTTCTTGGGCTATGAAAAATGGGAATACTTTCATCAATGAGGTAGGATTTCCCTAAGAATTTTTCTATGGTTTATGAATTTGTATGAAATGTGATATTTGGTATCTTCATCATGGGTTATATACTGTAATAACATAAATAAATTGTTTAATTAAATTAAAATACATGTGAATGGAATCAATAAAAAGTCAGGGTCGATGACTAACCCCTTGAGAAAAATCTTAGAGGTTCAATGTACAAACACTTATGTCTTAATAATAAATACATGTCTTTTGGTACACCGAACTAGAAGGGTGACACATTAATTTTTTAAGTGGTAATGGTTGACCTAGATTGGAACACATAATTCCCTTGAGAATGAAGTGTGATTAATTGTAATAATTTGCTTGATTTGGCCATGATATGACTTTGAGGTAGATTGTAATTATTTTACTATATGATTAGAGTATGGTAGGAGTATTCCTACACCATTGGGATTTAAATACTTAGGTGGGTAGAAGCTGGGTTGTTTTATGATAGGTTGGGTGAGTGGATCGACCTAAGATGACTTGATTTCTATGATTCCAATCATTTTCTCATTTTGGTTTGGTTCTTCTGAGGCTTATCCTATGAAGCCAATGAGGCAAAAATATAATTATGTTAACATTTAGGAAAGTTATTCCCTCCAAGTGATGGTATTTCCCCTAAATATGATATTTAGATAGAGTGACCAATATAGGGGTTTCTTGTTAAGATGAGATTGAGGGGGTCTATGTTGGTTTCCCAATATTATGTTGACCTGATTGAGGGTTAGTGTAGGATAGTATCAATTATTGACTTCAGATGTCACATTTGAAATTTAATTGATGGTGTGATAATGATATGGTTGTTATGAAATGGATAGTCTGAGCTCTTCTGAGGCCAAAATTATCCATTTATGTCGGGTTTAGGGATATATAAAACCTTATAAATCTTATCATGTATTGTTATGGATGGGTTTTATTTTCTATTTATTAATATGTTATGAACCCAATGGGACACACATCCCACCATTCTGATGTTTATGAGATACTATGGGTGGATGTTGTCCCCCAATGACTTGTGAGACATCCCGAGTGGATATTGGCCCCTGGTGATCAATTGTTTGGGATATTATAGGTGGATGTTGGACTCTTGTGACATATGAGATGAATCTGGTGGATATTATTCCATTTCCTATGATACTATGAATGGATGATGGTCCCCGATTATTAATGAGATGACAACAGTGGATATTTTCCCTTAGTGATTGATTTTTATGGGATTTTATATATGGATTATGGCCATTTAAATTCTAATAATTATTAATATTAAATGAATGTTCTTCCCCTATATTTATTATATATTATTGAGTGGTTGTTTTATCCCAATATATATATATATATATATATTATGATTGGGTGGATATTGGCCTCAGATGACATTACTTTATATGATTTGGGTGGGTTACCTTTTCCCCAGTTGATAGATTTCTTTCATAAGATTATGGGGTAGGAAATTATCCCTATAATTATATCTTTTCTTCATAGAGAAAATTTGAAACTTGAAAATGCTTTTATGGTCGATCTAGAGTGTAACTTTAGAACTCGGGGATCAATGGTAGTTATTTTATTATGCTTCAATAGTTATTTACTTAATTATTGTAATCATATCACATGTTCATGCACTGCATTAATTTATTATGTTTAGGACCTAGTAGGTGGATCCCTAGCCAGTTATACTCTCAGCCCTCTAGGGAGGACAAAAAAATGGGTACCTGAGAATATCTCATTACTCATAGGTATAGGTAGTTCATAGTAACATAGTTTCAATATAGACCAAGATAACTCTGGTGGAGTTTGGATATTGGTATGTAATGAGTATTAGGATGGTATTGGGTCCTCCTATTTTATTCCTTAATTTATTTTGTATATTTGATCGGTCCTGTGGGAGATAAATTATTGAATCCTACTAATACTGTGTGTCTATATGACTATACAATTCTTAATAACAATTTTAATAGATTTTATATGGTTTATAATTCTATATACCCTAATTATTATTTATAGATAATTTTTGGTTATTTATTAATTATTTTATACTCTGGTATGGGGGTATTATCACTCCATGGTAATACCCTAGACCCCCACTACAAGTCAACAACCTCTTTATTTTAGGGAGGAATGCCTGAGGTCACATGGAGACTCAGACTGAAACACTGATCTGCAGTCTCTGATAAGGGAAATTCTATAATGTGGTATCAAACCATCTATTTTTAATCTTGTCTTACTATTTAGGGAGATGGTAGATAGGTAATATAATAATGTTTTATTTCTTGTGATGGATATTTGACTGGTTCATCATGAACAACATTTATAATGGGGATTATAGGTAACTAGGGATATTGGATTATAGTTCTTGGTTTTTTATTTTATAATTTTATTATTTCACCTAGTTTGAAATACTTGGATTTGTGGATTTATGATTGATGATTTATGGGTTTATGTCACTTATCCTATTGGAAAGAATCTTACGTATATAAATCATTATAAGTATATAAGTCTCATATTTAATTAATTTGATTGCTTATGATTGAAATCACTAATGATAGAGGGTTTAATATTTTTATGTGTAAATGATTACTTATATGGTGTTTTCCCATATAATGTTTTCGGTGGCGTACTATTAAACTATACCACAGTATATTTTCCTTTAATGATAGTTCATGTAGATTATACGGAGTGATGTGCATTAATGATGGTTGTGTAGTCCCACTTATAAGGGATGTATAGTGTCCCCCAATGGGTCAGGATAGGCACTTAGTGCCTTTGTACTAGTTATGATAGGGAATGGATTAAATTATTTAAATTATAAAAAACAACCTATATAAATTTTTCCTATATAGTTTGTTTGTGGAATTATAAAAAAACAAACCATGTTACTATTGTATAATCGGTATAGATCATCAAATAATGATGGTTATATATATATATATAAATATAAATATTATATCGTGGTCTTAAATGGGATAGTCTTATACGTAGATCATAGTGAGGATTGTCTCTCTATAGGGTTGTCTACTTGGCATGTGATACCAAAAATATATGTGTATTTAAGAACCCTAAAGTGCGTGTTTTGGATTGTGAGCTCCCCTATGAAATTTGGGTGAGAATAGTGATATTTCCTCATGATATGTGACCTCTGTGAGACATTATTTTTTTGAGGTGGGAGAGTTTATTGGTAATGATATATGGCTTATGAAATTTATTATCCATGATCTATTGTAGTGATTAGATTTTTTATGATTGTGTAACCCGATCGAGGGGTTAGCCTAGGATTATGAGTGACCAAGAGGTAAAAATTAGTGGTAGATACTTTATGTTATGAGATTGATACATGGGTAGAAATATCGTATATGTGGAATTCGTATAGGGACTCCATGGAATTTAATGAGATGAAATTACTCAAAGTGATTGTGATTTTGTTACTAATGTCTAGTTTTGATGGTAAAGATCAGTTGGATTCCAAAACCATATTTATTTCAATTATGGTTCATGAAGAGATAATAGATTATAAAGATAGATAGTTGGATCTATAATAGATAGATTGTAAGTATCTACTTATTGTTTTGGAAAAATGTGAGGTTCATGAGTGATCATGTGATTGACCATGTAATGGTTGAATTTCCTCAACTTTAAAGAAGGGTGTTGATGTAGTTCTAGATAGAGAAGGTTGAAATTTCATTTAGTATGGTATGTGTTAAGGCACGTGATTGTAGATTCGATAGTGTATAACTAATAATATTTTGACTTGGGATATTTTGATGAGTTATATGCTAGTATACAAACATTTTTTTTAGATGAGATCAAGTTTGTATGCACTGTTAACATGTACATACAATTGATTATGGATCTATACGTCGTTGTGTGCATGCCAAGGACTAATGGATTCAATGAGATTCTTCTAGTCCTGATTGCCTTAGGGTTTTGATAAAATTGGAAAAAATTCCATTTGGGTGCTAGGTGACATCAAAGATAGATAAAGGTATTGTATTATGGTCAATCCAAATGTGTTCCTTGATAATTATTGTCATGATGGTGTGTAGTGGTAACCAGTTTTGGTTGTTCTCAAGGAAAGGAATGAGGAAAGCTGTATAGTGGGGAGTGAACAATAGATTGGTAGAGGGTGTAGCCCTCATTACATATTGAAATTTTTATGTATGTTGAGTGTAACATGCCTATATTTTAAAATAAGAAAATTGTATCCTATATCATATGTGACACGCAACACCTAACTTAAAAACCCCACAAAATAGATTTCATTAAATTTAATCTCTTTGATAGCTTACGGACCATCAAACCACTATCCAAAATGAATAATAAGTGAGTATACCATTATAACCTATCTGTTAAATTGGACGATATGAATAGTAATATCTAAATTATGAAAATTATGGTCATATATTGATTATAAATAAAATAAAAATCATATTAATTAAAAATAAATTGTTTCTAAAAATCTTTATTTTCTAAAAATGGTTTAGTCATTCTTTACGCACCTAATTTAAAATTTATTTTCACCAATTTTAGAAAATTTATTTTCAAAAATGAAAATTATTTTTAAAATAAAAATATCAAAATTATCTTATGGTATTTTGGATTTTCTGGTAAATTTAATTTTTTGATGAATAATGAATATACTGATTTTTATTAAAAACTTCTTTTTTCATTAAATAATTTAGAGTTTTTAGTAATATTATACTATGTTTTAAATTAAAAAATTCAATTATATAATAATTTTTTTAATTCAGTTCATTGGAGTCAATTTCATATTGAATTTTTATATTTAAACCTTCTAAACTTATGTTAACTTGCTCTATGGAATCTCGCTTTTTCATCCTATCTACGAGTATAATTTTAAATTGGATTCTAAAATTTGGTGAATTGAATGTGGAAAAATGTATTCTAAATTTATAATAAGAATAATTTATATTATATGATAAGGTAAACATAATGTTTTTCTATTAAAAATAATAAAGGCAATAAAAATTAATTATAGCAGTCATGGTAATAATAAAATTATTGGGGGTAAAACTAAAAGGATAAGGTTTAAAATAATCGCAAACATATCCAAAACCCATTTTATGGACATATTTATACTTTATAAACTCTAATGATATATAATTTCCCTTTTCTAGTCTTTTTGAATGATAAAAACGTGGTTGTAATTGATTCTTGTTTAAAATTACATGTGTGTTGTCTCCCCCGCTTATAAAATCCCACCCTCTCATCCCCTATTCACACATAAAATTCCATTTTGTTTTTCAATAACTACCTAAATATATTATTTAATCACATACCAAAATCCTATGAAACTTTTTTATCATAAATCCAACATATGAAGGATTTTGTTGAAAACCTAAAGAGATCATTCAAATACGAGGTAATTTTCTTAAACGAACAATTTAAGTTTGTTATTTCTTCCACATCCTTAAAATATTATTAAACCATGACTATATAATAACCAAGTTATATTTCATATAATGATATTTTATTATTTTATCTTCATCAAGTATATCCTTATCTACGTCCCTCAAATGTGAAATGAAAATTTTATCGTGTGTACAATGGACTAACGCCTTGTGAACTGATGTAATTCGTTTTCAAACACTGCTTTTAAAGGATGGATATAAGGATGAATTTAACCCATCTATATTATTTTTATCATATAATTATACTTATTTAATTATAATATACCAGATAAATTTTACCTTTTACACCATTTAAAATATGATAATGTCACTCCTGTGTACGGTAGACTAACACTCGGTGAAGCAATGTGATTTTTTTTTCATTTAATAATTACTAGTAAAGTAATAAGAATAAATTTAATATATATATATCTAATATATATGACATGATAATTATAATATAATATTAATATATCACATAATTCCTTACCCTTTCACTCGATAATGAAATGATATCGTTACTCATGGGTACGTATGGACTATTGTCTCTGTAAAGAGATGTGAATCATTTTCCTTATCCAAACTACAAGAATGATTATAAAAATAAATATAATGAGTCAATATGATAACAACAACATTAATAAAATTCTAGAGATTATTTATTTGTATCCTATTAATAAAAAAAGTTCTTTCATGATAAAATGTTCTTGAGAAAATAAGTTAATTGACAATCAAAATACTGAAAATAAAAAAATATTATTAACAAATTGGTCAAAAAATGTTATTATAGGATCACTTATTATTAAAGTATCTTATGTTCCAAATGTGATGTCAATTTCAAGATTATTTGAAAGGGGGTTGGTACATAAGGAACATGAATAAATATCCATCCAGGTCAATAAATATGAGGCTACCTCCATTGAAGTTTTATAAATTCTTCAAACAAAAATATGGTGGCTCTACCGTGTGGAAGATTTGTGCACAAAAGAGATATTCATAATAAATCTTGTGCACATAATGTTCCTTGTGTCTATCTAGATCAACTGAAACTTGTGGTGTGGTTTTATGAAAGAGAAAGGGTTGTGGGGAAAACAATTTTCCTAGAAACCCTAAAACATATGCTCAATAATATGTGTTATGTGAAAGAGATGAGTTGATCATAATTCGGGTTTTGATGGTCTAGTTTGTTTGATTAGTGGCTTAAAGTCCATAAATTTAGGACTTTGAAGAAATTATATTCTTGTTTAAGTTATATAAAAAGACTTGAATTAAAATCTAATAATGGTAACTTCACAATTTTAAACTAAGAAAGGCTTATCCGAAATTATTGATTTAGGGGAGTTGACAGAAGTGTTCTAAGGGACGCATTGTGGTATCCCTAAAAATCAATTCATCTTGGAACATCGTGAATATTTCTAAACTTCTACATTCCACAACTAGTGAATATTAGTGTATTTTGGTACAACTGACACACTATATATGTATAAAACATAGATTATCACTTTATAGTGAACCAAGTCAAATCATTATGTTCTCTATTTTCTTGTGATTGTGTGTTTTCTTTAAGTTTCCATGAGACAATTTTAAATGGTTCCTACAAATGTGGGAATAAGATCAATCGCTTTAGAAGGAATATTTGACACCCTGAATCACACCTCCCCTCTCAATGTATTCTGGGGTCCTTCATATATGATATTACTAAGATGAATATGTTTCTGTTATAAATTAACAGCATTCTTAAAACAGTTATACAAGAGGTTATATCATGTTCAACCAGAAGGAAGTGTGTGGTAATGTACTTCATATAAATCCTTTCATTGAGGAATATTGTAATTTTATGCACCTAGTTTCTTTTATATTCTATATATACTTCCTCTTTAACCTATAATATCAAGTTTCAATAATATCTCAAGGTTTTTAAATATTTAATTTTTATTATTTCATCCAAAGGAATTTTACTTGAAAATTACTAGGTGGTAATGAAGTTCATAAATAAATTTCTTTTCATTGGGTTATATTACTTCTTAATTGTCTTTGATATTCTATGATTGTGTATGTGTTTACTTTTAACTATATTTTATTTTATATACACTTTTTTTAAGTGTATTATCATTTGGTACACATAATAGATACATTTTTTAAATCTTAACTCATTGTTATGATCTTTGTAATGGTTTATTTCATAATCCCATTTTAATAATTATTGTTTATTCTTGAATTTACATTGAAGAAAATTATTTGATTATTTTATAATAATCCACTTATATTTTATTCTCTACTATTTATTCATGATTTTTCTATGTAATCATACCATTATTCCACTATATAGTACTTAAAATGATTGAGAACATTTTTTCAATAAAATTAGACTTTATTTATATCATCGCACAAAAAACCTTTTTCATCCAAAACCATTTTTTAAAAAAAAAATTAAAATGTTTTTAACATTTTACAACTGATTTATCAAATAAAATTTTATAGATGATTGAATTTTTTAAAAACTAATTCAAAGGAATATTTATATCGTTTTCCAAAAAAGGATCAATTTGATTTTACCGAAAATGTGAATGGAATATTATTTTTAATGTATATTGAATTTATGGAATTTCCTACCATCATGGACACTCAATTATTTAATGATTCCTTTATAAGTTTCAAATTTTTTTAATAAATGTATTTTTAAATTATTTTCAAAAAAGAATAATACTATATATTTTAAATTAGAAATGATATTTTATTTAATAATGTTTTTAAAATTACTTTTATTTTATTTTTATTCCTCAATGACAAAAATACTATATTTTACATGTACTCAACTAGTGATATATTTCATTTCTTCCATCCTTATTATTTCTATGGATGATTTATGATCATTTTTGACAGTGTTAAGTTTTTACATTCCCTTTCTTGGTTCATTTTTGTAGTCATTATATTTCACTTGAAATATTTATTTTAATATGATCAATGGACTTTAAATTTTTCATAAATATCCACATTATTTATCACATATATGATCATTTTGTAAATCTTGTATCATTTATACATATGGTGTTCTACATTGAATGTTATTTATTTATCTTGGGAAATAATGATAAAAATGCATTCCTTACTCAATACAGATATTTGATAATAAGGCACATTATTCTTGAATTAAAGATATTATTTGATATACAAGGAATGATTTGGACATAAAGTAAAGGGTGGGTTATGGAATTATATAGCCCCTCGATGCATTTATAGTATCATGTGGTGAATCAGTAAGATAGAATTAAATGGTGATTTACCTGTATTTTTAAACTATCTTGTGAAAGGTATTGATAGTAATGGTATCATGATTCTTAAGTTCATAAACGTCCATTAATTAATAATTTCCATCTGTAAGACTTAAATTATTATTATATTTGATTTTTTCACAATTATATTATACTGGATGAATTTAATTCTAAATTATTGATTAAGTTACACGTTTTTTTTATTATCTAAATTTCCATATTGATTATGCCTTTTCTATTCATGATAGTCATGTTATTTAAATATCAATTTATTCATTTATCTACAATTCCATACTTATTATTCTTTATCTATTCATGATATTCAAGTTATTTAAATAGGATGTGTGTTTATTAATTTACTTTCCATATTGATTATTCCTTATCTATTCATGACAATAAAGATAATTAAATGGCATGTTTTTATTTATTTACATTTCCATATATATTATTCCATATCTAATCATTATTATCAATTTACTGATTAAATAAGATATGTGTTCAGATATTTATCTTTCCATATCAATAATTCAATATTTATTATTCTTCATTTACTTATGATAGTTTCCACATTACTTAAATATTACGAATAATTTGATATCAATTTTTTTTGTTTCCCTTCCAAATATTCCTAGAGGAATACTAAAAAAGATATATAAGTATAATCTAGGGAGAATAATGATATTATCAAGGGAAAAATATTTTTTTTAGTTTTTGTATTCAAATATATTTCAAGACTCAAGTATTTATCTAGTTTACCAAGATTAATTAACTATTCAGTCCTTCATCATGAGATCCCTTTTATTCTATACCTTTATAGTAAAGTAAACATTGGATTTGGGGTATTGTGGTAGGGGTTTATATAGAAGGAATATGTGAAAATTCAGTAGAACCCATGAGAACTAGATTTAGGAAAACATAGATTAGATAACAAAATACATTGATATAATTTTAGGATATATATAAAAGGAAATATAAAAATGTTTTCTTAAGTTTAAAATCATGTGGTTTCTCCTTGAAATACATCCATATATGGATTCTAAAAGTGGATGTGGTTATACAACAAATGTACCCATGGTAAATACCTCTAAAAAGGTTTTTTTGTCTTCACTAAAGTTTTACCTAGTACAAGATAATGGGACTTACTATATACCTAGTTTGACACTCCTAGGTGATATGCTCTAGATAATTCACATTTTATTTTAAAAACATTATGAAGGATTTTAATATATTATTACAATGAAAGTACCAAGTTAAACATAAGGAATATTAGATTTAAAACAAGGTTTCATGATTAATACATCCTATAAATGATTATATGGTTTTCCCATTATGATTATTGTTTTTCACTCTATGAGTTTTGGTTTTAGTTGATGGATAGAACCTGAACGAATCATGTTAATATTGAATAATATGGAAAATGTGGTGACTATGAAAAAACTAATGGTATTATGACTAGATTGAAAGATATATTAGTTATTTTTAAATATTTATCCCAAAATATGTTTAAAAACCTATAACTTAACTATCTTCTAAACTAACCAAATAAGATAAATATAGAGTCGCAAAGAAATATAGTGGTAGAGATCGTAGAGGAAATAAGGATTGATTTAATTCTTGTTAGAAATATAGAATGAGACACCAAGGGAAGTGTATCAAATGAAAGGTAAAATTTTTAATGTTTGTAAAAGATAGTCATAAATGAAAGAATCATCCAGTAAAAATGAAGAGTATGATGGAAGGAAATAAATTTCATCCTAGGATTCTATTTATATTTCTTTGTCTTAAATGTGTGGAACCTAGGAATTATATGGGTTAATGACCTCTTTTAAATTTTAACTACTAAACTAATGAAGGACCTTTATTAAAATAAAATGGTTGCCGTATTTATTGGGATTCCATAATTATATTTTAGACTTATTTTTACCAATTGTATTTTGGTTATAAGAATCATCAAATGACTAATGATTATGTTAATTTTAGAATCATGTATGCCTTCATTAACATAATATTTATAGATACCATCATGAATTTATTAGTTTAGTATTGATAATAATTTCAAATTATTGAACATAAATTTTTAGGTTTTATGTTATGGTATTCAACTATAATAAAGGGTATTGTTTGAAAAAAAATTTTGGAATAAAACCTATTAGTTTAGTAAATGAAAAATGTAATTTTAGGAAGAATTGTATTAGTTTTGTGGTAATTAGTTTAATTTTTTTGATAACCTTTAGGGTTTTTATTATATTTTATGTTGAGGTAAATATGGGTTATTACAATTTGATAATTCTACAGAAATTATATTAATATGGTTTTGGAAAATAGACAACCCGTATGTCAGGTGGTAAACCATCACATCTGGTAAGGTCACTAGTCTTAAAACAATAACTAAAGGATGATAAAGATTTATCCCCTACCACTAGCCTATATGATTTATGGTTAATTATATATATTTTAACTAAATGACATGATGAAAAAATATAATTAATGAACTGGTGGTGTTTCTTTATAGGTTTAAATATTTATATATTATATGTGAAAACTTGTGATAACCATGTCAGCTCTGGATAATATTTATAGACGAATTGAAAGACTTTTCAATCATTTATGAAACTTATGATCTATTAAAAGTGAATTTTAATACTTTAGGAATAAAAAAAATCCATTTTTGGACATTCTTTTCGTAGATTAATTGATAAATAGGCAATTAATAGAGGCACAACTAAAGGATAAAATTATGCCTATGAAATAGGAAGATATCAAGTACATATATTTCAATATATTCTTAGACCATAAAATAATACCTCAAATTTTGGAAAATAATATTCGAAAAAAAAAATTATCCTATTAAATTCATATTTGATGAGTCAAATTGCCTTTTAAATCATCACATATTTATGGTTTTGAGGCCCTTAACATTCCAATAATTATTCAAATTATTGTTATCAATTACCTCTATCTATATCTATAATTATTTTTGTTTTTTACATTTCCATATCATCACTTACCACCATATTTTTCTAATTGTGAAACCTATTTCAGTTTTATTCTAAATGACCTTCGTATTTACCATTGTCCTTTATCAATATGAAGTTTCATTAACACTTTTATGATATGGGTTTTTCAACAATGGTATTTCCAAAAGTCAAACCTTGATTCCCGAGATCATGTTTAAAAATATATCTTCTAATTTATTAATGTTTTAGATAATGTAATAATATAATATATTAAAATAATAACATTTTATTCGATAAAATATGTGACATGAAACACCTATCTTAAAAAACCAATAAAATTTATCATCAAATTCAATCACTTTGATAGCTTTCTGAAGAGGCAACCCTGAGCCTAAATGAACTGTAATATTGTATACTGTTATAACCTAGCCATTAAATTTTTGTCTATGAATAGTAAAAACCAAATTATGAAGGTTTTTTTAATGTATTGATAAAAAATGTATAATCATCATTTAAAGGAGAAGTTTTTTTTCTGAAAAACTGTATTTTTCTAAAAAAGGGTTTAGTCGCCCTTTGACAACATAATATAAAATTAATTTTTACCAATTTTTTATAATTTATTTCAAAAAATGAAAATAACTTTTCAAATAAGCAGATAAAAATTATATTAGGGAAAATATTTTGTATATTTTAAAAAACATTAATTTTTTGATGAATAGTGAAAGTACTAATAGTTATTGAAAACTTATTTTTCGTTGAAATAATTTAAAATAATAACTTATATTTTAAAATAGTTTTGAAGAAAAAATTGTTCAATTATATTATCATTAACAAATATATTTCATTATAATGAATTTCATTTTTAATTTTGATATTAAATCCTTCTATAATTATGAGATTTGTTTCTTTTGAAACTCACTTTTCCATCGCATCTGGAGATATAAATTTATATTGGATTCTAACTATTTTATGAATGGAATTTGGAAATGTGGATTAACAATTTTAATAATTTTAATTTATATTATATAATATTTTCAACTTAATTGTTGACCATTATGAATAGTGAAAGTGATAATAATTAATTATCATGGTTAAGGTAAAAACAGATTCACTGGGGGAGGTAAAATAAATATATAAAGGTTAAAACACCCAACCAACAAGTCCAAATACCATTTTATAAACATATTTAGAACTTAAAACATCTAAGGGTTAATATTAACCCAATTTTGAGTCTTTGTGAATGATAAAAACATGGGTGTAATTGGTTCCTTTCAAAAATTCCATGTGTGTCCTCCCACCAGTTATAAATGGCCACCCCCACACCTCTAATATTAACAATTAAAAAGCCATTTGGTTTATGAAATACTAGAATAAATAATTTACTTTTCCCAAAACAATATCCAAGATCCATTTTTTGATCAAAAATCTAACCATGTAAGGCTTTTGGTAAAACCCTAAAGAGGTCATTCGAAGAAGAGGTGACATTTTTAAAACGTGGATTTTTATTTTGTTTCTTATTCCACCTCATTAAAATGTTATTAAACCATGATTATATAATAATGTAATGATATTACATATAATTTTATGTTATTATGTTAATTTAATAACTTATATCTCTCTCCTTTTCTATCAAATGGGAAATGAACATGTCAATCGTGTGTATGGTGACTACCACCAAGTGAATAGATATAATTTGGTTTATATCCCATCCTTTGAAGAATATATATAATGATATATTTAATACATTAATATGATATTTATGGTATTATTATACTTAAAAAATTATAATATCATATATATGTTTATACATTTTACGTCGTTCAAAATACAATAACGTCTCTCAAGTGTATGACAGACTACTGCCTCGTGAAACGATGTGATTTCATTTTCAATTGTGCTTTACACTTTAGGTAATAAAAAAAATTAATGAATATATGTTATATAAATGAAATTATATATATTATGGATTATTAATGTATCACACACTTTATTATCCTTTCACTCGTTAATGGAATGATATCATGTGTTCGTGCGTACATACAATCTACCATCTCTACAAAGTGATGTGATTCATTTTCCTTGTACAACACTAAAAAATGATAGTAAAAAGGTATATAATGAGTAAATATTATATTTATAACATTAATATAATTCTATATATGATGGACCAATATCCTATATAAAATAGACAAAACCTTCATGACAAAATGTATACGAAAAAACTAGGAAATTAACACCAGAAACAATGAAAATAATGAAATATTATGAACAAACCTATGGTAAAATATTTTAAGAGGATTATATATGATATTTTAAATATTAATATTGTTATATAATAAATTGAAAAATTGATTAAAAAAAGTGTGTATGAGGTGAAATCAATTTTTATCAAAAGGAAGCATGGTATATGGGATTTCATCTCAATTTCTATTCATTGTGGCATATTGTAATGCTATGAAACTTATTTATTTTATACTATGTGTATAATACCCATTTAAAATTTAATATCCTGATTAATTAATAATTCATGGTATATTTATTTTCAATTTTAATAATTTCATCTAAATGGATTTTACTTGAAATTAACTAAGTGGTGAATAATTTTATAACTCGATTTATTTTCATTTGTTTATATTACTTCTTCATTGTAATTTATATTCTAATATTGTGTGTGTTTATTAACTTTTAGAATTTTATGGTTCATATCCACTTGTTTTTATGGGAATTTTTATTTTATACACATAATCGATTCTTTGGTAAATCCTCAAATCAATGTTATGATCTTTGTAAGAGTTTATTTCATAGTATCATTTTAATTGGGATTGATTATGCTTGAATTTAAATTAATGGAAATTATTTAAAATTTATGCAATAAACCCATCAAATTATTATTTACTCTAGTTTTTAATTATTTTTTCAAGAATTATTTTCATTTTTCCACTATCTAGTAATTGAAATTATTGAGTAATTATAATTAATAAAATCTAACATCATTTCTCTCTTCAGTCGAAAATAATTTTTCATCCAAAACATTATTTTCAAAAAATCCTTCAAAAATGTTTTTAACATTTTACAAATGATTTTTTATGATATTTCTACCCATGATTCACTTTTGAAAAATAATTAAAGGAATCATCATGTATTTTTCCAAAAAATCCCTATTTAGATCTTATCAAAAATGTGAAAGAAATATTTATTTAATGTATACAATAACTAAGACGTTTCCTTCCATCATAACCACACATTATTTCAAAGATTAATTTATATTTTTCAGATGTCATTTTTATTAAAAATTATTTTCATAATATTTTGTGAACTTTTAGTATTACTAAATATATTTACCTAGTGAAAAAGTAATTTTCTGTAATAATTTTTTTAAAGTTCTTTTTAGAGTATGCATATTCAGCCACAAAAAAAACCCTTTTTTTACTTATCCTCTACTAGGGATAAGTTATATTGATACCATAATTATTCTTTATATGGTTGGTTTATGATCATTTTTACCAATTAAATGATTGAAATTCACTTTCTAGATTCATTTTTTATTGATTAAAATTACCTTCAAATATTCACTTACTTGTTATCATTCCACATAAATATTCACCTCATATATTCATATTATTTATCATGGGCGTGTTTATTTATTAAGAAATATATAATTTTACATATGATATTTTAAATTGAAGGTTATTTTTTTAACTAAGTACAAATTCATAAATATATATTCTTTACTCAAAACATATATTTGATAATAAGGAACATTTTTTATGAAATAAATAGATTATTTGATATATGATGAATGCTTTGGACATGCAGTGATAGGTGGGTCCCTGTAACACCCCACTCCTACCTCATTGTCTTGAGTAGGTGGTGATGGATTACATGTCCTTAAGCGACGTTCCCAAGGTGCCAAGGCTGGAAATAAATGTCGAGGGCTTCGAGAAAAAAATTAGGTAATGATTTTCCCGTAAGACAAAACCAACCAAACCATCACTACAACCACTATATGATGCGTGTCTATAAAATATTTGAGCATGTATTCCCAAATGATAACCAAGTTGTTCAACAATACAACCCAAAACTAATAAAATCCAACACGATATCAGAGTACTATGTAGAAAACTAAACAACAATACACCACGAGCCATGACACCACCACATCTCCACACCAAGATCCAAGATCCAAGCTCCACCAACACATCACAAGCATCACCATTTACCACTATCAATGAGATTCCTTACCTTTACCTATATCCCGGTACATGACATCTGCAAAGACACCAATGTGCTAAAGCAGGGGGTGAGTACAACTACTGAGTAGGTTTTTCCAAAATTACTTCCCTACACATGCCACTAGGATTAAACTATTAGCATATTTATATAAATCAGTTTATATAAAATAATCACAAGTGTATCCGTTACAACAATCCAAACACACCCTTACCAAGATATTTCACCCAAACCAAATAAACCTAGGGAAAGCAAAAAAAATCATGTCGTAAGCCAAACAATCCACACAAGGAATCCAAATCAACCATGCCACAAGTCGATTACCTTTTCATATTTCACTCACAATCCCCATCTACAAACATCACCAACCAAGAACACAACATATCATGGTGGCACTTTCCATCTAACCAATTCATTATAAATCCACTAAAGTGGTACTTCCCACCCACTTGCAATTGATGGTGGCCCTTCCATCCACTATCTATCCCCTTTATATAGTGGTACTTCCCGCCCACTTACACACAACATTTGAACAAGCCAACATAACCGAGAATTTAACCCATCAAGGCCACACAACATGCAATCAACCATTTCCATTACATTCCAATCCACTTAAATAAATCAAATATTTATTGAAAACACCTTTTAACCATTTTCCATGCAAAACCCCATTTCAATAAAACAACCCTTTTTTATTGAAAACCATTTTCTCAATTCATCTTAATCAAACTAACAAAACAACCCATCTTAAAATCCTATTTTAAAATCTCATCAAGAGCATTTCACCACAAGCCCTTTTTCCAAAAAATCCCCAAACCATTACCAAAGGGATTTCCATCTGATTTCGCACATCAACAACACAATTAATTTTAAGAAACAAAAATTAATGGTAACCAAACCACTAGTTCTAACCAAGTGGAGTCGAGATAGAATCCACCTGCCTTAAGGGTTACAACGAAATTGAGACACAAGAAACTACTCCTCAAAACCGGGGAACGCACCACCAGAAACCTCTCCAGATCTCCTTCACTAACATCCACAAGCTTTAAAATTAACATCCAACGAAACCACAACCATAGATCTACACACAACGGGTGTAGATCTAGGAAATTGAGAGAGAGGGAGAATCAGATCTAGAGGATAACACAAAGAACCCAAGAGGGGAGACTTACCTGGGAGAAACCATGTTCAATCCAACCCATTTTAAAATCCTATTTTAAAATCACATCAAGAGCATTTCACCACAAGCCCTTTGTCCGAAAAATCCTCAAACCATTACCAAAGAGATTTCCATCTGATTTCGCACATCAACAACACAATTAATTTTAAACAACACAAATTAATGGTAACAAAACCACTAATTCTAACCAAGTGGAGTCGAGATAGAATCCACCTACCTTAAGGGTTCCAACGAAATTGACACACAAGAAACTACTCCTCAAAACCGGGGAACGCACCACCGAAACCTCTCCAGATCTCCTTCACTAACATACACAAGATTTAAAATTAATATCCAAATAAACCACAACCATATATCTACACACAACGGGTGTAGATCTAGGAAATTGAGAGAGAGGGAGAATCAGATTAAGAGGATAACACAAAGACCCCAAGAGGGGAGGCTTACCCGGGAGAAACCATGTTCAATCCAACAAGAAACCTCTTCAAAACGCTTCCAAAATTAGTTGAAGATCACCTTCAACCCCTGAGAACACAAAATCCTAAGTAAGGCTCGAGTGGGAGAGGATTTGGAGAGGAACGAGGCATGCCTGAGTGAACCCGGGTTTTGAAACGCTTTTTTTAAGTGGTAGCATGGTTAGCCCGCATGGTTTAAAAACCGCGTGCTAACTGTGCACATGCTACTGCCTCAAAAGGAGGGGTCCGCGTGGTTTCCTCGCACGGTTTGGAAAACTGTGTGCAAGCTGTGAAAAGCCTACTGTCTCCCCCTATGTGATTTCTTGGAGAACCTTCACGATTTCCCCTAACCGTGCTCAAACTTTGATCCCTAATAAAAGTCTCCAAACTTATCCAAAACCATTCCAAACTCTCCCAACCTATTCTCAACTCATCCCATGCACTTTAAACACATAAAGAAGCATAAAAAATGCTACATACCTCAAACTGGGGGTGCTACATTCTCCCCACCATTGGATATTCTATCCTCAGAAAGCAGTGAACCCACCTTTTGGCGAAAGATATTCGTCCATTTCTTGACCATCTCTTTCTCCCACTCCCAAGTCTCCTCTTGGATCTATCCATGTGTCCACAAAACCCAAACCAGACCGATTCTTTTACCCCACAAGACGTTTTCTTTCTTATCCATAATCCACACTAGCATGTGCACCAATCGCTTTAGAAGGAATATTTGACACCCTGACTCACACCTCCCCTCTCAATGTATTCTGGGGTCCTTCATATATGATATTATTAAGATGAATATGTTTCTGTTATAAAATAATAGCATTCTTAAAATAGTTATACAAGAGGTTATATCATGTTTAACTAGAAGTAAGTGTGTGGTAATGTACTTCATCTAAATCCTTTCATTGAGGAATATTGTAATTTTATGCACCTAGTTTCTTTTATATTCTATATATACTTCCTCTTTAACATATAATATCATGTTTCAATAATATCTCAAGGTTTTTAAAGATTTAATTTTTATTATTTCATCCAAAGGAATTTTACTTGAAACTTACTAGGTGGTAATGAAGTTCATAAATAAATTTCTTTTCATTGGGTTATATTACTTCTTCATTTTCTTTGATATTATATGATTTTGTATGTGTTTACTTTTAACTATATTTTATTTTATATCCACTTTTTTTAAGTGTATTATCATTTGGTAAACATAAAAGATACATTTTTTAATTCTTACCTCATTTTTATGATCTTTGTAATGGTTTATTTCATAATCCCATTTTAATAATTATTGTTTATGCTTGAATTTACATTGAAGAAAATTATTTGATTATTTTACAATAATCCACTTATATTTTATTCTCTACTATTTATTCATGATTTTTCTATGTAATCGTACCATTATTCCACTATACAGTACTTAAAATGATTGAGAACATTTTTTCAATAAAATTAGACTTTATTTATATCATCGCACAAAAAACCTTTTTCATCCAAAACCATGTTTTTTTAAAAAATAAAAATGTTTTTAACATTTTACAAATGATTTATTAAATAAAATTTTATAGATGATTGAATTTTTTAAAACTAATTCAAAGGAATATTTATATCGTTTTCCAAACAAGGATCAATTTGATTTTACCAAAAATGTGAATGGAATATTCTTTTTAATGTATATGGAATTTATGGAATTTCATACCATCATGGACACTCAATTATTTAATGATTCCTTTATAAGTTTCAATTTTTTTTAATAAATGTATTTTTAAAGTATTTTCAGAAATGAATATTACTATATATTTTAAATTAAAAATGATATTTTATTTAATAATGTTTTTAAAATTATTTTTATTTTATTTTTATTCCTCGATGTCAAAAATACTATATTTTACATGTACTTAACTGGTGATATATTTCATTGATTCCATCCTTATTCTTTCTATGGATTATTTATGATCATTTTTTACCCTGGTAAGTTTTTACATTCCCTTTCTTGGTTTATTTTTGTAGTCATTATATTTCACTTGAAATATTTATTTTAATATGATCAATGGACTTTAAATTTTTCATAAATATCCACTTTATTTATCACATATATGATCATTTTGTAAATCTTGTATCATTTATACATATGGTGTTCTACATTGAATGTTATTTATTTATCTTGGGAAATAATGATAAAAATGCATTCCTTACTCAATACAGATATTTGATAATAAGGCACATTATTCTTGAATTAAAGATATTATTTGATATATAAGTAATGATTTGGACATAAAGTAAAGGGTGGGTTATGGAATTATATAGCCCCTCGATGCATTTATAGTATCATGAGGTGAATCAGTAAGATAGAATTAAATGGTTTTTTACCTGTATTTTTAAACTATCTTGTGAAAGGTATTGATAGTAATGGTATCATGATTCTTAAGTTCATAAACGTCAAGTAATTAATAATTTCCATCTGTAAGACTTAAATTATTATTATATTTGATATTTTCACAATGATATTATACTAGATGAATTTAATTCTCAATTATTGATTAAATTACACGTTTTTTCTATTATCTAAATTTCTATATTGATTATGCCTTTTCTATTCATGATAGTCATATTATTTAAATATCAATGTATTCATTTATCTACCATTCCATACTTATTATTCATTATCTATTCATGATATTAAAGTTATTTAAATAGGATGTGTGTTTAGTAATTTACTTTCCATATTGATTATTCCTTATCTATTCATGACAATAATGAGAATTAAATGGCATGTTTTTATTTATTTACATTTCCATATTTATTATTCCCTATCTAATCATTATTATCAATTTATTGATTAAATGGGATATGTGTTCAGATATTTATCTTTCCATATCGATAATTCAATATTTATTATTCTTCATTTACTCATGATAGCTTCCACATTACTTAAATATTACTAAGAATTTGATATAAATATTTTTTTTGTTTCCCTTCCAAATATTCCTATAGGAATAATAAAAATGATATATAAGTATAATCTTGGGGGAATAATGATATTATCAAGGGAAAATATTTTTTTTAGTTTTTGTATTCAAATATATTTCAAGACTCAAGTATTTATCTAGTTTACCGAGATTAATTAACTATTAAGTCCTTCATGATGAGATCCATTTTATTCTATACCTTTATAGTAAAGTAAACATTGGCTTTGGGGTATTGAGGTAGGGGTTTCTATAGAAGGAATATGTGAAAATTCAGTAGAACCCATGAGAACTAGATTTAGGAAAACATATATTAGATAACAAAATACATTGATATAATTTTAGGATATATATAAAACGAAATATAAAAATGTTTTCTTAAGTTTAAAATCATGTGGTTTCTCCTTGAAATACATCGATATATGGATTCTACAAGTGGATGTGGTTATGCAACAAATTTACCCATGGTAAATACCTCTAAAAAAGTGTTTTTGTCTTGACTAAAGTGTTACCTAGTACAAGATAATGGGACTTACTATATACCTAGTTTGACACTCATAGGTGATATGCTCTAGATAATTCACATTTTATTTTAAAAACATTATGAAGGATTTTAATATATGATTACAATGAAAGTACCAAGTTAAACATAAATAATATTAGATTTAAAATAAGGTGTCATGGTTAATACATCCTATAAATGATTATATGGGTTTCCCATTATGATTATTGTTTTTCACTCTATGAGTTTTGGTTTTACTCGATGGATAGAACATGAACGAATCATGTTAATATTGAATAATATGGAAAATGTGGTGACTCTGAAAAAACTAATGGTGTTATGACTAGATTGAAAGATATATTAGTTATTTATAAATATTTATCCCAAAATATGTTTAAAAACCTATACCTTAACCATCTCATAAACTAACCAAATAAGATAAATATAGAGTCCCAAAGAAATCTACTGGTAGTGATCGTAGAGGAAATAAGGATTGATTTACTTCTTGTCAGAAATATAAAATGAGACACCAAGGGAAGTGTATCAGATGAGTGGTAAAATTTTTAATGTTTGTAAAGGATAGTCATAAATGAAAGAATCATCCAGTAAAAATGAAGAGTATGATGGAAGGAAATAAATTTCATCCTAGGATTCTATTTATATTTCTTTGCCTTAAATGTGTGGAACCTAGGAATTATATGGGTTAATGACCTCTTTTAAATTTTAACTACTAAACGAATGAAGGGCCTTTATTAAAATAAAATGGTTGCATTATTTATTGGGATTCCATAATTATAATTTTGACTTATTTTTACCAATTGTATTTTGGTTATAAGAATCATGAAATGACTAATGATTATGTTAATTTTAGAATCATGTATGCCTTCATTAACATAATATTTATAGATACCATCATGAATTTATTAGTTTAGTATTGATAATAATTTCAAATTATTGAACATAAATTTTTAGGTTTTATGTTATAGGATTCAACTATAATAAAGGGTATTGTTTGAATACATTTTTTGGAATAAAACCTATTAGTTTAGGAAATGAAAAATGTAATTTTAGGAAGAATTTTATTAGTTTTGTTTGAATACGTTTAATGTTTTTTTTGATAACCTTTAGGGTTTTTATTATATTTTATGTTGAGTTAAATATGGGTTATTACAATTTGATAATTTTACAGAAATTATATTAATATGGTTTTGGAAAATGGACAACCCGCATGTAAGGTGGTAAACCATCACATTTGGTAAGGTCACTGGTCTTAAAACAATAACTAAATGATGATAAAGATTTATCCCCTACCACTAGCCTATATGATTTATGGTTAATTATATATATTTTAACTAAATGACAAGATGAAAAATATAATTAATGAACTGATGGTGTTTCTTTATAGGTTTAAATATTTATATATTATATGTGATAACTTGTGATAACCATGTCAGCTCTGGATAATATTTATAGACGAATGGAAAGACTTTTCAATCATTTATGGATCTTATGATCTATTAAAAGTGAATTTTAATACTTTAGGAATAAAAAAAATACATTTTTGGACATTCTTTTTGTAGATTAATTGATAAATACGCAATTAATAGAGGCACAACTAAAGGATGAAATTATGCCTATGAAATAGGAAGATATCAAGTACATATATTTCAATATATTCTTAGACCATAAAATAATTCCTCAAATTTTGGAAAATAATATTCGAAAAAAAATTATCCAATTAAATTCATATTTGATGAGTCCAATTGTCTTTTAAATCATCAAATATTTATGGTTTCGAGGCCTTTAACATTCCAATAATTATTCACATTATTGTTATCAATTACCTCTATCTATATCTATAATTATTTGTGTTTTTTCCATTTCCATATAATCACTTACCACCATATTTTTTCAGTTGTGAAACATATTTCAGTGTTATTCTAAATGACCTTCGTATTTACCATTGTCCTTTATCAATATGAAGTTTCATTAACACTTTTATGATATGGGTTTTTCAACAAAGGTATTTCCAAATGTCAAACCTTGATTGCCGAGATCATGTTTAAAAGGATAACTTCCAATTTATTAATTTTTTAGATAATGTAATAATATAATATTTTAAAATAATAACATTGTATTCGATAACATATGTGACATGAAACACCTATCTTCAAAAACCCATAAAATTTATCATCAAATTTAATCACTTTGATAGCTTTCTGAAGAGGCTACCCTGAGCCTAAATGAACTGTAATATTGTATTCTGTTATAACCTAGCCATTAAATTTTTTTCTATGAATAGTAAAAACCAAATTATGAAGGTTCTTTTTATTTATTGATAAAAAAATATATAATCATCATTTAAAGGGGAAATTTTTTTTCTGAAAAACTGTATTTTTCTAAAAACGGGTTTAGTCGCTCTTTGAGAACATAATATAAAATTAATTTTTACCAATTTTTTATAATTTATTTCAAAAAATGAAAATAACTTTTCAAATAAGTAGAAAAGAATTATATTAGGGCAAATTTTTTGTATATTTCAAAAAACATTAATTTTTTGATGAATAGTGAAAATACTAATAGTTATTGAAAACTTTTTTTCGTTGAAATAATTTAAAATAATAACTTATATTTTAAAATGGTTTTTAAGAAAAAATTGTTCAATTATATTATCATTAAAAAATATATTTCATTATAATGAATTTCATTTTTAATTTTGATATTAAAACCTTCTATACTAATGATATTTTTTTCTTTTGAAACTCACTTTTCCATCGCATCTGGAGATATAAATTTAAATTGGATTCTAACTATTTTATGAATGGAATTTGGAAATGTGTATTAACAATTGTAATAATTTTAATTTATATTATATAATATTTTCAACTTAATTTTTTACCATTATGAATAGTGAAAGTAATAATAATTAATTATCATGGTTAAGGTAAAAACAGATTCACTGGGGGGGTGAACTAAATATATAAAGGTTAAAACACCCAACCAAAAAGTCCAAGTACCATTTTATAAACATATTTTGAACTTAAAACATCTAAGGGTTAATATTAACCCAATTTGGAGTCTTTGTAAATGACAAAAACATGGGTCTAATTGGTTCCTTTCAAAAATTCCATGTGTGTCCTCCCCCCAGTTATAAATGGCCACCCCCACACCTCCAATATTAATAATTACAAACCCATTTGGTTTATGAAATACTAGAATAAATAATTTACTTTTCCCTAAAAAATATCCTAGATCCATTTTTTGATCAAAAATCTAACCATGGAAGGCTTTTGGTAAAACCCTAAAGAGGTCATTCGAAGAAGAGGTGACATTTTTAAAACATGGATTTTTATTTTGTTTCTTATTCCACCTCATTAAAATATTATTAAACCATGATTATATAATAATGTAATGATATTACATATACTTTTATGTTATTATGTTAATTTAATAACTTATATCTCTCTCCTCTTCTATCAAATGGGAAATGAACATGTCAATTGTGTGTATGGTGACTACCACCAAGTGAATAGATATAATTTGTTTTATATTCCATCCTTTGAAGAATATATATAATGATATATTTAATACATTAATGTGATATTTATGGTATTATTATACTTACTAAATTATAATATCATATATATGTTTATACATTCCACGTCGTTCAAAATACAATAATGTCTCTCAAGTGTATGACAGACTACTGCCTCGCGAAACGATGTGATTTAGTTTTCAATTGTGCTTTACACTTAAGGTAATAAAAAAAATTAATGAATATATGTTATATAAATGAAATTATATATATTACGGATTATTAATGTATCACACACTTTATTATCCTTTCACTCGCTAATGGAATGATATCATCTATTCGTGCGTACATACAATCTACCATCTCTACAAAGTGATGTGATTCATTTTCCTTGTACAACACTAAAAAATGATAGTAAAAAGGTATATAATGAGTAAATATTATATTTATAACATTAATATAATTCTATATATGATGGACCAATATCCTATATAAAATAGCCAAAACCTTCATGACAAAATGTATATAAAAAAACTAGGCAATTAACACCAGAAATAATGAAAATAATGAAATATTATGAACAAACATATGGTAAAATATTTTAAGAGGATTATATATGATATTTTAAATATTAATATTGTTATATAATAAATTGATAAATTGATTAAAAAAAGTGTGTAGGAGGTGAAATCAATTTTTATCAAAAGGAAGCATGGGGTATGGGATTTCATCTCAATTTCTATTCATTGTGGCATATTGTAATGTTATGAAACTTATTTATTTTATACTATGTGTATAATACCCATTTAAAATTTAATATCCTTATTAATTAATAATTCATGGTATATTTATTTTCAATTTTAATAATTTCATCTAAATGGATTTTACTTGAAATTAACCAAGTGGTGAATAATTTTATAACTCAATTTATTTTCAATTGTTTATATTACTTCTTCATTGTAATTTATATTCTAATATTATGTGTGTTTATTAACTTTTAGAATTTTATGGTTCATATCCACTTGTTTTATGGGAATTTTTATTTTATACACATAATCGATTCATTGGTAAATCCTCACATCAATGTTGTGATCTTTGTAAGAGTTTATTTCATAATCTCATTTTAATTGGGATTGATTATGGTTGAATTTAAATTAATGGAAATTATTTAAAATATATGCAATAAACCCATCAAATTATTATTTCCTCTATTTTTTAATGATTTTTTCAAGAATTATTTTAATTTTTCCACTATCTAGTAATTGAAATTATTGAGTAATTGTAATTAATAAAATCTAACATTATTTCTCTCTTCAGTCGAAAATAATTTTTCATCCAAAACCTTATTTTCAAAAAAATCCTTCAAAAATGTTTTTAACATTTTACAAATGATTTTTTATGATATTTTTACCCATGATTCACTTTTGAAAAATAAATAAAAGGAATCATCATGTCTTTTTCTAGAAAATAACCATTTAGATCTTATCAAAAATGTGAATGAAATCTTTGTTTAATGTATACAATAACTAAGAAGTTTCCTTCCATCATAACCACACATTATTTCAAAGATTAATTTATATTTTTCAGATTTCATTTTTAGTAAACATTATTTTCATAATATTTTGTGAACTTTTAGTATTATTAAATATATTTACCTAGTGAAAAAGAAATTTTCTGTAATAATTTTTTTAAAGTTCTTTTTAGAGTATGCATATTCAGCCACAACAAAAACCTTTTTTTACTTATCCTCTACTAGGGATATGTTATATTGATACCATAATTATTCTTTATATGGTTGGTTTATGATCATTTTTACCAATTAAAGGATTGAAATTCACTTTCTAGATTCATTTTTGTATTTATTAACATTACCTTCAAATATTCACTTACTTGTTATCATTCGACATAAATATTCACCTAATATATCCATATTATTTATCATGGGCATGTTTATTTATTAAGAAATATATAATTTTATATATGATATTCTAAATTGATGGTTATTTTTTTAACTAAGTACAAATTCATAAATATATATTCTTTACTCAAAACATATATTTGATAATAAGGAATATTTTTTATGAAATAAATAAATTATTTGATATATGATGAATGCTTTGGACATGCAGTGATAGGTGGGTCCCTGTAACACCCCACTCCTACCTCATTGTCTTGAGGAGGTGGTGATGGATTACATGGCCTTAAGTGACGTTCCCAAGGTGCCAAGGCTGGCAATAAATGTCGAGGGCTTCGAGAAAAAAATTAGGGAATGATTTTCCCATAAGACAAAACCAACCAAACCATCACTACAACCACTATATGATGCGTGTCTATAAAAAATTTGAGCATGTATTCCCAAATGATAACCAAGTTTTTCAACAATACAACCCAAAACTAATAAAATTCAACATGATATCAGAGTACTATGCAGAAAACTAAACAACAATACACCACGAGCCATGACACCACCACATCTCCACACCAAGATCCAAGCTCCAAGCTCCACCAACACATCACAAGCATCACCATTTACCACTCACAATGATATGCCTTACCTTTACCTGTATCCCAGTACATGACATCTACAAAGACACCAATGTGCCAAAGAAGGGGGTGAGTAAAACTACTCAGTAGGTTTTTCCAAAATGACTTCCCTACACATGCCACTAGGATAAAACTATTAGCATATTTATATTAATAAGTTTATATAAAATAATCACAAGTGTATCCATTACCACAATCCAAACACACCCTTACCAAGATATTTCACCCAAACCAAATAAACCTAGGGAAAGCCAAAAAAATCATGTCGTAAGGCAAACAACCCACACAAGGAATCTAAATCAACCATGCCACAAGTCGATTACCTTTTCATATTTCACTCACAATCCCCATATACAAACATCACCAACCAAGCACACAACATATCATGGTGGCACTTCCCATCTAACCCATTCATTACCAATCCACTAAAGTGGTACTTCCCACCCACTTGTAATTGATAGTGGCCCTTCCGTCCACTATCTATCCCCTTTATATAGTGGTACTTCCCGCCCACTTACACACAACATTCGAACAAGCCAACATAACCGAGCATTTAACCCATCAAGGCCACACAACATGCAATCAACCATCTCCATTACATGCCAATCCACTTCAATAAATCAAACATTTATTGAAAACACCTTTTAACCATTTTCCATGCAAAACCCCATTTCAATAAAACAACCCTTTTTATTGAAAACCATTTTCTCAATTCATCTTAATGAAACTAACAAAACAACCCATTTTGAAATCCTATTTTAAAATCACATCAAGAGTATTTCACCACAATCCCTTTTTCCGAAAAATCCCCAAACCATTACTAAAGGGATTTCCATCTGATTTCGCACATCAATAACAAAATTAATTTTAAGAAACAAAAATTAATGGTAACCAAACCACTAGTTCTAACCAAGTGGAGTCGAGATAGAATCCACCTGCCTTAAGGGTTCCAAAGAAATTGACACAAAAGAAACTAATCCTCAAAACCGGGGAACGCACCACCTAATCCTCTCCATATCTCCTTCACTAACATCACAAGCTTTAAAATTAACATCCACAGAAAACCACAACCATAGATCTACACACAACGGGTGTAGATCTAGGAAATTGAGAGAGAGGGAGAATCAGATCTAGAGGATAACACAAAGAACCCAAGAGGGGAGAATTACCCGGGAGAAACCATGTTCAATCCAACCCATTTTAAAATCCTATTTTGAAATCACATCAAGAGCATTTCACCACAAGACCTTTTTCTGAAAAATCCCCAAACCATTACCAAATGGATTTCCATCTGATTTCGCACATCAACAACAAAATTAATTTTAAGCAACACAAATTAATGGTAACCAAACCACTAGTTCTAACCAAGTGGAGTCGAGATAGAATCCACCTGCCTTAAGGGTTCCAACGAAATTGACACACAAGAAACTACTCCTCAAAACCGGGGAACGCACCACCGAAACCTCTCCAGATCTCCTTCACTAACATCCACAAGCTTTAAAATTAACATCCAAATAAACCACAACCATAGATCTACAAACAACGGGTGTATATCTAGAAAATTGAGAGAGAGGGAGAATCAGATCAAGAGGATAACACAAAGAAGCCAAGAGGGGAGACTTACCCGGGAGAAACCATGTTCAATCCTACAAGAAAACTCTTCAAAACGCTTCCAAAATCAGTTGAAGATCACCTTCAACCCATGAGAACACAAAATCCTAAGTAAGGCTCGAGTGGGAGAGGATTTGGAGAGGAACGAGGCATGCCTGAGTGAACCCGGGTTTTGAAACCCTTTTTTTAAGTGGTAGGATGGTTAGCCCGTACGGTTTGAAAACCGCGTGCTAACCATGCACATGATACTGCCATAAAAGGAGGGGTCCACGTGGTTTCCTCACATGGTTTGGAAAACTGTGTGCAATCTGTGCAAAGCCTAATGTCTCCCCCTATGTGATTTCTTGGAGAACCTGCATGATTTCCCCTAACCGTGCTCAAACTTTGATCCCTAATAAAAGTCTCCAAACTTATCCAAAACTATTCCAAACTCTCCCAACCTATTCTCAACTCATCCCATGCACTTTAAACACATAAAGAAGCATAAAAAAGGCAACATGCCTCAAACTGGGGGTTCTAAATTCTCCCCACCATTGGATATTCTATCCTCAGAAAGTAGTGAACCCACCTTTTGGCGAAAGATATCGGTCCATTGCTCGACCATCTCTTTCTCCCACTCCTAAGTCTCCTCTTGGATCTAGCCATGCGTCCACAAAACCCAAACTAGACCGATTCTTTTACCCCACAAGACTTTTTCTTTCCTATCCATAATCCACACTAGCACGTGCACCAACAAAGCATCTGGATCTATCTCAACATAATCACATCGAATAACATGGCTCAAATCCAGCTGATACTTTTTCAACTGTGACACATGAAACACATTGTGCACCGCACTAAACCTAGGTGGAAAATCCAAATGGTAAGCTACCTCACCAACCTACTCAAGAATCTGAAAAGGTCCAATATACCTTAGAGATAACTTTCCCTACATCCCAAACTGGCAATTTCCAAACCTAGGAGATATCTTCAAGAAAACGTGATCACTCACCTCAAATGACAATGGTTGTCGATGATGATCTACATATGATTTCTGACGACTCTGGGTTATCTACATTATCTTCCTAATTAACTTGATCTTCTTCGTAGTCTCTTGGACAAGGCTCGGTGCAACCATCAAGGACTCACCCATTTCCACCCATCATGGTGGATAATGACACGACCTCCCATAAAACGCTTCAATTGGAGCCATATATATGGATGTCTGATAACTGTTATAGTATGAGAACTCAACCAATGACAAGTTTTCCTCCAACAAGCCACCAAAATCCATGACACAAGCCCGCAAAATATCATCCAAAGTAAGTATCATCCTCCCAGATTGACCATCTGTCTGAGGGTGATATGTCATGCACATAGTCAACTGTGTCCCAAGGGCTTTCTACAAGGATTTCCAAAAACAAGAAGTAAACCTTGGATCTCTATCTGATACAATCAAAACTGGAACACCTTGCCGCTTTACCATCTCCCTGATATAGATTTTCCACAGATCCTCCACCATATGATATTCACAAATTTGGATGAAATGGGATGACTTTGTTAGCTGATCCACTATCACCCAAATGGAATCGTGCTTCCTGACCGTTCTTGGGAGACCTGTGACAAAATACCTCACTATTTTCTCCCACTTCCAAACAGGGATTGGTAAAGACTACAACATTCATGCGGGCCTCTAAAGCTCTTCTTGACTTGTTGGCATGTCAAGCATCTCGAAACAAACTCATACACACTTCTTTTCATACCATCCCACCAAAAATGCGTTTTCAAAACTTTATATATTTTATGAATTCCAGGATGAACAGCCCACCCGGAATGATGATATGCCCTGAGAAGATCCTCATGACAAGAAACTGGTACAACGAAAATATTTTGAAAACACAAAACTGAATCTCCATTCAGTTTCCAACCCTTAATGGTATCCCCACCATTGAGTTTTTACCTCATGGTCACACACTCATAATTAGATATATGTGCCTCTTTAACCAGTGCAACCAAGTCCGGAATCAACAAGCCCAGAAAGAAGACTGCTCTATCACCCTGGTCCTCACATTCCAACCACATTTCAGCTATAACCGACATCAACTGCCACTAGTCTGATGCCTGCTTCACCACCTGAGCATATGATATTCTACTTAATGAATCTTTCACCGAATTTCCCTTACCTGGTGTATACATCAAGTCAAAATCAAACATACAGTGATATTTTATCCATAAACATTGCCTCAAGTTCACATCCCATTGGGAGAAAACGTGCTTCGAGCTCTAATGATCCATATATCCTCTGAATTTCTCACCGAAGAGATAATGATGTCACACTTTCAAATCATGGACCACTCCTGCTAATTCAAAATCATGAGTTGGGTAATTATTCTCAAGAACCTTTAACATTCATGATCCATACACAACCACATGATTCCCTTGCATGAGAATGCACCCCAACCCTGATCCCAATGCATCGCAATACACCACGTACCCTCTTAATGGTTCTATAAAAACCTACATTGGTGCTAATGTAAGGTAACCATTTAGCTCTTTGCAACACTGCTGACATTGTTCATTCCACTGGAATGGAACATTCTTTCTTGTCAAAGTTGTCATAGGTGAAGCCAAATGTGAAAAATCACGAACAAAACGCTGATAATACCCATCTAGTCCGAGGAAACTCCATACCTAAAACACATTCTTTGGCAGTTTCCATGAGATAATAGCCTCTATCTTTTCCGAATCCATTGAAACACCCCTTTCTGAAATCACATGGCCCAGAAAACGGACTTCTTGTATCCAGAATTCACACTTTGACAATTTGGAATAAAACTGATTTTCCCTCAAGATCCCCGGCACTGTTGCGAAGTGCTGCTCATGCTCCACCCTTTTCATTGAATACACCAGAATATCATCTACATATACCACCAAAAATGAATCCAGATATCTATGAAATATCTTATTCATCAATGCCATGAACACTGTTGGCACATTTGTTAGACCATAGGGCATGATCACATATTCATAATGGCCATATCTTCTTCTGAAAGCTATTTAGGAATATCATCCTTCCTTACATGCAATTGATGATATCCTGACCTTATGTCAGTCTTGGAGAACCAATGGGCTCCATTAAACTGGTTGAACAAATCATCAATTTGTGTAAGTTTATATTTGTTCTTTATTTTAACTTGGTTATGTTGACGATAATCAACACAGAGCCTCAACGTTCCATCCTCCTTTTTCACAAACAACACTGGTAATACCCACAGATACATGCTAGGCGGGATAAACCCTTTATTTTTTAACTCTTGTAGTTGGACTTTCAATTCCTACAATTCAGTAGGTTCCATCCAGTAAGACAAAAGTGATATATGATTGGTCCCTATAAGGAGATCAATCGTAAATTCAACTTCTCTTATAGGAGGTAACCCAGAGATTTATTCAAGAAAAACATCCATGAACTGATCCAACACTACCGGAAGAACACTTTTCTCAACACCCTCTACCGATTCCAATGACAACACTGCCAACTGATAAGATAATGTAACCACTGCTAGTGCCAAAAAACCTATTGTACCCAGCCTTTCATGCCACTCTCCCCTAAAGAAATGTACAATGCCATCATGTGTCGTAAAAGTCATTATCCATGCATTACAGTCGATGTGGGCCTAAAATTCCACCATCCAATCCATTCCCAGAATTACATCATACCCATCTATCTCTAGCATTGAGAAATTAGCTCAACCACGCCCACAACTATACAACATGCTCTACACAAGAAGTCTCGACACTCTCTTTGACCCAGAGGAGTTTGATGTTTCAAAACCAAAGGCATCATTTCTACCCTTAAACCTATAATATCAACCACATGTGCACTAATAAAAGAGTGTGAGGAACCTATATCAAAACAACACTTGCATCAAGGTAGAATTTAAAAGAATAGTACCTTGCACCGTGGATGGTCACGACTGATCTTCCACCATAACCTAATCGGATTCAAACAACACCTTGGTTTCCACACTCTACTATTTATTTCCCTACTGAGAAGTTGTGGTGTTCCGAGAATCACCATAACTGACTTTTCTCTGCCGATGAGGGGTATACTGCTGACCCCGTATCGTCGATGAATACGACATATGTGATCCCTGAGGAGTGTTATGCGCACCCAGCCTCGAATAATTCCTTCAATATCGCTAACGATGTCCCATCTGCTTTCAATTGTGACATGCTCAAGGTTGTTTCGTATAGTCCTGCTTGATGTATGCCGTAGAGACACACTAAAAACATCATGGCTTGATTTGGAGCTTTGGAGGAAGATTTACCGATCCTGTCATTAGATTATGTGCCATAATCCTGCCCAAGGAATAAGTGTCCATCCTCCGCTTGAACCCAACATTAGAGTTCCCACTATTCCGTATGGGTACCTCCATGCTTCCTTATCCCAGAGCTCCCAACAGATCCCTCTCAGCCACTGATTCTCAATCCACCAACTTTTTGTAATCACCAATACACAACACTACTATTTTTGAACGGATCTCTTTCCTTAACCCCTATTTGAATATCCTTATCTTTAATGACGTGTTACCCACCACCTAGGGTGCAAACCACACTAATCTCATAAACTTATCTGCATATTCTATCACAAAAATATGCTCTTGCTTCAGACTGAAGAAATAAGTTGTGCGCTGAATTCTGAACGTATGTGGGTAGAATTTTTTATTAAACAATTCCTCAATTCCTTCCCACATCATACCCTGGTCCATCCCCTCTTGGAATACCAAATCCCACCATTTAAGAACATGTTCATCTAGATTATATGTTTCTATCTTTACATTCATCTCTACCCGAATCCCCAAGAATTTGAAAATTCTTTTCATTCTGGACAGCCACGCCTATTCCCTTTTCGGGTCCGAATCACCCCTCAAGATGGGTGGATCGTGCCTTTCAAACTGAGCCACATAATCAACATTCTTTGGCTCTTACACTCTATTCATACCTCCCATAGCTTAGAAAGATTTCACTATTCTCTGGACGAATTGTCGGTTCACCTGTGGCTTAGGTGCAACCAAGTTCTCATCAGCCACTTCGGGTTGGTCTCAACGACGCCTACCTAATTCCATTTCTATAAACAGAAAACAAATATCCATGAGTCTCACATCCGTAGACATCAATAATTTCCATTTCAAGTTGCATTACTCAACACTATCATAAAGAGGCTTTCCACCTTTCCACATTTTCCATGTTTCACCATTTTTAAAAATCCAACCATTTTCAAAATACCACCATTTTACATGTTTCAAATCCTTCCGTTTTGAAACCCAATTCAAAATTTTCAAAATCCACACATTCATATCACACCATAAATCATTATACCCCAATGAAATATTCATCCTATATGGATGTCATTTCTACCAGGCATGTAATTCTCATCTTATTGGCAACACCCATGACAATGAGATATCCAATGCCTATAAGTGTATCCTACCACTTATCTACCCAACTCCCAAGTAACTCGAAGTTCAGCATAAAAGGGTTAGCTACATACTTTTAAGCTATACATTCCATGTTCTGGCATTCCTATGCCTTGCTACCATCCCAACTCAAGGAATATACCACAAATAATGCCAACTCCCAATCCAAGAATCAACTCCAAAGGACCGAACATGTTGATACCAATTGTAACACCCCACCCCTAACTTATTGGCTTGAGGAGGTGGTGAGGGATTACTTGGACTAAAGTGATGTTCCCAAGGCATCAAAGGGGGAAATAAATTTCAAGTGCTTCGAGAAAAAATTGTGGATCGATTTTCCCTTAAGTCAAAACTGACCAAACCATCAATACAACCACTATATGATGCATATCAATAAACCATCCGAGCATGTATTCCCAAAATACAACAAAGTTGTTCTACAATACAACCCAAAACCAAAAAAAATCAACACGATATCAGAGTATTATGTGGAATACTAAACAACAAAACACCATGATCCATGACTCCACCACAGCTCCACCCCAAGATCCAAGATCCAAACTCCACCAACACATTACAAGCATCACCACGAACCACTAGAAATGAGATGCCTTACCTTTACCTGTATCTCGGTACACAACATCAGCAAAGACACCAAAGTTCCAAAGGAGGGGGTGAGTATAACTACTAAGTAGTTTTTCCCCAAATGACTTCCTTACACAGGCCACTAGGATAAAACCATTAACACATTTATATAAATCACTTTATATAAAATAATCACAAGTGCATCCATTACCATAAGACACACACACCCTTACCAATCCATTTCAACCAACCCAAATAAACCTCGGGAAATCCAAACAATAATTTCATAATCCAAACATGTCACACAAGGAAGCCATATCAACCATGCCACAAGCTGATTACCTTTACTTTTTTCACTGACATGCCCCATATACAAACATCACCAACCAAGAAAAAAACATATCATAGTGGCACTTCCCATCCAATCCATTCATTACCAATCCACTCTAGTGGTACTTCCCACCCACTTGCTTTTGATGGTGTCCCTTATTTCCACTATCCATCCCTTTTTATAGTGGTACTTACCACCCACTTCTACACAACTTTCAAATAAGCCAACATAATCGAGAATATAACCCATCAAAGGCCACGCCAACATGCAATCAACCATTTCCATTACATCCCAATACACTTTAATAAATCAAACATTTATTGAAAACACCCTTTAACCATTTTCCATGCCAAACCCCATTTCAATAAAACAACCCTTTTTATTGAAAACCATTTCCTCAATTCATCTTAATCAAACCAACAAAACAACTCATTTTAAAATCACATCAAGAGCATTTTTTCACATGCCCTTTTTCCCAAAAATCCCCAAACAATTACCAAAGGAATTTCCATCTAATTTTTCACATCAACAACACAATTAATTTTAAGAAACACAAATTAATTGTAACCAAATCACTAGTTATAACCAAGTGGAGTTGAGAGAGAAGCCACCAACATTTAGGGTTCCGGAAAAATCGACCCACAAGCAACTACTCCTCAAAACCGGTGAACGCACCACCGAAACCTCTCTAGATCCCCATCCCTAACATCTACAAGCCTTAAAATTAAAATCCAAGGAAACAAAAACCCTATATATACACACAACGGGTGTAGATATAGAAAACTGATAGAGAGGGAGATGTAGATCTAGAAGAAAACACAAAGAACCCAAGAGGGGAGACTTAATAGGGAGAAACGACCTTCAATCCACCATGAATCCTCTTCAAAACACTTCCAAAATCAGTGGGAGATCACATTTAACCCCTGAGAACCCAAAATCCTGAGTGAGGCTTGAGTGGGATAGGATTTGGGGAGGAATGAGGCATGCCTGAGTAAACCCGGGTTTTAAAACACTATTTTTAAGTGGTTGCACAGTTAGCCCTCACCGTTTGACAAACCATACACTAAATGTGCACACACTAATTCCTCGAGAGGAGGGGTCTGCACGGTTTCCTCACAAGGTTTGGAAAACCATGCATAAGCCGTGCAAAGCCTATTGTCTCCCCCTTCACGGTTTCCTGGATAACCCGCATGGTTTCCCATAACCGTGCTCAAATCGTGCTCCCTAAAAAAAGCCTCCAAACATATCCAAAACCATTCCAATCTCTCCCAACCTCTTCTCAACACATCCCATGCACTTTAAACACATAAAGAAGTATAAAAAATGTTACATACCTCAAAATGGGGGAGCTATAGTACCATAATTATATATCCCCTCAATGTATCATAAATCTCATAAGGCAACCAAATAAGATTTCATTTAATGGTTTTTTACCCATTGTTTTAAATTTTATTATGTCTTGATTGTTGAGGTATTAGGATGCCTAGGATCATAATGTACAATAATTAAGAAATTAATTCATTAAGAATCCTTTTATTATTATCCATGAAATTTTCACAATGATATTATCTCTAGATGAAATTAATTCTCATTTAATGATTAAATGGAATGTGTTCTCATTTATTTACCTTTCCAAATTTATTATGTCATATCTATTCATGATAGTCAAGTTATTTTAATGGAATTTCTAATCAGTGATTTTCCCATATATATTGATGCTTTATTATCAATTAATGATAGTTATTTTATTTATATGGCATGTGATTTCAGTTATTTATCTTACTATACATTTTATTCCCTATCTATTAATGATAATCATGTTATTTAAATGGAATGTGGGTTCAATTATTCACATTTTCATATTTATTATTCATTATATAATCATGATAGTCATGTTATTGATTAAATGGAATGTGTGTAAATATATTTACCTTTCTATTTTAATTATTCTTCATTTACTCATGATAAATTTTGTTTTATATAACTCTTATTAAGAATTTGATCTCACCCTTATTCTGTTTCATTTCCTTTGTATCTATGAAGCATACTATAATTGATATGAAATGATATGATAGATAGATTAATGATATTGTAGAGAGATAAAAATATGTTGTAACTTCTGTATTCAAATTTAATGAAATACTTAAGTGAATATCTAGTTTACCAAGACTACTAAACTATTTGGTCCTTTTCAATGTGATTTCATGAATCATGTGAAAATGTAGTAATATAACCATTAGCTCTGGGATATAGGGATCAGGGTTACTAAAATTAGTATTAGATGAAATTTAATAGAATTCATGGGAACAAGATTTAAGAAAAACTATATTATAGAACATAATCCATTGATTGGATTTGAAGATAAGTATAGAAGAATATCCTAAGGTTTTGGTACGGTAGATATTATGTGGTTTTTACTCAAAATATATCCCTATTTAGGTACTAAAAGTTGATGAAGTGCTAGAATATATGTAGCTAGGGGTGATTACCCAAAAAAGGTTTGGTGGTCCTTAATCGAGACCTACCAAGTACAAAACAACAGGCCTGATTGTGAACCATCTTTGACACACATGAGGGATATGCTACGGATAATTCACATTTTCATTATAAAACATTATGAAGGATTTGAAATGATGATGGAAATAAAATACCTTTGTTAAACAAAAGGCCAACTAGATTAAAAATAATTTATCACAACTAATAAATCTTATAAATGATTATATTGCTTTCCCACTTTGATTATTGTTTCTTACACTGTACTTTCTAGTTTTAGTCTATAGATGGAACACAAAAGAATTGTGTTAAAATTAAATATGAAGGAAAATTTGGTTGTTATGAGAATCCAAATTGGATGATAACTAGTGTAGATGATATCATTATTGTGGCTAATCAATGATCTTAGGAGGTTATTAACAAATTATAACTTAACCAACTCCATAACTCATGAAAGAAGATAAATAGGTAGTTTTCTAAGATCTCAAGTGGTGGAGACCAAGGAGGAAATAATGATTGATTTTATTCATATGAAAAATTCAGAAAGAGACTCTAAAAATTTATATCAAAGGAAAAAGAAAGTGTTTTATGTGTGTTAAATAAGTTCATAATGTAATGAATTACTGAAAAAAAATATAGAGTATGATGGAAGGAAATAGATTTCATCATAGGGATCCATTTATAGTTATTTATCTTAAATATGGATAACATAAGAATTATCCAAATCAATGACTAATTTTAATGTTTATTTCCTAGATTAATAAAGGACCCATGTTGAAATAAAATATTTGATGTTTTAATTGGTATTATAGAATTATATTGTAGAATTATTTTTACCAATGATATTTTTGTTATAAGAATCATGAAACATCTATGGATTGGGTTAATTTTGGAAGAATATATGTCTTTATTAACATAAGAGTTTTAGATACCATCATGGGTTGGTGATTTTAAGAGTTATCATAAGTTAAAACTCTTAAAACCCCATATTTATGTTATTTTTTATGGTAGTCTAATATAAATATGGATATTATTTAAAACTATTTTGGGAATATAACCTATTGGTAAAGTGTATAGATATTTAAATTGATTAATAAAGCCCTTAATTTTGTAGGATTAATTTTATTGTTATTAATAACCTTTAGGGTTTATTTTATCATTGAGGTTGATGAAATTATTTGTTATTATAAATTGAAAATGTTAGAGAATTATTTTAATATTGTTTTTGAAAAAGGTCCACCCATATTTAGGTTTGTAACTCATCACATCTGGTGAGGATATATAGCCTGAACACATAACTGAAGGATTATAAGGGTTTAGCACCTACCATTTCTCTACATGATGTTCTAGTTAATTTGTTATTATTTTTTACATGAATTATTTGATGAATAAATATTAATGATAAACTAGTGGTGTAACTGTTGAGGTGTAGATATTAATATATTATAGTTGATAACATGTGATAACTATATTAGTTTTGAAAAATATTTAGAGATAGATGGAACCACATTTCACTCTTTTATGGATCTTATGATTCATTAAACTTGTATTTTAGTGATTCAACTATGAAAAAATAATTTACAAATATTCATTTCATAAATTAAGTGACGAATTGTAAATTAATCAATTCATAACCATAGAATGAAATTTGTCCTATGAAATAGAAAGATAACGAGTATATTTACTTATATTCTTAGATAGTTAAATAATTCCCCAATATTAAGAAAAAAATTATGAATTTTTTTTATCATATTACCTTCATATAAAAAGAATTGAATGGTATTTTAAATCATCATAGATTTATGGTTTTTATGCCCTTAACTTTTCATTGATCATTAACTTTCTTGTGATCAATTACCTCCATCATTCTCATTAATTATTTACGCTTGTATTCTATGTACACATCTTCACTATCCATCAATTATATCATAATTGTAAAATTGGTAATATGTTATTCAATATGATTTTAATATTTCCCTTTATCTCTTATAAGTATGATGTTTTAATAACCCCTTTATTTTGTGGTTTTTTCATCAATGGTATTTCTAATTCTCAAACCATTAATTACTGAGATCAAGTTCGAATTGTGAGGATCTAATTTATTTAAGGTGGGAAGAATATAACACCCCAATATATTAATATAATAATATTACATTAAATATAGTACAATACATGAATACCCAAGCTTAAACAACTTATGAGAAAAAATTCTTTTAAATTTAACATATTTAATAGCATGTGGAACACAAAACCTAGAGCAAAAATTAATTGTAATATAGTATAGCGTTATAACCTAGCCATTAAATTGGAATTTATTAATTTTATAAATAAATTATATTAATTATATTAATTTTTTGATTGAAAATAAAATAAAAAATAGTTTTTTTTTTGAAAATTAACTATATTTTTTCTAAAAAAAGGTTTATTCGTACTTTACGCACAAGATTTAAAATTAGTTTCTACTAATATTTTAGAATTAATTTTAAAAAATGATCGTAATTTTATAAATAATCATTTAAAAATTATATTAGGTTAATTTTTTTGGAGTTTTTTCATAGGATTCATTTTTCAATGAATAGTGAAAAATACTGGTTTTCATTAAAAATTCCATTTTCATTTAAATATTTTACAATGTTAATTTTTGTTTAAATTGTTTTTAAGAAAAATTAGTTCAATTATATTACAATTTAACTAATTTTTTTATTTTAATTAATTTTATATTAAATTTTGATACCAAAACATTCTATACTTATGAGTATTTTCTCTTGGGAAACTTGATTTTTCATTGCGTCTGCGGGTATAGATTTTAATTGGATTCTAAAAATTATTTGAATTCAATTTGAAAAAATTGAATATGTAATTGAAATCATAATAATAAATGTTATATAATAATTTCAACATAATTTTTATCCATTATGAATAGTATAATCAATAAGAAATAATTATCGCACTTATTGAAAAAACAAATTTATCAGGGGTTAAACTAAACATATAAGGGTTAAAATAACCAAAACACTTGTCGAAAACCATTTATATGGATATATTGTGACCTTATATGCTATAATTATTTATAATGACAAATTTTAAGTATTTTGGGATGGTAAAAATGTGATTTAAGTTGATTATTTTCAAAATTTTCACATGTGCCCTCTCCCCAATGTATACAAGGCCACCCCCCCCCCCCCCCACACCGCCCCAATTCACACTTCTTAAGTCATTTGGTTTATAAAAGACCTAAAAAACACTTAATTACTCCCCTAATTACATCTTATAGACCTTTTTGTATCATAAATACAACCTATGGAAGGTTATAGTGCAAACCTAAAGAGGTCGTTCGAAGAAAAGGTAACATTCTTAAACGAGCATTTTTATTTTTTTTCCTATTCCACCAACCTAAAATATTATTTAATCAAGATTATATAATAAAATTTTTATATTAGATATACTTATATTTTATTACTTTAATTTGATTACATATATTCATCTTCTCATCCCTCAAATGGGAAATGAAATTGTTGATCATGTGTATGGTGGATTACCACCTCACGAACCGATTGAATTATTTTTTCCTCCACTACCTTTAAAAGAAAGGTAAAATAGTGTATTTAAAAAATTTATATGATATATGTGATATTATTATACTTTTTAAAATATAATACCACATTTTCCTTCTTATTTCACATCCCACTTAAAATAAGTTAATGTCACTCGTGTGTACGGCAGACTACAGCCTCGCGAAGCGATGTGATTCATTTTTCACTTATGCTTTAAATTTAAATTAATAAGAATAAGTTTAGTGAATATCTTTTATATTTATGATATTATAATTATTATTTAATTTTATATATCACCCATTTTCTTATCATTTCACACTTTAACTGAATAATGTCATCGCAAATGCGTATGTACGGCATACCGTCTCTATAAAGCGATTTGATTTATTTTCAATTTACAAACTTAAATAATGATTATAAAAATGAATATAATGAGTAAATATAATATTTATAACATTAATAAAATTCTTCTAACTATGGATATATATCGTTTACATGTGAACCAAAAACGTTCTGACCAAACATGCATGAGAAAACAAGGTAGTTAAAACCCAAAGCGACGATAATAATGATATATTATTAACTAATGGGTGGTAAAAAGTTATTAGAGTACGATATATGATATTATAAAAATGAATATTTTTCATCTAAAAATTAATAACCTGATTAAAACCATTATACAGTAGGTTATATCACATCTGACCCAAAAGAATCACGAGGTATGCAGATTCATCTTAATTTCCCTTCATTGTGTCATATTGTAATGATGTTCACCTGATTTATTTAATATAAAAAAAATTAATAAACCTTTAACATGTAATATAATGATTCATTGTTAATTTAATTTATTTTATTTTTCACCATTAATTATTTATCCAAGTGTATTTGAGTTGAAAATTACCAAGTAGTAAAGAATTTTATAACCCAATTCTGTTTCATTATGTTATATTACTTCTACATTGTAATTTATATTCTATGATTAGGTGTATAATAAATTTAATTATATAGGTTTTTATATCCACTTATTTTATGTGGATTTACATTTGATACACATAATTTATTCTTTTGTTAATTATCACTTCAACATTATGATCTTTGTAAGGATTTATTTCACAATCTCATTTTAAACAATATCATTTTTTCATGAATTTACATTCATATAATTTATTTGATAATTTTCTAATAAATCCATTTAATTATCTTATACTATATTTTTTCCTGATATTTTCATGTAATACTACCATTTATATTCTATAGTACTTTAAAATATTTAAACAATGTTTTAAATTAAATCGGACTTCATTTTTCTCTTCAGTTGAAAATAATTTTTCTTCTAAAACATTGTTTTAAAAAAATCCAAAAGGGTTTTAACTTTTAAAACTGATTTATTAAATACACTATTATCCATTATTTTATTTTTACAGGAAAAAATATAATGTATCTTGATGTTATTTTCTATACAATGACTATTTTGTGTTTACTGAAAATATAAAATAAATATTTATTTTAACATGTACAGTTTGTACCAAATTTCATATCATCAATACCACTCAATATTGTAAAGAATAATTTATAACTTTCAAATTTTATTTTTAAGAATATTATTTCAAAAATATTTATTTATACTTTTTTTTCAGAAAATATATATATTTTTAATGTGAAAATGATATTTTTCCCAATAATTTTTTGAAAGATCTTTTTATGGTATTTATATTCATCAATGACAAAACCCATTTATTTTACCTATAATATATTTGGGATATATTGTATTGATACCAACATTATTCTTTCTAAGGATAGTTTATGATAAGTTTGAGCAGGTAAAGTATTGACATTGACATTTTTTAATCATTTTTGTAGTTATTAACTTTCTATTGAAATATCCACTTTATTATAATCATTGGTAATTGAATTTCCTTTAAATATCCATATTATTTATCATAGATGTGTATATTTATTGAATTTTATACAATTTATAAATAAAATGTTCTATATTGAATGTTATTGGTTTATTTAGGTAAATATTAATAAATCTATATTATTTACTAAATCATTATAATTGATGATAAGGCACATTGTTCATTAATTAAATTGATTATTAGATATATGAGGAATTATTTGTACATGATGTGATTGGTGGGATAAGAATTATATATCCCCAAGATGCATAGGTTGTCTCTTGATGAAAATATGTACGCTGTTATTAAATGGTTTATTACCAATATTTTTAAACTATCTAGTGAAAAGTCTTAAAAATAGATGTATCATGATCACTAAGATCATGAAATCTAATAATTAAGAAATTTTTTCACTGTAAATTCTATTATATTTGTAAGTGAGGTTTTTGAAATTATATTACCTCTTAAGAAATTTCATTTTCATTTACTAATTAAAAGACATGTGTTTTTAGTTATTTACCTTCCTATATCAATTATTCCTTATCTATTGATGGTATTTATGTTATTTAAATGTATTGTGTGTAAAATTATTTACCTTTACATATTTATTATTCCTCATATGTTCATTTTATTCATGTTATTTAAATTGAATGTGGGTTTGGTTACTTACCTCCCATATTTATTATTCCTTATATATTCAGGATGGTCAGGTTATTTCAATGGAATGTGAGTTCAGTTATTTACATATCCATGCTAATTATTCCTTATTTAATCATTATAATCAATTTATTTATTAAATTGAATTTTTATTTAAATATTTAACTTAAAATATTGATTAGGCCATAATTTTTATTCTTTATTTACTCATCATATCTTCCTCTTTACATAACTCTTAATAAAAATTTTATCTCGCCTTTATTTTGTATTATTTCCTTGGAGTACAAGAGTGTAAAATGAATTATATTCCCTGATATTGTAGATAGAATAATGATATTCTGTAGAAAACAAAATATGTCATAATTTTTGTTTTAAAATGTAATGAAATTCCCAGGTATATATATAGTTAACCAATACTACTAAACTAATTAGTTTATCGGGTTGTCATTCCATTTTTATTATGCCAATTTAATAAAGTAAAAAAATCAACTCTTGACTACTCGGGTTGGGTTTGCTACATCAAGGATGTAATTACAAGTAACTTAAAAAGGTGTAGTGATCCATGTTTTTAGTTAGTGCTCATGTATGATAAGAAAGTCCAAATGAAGTCATTAAGTGTAGTAATAGATGAAGCATGGATCATGGATTATACTGTTTGGTTTTGTAGAGTGATAATAAAGACACCCTTATAGTGGGTATTTCCTCATAAGATGTAGATTATATGACCCTTGTGTAGGTAGGGTTATGGGTGTGATAGTCTTGTTGATGGATCATTATGGTGTCTTTTAACTATGGGTGTGAAAAAAATTGATTTTATCTAGTTCATTTGTGAATAATACAAGTCATATTTGAATATACTATTGGATATATTTTTATCATTGTAATTGGGTTTTGGACTATTTTTACATGATCTAAGGGTGATCTAGGTCAGTGAGGTGTAGTGCTCGGAGTGGCAATAAGATGGATGGTGTGAGTGATTTGTTATCCAATAAGGGAATTTCACTAAATATTTATAGTATAACTTGGTGTGGGTATTTGGAGGATCCTATTATTACCTCAGGATTTAGGAATTGGGATTAGGTGATATGATAGAACATCATCAGGAGAAAATTAATGGTTTTGGGAAAAGCCATCCTGAGGGGTTCAATCTATGTTTTTACAAGGGAGGGGATAAATTTCGATGGAAACCACACAAACTATGCCCCTATTCCACTAATAATATATTTTCAATATGTAATTACGATCATGTGGTGCACCAAGGCATAGAAACAACCTTAATGAGATGACTATTATAGTGGGAACCACTATAAGTCCAACAAAAAATCAAATGATGACACATTGAGGAATAATGTGTGATTTTTGTTTGGAGTTCTACAATGTAAGATCATTTAGTATTCCATTATATAACATAATGATTGGATGATTAATTAATGTGTTGGGAATGTTAACATTTATAATGGTAAAGAAAATAGGGATTCTCAAGTATAATAACAATAATGGTGGGGAGGTTGTAACATCTCTTGACATTATGGGTTAATAAGTTATAAGATAATTTCAATTTTTTTACTCTGAAAATAGGTTCATCTTGATAATTGGAATTCATGTCAATAATATGTGAGTTGGGACATCTCTAAATAATGTTTTTGGATATGATTAGATACAAGTGTGAGCATTATGGTGATTAGGAGTGGTATTTAGGTTGATCTATGGGATATCCTTATGTTAACGGAATACCCATATATAGGGTAACCCTTATATGATCCACCCTTGTGTTTGCGAACCTTATGTATGAAACCCCTATATAGGAAACCCTAACATGGCTGGGACATTAGAAAAATTTGGAAAACATAAATATTATATAAGGGAGTCTAGAATACCCATACATGGACACTTACATGGGCCCATACTTGGTTAATTCCCATTCATAAACTATTATGTATTACCCTTACACTGGGAAATACCCTTACATCGACCCTCATGTGAACCCCAACATGAAAATTCCCTTATATGGGAATCAACATAAGTGAACCCATATATGGGATACCCATACATGGACCCATATGTGGGATACTCTTATGTGTACCCATATTTAGGGATACCCTTTCATGGTGGTAATCCCCTATATAAATAGTGAATTTAGCCTTTTCTATATTAAATAATTCATTAAGAACACTTTTATGGGAATTTAGGGGTGTTTATGACCTAGAAACAATAGGCTCATGAGAATGGAGACATCATTTTCTCCTTCTTCTAGGAGTGGGATCTCCCCTGATTCCTCTCTGAATCGAGTTCCATTTTATATGAAGGATAGATTAAACTAAATTATACACTATAATTTTTCATTTTCTATGGTTTATCCAATTTCTTCTCTATTTTGATTTGTTTCTAATATGTGAGGGTTTAAGTGATGATTACATAGAAGCATTGTGGAATCATCCATAAAGATGGGGGTTTTCTTGGATTAGTTAATGGAAATCATGGGAGGATGATCACATTAGGTTTTTTGTGGATTCTAATTGGTATTTAATTTATATTATTTTATTGAATGTTTATGGAATTTGAAGTCAAATTTATCCATTTATTTGAAATGAAAAAATTTGGTATTTTTTTTGTCAAATGCCTGGATGGGTTCTAGGGGTGGTGTGTACCCCTTTTCATAAAGATTTAATCCATGTGAAATTATTGGTGAGTAATCTCCAAATTATTCCCTATAATTTTAAATAATAATTAATTGTGGAAATTTTTTTGTTAAATGTATTTTTTAATTAAAAATTATTTATGATTGAGGGTAATGGATTTTGATGAATTAAGAGAATCTAATGGATAGAAAACAGTTAGTTGGACTTGGGAAATCTTAAGAGAGGGTTTAAAAGTGTTTATAAAAGGGAATAATTTTATTAATAAGTTAGTAATTCCCTATAAATTTTCATATTGTATGGTCTCATGTTTTGGACCAGTTGAAATTTTACAAATAATTTGAACTTTCAATTGGTGAGAGGTCCAACTCTTAGTTTGAGACATGGAATGGATATTTAAGCATTAGATCACATAATTTTTTTTTCTGTTATGGTTTATGGATCATTTTATTTCATATATTTCAATATAAGTTTCGAAATTACCACCTATCAAAACCTCATTTTCAGGAGCAATAAACATAAGAACACGGTTGGCACATGGTAGGCACTAATGGTGAGGCAAAACCATAAAGACTATTTTTTAAGGAACAGAGTTGTCCAAACCATGTGTGGAGACCCTAGGAAACCCTCTAGGCCTTAGATTGTGTCACATGGTTTGTCAAACTGTGCTCGTAAGGCCACACGACCATGCAAAATATCTACATAAAATTGCAGAGTTAGCCGCTTGTATTATGTACCATTTCTATAATCAAGAACGTATCCATGTAAGGAGTGGTTTCAATAAGATAGTATCCCCACATGGGTTTTTCATGGTTTCACTAACCTTTCACCTAGCCATGCTGGTCCAAGTCCCTTTGGATAGTGCCTCCATATAGTTCACAGATGATTTGTCAAACCGTTCGGCCTAATTGTACACCTCTTTTAAAGGGATATGATTTCTAATTTTACCCTCTAAAATTAATTGGGATTTTCCACATTTTACTCCCCTATTTGTTCAAGATCTCTGCACACATTCATATAATTCCCTCCACCTCCTTTGTTGGTTATCCCATTTTTGTGCTTTTAATCATGGATTTTTGGTATCATTTCATCACCATTAGTAATTCTAATGATCTTATTGCATATTATCTCATTTTCTTTCCCCATATTGAATTTAAAAAACATGTGATCTCTTTTCCCTATTTTTACTAAGAGTTTCTAGTCCTCTAATTTCTCTTCATCAAGATCGAATTAAATTATTATAATAGATGAGTGAAGTTTCCTATGAATGAGGTAGGTGGGCAATGGATTTTTTCCTTGAAGACTCATTATTTATAAATTAATCCATTATGTCACATATCTGATTCTCCATGTGTTTCTCCTAAAACATGAACTACTTAATGAAATTTTCTAAATTATGACCTAGAACATTCATTAGACCAATTGGAATGGTTGGAGGTTGGTGACCTCAACTTGGTCCATCCCTTTGGGTGTATTCTATTAATTTTCATTTACTAACCATTATTTTAATTGGTTGTAGATTTATAATCAACAAATTAATAATAAACGAATTTTTTAAATTATGAATGGGTGTCTATATTTTCTTGGTACATGAAAATATAGGAAGTATGCCTTGATTAAAAAGGGGTATTCAATAGGAGTTATTTTGGTGATGATAAATGAAATAGATTTCCCAATCTCTTATATTTAAAGGTACACATAGCATGGATAATCTCATGACCTGAAAAATGACTTACGAAAATAGAATGTAAATCTAATGGAAAGTAGTTAAACTTGGCCTATATCAATTAACGAACAAAATTCTGGACCCATCTACCATAATAATTAGTAGTGGAATGGACATTCACAAGGCCTTCCTAAATAGTTAATAATGGAATGAACCAAATTGTACACATGAATTATGATATGGAAGTTATATGGACATGGAATCATTATTATTTCATTAATTATTGATTATGATCCCCATACTTGAATCCCTTATCAATTTTGATAATATGGTATGGCATTCCTTGTTGATTATGATGCTCAGTCTTGGAATGCATCGTGACTTATGATATTCGGGCATGGAGTCCCCTATTGTTTATGATAATTGGGCCTTGAATCCCATATAATTTATGATATTCAAGCATGGATACCCTTATTGATTATGATACTTGGTCATTGTGACCCCCTTGACTTATGATTCTCAGGAAAGGAATCCCTTATAATTTATGATATTTGGGCATGATGTCCCATATTTATTGTGACACTAGGGCATGGATTCCCTCTAGAATTATGATAATTGATCTCGGAGTCCCTTATAATTCATGATATTTAGGCATGAATTCCATTATCACTCTATGAGACTCTTCAACTACGCATGGACAACTGAGTTACACCTCGGTTCCTAGATATTCATAGTATCTATATATATGGATACATATGTCACTACATATCAAGTCTATATATACAAATACATATCTATATACTTGTATACATATTTATGGTAAACTCTTTATAGGTATTCCGTCATAGGCCAAATAAGATATGGTCACCTAAGTTTCCTTTGACGAACCTGAGTTGATTGGTTCACTTTTATTTATAAAATATTTTTTTGTTATACCTGTATGTTTTTTTTCTTTATACTCATGGACTGAATCACATTAGACACCATTGGTGGCAGCTTAATGAGTATATCTTATAGCATGTTCAGTCCACCATTGGGTTCGCAAAAAAATCTCATGGTTGTAAGTTCAGGTCCATTGGATGATGTTATTTTTTGTTATTATAGGACATGGGATCTTAGGAGAACAGGACTGAGTTTGAAATTTATAACCTCATAGAAATATCCTTTAATAATTTTTTAATTTTCATTATGTTTTATATTCCTACAACAAAGTATTCCTACATTACTTTTAGTTTTGACATAATATAATTATGTACATGATAATCTTTATATCTTTGGATGTTTATAATTATTGAGATGATTTATTTTCCTCTTCCCTTTATTTATTCTTATTTTGTAGTTGGTCTATTTATTTTATACCATTGTGATACTCTATTCATGAGGGTATAGTCTCCTCCCACCGAACCACCATTGGACCCTCACTTCTAGTTGGTGTCCTCTAGCATATGGGGAGGAAACCTTGTAGTCATGTTAGGACTGTATTCAGGAATCCTTTCAATTCCTCCTAGGGTGGGATGTTATAAAGTAGTATCAAATCATTTTTTTCTTTATAATACAATTTTTCTCTAGTAGGAAGGATGCTAGGAATGTGTAGGTTATTGGTAAATAGTCATGTGTAGGAGTGATCAACCCACACACGTGGAAAAGGTGAAGTGTCAAAGGATGGGACTATTTTTTATTTTTTTAATTATTACGACTGATTATTATTTCACCATGAGTGATTTTTATACTTTCCACTTCTCAATTATTTATAAGATTTAGGGTATTTTAACCTAGGCTTACTATTGTAAGGTAATATTGTTACATGAATCATTGTAGGTACATAGAGATTCACATTTCATTAAAAAAAATTCCCTTGTTGGATGCATTGCTTGACTTCTTGAAACATGTTGAATTCATGTTTTGTAATTTATTATCATGTTTATCTATAAACCATTTTTAAGTGATCGTTTATAATGATTCTCTTATATACCATGATTTTTGGTTGCCAATTATATGTCTATATTCATTGTTGTTGTTTTTTGATAGCATGCATGGTTATAATTATGATATATGATTGGTTATTAAATTCTCTACATCAACCAAAATGGTGATTTTCTATATAGCTTGATTGTGGGACTATAACAAACCAATCACCACATGTTTGATCCATGGACCATTGGTCACATGTGTGGAAGAATTTATGGTTCTGATTAAATGGGTTCTAATAACAGTTTACAAGGTGTATGGGCCATTGTAAATTGGGAAGGGTAACCCATATAATCATAGCATTATACTTTTACATTGTATATTCTAAAATTAATGAAAAAAACATGGTTGTATCTACATGCATGACAATTTTAACTTATAAAGGAATTTAGCATCATAAGTTGTGAATGTTAGTCATCTAAATAAACCATGGTATACTAAGCTAAAATCCTTAAAGTAAATGGTTTCATTTATAAAGGCTTGTATCACTATGACTTAGGAATAAATACCTATATAAATAAATTCCAACACGCACAACTAGACCAAAGTATGTCAGTTAGGGAATGTTTCTTATGAAATGAACTCATTAAGGGTGTTTTTTTTAAATATTGAAAGAAATAATAAGACCCTCATAGGTTACTATTATCTTTTACGTGTTGTGGTACAGAACACCATGGGGGTATATTTATACTAATGGGATGGTGATTTAATGTTCCACCAGTCACTTATATGGGCTATGTATAAATTTATGGTGGTATATTACTGAACTTATTCCCTTTAATTAATAAATACTAATTGTATACTTTTTATATTTATTGATATAAGTCTTTAGTTATTTAAAATTCCAATTACAACCAAAATATCATTTTCATTTATTTCTTGGAATTGAAACTTACTTAATCTAATCCCATTTCTAATCATATTTATGGAAAAATAAGATGGATAAAATGAACTTATGAGATAAATTTCCAAAATTATGATAGGATTCTAGATTAATAAATAATACTTAAAAGGGGGTCTGATGAAACTTGCATCTGTTTCCTTGTGGTGTTAGCTAATAAGGTACCAAATATAGTTTTCATTCATAACTAGTACTTGGTGTTTCTTAAATTAAGACACTTTAAATTATTTAATATAAATCTGAATCAATGAAAATGGATAAAATGAGACCATGATGATGTGTTATTAGTTTCAACCCTTGTGTAAGGGTAGTCTAAATGTTATCTTGAGAGATGCATCAAACTAGAGCATGAGAATTTCATATAGATCTCAATTGGATTACATTATGCCTATAATTGAATTTAATAATTTAGAAGTTGAGACTAGTGACCATCTTAGGGTGATCTGTATATTGGTTCAAATCTTAATGTTAAAGTAAGGTTATAGCCTAATTGAGGTAGGTACCTCTGAGGTAAATTTGCACTTGTAAATATTTCCTTTATTTTTCAGATGGTTGGTTTTGTTTGAGTGTCATTTTCACTAAGTAGGGAACTTAGTGATTAGAAGACACCCTATGGATGGATTGGTGGTCATTTGGTAGGTTTATATTTTTTTAATGGATTGAGAATCATGTAATTCTCTAGTTTAGCAGGTTATGTATGATGAGGTCATGGTTGGACTCTTAGTAGGTCATGTGAACCTTCCTTTCTTTAGTGATGGATGACTCAAGAGGTCCTCAGTAGGAATACTAGTAATATGGGATGATATGAATCTAAGGTTAATCTTTTGTACGGGCTATCAAATACTAGAATACATAGGGCCTATATGACTATAGATAATATCAAATAACATGTTGTTATGTTGATGAAATCTCAAGGTAACACACATTCATACATGAAGTACCCATCAAGTAGATAAAGTGGTGTAGAAAAAACTATGATTTCGATGGAAAATTGCTTATGCCTTGAGATGTTACACTTCGGTCATAGTCTATATCTAAGATAGAGTGATCAAGGCATTAAAGGAAATATAACTCATCCCAATTCATGGGATGATGATACTATAAATGGATTAGGTGTTGTAACACTACCGATTTGTTTGGTTTTACTTTTATGTATGATTGTATTTAAGTGTGTGAGCATGGATTAGGAGAGAACCCCATGTACATTTAGAGTAAATATGATCTGGTGTGCATTTGTGTATATTTTCATTTATCACTTGGAAGAAGCATATTGGTCACATCCACAACCCATGTTTGGTGGTGGATGGTGTGTGTGATGTGGGATGGGTTCTCGTTATCAATAAATTATGAATAGTAAATTCCTAAAGTGGGGATAATCTCATCAAACATGTTTTAGAATATCCTTCCAATTTTTGGGATATTAACTACAAAAGACCATTTCAGAGTGGTTGGCTTTGTTTCTAAAATCTCATAAGGCTAGTAGTTTAGGTTATCTAGTCCTTGCGATGATGATCACTGTAAAAATTGGTTACGGGTTGGGATAAAGTCTGGATGCTAGACTCAAAATTGGGAAAAGTTAGCTTCCCAGAGAATATAATTCTTCTTCAATATTTTAATTCTTCCACATAAGTATGATGATAAAATTTTTACTGAGTATAACACATTTGAGGATAAAGTTAGTTGGGAATGGACTATGGTGGGTGTTTTTGAGTCAATCATAGAATGCGTCGATAGTGAGGGAATGGTGGTCAGATAATTATGATGCGTCTATAGGTATAGTTGAGATCATTCAAAAGAAGTATGTCAGTGATGGTTCCATTAGTCTTCTTATCAGTGGTTGGATAATATTGGTTGGAAACCATATTTGGAACTATGTCTTAGATATGACAGGAGTGTCTTGGGTATTCCTGGTAATCATTGATATCCAATTAGTGTACATTTATATTAGTGATGACCATGTCCCTTATCTTGTAATCATCGTGGATATACCGAGGGATTGAAGATTATACAATTATCTAAAGAATTAAATTTAAGGCCTTTTTGAATAAATAATAATCCTTTTGGATTTTTAATCTAGGAACATGGATAATATTGGTGGTGTGGATTATCCTGATGGTTACTAGGATTCTCATATAGCAAGGCCTTCTATGGTCTCATGGTCCCCAATTTATTCTTTCAATATATGGACAAATGATATACCTCTATTGGGATCTGTTAGAGTTCTTGACATGTGGATGTCTCGGCCATGTACTGACATCTTGATTGTGAACTCTGAAGTGTTTACTACCATGGATGAGCTCCATGGATGCATATAGTTGATTTTGATGTTACCCCAAACATACATATGGGATTGAATGATATTTATTGAGAATAATGATACAAGGGAACTAGAATGGGTATAAACATATGTTTGTGCTAGGTTATGATGATTGGAATGTGTTTCTGATGCTTTTGTTGAGGGGTGCGCATCCGTTTGTGGAGGGCGCACAACTGTTGCCCCGCATTCCCGCTTTCCAAAGGTGAGAGGAATCTGTTTCTTATTCAGTGACGTCTGCTCCTTGATCGAAATAGGATGATGGGATGTCGGTTCTTCCTTCCATGGATTTCTCGTCGGAACTTGTTACATCGTCCGGGTCTCCCTTAAAAATTAAGTCATGGTTCGTGAATCTCATTCTCAGTGCCATATCTTTGTGGACATCGGTTAATTACACTACTTCTGTTAGGATATTCCATGGGGTCTTGACATGGTAGCAACCATCGGTTGGAGTAGATGACAACATCAGGAATTTCAGGACATCTTTGGATGCGTGGACATTGGGGAATCTATATTCTTCCTCATAAGAGGGCATTTCAAGGGTGCAGAACCTGAGGCCTTCCATGTCAATTTTGGGGAATCTTATACTGGAGGAATGTCTCTAAGGTTTTCCTCAGCTTCCCATGTTTAACATAGGGTATTCTACAAGTTTAACATATTGTGGAGATGGTTCCACAAAAGGTGTGTCTTCTAAGGTTTTCCTCATGCATCTCATGTTCAACATGAGGTAGGTCGTGAGTTCAACATCTTGCAGAGATAGAAGAGGTTGATCCGAATGACCCATAGGGACGGATCAGATTAGTATATCCCTAGGAGGGAGTTCTAGGAGTGTTTACCATGTGGATGGATCTGAGCACTCAATAAGAGCATATCCAGGATGGTGTGTCCCATAAAGGGAAGATGTCACACCATGAAGGCTGGTCTGGACACCACTAAGGGTGGATCAGGGAGTGTGCACCCTAGAATGGGGAAATACCAAGGTTTAACATTGGCTGGGATTGAACCTTGTTGAGGTTTCCCATGTACCCTATATTTACGACAGGGATCAAAACCCACATAGTTCGAAGGTGTGATGAATTGGGGTGTACACAAAGGACAACAACCTGGAGACATTTTATGGCTTATGCGTAGATTGTGGCCTGGGTAGTGTTTGGAGAAGTGAGAAGGTGGATGACATAATACCACCGGGATGTGGCAGCCCAGGTAAAAAATGGGATGGATGATGGAGAGTTGAATTAAGTGGAGGAATAATGAGATGGAACTGACATGAGGATGATAGTAATGTTTTGATTTAGCCTTGAAGAGACTTTCTATGTATCCTCGTGGCAGGGAATCAAATTCCGCATAGTTTAGTGGGATGATGGGACACCTGAGGAGGTGAACCGTGAGAATAGACGCATGGATGGGATCCAAAAGAAATAGAACCTCCAGGATGAGACATGATCTTCCCATAACACATGGGATCAAGGGATAGATCAAGATGAGACATGAGTTATGGGCTTGAACCTCAGCGAGGCTTCCTATGTATCCCCATGGTTGGGAATCAAAGTTCATGTAGTTCATCTGAAGAAGACTTACCATTGATTGGGGACTTGAACGGCTTACCGCTGAATGAGGTCAACAATGACTTACCACTGAATGGGGTTGAAAATGGATTACCACTAGATGGGGTGACAACGTCATACTGTTGGATGGTTTCACAACAGCTTACCACTTGATGGGATTGATCCTTAGGGAGACTTCCAACGTAACCTATCCTAGAGACAAGGATCAAAGCCCACGTAGTTTGGGAAGGGTGTGTGGTGAGCCGACATGAAGATGGTTGGGACTAATGGGTGTTGGTCTTGAACCTCAGGGAGGCTTCTTATGTACCCTGCCTTAGCAAGGATCAAAGACCTCGTAGTTCAGGTAGTGTGGGAGCTGACGTGAAGGGGGTCAGAACCAATGGTTGTTGGTCTTGAACCTCTGGGAGGCTTCCTACATACCTTACCTTGGCAAGGATCAAAGTCCATGTAGTTCATAATGGGTGTGGGGATTGCACTCTAGGCTGCCTAGAGAGGATTTCATGGTTGGTGCTTTCTCTAATCCCACGTGAGTCATGCTCGGTGTGAGAAACAAGAGGCAGCAAAGACCTAACGATCATGGCGCAAAGGTGCATCCTTGAATGGTGGTGAATGGGGTTACGCAACGATGCAACTCGGGTGCCGCTATGGAGTGGCAATGGTGAATGGGGTTACGCAAGTAAGCTTCCCGGGTGCGGATATGGAGCGGAAATGTTGAATGGGGCTTATGCAAGGAATCTGCCCGGGTGCCACTATGGAGTGATAATGGTGGATGGGGCTTAAGCGAGGAATCTACCTAAGTGTTGCTATGGAGTAGCAACTGTGAATGGGGTTTATGTAAGGAGGCCACCCGGGTGCCGCTATGGAGTGCAAATGTTGAATGGGGCTTACACAATGAGGTTTCCCGGGTGCGGCTATGGAGCGACAATAGTGAGTGGGGATTACGCAAGGAGGATACCCAGGTGTCTCTATGGAGTGGTAATGGTGAATGTGGCTTATGCAAGGAGGTTGACCTATTGCTGCTATAGAGAGACAATGGTGAATGGGGCTTACACAAGGAGGCCAACAGGGTGCTACTGTGGAGCAGTAATGGTGAATGGGGCTTACGCAAGGAGGCTTCTCGGGTGCTGCTATGGAGCGGCAATGGTGAATAGGGCTTACGCAAGGTGGCTTCCCTGGTGCCGCTATGTAGAAGCAATGGTGGATGGGGATTAAGTGATGAATCTTCCAGAGTGCTATTATAGAGTGGCAATGGTGAATGAGGATTATGCAAGGAGGCTGCCCAGGTGCTGCTATGGAGCGGAAATGGTGAATGGTGCTAACGCAAGGAGGCTGCCCTGGTGCCGCTATGGAGGGGCAATGGTGAATGGGGCTTACGCAAGGAGCTTTCCCGGGTGCCGCTATGGAGCGGCAATGGTGAATGGGGCTAATGCAAGTAGGTTTCCCTAGTGTCACTATAGAGTGAAAATGGTGAATGGGGATTATGCAAGGACGCTGCTCGTGTGCCACTATGGAGAAACAATGGTGAATGGGGCTTATGAAAGGAAGTTACATGTGTGTCACTATGGATCATTAATGGGGAATGGGGCTTATGCAAGGAAGCCACATGGGTGCCTCTATGGAGCTACAATAGTGAATGGGGATTACACAAAGAAGCTTCTAGAGTTCCACTATGGAGTGGCAACGGTGAATGGGGCTTATGCAAGGAGGATTATCAGGTGCCTCTAGGTAGCATCAATGGTGAATGGGGCTTACACAAGGAGGCTTCCCAGGTGCCACTATAGAGTGACAATGGTGAATGTGGCGTACGTAAGGAGACTGCTCTGATGTTGCTATGGAGCGGAAATGGTGAATGGGGCTTATGCAAGGAAGCTACCTGAGTTCCGCTATAGAGTGGAAATGGTGAATGGGGCTTACGCAAGGAAGCTACCCGAGTGCCGCTATAGAGCCACAATGGTGCAGGAGGTTTATGCATGAAAGTCTCTAGGGTGTCACTCTGGAGTGGCAATGGTGAATGTGTCTTATGCAAGGAAGCTGCCTTGGTGCCTCTATGGAGTGACAATGGTTCATGGGGATTATAAAAGGAAGATGCCCATAATGTCTTCCTCATGTATGGCCATGAGGGAATCCCAACACACTGGTGGGTTGAGGTATATAATTGAGGTCCACACCAATGTGCTAGTGCACAAGTGGGAAAACTCCAAGGGCGTTAGAATTGGTCCGAACAAAGGGAGATGAAAAGTGTGAATCACATGCCCGATATTCGGAACACGGTGGGGGTGGCGTAACGATAGAGGATAACTGTTGACCATGTTCGAAACATAGCATACACATCTTGTTAGCCTGAAATGGGGACAAACAAATGAGGGTTGACTGTTGACCGTGTTCGAAACATAGGACCTCACTCGAAATGTCGTCTAAAGTCTTCCAGGACATTGGCCCAGAACAGTATGTGAGCCGAGGTGGCATGGGAACTGTCCGTTAAGGGGTCCTTTCAAACAAGTAATATTATGAAGATCCATATTAAGGACACGCGAAACGTGCGGTTGAGTGATGGAATGTTTGAATAGATTCCAATTCTCTTGAAATTGTGCCACTATAATCATGGAATGAGGCATCTTATGCTTGTCACATAAGGCATATCTTATTTGGAACAAGAGGAATCCTATCATAGAATGATATGGAATGATACAGTTTATAGCCATGTAGAGGACTATTGGCATCTTATTCTTGGAGCATAAGGCATTTGTCGTTTATAGCAAGAGGAATCTTATGTTTGTCACATAGGGAGTACTACAGTTTATAGTAACGTAGAGAGGACTATTGGAATCTTATGCTAGGCGTATAAGGAATCTCTCATTTAGAAAAAGAGGCATCCTATGTTTGGCATATATGGTGTACTTTAGTTTATAGTCATATAGGTTGGACTGTTAGACATCTTATGCTTGGATCATAAGGCATCTCTTGTTTTAAGAAAGAGGCTTCCTATGTTTGGCACATAGGGTGTACTTAAGTTTATATTCATGTAGATAGGACTGTTGGCATCTCAAGATGGGAGAATAAGGCATCTCTTGTTTGGAGCAAGAGGCATCTTATGTTTGGAACATAGAGTTCACTATAGTTTATAGTCAAGTAGATAGGACTATTAGGCAAAAGGTTCCTAGAAATGGCCGGTGTTGGTACTTACACAAGAGCGGCCCTTTATGCTTCAACCTAGAATATAAGCCAAGTGGAAAGGTTTTTAGGAGTTTCTTGAGAAATGGTTCAACTCAAGGTGCTTCGGGAATTGATGATGAGACTCTCAACTCGTGACATGGGAAAAGAACCAAGAGTAATATGTCGACTGATGGTTTTTAGTGGTGTACGAAGGAGTATCTCAAATCATGTTATTCTATAGGTGGAAGGTGGTTGTGCATAAGGGTGGAATGGGAAATTCCAACATCCCATCCCGAAAAGTTCATGGTTCGACTTTCCATTTCTCATGGGGGTCAGTGACGATAGCGAAGGGACCAGCCCATAGGGTAGAGACTACAGCTCGACACTGAGCCCAAGTGGGGGCGCAGGGGTGCAACCCTGCAATATGAGACAGTTGGAGAAAAGGTAGGAACCTCGCAAAGGAATGGTCTTTGTGAAGAATATTCGTGAAGGAAAGGGGCTTGCGAAGAAAAGGGTCTCGTGAAGCAGATTCGCAAAGGAAATCTACTTGTGGAGCATGGCCTCATAGAGAATGGACTTGTGGAGCATGGAATCACGGAGCATGGAATCGAGGAGCATGGACTCGAGGAGCATGGACTCGGGGAGAATGGACTCATGGAGCATGAACTTGTGGAGCATGGACTCCAGGAGCATGGACTCGCGGAGCATAGACTCGCAGAGTATCGACTCGCGGAGCATGGAATCGTGAAGCATGGACTTGTGGAGCATGGACTCGCAGAGCATGGAAATGTGGAGCATGGACTCGCAGAGCTGCTTCGTGATGGAAAGAGGAGCTCTGAGAAATGGGATATTGGCCGCCCAAGGGGAGGAGTGACCATCCTATGAAAGGGGGGTGTGTCAGGTATTTATAGGCAAGTGGCGTCGCGAAGCAAATCCCGCTTGGCAAGAAGCCAATGCACGCTCCGCGGCGGATCGAAAATGACAAAGGATTTCGATGAGCATCTCACCTCCTCGCTTCAAGGAAGATCGTGAACATTAAAGGGGTTCGCAGAGAATCCCACCTCCTTGCTCCATGGCAGATCATGAATGTCAATGGGGTTCACGGAGCATCCTGCCTCCTTGATCTGCGGCAGATCATGAACGTAAAAGGGGTTCATGGAGTATCCGGCCTCTTTACTCTACAGTGGATTTCTGAATGGGGAGATTTGCATTAGTCACGAGGCTTCGGGGGATTCGTTCAAGTTCCTCCACTCCGCGATCGGGGAGGGTGCTTCCTGAATGGGATTCGTGAACTAGTTTTCCCGCCCAACTTCAAATGTCCATAACTCCTAATCTGTAACTCCGTTCGAGCTCTATAACCTATCAAATCGAAGCTTATGAAACAGGGTACGCTCTTTGGGTAATTTATGGGAGAATTTGGGAACTTTTTGGGGAAACATTTTCCAGTTTCAAATTAATGATTATTTCCACTAGAGATTTCTCTATAAGTCGATTGCGGGATTTAGTGAGTGTGTTTAGAAAAATTTCAGTATGACTTGAAATAGAGTCATCATATTCTGTTTGTGGATGCAGTAGTTTCTAATGCCAATTTTTTTCAGGGATAATTAGCTTATAGTGTCTCAACATTCCTTCCTCTTGTTTTATTTAATGTGTTTAGTGAATAATCACTTCTTGAACATCATTGGGATAAGATGAGCATAGTAAAAAAGGTCACCCAAGGATTTTTATAGATAATCTTGTATCCCCAAGCTCAAGGAGGTCGATTAGGGATCAACCATTCAATCATGTTTCAAAAAATAGTGATGTGAATTTTTAGAATGATAAGGCCATTCTTTTACTGGAAAATCTAATTGTGGTGAGTAACTTGATTTGTATTTGGAAACTAATGTTAGAATCTGTGGTGGTAATTTCCATGTTTTGGATATGGAGAGATATTATGATGTGATTTTGTCTCAAGTTATATGGTCTTGATTAAGTACCATATTTATGCTTCATAAATGGTTATAAGTATTAGATTTTGTAATGACCCAAACTATTATAAATAAAATTTCTCCTTTAATTTAATTAATTACCTTATTTTGTAATATGGTTATATGAAACACAAGAATTTATTTTCTTTTAATATTCTCTATGATTTAAAATATCTTTAAGAATAATTAATATTGATAATATAGTCATTGAACAATGATCACATTACTAGTATAAATATAGAGCTTTAACAAATAAAAATAACATAGACCAAGGAAGGGATTTCCTTAAACAATTGGATTTTACCCCATGAAGCCCATTTATTAGAGCTTCTAAGGGATGTGGCATCAAGGGAATTTTACCTTGACCAAGTCCCTGCTGATATCCAATAACATAATTATCAGAAAAACCATTTATAGGAGAATTTCAATTTCATTGAGATCACGACCCAAACCATGTACGCAAAACTACCCCACAATAATCTCACTATCATGCACTGTACCCTCGGGGAATTTAATGGTGCATTAAATAGAAATATATCAATATCCTAGAAATATTTGTAAGTACAACATTTTCTATAGAATAATGGATATATTATCATCCAATTACTATTAATTTATAAATGTTTTTTATTTTGAGATAATAAATCACGAATGTTATTTTTTGGTAATACTCCAATTCAATTAAGGAATTTATTTTTATGAATTAATGAATTGATTAAATAAATAATGTTTTAAATATATTATTATTAAATAATTTTTATTAAATATAAATGGTCATATAATTTTTATAATACAAATGTACTTTTTATAAGAGTTCAAAAACTATTATTTTCAAAAAAACCCAACATTTCTCAATAAATATCAATTCACATTTTAAAATTCAAAATACACATATTTATAAAATTATTTCAATAGAATTAATTTTATTTTTTGAATCATAACATCAATATTATCCAATGGTAAATTTTTCATAATTTTCTGAGACGAGAATTTTTGGTAAAACTTATATACCTTATAAATATAAGGTTTGTATTATGACATCATAATGACCCAAAAGTGATGTAATAAACACTATAAAAGGTATAAATGAAAAAATATATAATACCACTTAAAAATAATGTGATTTTATGTTTATTTGGTGAATTTTATAAATAATTTATAAATCATTCATACCCATTAATATAATTTATGGTTTTAAAATCATTTCATTAAGAGTATGACTCAATTCCATATAAGAAAATGTATTATTTTATTATATCCATCCCTCAGATATATAAAATAATGAAAAATAATCCAATTTTGTATAAAAAATGGGGAAACCATGGGAAGGATTGTATTTTTTTTATTATTTTATTATTTATAGTCCAAAACATAAGATTTAAAAATGATAAATTATTCCCCGCTCTTTTTCTATATAAACCCACCCAAGCACTAATTCCTCTTCACCAAAAATATTTTTATCTTTTCCTTAATCTTACCTATTATTCCTAGAGTCCTCTTAAGGCAACCCAAACCCTCAATAAGCTCCTCTGAATCATTTGGAGTCACACACTCAAGTAAGGGATCCTCACATTCTCTTCTTTATTCAAGTTTCTTTATTATCTTATGTCATCAATTTAAAATTCATAATGTCGGTATATGTATTACCATAAACCTAGTAATTCCAATTTGATGTCAAAATTATGGGAGACTAATTTCTCTCTCATTAAACCATTTTTATGAATTTTTATGTGATGTTGTTATACTGGATAAATTTCACCATGATTTTCCATGCCGAAAAAATTGTGTAGTGAATACCATACCCATTTCTTATCAAGTGTATTCACCTTTATACACTTATAATTAATTTCATTGGGACTTTAATATATTTATTCCACACTCCTTGATCATGAAATTCAATATTATGATGAATGAATCAATGTTGTATGATCTATGTTGCACACTAATGCCTGAGAATGAAATGAAAGTGATGGTTGGGCCCATGATTATATAGAACCCCAATGCATTGGGTAATGTTTAGTCTCAAGAGATGCTTTATTGGGACATGGAGTGAACCTGATTACTTTATACGACTTTTTCCATCATGATTTCTTAGAAGTTATCCTTAACCTTTGTTTATGATGCGGTTTTTTAATTTTTTGTCACATTTCCCTTGTTTCCATTATGATTATCATGATATATCATGTCTCATTACTCATATTAATGATTTATAATATTTTCAGAACTTGCTGATATTGCTATTATCTAAAATTTATTATTTTATTCATTTTATTCCATGTTTATTCACTTACTTAGATTTATAGATCACCACTTTAATATGTGTGTACCAAGGTTATCCCATTCAATATTAAGTGTGACCTTGTTAAGGAAGTTTTCAATAAAAATGATGTTTTCCTATTTTAAATTGTTATGTAATGTTTCAAATTCCCAAAGAAACTACAATTATCAATCTTATGGGTTTTATTAATTTTAACCTTATGTAATAAATCATAAATTAATGTGTAATAAATAGAAGGGTTTTATAGTTGGTATCAAAGGAAAAGTGTAGCTATTTTTTGGATTAGGATTAGAAAACTCTATTGAAATCCTTAACAATAAGAATAAGAATAAGAAAACAACCCAAAATTTTGTTAAGTATATATTAATTGGTTTATCAAGAAAATATATCACTTTATGAATACTATATGTGGGAATAGTTCTATCATAGATATTCCTAGGGGTAATAAATCTTAAAAAGTGTGTTGGGCCTAACTCGACATAACCCAATACCTGAAAACGGTCCTTACTATGCACCTAGTTTCACACTCCTAGGTGATATGTTTTGTAAAATTCATAAGATCATTACGAACTATTATTAAGGTAAGAAAACACCGTAAGAATATATGTTAGGAAATAGATCATGGGTAGCATAGATTAAAGCCTTGAAATTCATACGTTAAGGAAATAATTGTAACTTATAAGTTATCCGTTTAATGTTATTGGATTACATTTTATGTGTTTAATTGTTTAAAAATACCCATTCCTAATTTTACCTTTATTCTAGATAATGACCATAAATATAAACATTTAGGTAGACTTTCAATGCGATGAGCAATGTGATGACTTCCTCAACAACATTTGTAATCTAATGGGAGTAAAAATTGAAATCTTTGTGATGATACTCTCCAATATGACTCAGGTTTTTAATAGAAACCTGGATTAATATGATTAACCAAATCCCCAAAATAAATAATAAGCTTCAATTAGGGATTTATATTATAAAAGTTTCCACATTTCATTGGATCATGAGATCCCTTAATCGATGAACAATGGATAAAATCCATTGGGAAGATATTTTATATCCATCAATGCTCTAAACAAGAGAAGAATCTTCTAGTTATTTATTTTATAGAGGGAGAATTTGATTAGTGGCTCACATAGATTAAGAATATAAATCTTGAGGAAGATATCAAAGCTATGGAGTGGAAGGAATTATGGAAAAAAAATTCTGATAAGTATTTTCCCTACACTCTCTTACTTAAAATAGAATTGGATTTCCTTTACCTCAAGAAAAAAGATGATGAATCTATCGAGCATATAAAGAAAACTTCACAAGAAATTCATGATATGCCTTCATCTTATTCTTTACCCCTGAATGAAAGTTTGACCGCTTCTTTGGTGGGATCAAACTGTTTCTACAAAAATCCCTAGCGATCTGAGACTTCGATATCTATGAGGAAATTGTTTGATATGACCTCAAAGTTGAAAATAGAGATCATCAAGTCTCAAGGGTTTCATTTGGATAATAATTTGAAAGTGGAGTTTAATTCTAGTGGTATGATCATGAAATAGAATGGTGCCCGAAAATTTCAACATCCCACTTTCCAAAGGTTTGGAAAGAAGAACCCTAGAAATTTGTAAAGGTGGATGAGGAAATGAAAATGTGTGGGAAGGAAGAAGACCTAGATAAAAATTTATGATAGGAGAAACCCACTAATGATATGGAGTAAAGGAATTATCCAATCAACCCATAACATATTGTTCACTTATTTAAATGCAAGGAAGCAAGGAATTTTTCAAATCAATCCACTATTATAAGAATATTTAGATACATCCAATAACATTCAAGGAATAAAGGGTGATCTTTTTCCATCATAAAAACTGAAGTGGATCCCAATAATGAACTGGGACATGTATACTAGATATTAATTCAAGAATAGTGAACATAAATTTTGATTCTAGTTCTACACATTTTTTCGCACAATATAAGTTTATTAAAATTATTGAAACACCACCACAATGAATGGAAGTAGATTTTTCAGTGAAAATAATAAATGAGGTAATTATTTCATCTGAAGTATATAAGTCCTCCCCTGTCACAAATTGTTGGATAAAATTTCTAGTGAACCTTTTCATACTCCCCGTGGTATAATTTTATGCAATTTTGGCTATGGATTAGCTCTCCCTATACATATCCAACATAAATTTTCTTGATAACAAAATCACACTCGATATCGTGAATCGACCCCCGATTATGTACAAGCGAATGGAGGAGGATGAATATTATTTAGCACCAACATCTCATGAATAGATATTATTTCCCTATAAACAAGAATATATAGCTCAAATTATTGAGTCTCATGAATGAATAATCCTTTAAGACATGCCCATTGTGTGGGAATATGCTAATGTGTTTCTTGAGGAATTTCTTGGTCTTCCTCCTTGTAGAGAGGTTGAATTTTCAATTGATATTATACCTGGGGAATTACCATTATTCAAAAATATTTATAGAATTTCTATTGTAGAACATTTTAATCTGAAGAAATAACTAAAAGATAATCTAGATAAAGGGTGCATACACCCAAGTGATTCACCATGGGGTGCATGAATCCTCCTCGCCAAAAAGAAGGATGGGTCAATGCTCATTTTCAATGATTATCATGATATTAACAAGATCAAGATAAACACTAAGTATCCTATGAAATATATTGTATACTTCCTTGATTATCTAAGTGAAGCACAATACTTATATAAGGATGATCAATGTTCAGGATGCTACCATGTTAGGGTGAAGATAGAGGTTTTTTATAAGAGCCTCAGCCCAGTTGGCGAAGGCTTTGTAAGTTCATCCAAGAGAGACAAGTTCAAAACTAGGTGGAGTAATATTTCTAGGTTTCGTAGCGGTACTAGAGTAGTAATTGTAAAAGTAAATGTAGCAGGTAATGTACCAAGTACTATTCAGTACTATAGCAGTCGGAATTATTCATCTGTTTGGGCTTTCGGGCCACTAGTTTGAGCCTCGGGTCCTTTAAGGCCTTCGGGCCACCCAAGGCCTTCTGGACATTAAGGATTTTGGGCCACCTCAAGACTCTCAGGCCACCTAAAATTGTGATTAATGATCAGACAGACTCTACAAAGAGTAGAATCCAGATGGGGATCATAGGAGGTGAATTCACCAAAGAAGAAGATAAAAGGATTTTTCAAAAAGTGTGGGTATGGAAATTCCATTGGGAGCAGCCTGTTATTTCATGGGAAGCCTAACTGAAAGGTCATGTGATGGTGGAGAGATGATATGACGATGAAGAAGCTAGTAGGATGAGTTCCAAGTATAGTCTATATAATTCTTAAGACCTACGGGTCATGTACTCTCTAAGACTAGGGGCCTTGTAAGGGCTCCCCCTCATCCATTGAAAGGTGTGTTATAAAAATCAATAAAAAAGAAGGCCTCTGGCCCATTTTGGTTGGTTGAGGACAGAGTATATCCACAAGGCTTCTTTTTGTATATGGTATGAGCACTATGACTTTATAGTAATGCCATTGTGACTCACTAATGCTCTAGATATATTAATGGAATTTATTAATAGAATATTTAGATATTATCTTGTAAATTTTTTATTATTATTTATAGATGGTATTATGATATTATCCAAGACCAAGGAGGACTATGAGGAGTATCTAAGAACTATGCTAAACACCTAGGAAAAGGAAAATCTTTATGATAATTACAACAAATGTGAGTTAGGGTTTAAGTAAGTATAATTATTGGGGAATATCATCAGAACTAATGGGATATTTGTGGACCATTAAAAGATGTAAGAAATTTAAGGATAGAAAAGTCCAACATCTATGAAAAATATCCAAATATTTCATGGTTTATCTAGGTATTATTTTCTATTTTTGAAAAATTTATCGTGACTGCAAACCCCCTAACCAATCCAACTCAGAAGTTAGTAAAGTTTACTTAGAATGATGAATGTGAGGAGAGCTCCAAAGAGATAAAAAATGAGTCTTTAAACTGCCCCTATTTCACACTTCCACCAAGTAGATAATTTTCCAAGGTATTTAGTGATGCTTAGAAGAAGGTCTTGCACTATTTGTTAATGCAGAACTATGAGTTCATAGCCTATACATAAATGTAGTTGAAAGTTTATGAACAAAACTACCCAATGCATGATATGTATTTAGATATATTGATCTTCACTTTGAAAATATGGTTTTATTGTGTCTTTTAGGAGAAGTGTGAAATAAATGTGGATCACTAAATCCTCATGTATATATTCACATATAAAGAGCTGAATATTAGCCAACGAAGGAGGTTAAAGCTGGTCGAGGATTGTGACTTCTCAATCCTATACCATCCTTGTAAAGGGAATAATGTGGTGGATGATATTAGTTGAAAGGATTGACAAATTATATCATTGATGATAATTGAGAGGGATCCAATATTCATTCATTTTAAAAGGATGGACATAATAATAATAATGGAACAAACATCATCAATAATTTCACAAATGATTACTCAACCATCCCTTCTAGAGATGTTAAAGGATGCTAAGAGAAATGATGTGGGAATTCAGAAGAAAGTGGAAACTATAATAAAAGGTAAATCCTAAAAGTTTGATGTTAATTAAGAAGGAGTTATTACATTTAGGTCAATATTATGTGTACCATAAAATATTAAGTTAAAGAAGGCGAGGTTGGATGATGTACATAGCTCAACCTTCTCCATCCACCTAGGAAGCAGAAATATGTATCTAGATCTCTGAGAACACAATTGGTGGGATAATAGGAAGAATTATTTCATGAAATATATATTAAGATGTATTTTATGTCATCACGTTAAATAAAAAAACTAAAATTCAAGGGGATGATCCAACTATTACACATACCTACATGGAAATGGGAAAATATCACCATGGATTTTTTCACTAGTATTCCAAAGACATAAAGAAGGATTAATTCTATATGCATTGAGTTGTATATTCTTAAAAATACTACAAAATTCATTATGATTTGAGAGGATTTATCATTGGATCAAATTGTAGAGATATAAATTATAGAAGTGGCAAGGATGTATGGAGTATTGCTATTGAATTTATCTGATCAAGATTCGAGATTCACCTCTATGTTTTGTAAAAATCCCCAACATGCTGTAAACACTAAGCTAAACTTCATCATGGTATATCACACCCAAAACGATGGCCATTCTGAGTGTACTATCCTGGAACATGAGAAAATATTGAGAGAATTCTCAATTGACATCAAAGGGTGATGAGATCAACATCTTCTTCTAGTCAAGTTCCCTTAAAATAATAGTTTCCATTAGATCATAAAAATGGATCCCTATGAATCCATTTATGGGAACAGGTGTAGAAGGCTTGTAATGCTAGGATGAAGTTAGATAATTCAAAATTTTAGGTCCTGAACTGATCAACTAAGCGATGAAAAATTATAAGAATATTCAACAATGCATCAAGGCTTCTCAGAGTCGATAGGAGAGATATGATGACAATCATCGATGAGACCTATATTTTCATGTTGGATAAATAGTATTCATATTGATGTCTTCTTGGAATAATGCCATGAGATTTTGGAAGAATAGAAAGCTTTGTCGAAGACACATCATCCCTTTTGATATCCTTGATCTCACTGGAGCGATGGCTTGCTGAATTGAACTCCCACATAAACTATATCAATTACATAATGTATTCCAAGTGTCCCTCTTTAGAAAGTACATACTAGACCCCTCACATGTACTCAATATAGAGGTGGTTCCTTGGGAGAATGACCTTTCCTATGAGGAGCAGTTGGTGACGATCTTAGATTATAGATAAAAAGTAATACAAAATAAAACAATTCACTATATCAAAGTGTTGTCTTGAAAACACAAGTTGGAATAAGAATCGTGGGATCTAAAATAAGTGATGAAACAAAGTTACACTTATATATTTTAATGTGTAAAATGAAAATTTCTAGGGTGATATTTATTAATTGGGGATGATTCTAACAACCCAAATAGATATAAATAAAATTTACCATGTGATTTAATTACATGTATTATTATGTAATATGGTTATATAAAACACATCCACTTGTTTTAATTATTCTATCATTTTTGAAATACCATTAAGAATATTTAATGTTGATAATATAGTAATTGATAAGTGATTGCATGATTAGTATAAATATATGGTTTTAACAAATCCAATTGATATGAACAAAGGAAGCGTTGGCCTCAACCAGTAGGATCATACCATATGATGTCCATTTATTAGATATTATGAGGGAGATAGAACATCTTGGATTTTCCCTTGACCAAGACCAAGCTATGATCCAATAAATTGAACATGGTAGAAACCATGTATAGGAGATGTTCAAGCCTATAGAGATCATGGTCGAAACCATGTACGTCGAACAAAACCATAAAAGTCTCATTGTCACATACCTTACCCTTAGGGAGTTTTCTAGTGTATTAAAAGGAGATGTATCAAGACCCTAAAGATATGAGTATGTACATTATGCTTTTAGAATAATGGATATATTTCCTCCTATTATTGTGACTTTATAAATTATTTTTATTTTTATATAATAAAAGAAAAAACAATTTTGTGTAATATTCAAATTCAATTATTGAATTTATTTTGACGATGTAATGGATTTTTGAAATAAGAAATATATTAAAAAAATTATTATTAAAAAATTATTAAATATAAATGATCATATAAATATTTTGAAGTAAAATTTATTTTTTATAAGGGTTTGAAAAATATTATTTTCAAAACCCCAGAATTTATCTATAAATGTCAATTATTAATTTAAAATTTAAAATTCACGCAACTATAAAATTATTTTCATAAAATGAATATTATTTTTGGAATCATAACATTGAAATTATCTAGCAGTGAATTTTTCATAATTTTCCAAGATAGATGAATTTTTATGTAAAAATTAAATACCATACAAATATACCCAAAAGTGTTGTAGTTACTATTATAAAAGTTATAAAATACCAAATATATGTTTCCCATATAAAATAATGTTATTTTATTTTTATCAAGTTAATTTTATAAATCCTTTATGAATCCTCCCAAACCATTAATATGTTTTAAGGTTTTTAAACCATTTCTTTAAGAGTATGGCCCACTTCCTTATAATCAAGGGTATTATTTTATTAGGATCATCCCTTGACCTTATAAAATAATGGAAAATACTTCAATTTGGTAGAAACCATGGATAAAAACCATGGTAAGGTTTTTGGTTTTGGTTACTTTATTATATACATCCAAAAACATAAGTTTGAGAAATGGTAAATAATTTCCCATTCTATCCTTATATAAACCCACCCAAGATCATGTTCCTATTCACTAAAAATCATTGGAGAACATCCATACTTTTTTATACCATCCCTATAGTCCTCCCATGTTTCCCTCAATCTCTTAATAAGCCCCTCCCAATCATTTTGAGTCACACAGTCAAGTAATGGATCCTCACTTTCTCTTCATTATTCAAGTTTCTTTATTATCTTATGCCTTTTATTTCTAATTCCTAATTGTGTTAAATGTCTTACCATGTCCCTATTACTACCCATTTTATGTCCAAATTATGAGATACCTCTTTCACTCTCACCTACCCATTTTTATGAATTTTTATGTGATATTGTTATCCTATCGAAATTTGATAACAATTTTCCGTGTCAAAAAAATTGTGTAGTGAATACCATATCCATTTATTATGAAGCGTATTCATATTTATGCACTTATACTTGTTTATCTTAGAACATACTTGTATTTATTCCATACTAATTGATCCTAAAATAAAATATTATGATGAATTAATCTATTTTTTTATGATCTATGGGGCACCCTTAACCATGAGAATGAAATGAAAGTGATGGATGTGCCCAGAATTCTATACTACTCCAATGAATTTGGTAATGTTTACTCTTATAAGATTCCATTATAGGATAGGGAATGAACCAAATTTCTTTCTGGGACTTTTTCATCAGTATTTCTTGGAATTTTTCCTTTACATATGTTTATGATGTAGTTTTTTATGTTTCTTCCACATTTCCCAAGTAGTCTCTTTGATTATCTTGTTATACCATGTCTCATTGTCCATGTTTATGATTTATACTCTTTTTATTCCCCATTGATATGACTATTTTATAGAATGTATTATTATCTTCATTTTATTCCATTTTTATTTCATTATAGGGAATTACATCTCACCCCTTTCTTATGTATATCTCCATATAATCCCATGTAGTCTTAAGTGTGAGTATATTAAAGAAGTTTTCAATAAAGGTGATGTTTTCCTATTTTAAATTATTATGTAATGTAACTAATTACAAATACACTAAAATTATCAATATTTCATGTTTTATTAAGTCTAACCTTATATAATAAATCATGAATTAATGTGTAAAAAGATTTGTATTATCATATTCTTAATTTCAATTAATTAAGAACAGTGTATTAAAAGTGAATGATTACATTCACATTTGTCGTTTAAAACACAACATGACCATTTCGATGAAAATTAATCAACCCAAGTAGATTGGGTGGTATATTTATATTCCAAAATGATTCTTTGGTATGAGAAGTTTTGTGTTGTGGAGATTATAAGGTTTTGTGTCTTGGACCGATTGAAATTTTCAAAGGAATTTTAAATTAACAGTAGTGTATAGAACAAATCCTAATTTTTGCCTCTAGATGGTATTTTGAGGGTTTGAGAACCTAAATTTTTTATTTTTCAACATGTTTTAAGGTCTGAGAGGCATCTTATAATCCAGATATGATTTTTATGCATCATTCTCCAAAACCGAATTTTTGGGAGAGACGTCCTTGGGAAAATGGTTGGCACATGGTTAGTACTAACCGTGTGGAACAACCAGGAAAATTATTTTCTTAAGAAAAATAGTTAGATTAACCCTAATAAGAGACCATATAAAACCATACAAGACTTAGATGGTGACACATGTTTTTTCAAACCATGTACCAATGTCCACACGATCTTTTGAAATGTGTGCAGTAAATTACATAGTTGGTTGCATGTATTGTGTATGGTTTGTCTAAAAATGCATCTAGGCATGTGATGTGGTGTGCCAATTGGATAGTATCCCTACATGGGTTGCACATGGTTTGAAAAACAATGTTCCTAAACATGGGAGTCCAAGTTCATTTAGAAAGTGCTTCTATATATTTGGAACATATTTTTTCAAACCATGTGCCTTAACCATGCCCCACTTTAAAAGGGGAAAAATTACTTATTTTCCCTATGAATGGCACCACTTCCTCTCCTCCACTTTGGTGGTTTTCCCCTCATTTGAGCTCGTAATCAAGAACCACTGGACTCATTGGATCTCCATCGGTAACACAAGTAGAAATTTAACCTTTTGTGGAGAGTTAATTCGGGTGACCGCCTAATGGTGGTTGCTACTTATATTATTAATGACTGCCATTTAGTAGTGGCTGTACATTTTAACCCCCGTCCGATCAACTTTTCCTCTCCCCTCTCACAACCACACGATCCGACCCTGCGACCATCCCAGGACCCTCCAGCAACCCTTCCTCTTCATGGCATCATCAGACCATCCCGACGTTGTCGGACCCTCCCAGCCCTATTGCACCCCACCGTAGAGCCCTGTCATCCCACCGTCAAACACTTCCACCTCCGTCGAGTCATCCCGTGCCATCAATCTCCACCGTCGAACCCTTTTTTCGAGCCGTTTCACCCTCTCATAGATCTCTAATCTAGTCACCCAACTTTACCAACAGTCGACTCCCATCCAGGTAAGTTCGCATTGCTTCTTTCATTTCCCCAATCCGTGTTTTTAATTTTTACATCTTACTCATTTCTTGGTTCACCATATTATCCTTAATTCTTGGTCTAAATATTTTGTTAAGATTTGTGCATATGTATTAGGAGTTAAAAATTGTGATTTAGAGGTATGTTTTTTCTGTTAACATTTAATGCAATTTGGAACATATATATTTGGAGTTCGTCCTCATTTTGTTTTTTATAGAAGTGTGCCTTGGTATGAAATGAATTACTGTGAATTCTTAGTGTGAATTTTTAGCATATGTATTAGGTGTTCAAAATTTTGATTTTGTTGTATGTTTTTTATCATTTTATGGGATTTATAAAAAGAAGTGATTGACATTCATTCTTAGTATACATTTGTAGCATTTTTAGATGTAAACATGAATAAAGAGTTAAAAAGATATTATAGGGAGGGATTTAAAAGAACCATATTTTATGAATTTCAATAACCATATATATTAGTTTATACTTAAAAATTGATTTTTTCTAATTCTGCACACTCTTGGATCATTCATCCACACCCTTCCAAGAACCTTTTTCTTTTTCCCTGGTTCAATTCCTCTAGTGTGCATGAATTCTATGAGTCAAATCCCAAATCCTCTACCTTCTATAATTCCACCACATCACTCTAGGTCCTCCCATAAATAAATCATTTTCAACCTATTGAATTGAATCCCTTTTTAATTTTTCCTAAAATTTGTTTTATGGAGTGTTCTTAAGAAGGTATCCACTTCATAATAAAACATTTGAATATAATTTAACTTTATATACATGTTTGTGTATTGTGTATTACTCTTGTTGTAGTTGACTAGGAGATTAATCCTCTCTGAGAGGTTTTGTGCACTTATTATGTGGGTATCCCTCCCAATTCATTATCAAGAGATCAAACCTCTAACACTATGCAGTGATTTATATCTTATAGAAATTCAATTTTCAAGGGATTTATTGGTCGAATTTAAGCAGATGATTGAAGGAAATATGTATGTTTTATCCCACCCATTGTAATACACAGAAAAATACACTTGTTATATCTTATACTTATCATAATTTGAAAATCAATTTATATAGGTTTGATTGGTACATAGGTATGTATGATAGTTCGTTTTCATTTATTCCTTGTACGAAATATTATTTGTATGGGATAGGAGTCCCCTCCTCCATCATTATGGGAGGGTCTGGAAACATCTATAGGTTCTGATTCATCTCCTCTCTTAGTGGATCTTCCAAAAATAAGACATCTCTTGAAGGTTTTAATGGTGGTTTATGGAAATGAATTAGTGTTTCTCTTATATATTTAAATCTCTAAATCATCATCTATGATTGATTATTGATTGATCGTGAATTTAAGGCATCATCTACCTATGGTGGATGTCTTTAATAAGAATGCCAGCATCACACGGGGGGGTTGATTGACTCAACATTTTCTCATTCATTTCTCTACTGAAAATTACTTTGCAAGGGCCTAGTCACCTTCCATATCCATAGGTGGGCGTTCTCCTTTCACATGAATCATGACACCGTATAGTGGTTTGGTGCGATTGCCCAATATCTCTCTCATCCATTTCATAACATAGTGATACTATGGCTCTTGGGGAATTGTTTGGGCTATTTTCATGTGGTAATCGCCACACTCCCTTGCTGATGGATCTAAATATTTCTTGAATTTGTGTCAAATGAATATTTCTTCTCTACCTTCTAGGTTTTGTTAGATAAAAATAAAAGGTGTCTATAATTACTAAACAACCCATTATTTGAACATGGTGGTGTCCTCCAATTTTTCTCCAAATTTGTTGATGTTTTATGTAATTTGAATGAAAAGTTTTTAAAAATTCATAAATGGTTTCATCAATAGCCATTTTCACATTTTCAAACCTATCACTCTTTTTTTAATTTGGTTTTTTTTACATTAACATATGTTTCATGGATATTGTCAAGATTGTCCTAAATATAATTTTCAGAAATTATGTGAAGAGTATGAGGAGAAATTATCATAGATGTCAGCACGTATGGATGAAGCGATGACAAAACATCCTGTTGATGGTACACAAGTGGTGACAAAGGTAAAAAATAATATAAATCATACTCATATTTAATTTTATTGATATGATTAAGATACATAATATTTATATATATTGTAGGCTCCGAATATAGTTGGTGGACTTCGCAGTGAGATTAGTGATCCATATGAGGATGAACCTCGTGTTTGAGGTATTACCATTTTAATATCATACATGAATTAGGAATTAATAATTAATCCCAAACCTTTAGTTCCATTTACACCTCTTTGTGTTTTATTGTTTTAGTTCGGTTATTTAATTCATTATTTTAAAATTTACTTGATTTTTAATAATGATATATTACAGAACACTTAAATTTATTATGATTTATCTTTATTTAAGTTTAATTTTATGTTTTCTCTATTTTGGCCTCAAGTGATTATATAGAAAGATAATATAGTTAGTTAAGTAACAAGGAAAATTTAGTCATCTGGGTTGGGAGGTAGGAGAATGGACTAGGGGCAGCTGCAGGGGGGGAATTTCTATAGGGGGTGGGGTGTAACACCCAAGACTTTTATCTTATATAAATCATCAAAGGAATTTTTTTTACACAACACTTTCTTGGCTTGCTTTATACGAAATCGCGACCTTCCTCGATAGCTTGCGTCATACGCAATACTGAGTTTCACTAAACAATGATATGCTATTAAAATATTTTTAAAACTAGCCGTTATGAATAGTAATAACCACTTTTTGAAATTTTATAAATTTTATTTTTCAAAATGGACTTCATTTTTGGATTCGGAAAATCGAAATTAGCCTAGGGTGAAATTTTGGTATTTTTCTGAAAACTTTCAATTTTTGATGAATAGTGAAACCACTATGTGGTAGTTAAAAAACTGAATTTTTCATAAAACGTAATTTTACCGCTTCTGTGAGTGGAATTTCAAAAATCCGAGAGACACGGTTGATTTCAGTAAGTAAAATGTGGTTCAATTAGATGAAAATAATTTTTTGGTGAATAGTAACTTTTTACTTTTTTTTACCACGGTTAAAAGTAAATAGGGTAATTAAGGGTAAAGATGATATTATTATTAACCTAACACATGTCCTAATTCTATTGGATAAGTGTAATTCGACCAAAAACAAACTTAGGAATAAAATATGACCATTTAGGCCCACTTGGATTAGATTAGGACATTTATTATTATTTTATTTAAAGAAGGGTTAAAATAGTTAAAATCAAAGTTTAATAAGTAAATAATTTTTAATATGGGGTTATACATAAGATAAATTCGACTATAAATATTAATTAGAAAGATAAAAAGATTTCCTACATAATGGTATTTTATTTGTAATTTTTAGACATTAAATAATTTAATTTATTTATGACACAATGATGATGCAGTAATTATCTTATTAATGAAATATTGACATAATTGATGTTATAAACACAAAAATAAATGTAATTTTAGACTTTTTTATGAATCCCACTAATTTTTTAGGTTAATATGACATGTTAGTATTGATTTAATTAACTGTTTTTGAACTAATAATTCTGTTATGATTTTCACAAAAATCAATTACTAAATAGTGTCAAAATTGACATAAAATAGTTTTTAAAACAAATATTATATTGGTAATTGTTATTTTATTCCTAAAAATCTAAAGTTCGGCCAAATGACTTAGATAAGGTTATATAAATTAATAATAAACAACTTGGGGTTCGTTTGGCTGCTTATAGTAAGTTTATTAACCTTATAGTATAAGAACACAAGAAGACATGGTAAAAGTAAAATTATTTAACTTAATGTTAAATCTAAATGATAAGGTTAAAATAGGAACCTAAACTTGTCTAAATTCTATTGGATGAGAGGCTTTCGACCCATCCCCACCTTATCATCGAAATAAATCAATTTGGATCTATTTAAAACTGAACTTAACTTTATAATAAAATAATATTTTTAGTTATTCCAAAGGTTCCCCTCTCCTCCCTTATAAAAGGGAACCTCCTCCTTCTCTTCCTCACACCACTTTGAGCCTTCAAGCTCGGCCAACCCCTAACAAATTCTCCTCTACACTTCCCTAGAGACATCCTAGAGGTACTGGTCTTCTTCAAAGACCAATTTTAGTACCCTAAAATAAGGTCTCAAAGAAGCACTTCAAAGAAGAGGTAATGTCTGTTACCGATTCTTTCATATTTATTTCTTCTTCCACTTATTCTTATTTAGTTGTTTCATTATGAAGTAATAAAATCAGTATCACTCATATACTGATATGTTATTATAAGTATGAAACAACCCTATTTCACCATCTATCCATCCTACGGAAAAAGAAATCACCGCGCGTGTGTACGTACGGAATACCATCTCCACGCCGTGGTGTAATCAATTTTCCACCACCACCTTACTTGGATGGGTATAATGGTGTAAATAATGACTATATATGACTATTATAAAGTGATATTGATTCTGAAATAGTATACATATACTCCAATACAATTCCACGATCATAGGAACGATATCATCACTCGTGCGTACGTACGGAATACCGTCTCCACGATGTGATGCGACTCGTTCTACATGATCTTCATTTCATAATGATTATATAAATGAATTGAATGAATTAATATGATATATATTACACTAATACCATTCTGTAAATGAGGTATCTATAACCTAAAGAGAAGAATAAGAATTTATTCGACAAAACACGCATAAGAACAAAAAGATATAAACACCCGAATAACAAGTAGCAATGAAATATTACTACTAAGAAGCTAAGAATATTACCATATATGATATCATAAAAACAAGTATGATTCTGTAATAAGTCAATAACATTATTTAAATCATTATACAGGAGTTTCGGACGCTTACAAAGCAAGTCGGACCTAAGGTAAGGGAAATATCACAATCTCATTTTTATCCGAGATTGTTTATACTTTGGTATTTACTGGGGTTTATTTTATCATCCACATCCATGTTTCCTCAACATGTCATATTTATATCCTTCTATAATATTTTATATCCAATTTTACCCTTTGGTGAGTTTTTATTAAAAGATATGAAAGGAATCTTTTGTCATTTTTTATACGAGGTACTTTTTGACTTTTTCAACAAAAGTACGAGAAGAATGTTTTTTTTAACTTATATGACATGAATGGATTTTTAAAACATTATTTCCAAGAATCATCCTTTACAAGTTTTCAAGTTTATTTTTAATCAACTTATTTTAGTTTAAATTTGTATGACATGTTAAGAAAGGAAAAATGTTTTTGAAGAAAGGATATTTTCCTCAAGAATGGAGTTCAAGTGTTTTATCAAAATTATTTTCCATCTAAGATAATAAAGGGTTCTGTTTTTATCCCTATTATTACATTGATTTGATTATGTTGTGATGGAATTATTTCTATGAATTCCTTTATCTTATATGAATTGTTTTATGATGTCATGATGTTTTACGATTTCCATTTGTATTACATGGGTTATGCAATGATGTATGATTTATGATTTTGTGGAATACATTAGAATGGTATCATTATGAGATGGGTGGGACCTATATCTCCCTCCAATGCATTGGGTAAAGATTTTATATCTCATGAGATATACATGGTTGGAACGGTAGGTTATACTGGTTCAGTGAAACAGGACTGAAACGAGGGTGACTCGGTTCAGAAAGGGACTTTGTCCACTAAGATAGTCTTGGCAATGAGTCTTGAATAACAAGAAATGATTCTCTATGATTATGTGTGTATGCCACAAAGTTTCATGTTTTAAGTTATGATTATTGTGATTACATTTCACTGCCATGATTTATCCCATGTGATGAAATTATGATCTCTTTTGCAGGTTAAGATTTCCAAATGTTATGTGCTTGTGTATATGATGTGATTGATATTTCTTTTGTTAACACTTACTGAGCATTTGAGCTCACCCTTTTGTATTTTTTCTTTCCCCAGGTTAGGAAGAAGGTTATTAAGTAGGATATGCCAAAAAGGGACTCTAGATATGATGAAATAAGTGGGAGGCAAAGTTGATGCTTTATGAACCAGTTGTTTATGTTTCCCAGTTTCTAAAGACACTATACCTATACGTTCCTTTCGTGGTTTTGTTATATGTTGTAATAAGTATGCTTAAATTTTGAAGTATTAACAATGTATGTAAATTATGGGTCGTTATAGTTGGTATCAGAGGAAAGGTATATTCAACCTTTGGAAACTAGGATGTGAAATCCTTAGTAAGAACCCTAAGGATAAGTCTAAGCATAGAACACAATCTTAGTGTTTTAGAAATGGCCATGAATAACATAGGATAAGAACTTAAGTGTGAACTTGTATTCTTGATTATGTGGTTTTCCTATTATAATTAGTGTTGCTCACACTATTCTTCTTGGTTTTAGTCAATGGCTGGAACCCAAAGGAATTGTGTTAATGCGGAATGCGACGGGCAATGCAATGATTGTCCCCCTGAGCAACCAAATGTTATGAGAGCTGGAATGAAAAATCTTGTAGCCATGCTCACACAACTTTCTCAAGCTATGAATCATGCAGGACTTCCAAACGAGAAAAGGAAGGAGCAACATTCTGTTGAATCCTTCACGAGACAGCGTCCACCTTCTTTCAGCGGGTCTACTGATCCATTAGTTACTGAACAATGGATTAGTACTACTGAAAAGATATTTTCAGTTCTTCAATGTTCTGAACATGATAAAGTCATCCTAGCAATGTATCGTTTGGAAGAAGATGTTGATCAATGGTGGAATCTTATTAAGAATACAAGGCAAAGGGATGAAATTGAGTCCATGGAATGGGATGAGTTCAAGAACTTATTTTTCAATAATTACTTCCCTCGTATTCTCCGAACAAAGATGGAGAAAGAGTTTCTTGAACTGAAGCAAAAGGATGATGAATCTGTTGGTACCTATGAAGCAAATTTTACAAGACATGCAAGGTACGCTTATGGTATTATTATCCAACCTGAGAGTAAGATCGATCGATTCTTTAGTGTCTTAAAACCAAGTCTTCGAAGGGCGTTAGCCATAAGGGACTTCAATAGCTACGAGGAAATCGTTCGATGTGCTCTCAAATTTGAGATGGAGATTGGAGTAACCCATCAGTCATATGGGTTTTATAAGAAGAGGAAAATGGAATTCAAAGGAAAATCTAAAGAGCACACTGAAAAGAAGATGAGCTTTCCCTTATGCTCAAAGTGTGGAAAGAAACATGGAGGGAGTTGTCTTAAAGGGACAAGTAAATGTTTCAAATGTGGAAAGGAAGGTCATCGGGCATTCGAATGCCACGATGATGGGAAGAAGATGTCTAATGATGCAAACAAAGGAAGGGATACACATAATGAACATACTACACTTCAATGTTTCAAGTGCAAGGAGATGGGGAATTATGCCAATAAATTCCCTAATCCAAGGGTTTATGATGATGGTCGACGTCAAAAAACTATTAAGGCTAAATACAAAGGAAAGTCACATGAAATTTCTATCAGCGATGTGGAGTACGATAACGATGTGGTGAAAGGTACACTTACCATCCACTCTAAAGTAGCAAATGTTTTATTTGATTTTGGATCCACCCACTCTTTTATTTCTAAAGAATTTTCTAAGGGTATCACCGTATTACCTCAACAATTATATGTTGAGTTAGCTGTGACAACACCTAATGGCACAACAGTCGCATCAAAAGTTTATAATTATTCTCCGATCGAAGTTTGTGGGAAAGTGCTTCCTGCAAATCTTGTGATCCTTCCTATAGTGGAATTTGATGTGATTCTTGGCATGGATTGGCTTTCTTTATATGGATCTCATATCAATTGCCAAAGAAGGGAAGTCACATTTCATATTCCAGATCAATCTATGATCGTCTATCAATGCAAGGATGAACATAACCTTCCAGTGGAAATTTCTTCTATTTTATGGGTATAGATTCCACTAAATGAAGGTTATTTATCTCAAATGGTTGGTGAGAAACTCACGATTAAGAATATTCCCATTGTACGGGAGTTTGATGATGTCTTTCTGGAGGAATTACCGGGTCTTCCACTAAATCATGAAGTTGAGTTTTCAATAGAACTCGTACCGGGTGCTTTGCCTATTTCAAAGACACCTTATAGAATGGACCCAATTGAGTTGCAAGAATTGAAGAAGAACCTCCAAGAGAATATTGATAAGGGATTCATACGCCCTAGTGAATCACCTTGGGGAACACTTGTTCTATTTGTTAAGAAGAAAGATGGATCAATGAGACTCTGCATTGATTATAGAGAACTTAACAAGATCACTATCAAGAAAAAATATCCTCTCCCACGCATTGATGACTTATTTGAACAACTATGCGGAGCTCAATACTTTTCCAAGATTGATCTTCGTTCAGGGTATCATCAATTAAGGTTCAAAAGGAAGGATATACCAAAAACGGATTTTCGTACAAGGTATGGACACTATGAATTTATAGTGATGCCATTTGGTCTTACTAATGCCCCTACTATCTTCATGGATCTGATGAATAGAGTCTTTAGAGACTATCTTGATCAATTTGTGGTAGTCTTTATAGACGATATTCTTGTCTATTCAAAGAGCAAGGAAGAACATGAAGATCACTTGAGAATTATATTAAAGACCCTAAGAAAGGAGAAGCTTTATGCCAAATTTACCAAGTGTGAATTTTGGCTTCAAAAAGTTGCATTTTTGGGTCACATAATCTCAAAAGAGGGGATATCTGTGGATCCAGCAAAAACAGAGGTTATCGAAAGATGGTCGAGACCAACAACAGTAACTGAGATCCGAAGTTTTCTTGGTTTGGCTTGATATTATCGACGTTTTGTGAAAGATTTTTCATGATTATCTAATCCACTCACCAAGTTGACACGGAGAGGAGTTAAGTTTGTCTGGACGGAGGAATGTGAAGAGAATTTCAAGGAGTTGAAAAGAAGGTTATCCAATGCACCTGTGCTCACACTGCCTTGTAGTGGAGAAAGGTTTGTGATCTACAGTGATGCATCCAAGAAGGGATTGGGGTGTGTTCTTATGAAAAATGATATAGTGATAGCTTATTCCTCACAATAGTTGAAAATCCATGAGCAAAATTACCCAACACGTGATTTGGAGTTAGCTGCGGTAATCTTTGCATTAAAGATTTGGAGGCATTACATTTATGGTGAAAGGTGTGATATTTATACTGATCATAAAAGTTTAAAGTATATTTTCACATAAAAGGAGCTGAATATGCGTCAAAGAAGATGGTTGGATCTGATTAAGGATTAAGACTGCTCAATCCATTACCACCCTGGGAAAGCAAACAAGGTGGCAGATGCATTAAGTCGACAAGACCATGCCAGTTTATCCATGATGAGGATCACAAAAGATCCAATATTTATGGATTTACAAAGGATGGATCATGGAATTATAATGAAAGGGGAAAAATCTTATCTTTCTCAAATGAATTTTCAACCATCTATACATGTGAAGATTAGAGAGGCACATAAAGAAGATGTCGAGTTACAAAAGAAGGTGAGAAATGTTCCTGAATTCAACCTTGATTGTGATGGGATAATAAAGTTCAGGAATCGGGTTTGTGTTCCTCCCATCCCCGAATTAAATAAGGAACTGCTGGATGAGGTCATAGTTATTCATTCTCTATTCATCCTGGAAGCATGAAGATGTATAGGGACCTGAAAGAGTACTTCTGGTGGGATGTCATGAAAAGAGATGTTGCTGAATATGTCTCTCGATGCTTGGTTTGTCAACAAGTTAAAGCTAAGAGACAGAAGTCTAAGGGGATGTTACAACCATTACCCATACCCGAATGGAAATGGGAAAACATCACTATGGACATTGTCACAGGACTTCCTAAAACATCCAACGACAATAATGCTATCTGGGTTATAGTTGATCGTCTCACAAAGTCTGCACACTTCATTGCTATTAGAGAGGATTTCTATCTGGATCAGCTTGCCAGGATATATGTAAAGGAAGTGGTAAGATTGCATGGAGTACCACTTTCTATTATCTCTGATCGGGATCTGAGATTTACCTCGAAGTTCTGGCAAAGTCTTCAGCATACTCTGGATACAGAGTTGAGTTTCAGCACTGCTTATCATCCTCAGACAGACGGTCAGTCTGAGAGAACAATTCAAACCCTAGAAGATATGTTGAGAGATTGCTCTATGGATTTCAAAGGAGGTTGGGATCAACACCTACCTTTGGTGGAATTTTCTTATAATAATATCTTTCACTCCAGTATTCAGATGGCTCCTTATGAAGCTCTCTATGGAAAGAAATGCCGGACTCCAACTTGCTGGGATGAAGTTGGGGAAAGAAAGCTATTAGGACCTGATCTCGTTGATGAAATGGCAGAAAAGGTCAGATCTATTCAACAACACATAAGAGCAGCTCAGAGTCGAATGAAAAGTTATGCCGACAATCGAAGAAAAGACCTAGATTTTGAAGTGGGTGATAAAGTGTTCTTACGAATATCTCCCTGGAAGAGGGTTATGAGATTTGGAAAGAAGGGGAAGTTGAGCCCTAGATATATCGGTCCTTTCGAAATACTAGATCGTGTTGGGAAGGTAGCTTACCGATTGGCGCTTCCACCGAATCTCTCTCAAGTTCACGATGTGTTTCATGTATCTCTCCTGAGAAAGTACATACCTGATCCTTCACATTTACTCAGCTCAGAAGTTGTACCGCTGGAGAAAGATCTTTCTTATGAAGAACAACCGATAGAGATTCTAGATCGTAGTGAAAAAGTCCTACGAAACAAGACCACTCGATTGGTGAAAGTTTTATGGAGGAGCCACCAATTAGAAGAAGCTACATGGGAGCTTGAGGATATGATGATGGAGAGGTATCCTCATCTGTTTGTTACAAAGTGACGAATTTCGAGGGAGAAATTCATTTTAAGGGGGGTAGAATGTAACACCCGAGACTTTTATGTTATATAAATCATCAAAGAAATTTTTTTTACACAACACTTGCTTGGCTTGCTTTACACGAAATCGCGACCTTCCTCGATAGCTTGCGTCGTACGCAATACCGAGTTTCACTAAACAACGATATGCTATTAAAATATTATTAAAACTAGCCGTTATGAATAGTAATAACCACTTTTTGAAATTTTATAAATTTTATTTTTTAAAATGGACTTCATTTTTGGATTCGGAATATCGAAATTATCCTAGGGTGAAATTTTGGTATTTTTCTGAAAACTTTCAATTTTTGATGAATAGTGAAACCACTAAGTGGTGGTTAAAAAACTGAATTTTTCATAAAACTTAATTTTACCGCTTCTGTGAGTGGAATTTCAAAAATCCGAGAGACACGGTTGATGTCAGTAAGTAAAATGTGGTTCAATGAGATGAAAATAATTTTTTGGTGAATAGTAACTTTTTACTTTTTTTTACCACGGTTAAAAGTAAATAGGGTAATTAAGGGTAAAGATGATATTATTATTACCCTAACACATGTCCTCATTCTATTGGATAAGTGTAATTCGACCAAAAACAAACTTAGGAATAAAATATGACCATTTAGGCCCACTTGGATTAGATTAGGACATTTATTATTAATTTATTTAAAGAAGGGTTAAAATAGTTAAAATCAAAGTTTAATAAGTAAATAATTTTTAATATGCGGTTATACATAAGATAAATTAGACTATAAATATTAATTAGAAATCTATAAATATTTCCTACTTAATGGTATTTTATTTGTAATTTTTAGACATTAAATAATTTAATTTATTTATGACACAATGATGATGCAGTAATTATCTTATTAATGAAATATTGACATAATTGATGTTATAAACACCAAAATAAATGTAATTTTAGACTTTTTATGAATCCCACTAATTTTATAGGTTAATATGACATGTTAGTATGGATTTAATTAACTTGTTTCGAACTAATAATTCTGTTATGAGTTTCACAAAAATCAATTACTAAATAGTGTCAAAATTGACATAAAATAGTTTTTAAAACAAATATTATATTGGTAATTGTTATTTTATTCCTAAAAATCTAAGGTTCAGCCAAATGACTTAGATACGGTTATATATATTAATAATAAACAACTTGGGGTTCGTTTGGCTGCTTATAGTTTGTTTATTAACCTTATAGTATAAGAACACAAGAAGACATGGTAAAAGTAAAATTATTTAACTTAATGTTAAATCTAAATGATAAGGTTACAATTGGAACCTAAACTTGTCTAAATTCTATTGGATGAGAGTATTTCGACCCATCCCCACCTTAGAATTGAAATAAATCAATTTGGAGCTATTTAAAACCGAACGTGACTTTATAATAAAATAATATTTTTAGTTATTCCAAAGGTGCCCCTCTCCTCCCTTATAAAAGGGCACCTCCTCCCTCTCTTCCTCACACCACTTTGAGCCTTCAAGCTCGGCCAACCCCTGCCACATTCTCCTCTCCACTTCCCTAGAGACATCCTAGAGGTCCTGGTCTTCTTCAAAGACCAATTTTAGTACCCTAAAAGACGGTCTCAAAGAAGCACTTTAAAGAAGAGGTAATGTCCGTTACCGATTATTTCATCTTTATTTCTTCTTCCACTTCTTCTTCTTTAGTTGTTTCATTATGAAGTAATAACATCAGTATCACTCATATACTTATATGTTATTATAAGTATGAAACAACCCTATTTCACCATCTATCCATCCTACGGAAAAAGAAATCACCGCGCGTGTGTACGTACGGAATACCGTCTCCACGCCGTGGTGTAATCTATTTTCCACCACCACCTTACTTGGATGGGTATAATGGTGTAAATAATGACTATATATGACTATTATAAAGTGATATTGATTCTGAAATAGTATACATATACTCCAATACAATTCCACGATCATAGGAACGATATCATCACTCGTGCGTACGTACGGAATACCGTCTCCACGATGTGATGCGACTCGTTCTACATGATCTTCATTTCATAATGATTATATAAATGAATTGAATGAATTAATATGATATATATTACACTAATACCATTCTGGAAATGAGGTATCTATAACCTAAAGAGAAGAATAAGAATTTATTCGACAAAACTCGCATAAGAACAAAAAGTTATAAACACCCGAATAACAAGTAGCAATGAAATATTACTACTAAGAAGCTAAGAATATGAACATATATGATATCATAAAAATAAGTATGATTCTGGAATAAGTAAATAACATTATTTAAATCATTATACAGGAGTTTCGGACACTTACAAAGCACGTCGGACCTAAGGTAAGGGAAATATCACAATCTCCTTTTTATCCGAGATTGTTTATACTTTGGTATTTACTGCGGTGCATTTTATCATCCACATCCATGTTTCCTAAACATGTAATATTTATATCCTTCTACAATAGTTTATATCCAATTTTACCCTTTCGTGAGTTTTTATTAAAAGATATAAAAGGAATCTTTTGTCGTTTTTCGTACGAGGTACTTTTTGACTTTTTCGACAAAAGTACGAGAAGAATGTTTTTTTTTAACTTATACGACATGAATGGATTTTTAAAACATTATTTCCAAGAAGAATCCTTTACAAGGTTTCAGGTTTATTTTTAATTAACTTCTTTTAGTTTAAAGTTGTATGACATGGGAAGAAATGAAAAATGTTTTTGAAGAAGAAAGGATATTTTCCTCAAAAATGGAGTTCAAGTGTTTTATCAAAATTATATTCCATATAAGATAATAAAGGGTTCTGTTTTTCTCCCTATTATTACATTGATTTGATTATGTTGTGATGGAATTATTTTTATGAATTCCTTTATCTTATATGAATTGTTTTATGATGTCATGATGTTTAAGATTCCCATTTGTATTACATGGGTTATGCAATGATGTATGATTTATGATTTTGTGGCACACATAATAATGGTATCATTATGAGATGGGTGGGACCTATATCTCCCTCAAATGCATTGGGTAAAGATTTTATATCTCATGAGATAGACATGGCTGGAACGGTAGGTTATACCGGTTCAGTGAAACAGGACTGAAACGAGGGTGACTCGGTTCAGAAAGGGACTTTGTCCACTAAGATGGTCTTGTCAATGAGTCTTGACTAACAAGATATGATTCTCTATGATTATGTGTGTATTCCACAAAGTTTAATGTTTTATGTTATGATTATTGTGATTACATTTCACTGCCATGATTTATCCCATGTGATGAAATTATGATCTCTTTTGAAGGTTAAGATTTCCAAAAGTTATGTGCTTGTGTATATGATGTGATTGATATTTCTTTTGTTTACCCTTACTAAGAATTTGAGCTCACCCTTTTGTATGTTTTCTTTCCCCAGGTCAGGAAGAAGGTTATTAAGTAGGATATGCCAAAAAGGGACTCTAGATATGATGAAATAAGTGGGAGGAAAAGTTGATGCTTTATGAACCAGTTGTTTATGTTTCCCAGTTTCTAAAGACACTATACCTATACGTTCCTTTCATGGGCTTGTTATATGTTGTAATAAGTATGCTTCAATTTTGAAGTATTAACAAAGTATGTAAAGTATGGGTCGTTATATGGGGGGAGGCTGGTGTTGGTGGGGTGGGGAGGATGGGGTTGGGGTGAAGGGGAGGTTAGGGCTGGCTGGGGAGGCGGTGGGATTGCTACAGGGGTGAGGGAGGGAAGGCTGGGGTCGGGCAAGGGGAGGCTGGGGCAGGGGGGGAGGGGAAGCTAGTGAAGGGGTGTGGGGTTTCTACAGGGGGTTGGGGTGGGGGAGGCTATTTTAGGGGGTATTCCAGAGGGGAGGGGAGGATGGTGCTTGGGGGGAGGGGGGATGTTGTAGATGGGGCTACTGCCAGGGGGTGGGTGGGAGCAGGTTGGGGAAGGGGGTGGGGGCGGGGGAAGGGGGGTTGTTTCAAGGGGTTGGGGTGGGGGAGGATACTATATGGGGATGGGGGAGGTGAGGGGAGGATGGTGCTGGGGGGAAGGGGGGATGCTGCTGGGAGAAGGGTCTAGATGGGGAGGGGGGTTTCTGTATGGGGTGGGGTGGGGGAGGCAGCTGTTGGGGGCTATGGGTGGGGAGGGGAGGCTAGGGTAGTTAAGGGGGGGAGGCTGCTACATGGGTCTGGGGGTGGAGGTTGGGGCATCGAAGGGGGGGGGGCTACTACGGGGGGGGGGGGGGGGGCTGTTTTAGGGGGTGGAGGCTTCTATAGGGGTTGGGGGTGGCTGCTGTAGTGGGGAGTGCCAAAAAATACCCCCCCCCCAGAATTTGATCCTATTGGAACAAAGAGGATGTAAACCTAAGGTAAAAGTAACACTGGTGAGAATTGAATCTTTTAAGATTGTCATTTTCTACTCTATGCTTTACCTCAATTGCATTTGTGGTCTTGGTTTGTATACTATGCATAAAATTCACATATTTGGGTCAGGGTTCCAACAAAACCTGGTGTCGCACACAGCTATTGTGCATTGTTTGGGTGTGCCTATACACAATGGGTGTTCCTAAATAGTGTTGTGGCTAAACAGTGTTTTGCCTAAATAGTGCCTATCAGTGGTTTTGACTGATCTTAACACCATGGTAAGACTAATGATGCTTTACAACACTAACCTTACACAAACTCACATTGAAAAAACATTACCAATCTAAATGAATTGTGGTATTTGTTCCACAGTAGGCCACTTCAATGACCAATGTCTCTAATTCCCTGATTCACATGAAACTTGCAATGTAATATTTCTAGTGAGTCCATTCTAAACAAACAACCAATCTAGACCATATCAATAAAATAAAATCTTTAAACAAGGCTGGAATAATCAATACATTGATACGAACCATGGTGGGTACAATACACATGGTAGGTTCAATACACATGAACCTTTAATTTTTGGTAATCCTTTTCTGAAAACTATTAATTATATTATCAATGTATATATAAAGTCACACATTCCTTAGAATTTTTTTTCTATGTTGTTAACTTAACATTTTTTAGTTTATGAAATATCCAACATAAAATCATTATTCACACCAAGTCAATATGATTGACTGGTTTTCCCCTAAATTACCTCCTGATTTTTCATGTAGTGAAGAATAATTAAATTCTTATGAAAATGAGATTTTGTTTGATGTTAAACCTACTTTAAATGTGGATTTTTCTTTCTACCTACTATGATGTTGATTTGAAATTTGAACTTACTGAGTTTAAATCACCAACTGTTAGATTTGAAAATTTTGAGAATTTTGCATGTGAAACCTCTCAAATCTGCTATGAAAGTACTCCTGGAATGGATGAAATCTTGTCTTAAACCTTTTCATCTTCTGAATCTATTATATATGTTGAATTTTCTTGTTAAAACACTATTGAATTTGTTGAAATAAATTTTGAAACTATTAATCATGAATTTTTTGTACAATATTCTGATTTTTTTAATGAAAATGCATGGGAACCCACTACTATTTGCTTAAAACCTACTGAAAATAGTTTTTGAATCATCTATTGTCTAATTTTATGAGTTTAAACAGTTTGATGAAGTTGAGACATACACACTGCATGATGAAACCTTGTTTGTTGCACTTTTTCAAGTGTGGAAATCCCACATTCACTGTAACTCAAACATTTGCAAGAAAACATCAAGTATTCATACTTGCAAGAGCATGAACATATCCTATAATCATTGCAAAGGGGTTTCCCATAAAACAAGAAACATAACTATTAGGAGTCCTTAGTAAGAATAAGAGGGACATAGGATATTTCTTGGATGATTTACATGGAATCATCCCTCAATATACATGAAAAGGATACATTCAATGGAAAGTTGCAAACCGATTATGCAGTGTCAATGAAGATTGAATCCTACTCTTCTTGAAGTGTTTAAAAGGAAGGTTACAACCCTCTTGTTGGTATAATCTCTCCAATTACAGATAACTAATGGGTTAGTTTATTCCAAATTATGTCCAAAAAGTGTGGTTTCACAGTAGGGAGGGGATAATTTGGGTGTGCCTATACACAATCATAGAGCGAATTGTGAAATGGTCGAGTAGACAAACGGTCAATCGGAGGTGCCCTTTGTCCTAGATGACCGAAAATGCACATTCAGTGTCATAAAACACAAAAACACATGTTTAATGGTTATATCCATAGAAAAAAAACCTCTAAATGAATTGAAATCAAAATAAAATTATTTTATTATTATTTGTGATGTGTAATAGAATACGAAGCCTCAAACGAATGTGTGGTCTAGCTAAAAATCCTAGATATTTGGGTTCTAAAGGTTTGAAATCCTTTAGAAAGGTGTGTTCGGTGGTCAAAACCAACCAAACGACATCTAAATACTATGAAATCAAATAAAAAACAATCGTAGAGTGAATTGTGAAATGGGCGAGTAGATGGAACATTAATCAGAGGTGTTTTTGTCCAGGATGACCTAAAATGCACTTTTAGAGTAATAAACACACCAAAATGAGAATTTAACAGTTATATATATAGAAAATGACCTTCAAATGACTTGAAATTACAATAAAACCATCTTATTACTATTTTTGATATGTATGAGGAGACGAAACATCAATTGGATGTGTGTTCTGGCCGGATCTAATGAATATGTGGGTTTTAAAGGTTTGACGCTCATTAAAAAGGTGTGTCCGGGGGTCAAATAGATCTGAATGATGTTCAAATGTCATGATATCAGATGATAACAATCATGGAATGAATTGTAAAATAGGAAATTTGATGAAACGTCAATCGGAGGTGTTATTTTCCCAGGATGACTGAAAACACACTTTTAGTGTCATAAAACACCAAAAAGTGCATTTAATGGTCATATCCAAAGAGGAAACCTAAAAATGAATTGAAATCATAGGAAAACCATCTTATTATTATTAGTTTTGTGTAAGATAAACAGAATGTCAATTGGATGTGCAGTCTGGTTGGAACTACTGAATATTCATGTTTTAATGGTTTTAAGCCCTTTAGAAAGGTGCTTCTAAAGGTAAAAAACAACTGAACGACATTTGAATGCGGTGAAATCATACAAAAACAATCATACAGTGAATTTTTATATGTTTAAACAAAAGGAACGTCAATTGAATGTGACGTTTTCTCAGGATGACCATAATCCCACTTTTATTATCATAAAACACCAAAACACGCGTTTAACAGTCATAACCATTTCTAACGACCTTAGAATAACTTGAAATCATTAGACCACCATTTTATTATTATCCATGATGTGTATGAGTAGATGGATCATCGATCGGATATGCAGTCTACTTAAAATACTGAATATCTAGTTTTTAATGGATTGATCCCCTTTAAAAAGGTGTTACCATTGGTCAAAACCATCCAAAAGACATCTGAATGCCATGAAATCAAGAAAAAAAATCATAGGGTGAATAGTGAAATGTGCGAGTAGACAGAACATCAATCAGAGGTTTCATTATCTCAGGATGATGGAAAACGTACTTTTAGTGTCATAAAACACCATAACACGCATTTAACAGTCAGATCCATATAAAATGACCTCCAAATGACTTGAAATCACAGGAAAACCATATTATTATTATTTTTCATGTGTACGGGTATACATAACATCCATCCGATGTGAATTCTAGCCCAAACTACCAAATATGATATTTTAAATGTTTGAGGCCTTTAAAAAGGTGCGTCTAGGGGTCAAAACCATCCGAATGACATTCAAATGTCGGGAAATCAGACGACAACATTAGTAGAGTGAATTGTGAAATGGGTGAGTAGACAAAATTCCAATCAGAGGCATATTTTTCCCTAGATGACTAAAAACACATTTTTAGTGTCAAAAAACCCAAAACGCATGTTTAACGGTCATATCCATAGCAAACTACCTTAGAATGACTATAAATCACAGGAAAAACTATCTTATTTTTATTAGTGATTTGTACAAGGAGAAGGAACGTCAATCCGATGTTTGGTCTGGTTGGAACTGGTGAATATGTAGATTTAAAAGGTTTGATTCCCATTAAAAAGGTGCATATGGGGGGTCAAAACTTACCGAACGACATCCGAATACCGTAAAATCAGATGACCACAATCATAGAGCGAATTGTGAAATAGGCAAGCACATGGAACATCAATTAGTGGTCTGTTTTATAAGGATGATCGAAAACACACTTTTAGTGTCATAAAACACCAAAACGCATGTTTAATGGTCATATCCATAGAAAAAAAACCTTATAATGACTGGAAATCACTAGAGAACCATCTTATTATTATTGCTGATGTGTACGATCTAACGGAACGTCAAAAGGATATGTGGTCTGGCCGAAATTACCGAATATGCATGTTTTAAAGGTTTGACGACCTTTAAAAATGTATGTATGGGGGTAAAAACCAACCAAACGACATCCAAATGCCATGAAATAAGATAAAGTCAATTGTATAGTGAATTGTGAAATGTTCAAGTAGGTGGAATGTCAATCAGATGTGTCATTTTCCTGGGATGACCGAAAACCCACTTTTATTGTCAAAACCACCAAAACATGTGTTTAACAGTTGGATCCATGGATAAAAATATTATAATGACTTGAAATCATAGGACCACCATTTTATTATAATTTGTTATATGTGCGAGGACACAAAATGTTAATAATATTTTTTGTTTTCCCAGGATGACCGAAAACCAACTTTTATTGTCATAAAACACCAAAACGTGCATTTAATGGTTGAATCTATTGCTAACGACCTAAGAATGACTTGAAGTCACATAACCACCATTTTATTATTCTAAGTGATATGTACGAGAAGAGGGAACATCATTCGGATGTTACTTTTTCCCCGGATGACTGAAAACCCACTTTTATAGTTATAAAACACCAAAACATGTGTTTAATTGTCGAATCCATAGCTAACGACCTCATAATGACTTGAAATCATATGACTGTCATTTTATTATTAGTAGTAATATGTATGAAGAGATGTAATGAAAATCGGATGTGTTGTTTCCTTGGGATGATTGATAACTCACTTTTATTGTCATAAAACAAAAAAACGCATGTTTAACAGTTGGATTCATAACTAATGACCTCAAAATGACTTGAAATCACAGGAACACCATTTTATTATTATTCTTGATATGTATGAGGAGACAGAACATCAATCAGATGTGCGGTCTACCCAGAACTAACCAATATGCAGTTTTTAAAGGTTTAACGTCCATTAAAAATGTGTGTTTGGGGGTTAAAACCATCCGAATGACATTATAATGTATTGAAATCATATGAAAACAATTATATAGTTAATTTTGAAATGTGTGAGGAGATGGAACATAAATCGGAGGTGTCATTTTCCTAATATGACCAAAACATACTTTTAGTGTCATAAAACACCATAACGCGCTTTTAACAGTCAGATGCATAGAAATGAACTCTGAATGAATTGAAATCATATGACAACCATATTATTATTATTCGTGATGTGTAGGAGTATATGTAACGTCAATCAGATGTGCAGTCTGGACAGAAAAACTGAATATGCATTTTTAAATGGTTTGAGGACTTTGAAAAGGTGCGTCTAGGGGTCAAATCCATCTGAACGATATTTGAATGTTGTGAAATCTGACGACAACAATTGTAGAGTGAATTTTGAAATGGGTTAAAATATAGAATGTCAATCGGAGGCGTCATTTTCCAAAGAATATTGAAAACATGCTTTTGGTGTCATAAAAAATCAAAAAGTGGGTTTAACGGTTGGATCCATAGCAAAGGACCTCTGAATGACTTAAAATCACCAGAAAACCATCTTTTTATTACTTGTGATATGTATGAGGTGATGGAGCATCAATAAAATGAGTGTTCTAGCTGGAACTACAAAATATGCGGGTTTTAAAGGTTTAATTTCCTTTAAAATTGTGTGTCTGGAAGTCAAAACCAACCGAACGACAACCAAATGCTGTAAAATCAGACAACAACAATCATAGAGTGAGTTGTGAAATGGGAGAGTAAATTGAACATAAATCGGAGAATTTGTTTTCCCGAGATGACTAAAAATGCACTTTTAGTGTCACAAATGCACCAAAACACGTGTTAATAGTCAGATTCATAGCAAACGACCTCAGAATGACTTGAAATAACCGAAAAACCATCTTATTATTATTCTTGATGTGTACGAGTAGAAGAAAAGTCAAGACGTGTGGTCTCCCCGAAACTACTGAATTTACCAGTTTTAAAGGTTCAAAATCTTTTAAAAAGGTGCATCTGGAGGTCAAAAACATCCGAGCATCATCCGAATGCTATGAAATCAGATGACAACAATTATCGTGTGAATTATGAAAGAGGAGAGTAGACAGAATGTCAATCAGAGGTGTTATTTTCCTAGGATGACTAAAAACACATTTTTAGTGTCATAAAACACCAAAATGAATATTTAACAGCAATATCCATAGAAAATAGCCTAATAATGACTAGAAATCACATGAAAACCATCTTATTATTATTGGTGATGTGTACGTGCAAACAGAACATCTATCGGATATGTGGTCTGGCCAGAACTACGAAATATGTGGGTTTTAATGGTTTGACGCCCTTAAGAAAGGAGAATCCATGGGTAAAAACCAACTGAATGACATCTGAATGCTGTGAAATTAAACAAAAAACTATCTTAAAGTGATTTTTGAAATTATCGAGCAGACATAACGTCAATCAGAGGTGTTGTTTTCCCAGGATAATGGAAAACACACTTTTAGTGTCAATCTGAGGTGTTGTTTGCCAATCAATCGAATGTTTGGTCTACATGGAATGAAAAAATATGGGGTTTTAAGTTTTTGAAAAATTATTATAAACTATTAATATATTTTCAAAATCAAATAATTTCAATTTTTTGTATGAAGATTCAATTGAAATATTTTTTTGTATTTCAATTATTTGGTGAGATATTTTTTCTGAACTAATTTTTTTATTAAATTTTTGTATCTAATTTTATTTGAAGATAGATGTAGTGTTTAGAAGATGATGATACAAAGATATTCACGGTTATAGATATTTTGGAAATATTTTTTGTATTTTTGAAATAGTATTTGTTTAAATGTTGAAGTAAATATTTTAAAAAAATAAAAAAAACTATAGCGGTCGCCATTTGGCGGTCGCTATAGGTCAGGACATGTTGATCTATAGTGACTTCCATTTGGCGGTTGCTCTAGGCCATCCTGGTAAGGCCTATAGAGATATCCAAATGGTTGTCGCTATAGGGAATGCCATGTTGATCTATAACGACTGCCAAATAGAGGTCACTATAGACCATACCAGTTGGCCTATAACATCCGCCAAATAGAGGATGCTATAGGAAAAAGTGATGACCCTAAAGCGTCCGCCATGTGGAGGATGTTGGTGGCCACAATAGGCCTTTAGTAATGGCTTTTGGCAGTTGCTAAAAGCATGTTTTCTACAAATGTAATTATAATGATAATCTTACTTCTTATCCTATTTTCTTTTGTCGTATTTGATGCTAAATCCATGCAAGATCTTTTTAAATATTTTCAAGGAGTTTGTCTAATCTTATGATTTCTATAAAACTAACTCGAATTAAATATTGATAATGGATGAGTAAAGAATCATATTAATGTGTTATGTGGTTTATCGATTTTTTAAATTAAAGTATCATTGTTTATAAATTATATTATTGTGTTGCAGCTAGATTCTCTAGGTGTTTCTGTTAAAATGTAAAATAACTTAATGAAACTATCATTATCATGACACATATCCTTCATTAGACCCATTAACTTGGTTTTAGGTTGCTGAACTCAACTTGTTTCATCCCATTGGGTGTTTCATATTAATTTACCTTATTAACCCACGTTGAAATTGTCCATAGAGTGGGAATTGATCTATTAATGAAAAATTAATTGTTTAAATTATAAATAGGTGTGCATATTTTCTTGTCCAACGATAATATATAAGGTATATCTTAGTTTAAAAGGGTTATTCAAATGGATTTATTTTTAGGATGATAAATGGCTTTGCCCTCCCTATTTCTTATGTTTTAATGGATGAATTGCGTGGATAATCTCATGAATTAATAAATGGGTGACTGAAATAAAATTGAATGTTAATGGTAATAATATATACTTAACCCATATATATTAATGAACCAAATTCTTTAACTATATCACTTGATAAATTTTTAGTGGTTTGTACTATCCCATGGCCTTCTAAAACACTTAATAATGTAATGACCCAAATTGTGTACTTGAATTATGATATGAAAGGATTATGGACATGACTACTTTATTATTATATTTATTATTGGTTATGATCCACAGGAATTGAATTATTATATTCAAGAATGGATCCCCTAATTTATTTTGATATTCAGACATGACATCCCTTATAATTTATGATATTCATACATAGCATCACTTATTGATTATTATACTTGACCATAGAGTCCCCCTTGATTTATGATACTCAATAATGATGTACCTTATAATTTATGATATTTGATCATGAATTCCCTTGTTGATTATCACACTTGGGAATGGAATCCCTCTTGACTTATGATACTCGGGCCTGGAATCTCTAATGATTAATGATATTCAGGCATGAAATCCCTTATCACTCTATGAGACTCTTCGTCAACAAATGGATTCTTGAGTTATAACTAAGGTCTTGGATAGTCTTAGTATATATATATATATATGGTTATATATGTCACTACGTATCAAGCCTATATATATACATACATATCTATATACTTAAATACATATTTATGGGAACCTCATCAGAGATATTTAGGCTTAGGATGAAGAAAGTATGGTCGGCCTAGAGTCTATTGCGGAATCTAAGATAACCAATTTACATTTATTTATTCTCTTTTGTATTATTATACCTGCAAACATATTTAATTTATACTAAAAGATTTGATGGCATTATAAAACATTGATGTTGGCCTACTGATTATATTTCGCACCTTATTTAGGTCTTCATTGGGTACCTGAACAACCTCATGTCCATAGTTTTAGGTCCATTGGATGGTGTTATATGCTATTAGTTTAGGATATCGGAGATATGGAGATTAGGACTGAGGTGATTCTAAATATACTCATAGAGATAGCATTTGAGGCTTTTGTTATTTTTAATTATGATTTTTCTTACTGCTCCCACATATGCCTACTTTACTTTACATATTGACATGAAATCATTCTGTACATGATATTCTTTATAGAATTGGACATTTATTATTATTAAAATGACTTAATTTCCACTTTCTTTAATTTGTTATTATTCCACTATAAATTTATTAATTCTATAACTTTATGCTACACTACTAATGAGGGTATATTCTCCACATTGAACCTTCATTTGATCGACACTTCTAGTTATAATCCTCTAGAATATGGGGTTTCATGATTGATACCACATAGTGACTATCTCACCACACGGTTTTAGTGTCTCCTTTGGTGGTAAATTATACCTATGCTTTACAAATATTGATTTCATGGGATTTGTTGTCTCACCACAATAGTCAACAGAATGTGATAAATTAAATATTTTTTTAAATTAAAATAAAAAACCTTTTAATGGAATGGAAAAAGTATCAATGGATATGATGGAACCTTGAGAACTATCGTAGAGGCACAACTACTAAAGGACGAGATCTTAATCAAAAATATATGATTTGAGGTTCAAAGACACTTAAGGGTGAGACTTTAATGGATTTGGTGATCATGGTTGACCTAGATAAGAACCCATAATTTCATCGAGTAGGATAAGCGTTGTATTGGAATAATTATCCCGAGTAAGGCATGATATGATTATGAGTTAGGTTACAGACATTGGGCTAGTTGATTTGAGTATAGGCCGAGAATTTCTACCCCAATGTGATGTGAATTATCATGTGGTTTTATCATAGTAAGACAGATCATAGGTTAAGTGAGTGGACTTACCTAGGATGACTTGTGTTATGTGAAAAATATTATTATATCTCCATAGAGTTGTTCTAGTTAGGCTTATTCTATGAGGCCAATGAGGTTATAGTATGTTATGATAATATAGGGAGATGTTATTCCTTCCTAGTAATGAGCTTGTCCCTAGAGCTTATATTGGGATAGAGGAACCCATATAGGGTTTTTATGTTAAGTTGAGACCTAGGGGACCACAACCAGTGCCCTGGTATTCTATTGACCATCGAGAAAATTACTCCAGGAGAGTATGTGTTTTCCAATTTGGGTGTCACCTTAGAACCAGAATTGATGGTGTAAGCTACATGTGGCTATTATAATAAGTGTATGTTGGGTTCTTAAGAGGCTGACCATATTAATGTGTAATGGTTTGGGTATATGGATAACCCTATAATAGTTATCATCAGTTTTTATAGGTGGAAATTATGCACTATTTATTATTATGATCTGAACCCAGTGGGATGCATTTCCCACCAATTTCAGGGATATGATATAATATAAGTATATTTCAGTCCAAAAAAATTATGAGATGACCCAGGATGATCCCCCCCCCCAATGAATGGTCCTATATGATACAAAAAGTGGATGATATCCCCTAAGGGCTTATGAGATAAATTAGGTGGAGGAAAACTCTAGGTTTTAAATTTATGTGATACTATGAGGGGATGATATACCCTAACTTTTTTTTTATATTTACTATCAAATATATGTTATCCCAAACCATTCATAAGATATTACTGGGTGGATATTTGACTATGCTATTTATATATTATTATCAGGTGAAAGCTGGCCACTGAACATATTCCTTGAGAAGATCCAGGTGGGATTCTTTCTTTATAGTGGTTGATTACATTCGTAATATTTTGGGGTAGGACATGTTACCCCTTTAGGATATATTACTTTCTCAAAGAAACATCGACACTTGAAGAAGAAGGAATGTTCAATTGTGGGGGTTATGTTATGAATCAAGGGTCATTGATGTTTATTTTATTAAGCTTCTACAGCTATTTACATACTTATAATGAGAATATCAGATGTACTAACACAACATTTATAGGTTGTGTTAGAGACAAAATTAGTGGTTCCCTACTGATTTATACTCATACCATGATCGGAAAACCATGGAATTTGGGAATTGAACTAGTTATCACTATTCATACGTTCAGGTAGGGTAGATGCCTGTAGTTAAATGATTAATTGGAATTAATAGGATATATTTATGATATTGGGATATGACAATGCTCATTATGGTAGTAGATACTTTTATTAAATTCTTTTATTTATTATGTATATGTGATTGGATTTTTGGGTGATCAATTGTTGTCTGCCAAAGTGACTATTTTTCTGTATGACTATATGCTTCCAAATGACATTTTATATAGCTTAATTAGGGTTTATTCTTCAAGGTATAAAAATTATTTTTTATGTATGATGTTTAGATTTTTCTCCGTTTTTGTACTCTCAAATATGGGGGTATAGTATCCCCATGGTAACACCAGAGAATCTTGCTTCTAGTTAATAACCTCTCACATACAGGGATACATGCTTGAGGTCATGTGGTGACTCCAATCGGGATAAAAATCAATGGTCTTAAGTTGGGGATATATCACAATTTAAACAAAATAGATTTCATAAGGATTGAATCCATTAACATATCCATAAAAGGAAACCCCTTGTATCTTAAATGTTTGGAAAAAAATGAAACATTTCTCAAATATTCCAAACATATTGCATCATCATATAACACATGAACATACATGAAAAAACCCATAGCATAGTGAAATTCACTACATCACAGTTTACACAATCAAATCTATCCCATGGTTTATACCACCATGTTATGGTTTTAACATTACTATATATATCATTCAATTACCTACTTACACTAACAAGTGTAAAAAAAAATTATATCAATGGTTATTTTCATTTTAATGTCGATTATTGAGATATTACATTATAAGAAACATAAAAAATATTTTTTTACATCAGCTATTATAACCACCATAAAAAATTTATCCATTATTAATTTTAAAACTATTGTATAAATTATCCTGAAATCCTAAATTTCCATAACATGTTTTTTCACAATTTTATAACCAATAGGAAATATTATGTTTTACATAGATTATTTGATAAATAATTTCAAAAAAATATTAATACACCATACAAACCTATATACATAAATACAACATCTCTAAAAAGTAAAAATACCAGTAGAAAAAGTACCAATTAAAAAATGACTATTTACGTCACAATATGTTTTAAATTAAAACTACTTTAAAATTTCTGTTTTTTATTTCAAGATTTTCAAAAAGTAAAACCAAATTAATAATAAAAAATTTCTTCTCACGATCCCTAGAGACGATTCAAATTTTATTCATCATAAAAGAGATTATCATAAAAATGATACAAGTTATAAAATAAAGTATTCATCATTTTTTTTAAATATAAATAAAATATAAATAAAAGGAAATGGTATAATAAAATATAACATTCCAGTTTTTATTATTTCATACATAAATCATAAAAAATTATATCTAAAATCTGTGGATCCTTTTTTTGATTAATTTTTTTAAATTATTTTATTAATTAAAAATTACATTTTAATTATTTTCTAAATTAGAGTACTTAAAAATCATGTCACCAATATGTACGCATATTTGATCATTGTTTTCCTATTTTCCCTTGAATAGTTATATTAACTATATACCTTGTTTAAAAATGATTATTATGAAATGAAAAATAATGTTATTAAAATATATAATTATTAAAATAATTAAACATACCTCTCTAATATTTCTTTAAATGTTTCTATCATATCCCCATGTATAGAGTATGACTACTAAGTATTCTTTTCTTATGGAAAAAACATCCAACATCCAATGTCCCGTAAAATTTAAAAATTTAATTTGATTAGATATTTAATAATGGAAAATTATTCTTTATAAATAATATATTTCATACACTTTAAGATAAGAAATCATCCAAAAAATTATTTCATAATTCTAAAATATTTCAGATATATAATTTTTTATTTAATAATATTTTATTTTTTAGGTTATAAGAGAAATAAGTTGTTTGTAACTCAATATATAAACAAATATCAGTTCATACATGAATAAAAAATGTATAAATCATCCAAATAAAAAAGATAGGTATGAGGTTAGATAAAACAGATATAACTAAATTAAATATGAAAATTGAGTTACATGGAAACATTTTCATCACTGTATGACTGAACATATCTATAGCTAGAAGCTCTATGATATTTATTTTTAAAAATATAACTTTATAATCACACCCATAAATTTTATTAGTCATTTTATAATTATTTTTATCCTCCAATGTAAATTTATATAATTATAATATATAATTTCATTTAGAAATAGGGTGTGAAAAATATAGGGTCACATTATTTCATTTCTTTCTATACAACATATATTTATCTATAACATATTATGATAATATATATATATTAAAATATTAAATAAAAATTATCAAAAATTTGAAATAAATTATATAATCAATGCATACCTCAATGATAAGTTATTGGACCTATCGAGATTAGAAACATGAGAAATTAATGACACATTTTCCAACTATAAAAAATTATTATTAGAAAATGGAACTCTCGCTAATGCATCTATAATATCTTGTATCATTTCCGTATGTTGATCGATCTTCATCTGTTGGTGATGTAGGGTATCTCTAATATAATATATAATACCATATGATATAACACAATAATGGTAATCATCATCATATAACTCACATTAAATGGGAAGCTGTGGAAGATGATTTGGATGATCTAGATATTCAAGAAGAGGTGGACGAGTAGGATATGTAGGTGGAGGTTTAGTCAAATATACATCAAAAAAATCATTGTATGTTAGTAAACATCAAATATATTGAAAATATAATCCTATTCTCTATCATCTCTCCCAAATCTTTAACCATAGCATTGAAACATATATTATTTCCTTTATAAACATCCTCCCTCAATGAGGTTTTGAAAAAACATTAATCGATACACCCATTGTTCATCCTCATAATAAACAAATATGTTTAGGAATACCTAATGTATCATTAAAAATATCAGTCCTATATTTGGGTATAATTTTCCCCTGTGTGCACTTCTCCTCAAGGGCTTCCTGTATAAAATAATTGGAAAATTTATTTGTGAGTTACAAAATATAAAGAGTTAATAAAATATCATATGAAAATTATTATAATTTTTTCAAATATACCATTTATGTCATTTTTAATTTTTATTCCCTTTTTGTAATCTAATAACTTTTACAATTTTCAAGTCTATCGGGGGTATGGGTAATCTGAACAGATCCTAATGACTTGGAAATTAATTTTTCAATTTTTTTGTCCATCATTTATTTATCCAAAACAATTCCCTCTAAAATATATTTTGCATGGGTATATGTTTTTTTGGTTCTATAGAAGATACTTTCTCAACATCAATTAATTAAGTGAAAAAATAATTAATAGGATCATTTTTTAGGATTATATAATGAATAAGTTGAAAAATGTATCATTTTACTATCCAAAAATTATTTTTATAGTCTACTTTCAATAAATTTTTTCCATGTGTCATCATATTTAAAATTATATATATTACAGGGATTTTAATTTTTTCCTTTCCCCCAAAATAAAATCCATACATATTGTTGACTTAAAATCTCTCTACCTCCTCAAATAAAAAAGATAAAAAAAATTATTATAGCTTATCTGGTGTTACGTATATCATATTCCATCTAATGAGAAGAAAAATGTTACCTAAATTAATAAAGAAATGTTAGAATAAATAAAATAATAATAAATTATCTTACCAAAATATTCTCCCATAGCAGAGATAGTTTTATCTCTTCAAACTTCTCCAATTAGAAATGAAGATGTTGATTTTCACTTGTGATTTCAAAAATATAAATGTTATAAATGTATTGAAATATAGACATATAGGATTACCATTATCATTAAACCTAATAAATATCATATACTTAATGATATGATCAACAGATAATTTAGGTAATTGTGTTCTACAATGTTTAGTAGCCCAAAAATCTCTCTTTATCTTTAGAAGTGCAAGGATCCTATATAGAAGAATACAAATGTTCCCTAGTAGAAGTATTTGTAGGATAATCACTAGAAGATAAATGTGACTCATTTTTTTGATCTGAAGTTATCCTATAAATCAAATTAATCAATAATTAGTAAAATAATATACAATATATCTGTTACATATACAATTAAATAAAAAATAAAAAATTGAAATAATCATAACAAAACAAGATGAAACAAATATTTATTCAATTTAGTTGAAGTAGATACAATAATACTAAAAAAATATTGAAAACATTTATCAGACATGAAATTATTTATATATAATAAAAAACATAACTATAAGATTATATAAATCCAACTATTACATATAATGTTGAAAATATATTAGTAAATGATACAAATAAAATAAAACAAATGTAGTAAAAATCATTATAAAATTTAAAATATTATATATAAAATTGTAAAAATTGAATAATTATAAAATTATAAAAACAATACTAAAAAAAATTATATATCATATTTGTTAAAATTTGTTACTGAAATAAAAACATTACAAATAGTGTTTATAATAATTTTCTTAAAATTAAAAGTTAAAAGGAAAATAAATATATAGTTCTTGTAATATGAAGAGTTCATTAAGTTATTTTTCCCATATTATTTCTTCAGTATTTTTAGTATATCACCATTCATTTCTATGTCTTGAATAATAACACACTCTGATAATATTTTTGTTACAGTAGGGATTCCACATAATTGAACATGAATTTTCTCATCACTAAAATATTTTTCACTTGTAAAACGATAGACCACTTCACCTTTAATGGATGAAGAACATATAATATTTTTCCCCATGAGTTCCCATTATAATAGGGTTATCTATTTTTTCAAATCTATTCATATTTTCTAGTTTCATGCTGAAATCATCATTTTTAACACTATTATTTAGAAATATCAATTTAGAGTTGAATATATAACCCTTAAATTAAATTTAATCAATATCTCATATTTATTCAATAATTCCATAATATATAGTAGAATATAAGAATGGGGTTTTTTTCCTTTTCACTCAAAAAATACATTGTTTCGGTGAACACTAATAAAGTACTATTCAGAACTGTACATCTTATTATCCTATTTATTATATAAAATGAATATCCAATAATTTCATTTGTGGACCATGTTATTATATTTAATTTAGGGACGCTAATTGATAATTTGAATGTTATTGACACATCTGATTTTCCATTCAAAGTATTTTTAGTCCATTGTAAAAAAATTATACCCATTTAATATACACATATCTCTTTTTATTATTGTTTTAACACCAAAATATTCCCTATTATATAGGGTTGAGCATAATACATATTATTCAATATGAATCAATATTCCTACTTTATTTTTGGACCTATAAATAACATTATTTTCGACCTATGGATCTTATTTCTACTAAAACTGTCTCATTTATGGAGATATGTTCAAAAATTGATGAGCTCTATTAGAGACAAGTAATTTTTACAAAACTCATCCACATCAATACTAGGGGAAAAACTTTTAATGTTAGTTTTTATTATGATGGTTGAAAAATATCATCAATAAATCTAATGTTAAAAAAATATTTTTAAATATGTAATATAAAAATAATATAATAAATATGAATGTCTATTTTTTGTTGTAAAATCACATTAAAAGTCCACTAAATATCATCTTTTAGAGTTCTTATACTGTTTTTCTATAAATAATTGGACATAAAAAAATAAAAATAAAAAACACTTTTGATGTCATTGTTGTCTAAAACGGATGGTGATTGTTAAATTTTTGATATTACACATCAATTCGTCGCAAAAATTGACATCGAACATCAAATTTTTATTACTTTAGACATTATTTTTCCTTAAAATAGACATTCAGAGTATGATTTAAAAAAAATATAATTTCATTCCCTAAAAACATTTTACATGATTTTGAGTAGAGAAAACATTAGGAACTAGTGAAAATACTCATTGTATATGCATTATTGAAAAGAAAAAACACATACATGGAACTTATCAACAAATTAGTCCAACATAGAATATAATTTTCAAATAAATTTGGAAGGTTGGGTAATGTATTCATCCATATAAGATACAATATAATTTAAATAATATAATGGTTGTGAATTTCATAAGATTTAGAAACAGAACAATTTTATTTAAAACCAAGGAACTGTAACGAAACTAACATTATAAAAATATATTGTTGTCCCGAATGTTATAATCTCAAAAATGTATCTTAAAACCTAATAACTATATTCCAATTTTATTTTTGTAAAATTAAACAATGGTTGTGAATAATTACTTTGAATATAATTAATAACACATATGTATAACAAAACATGTATTACAAAATATAAAAGTTATTTACCTAATCATTCACTTAATTAATTCTATTTGGATCCTTTATCAACATATGAGCATCAATAAAATATCCCCATGATCTATATTTTCATATTTAAAATAAAAAAAACATATATAATAAGAAAATTTGAGATTAATGGAAATACTAAATTGAATAAAGATAAATTTTTAAATAATTTAACAAAAACATTATGAACCCCACCCATTAAAGAGAAAACAAAATATAATTTTTATTCATGTTGGAAGAATATAGTTAACATCCAATGAACACTCCAATATAAAAATTTCAATATTTCTAAAATTATAACAAATATTAGAACGCAATTATATTTTCCTTCTTATCCATTAAGGAATGGAAGAAATCAAAACCCAAAATTTATATTTACTAATCTTTCATATATATAATTAACTCTTGCTTTAGTATTCATATATATCACACATATAGAAAAGTATTCTAGATCTATAATACCATAAATAGTAGATCTATCATTTTAAATTAAAAGTTCTTTTATATACCAATTTAGAAAAGTAATAAACAATGTCACTACAAGTCATATGAATTTAAATAAAGAGAAACTAAAATTGAAATTTACGTACCAAGAAAAACACTATTACATGGATGTGGGGAGATAATAAAAAATAACAAGATCTATTATATATTTTTAAATATTTTAATTCATAGTATCTATCAAAAATTTCTTGAGACACCCAGTACTCATTATAGGGATCACATATAGAATAATTATTGGAGAATCATTTTAGACTATCAAGAATTTTAGAGGTATACAAAGTTATTTGTTCCTGAATTTTTTATTTATTTTTTAGTATTTATTTTGATTTCAGATACTTCTTTATAAATTAAATATAAAAAAATAAAATTAATGTGATCAAAATTATCCCCACCTCTAGAAACATCCTTTTTAGGAAAAGTCACTAGAGCTACTGAATAAATAATATTAGGTACCAAAACTCTTAATTGACCTAGCTTCATTTTATAATAATATATATAATTCCCCAAAATACTTATTGTTATGTACACTATAATATGTACATGGGGATATCCAACATATAACTCAATAAATACAGTTGGGTTTGAATGATGAGGTGGGGGATATGGGAAGCAAGGCTACATATGTTGTCATTATCACATCATTTCTTCAAACATAGTCTACACAACTAATTTAATTTGATAACCCATCTACAATCTCAGGTATCCCAACTAATATTTCATTGAAGAAATTTATTTTTCCATTGAATTCATTATAGGATGGCCAAAATATTTCCAAATACTAACTGACACCTTATATCCTCTTACACGGTAGGGGTGTTTTGGCTTCCCTAATGCAGTAGCCAGACTGTCCACCCTATCATCAGAGAAAAATTATCTTTCATCCCTTTCTCCTAAAGATCATCTTGAAATGATATATTAAAATATTGTTTCAAACTTGACCTCTTCTATGTTTCTACTAGATTAATATCTAAGTGTTTCAAACATTTTTACAATATTTATCTCCCATCAAAAATGATTCCCTCCACATGATAAATTATAAGGATATACATTTTGCAACTCGATCTTTTTGTGGGATCACTTGGAGGCGTGTAACATTAAAATAAACTAATAAGTCATCACGTAACAAATAAAAAAATAAAATTGAATTTATATATTATAATTATCATACTTGAAATTCATTATCATTTCGGCAAGATAGATATTTATTTAATGTATCTTCATCTAAATACATATACTTCGGGAATGGGTTTTTATTCTGCAACATCACAAAAAGATAATTTTTTCAATTTTTTTATAATAAATCCATCTAACTACCACAAAACATAAACACTTTTTCTTAATTTGAAACATTTATTGAAATTACTATTTTATATGAAATTGAATATATTAAATATTAATCATATTAAATATATAATATTCTATTATTGGACAAAAAAATTAATTGACATATTTTTCCATCTGGGACGCCCAAAGATTCTATTTCGATATCCTCTCAATGAACCTCCATTCGAGATGTAAAGTATTAATACTATAATGAATCTAAATGCCCAAATAACTCATAAATGGATTTATATTTAGGCCAATTGGGTTATTATTATCATCAAATACAATATATATCCTCTTCTCCCCGTGAGAAAGTGATAGTTTGGGTAAAAATGTAATCCCACATCGATACAACTCTAGGAATACTCTTCTTTGGAGAAGAAGACGACTCTTCTATAATTGGATCACCAGTAAAACATAAAATAATTTGGAAAAAAATTATTTTTATTAAATAATTCAATTACTAATGATTTATTAATATGAAAAACACTATATATACCTTTATAAATGTTACTCTACCAGTATTCATATCATTTAAATTGATGAATATAATGATACTTTGTGTACCTGTATATTATTAGAATTAAATTATTGTTAGAATTAAAATAGATTAATCTTCAATAAAAGAAATCAATTTATATTTATTATGTTAACTAATATAGGTGATGCAAAGTGATTATCTAAAAATAATAAAGACAAAATTATCCATGGAAGAAAAGAGTCATTGTATGTGTATGTTTTATAAAAAATAATTTCAAGATTATTAAATAAAACATAAGTAACTAAACCAAATTACTAATTCATAAAAGAAAAAGGGATCAAGATTTATATATTTCATTATCTTAGTTACAAAAAAATGTATTTATATGTGTATATTTCACCAAAAAAATAATGATTTTAAGCTTCTTGAATAAAAAAATTGTTTATATGGAATTGTTGAATATAATAATTAATATAAAAATCAAATAAATGATCTATATCTATCGATTTAAATATCTGATTTTTAAAAAATAGAGTTTTTAAGAGAGTAATTTTCAAAAGAATAATAGAAAATGTATATTTATCTAAATTAATTTGGAGAGTAACAGTGTGTTTTCCCATATCCCTTAAAATGTGATTATTTAATATAGTAAGGACTATATCAACATTGTAATCAATATTATAATATACTAATCATGTATTGGATCAATAAACCTTACATAATTCCATAAAATCATCATCACCCTCACCACAATAATAAGTTATTTCCATTTCCCAATGAAAGATCAGAGATTATTTTTTGGGTCAGTATCATAAAATATCTACTTCAAATGTGTCGATAAGATAAATAGTTTCACATTTTAATTAAATATTTTTAAATTGAAGAGAGTAAATCCATAATCATTATGTTTCATAAAATTTTTTCTATCAAACCAGTTACACTAAAACACTTTTACTTTAAATTTAGTATAATAAATTTTCTATATATCCTCAACAACATACAAATTTATTATTGATGCATGAATTGGTTTCTCTTTATTTTTCACTTGAAAAATGAAGTGATATGGTAATAATCATTACTCCACTATTTTTTATAGTACTCTTACCATCATGATTTTTTATGTAAAAATTGTATCCCTTATATCAAAACAAGACCTTGTGATCACTTTAACACATAGTCCCCCAACTAACCATTTCAATGAATCTAATACAGACAATTATTAGTGAATTTTTCATTAAACCATGAAATAATTCATTTTTAATATTCATTCATCAACCACTTTTTATTTATTTTTTAATATTTTACCTTTTATCAAGCAATATGTGATTCTATATGTGGCTAAATGACTTCAGTTCTATTCGAAATTTAAAAAAGTGCTTACAAAACTTCATCATGTAGAATTAAATTTCACTTTAATCCATAAATCCCTTTTCATTCACTATCAACTTTAAAATTTCAAGATATAGGGAGACCAACATGATCCACATCATATAGATAATTAGTATAGAAATAAATCACCTCTTCCAATATATATTTCTTGAATATCAAAGGCCTCTGAATGATGGATATTTTTAATATATCCCTTCAAAATTATCTTATATATTTCAAAAGGATACATATAACAAGAATAAATAGTCCCATATATTTTTATCTCTTATAAAAAATGATTTATAATATAAACCATTCTATCAAAAAAAATGGTGGAAAATAAATTTCCTATTGAAAAAGGTTGAGGGAAGCATCATATTCTAATATATATAACAATTTTGGATCCAAGAGATTTCTATAAATTTAATTGAATAAGTAACATAACTTTGTGATAATCTATTTGATGGGTAGTGGAAATATGCCACATAGTGCAACCAGTACAAGTTTTTGCATTAATACATGAAATTAATTTTATTTCATAAATATTAATTTAAAATCCTTCAATGGAACTAAAATCTTTCACATTTTAGGAATATACACAATGAAATTTAATACCGTGTATACATTGAAAAAAAAAATCAACGTATCACACTATCTTAATATGTTACAAGCCAAAGGTAAATATGTTTAACTTCCTTTAATAGTTGGTGCTAACTCCAAATATACTAACATTGATATTAAGTCAAAATTTTCATGTGATTTTCCTTTTTTTATTCCCTTTTATTTTTAACAAATTTAAAATGAAATATTCACATATTTTTTAACTAAATTTTTAACATAAATGTTATGTTTTATCTATAAAAATATTTTATAAGTTATCATGAATAAAATATAAATTTTCTTCCTGGTATTTTTATGATAGCTAAAATTTTCCTTATTTCCCAATGTGATATTGATGTCATAACCTTTTCATAATATTCTTCAGCTAAAAATTTTTGTAAGGGGGATTATACTCTTGTAAACTATTAAGTTCCATTATTAATATTCAATATAGATGATCCATTAAAAAAAATATTTTTTCCCATATACATTTTCTTCCTTCTATTCTTTAATTAATGATAAGATGTCACTTATTCACAAATTGGACAAGATTTATGTCCCTTAACACTTTATTTGGAGAGGTTTCCATATGGAAGAAAGTAATTTATAGTGAAAATTATTATAAAATGTAAAACAAAAAATTAATTCTTATATATGTAATAAACTTTAACACTTTTCTAGTATATAAATTTCAAATCATCAATCAATGATGATAGATAATCATATATATCACTTCTAGTATATTTTATTTCTAGAATTCATCAAGCACATCATGAGATATTTTTTCATTATACATATTAGTGGGGAAAAGTTATAAACTGCCAAAATAAAATTTCATGAACTATTTTGCCTTCTAAGGATCTGATATAGATTCATTTCATCTATGTACATTCACATTCTGATAATTCTATCTTTAATTTTAAAATAAAAAATTATTTTATCCAATATCATCAATTTCGGTAAATCTGAAGAGTGTGAAATGTTTTCATGAGATATGCACTCATTTTTATGACATATTAACCATTATTCATCATTTTAATTTGAAACTATGTGCTTTAAATTAGGAATTATTGGATGATTCTAAATTTATTTTGTAAGAGGTTCAATGTCCATTTTTTAGAATGAATCAAAGTTGAATTTTTAATCCATTTTATATTTCATTATCCTATATTTTGGACATTTTTATAAACATTAATATTCCTTAATATATGTTATATAATATTTGGATAAATCATGTATCTTTTTACACCCAAATTTCATTGGGAATAATAAATTATTTGAATAAAAATTTGAATCCAGAGGCATGTTCGCATCTGGAAGTATCTTTTTTAAAATTTCAAGCAATTAAATGAAACATTTTTTCACCCCCCTTTTCTTTATTTAAATTTAATTAATCCTAGCACAGGTGATAACATTAGAATTTTAGTGCAACCTACAAATTGTTTCTTCTCAGAATATGCAATCATTTAGTTTTTTCTATTCTTTTAGTGGTCTCAACACTAATATCAGGAATTAATTCATCAAGATATGCCTCTACCTCATTCTGAATATCATCATCAAAACTAGATCATAACATTTCTATAATTTCACCATCCAAAATACAGCATGTATTATTATGATTAAAACCATAAAAAATATATTATCTTTGATTTATTTGGAACATAAATGTTTCATATTTAAACATTATACACATGTAAAAAATATAATCTTTTCTTTCAATATTTCATTTTAAAAATTCCAAGAAAAAATCAACTCCTTTTTCATATTCATCACTTGTTCTTCATACATTTATCTATATATGATCCATGAATAACCTTAGATGATATTATAACATGTGAATACTTTAAAAAATATTAACATATATATATATATATATATTTCAAACATATAAACACATAATAAAAATAATTAATTAACCATTTACTGATAAATATTAAATTAAAATAAACAATTATAAAAAAATAAAATATAAAAAAATATAAAAAAATCAAGGTTAATGATTTGAAGTAAAATAAAACAATTAACTATATGAAATGTAAAATTTTAAAATACCAAAAAATTAGAAATTAGAAATTACATAATTGAATGATCCAACATTTGATATACAACAATATGAAGGTATAATCATCAAATTACCAAATCATACAAAACATGAATCTTCTGTCATATTTCCAAACTTCTCTATAGTTTTTACTAACTAATAGTAGTAAATTATTAATTAATAATAAATCCATTCCTTTACCAATATAATGACATATATAATATCTATGCACACTACAATATATGCATTAGGTCTGAGTAAAAATACTCTATAAGATATCCATTAAATACTCCAACAATTTCTCATGATTAAACAAATATATATATATATACATAAAAAAATCAATAAAAAGTTTTATTTAAAATAAATCAAGTAGTTAATTTTTGAATATTAAATACCATAATTAAATTCATTTTCTCAAAATGTACTATTTATCCAAAAAAATAAATTATTTATAAAGATCACACTTCTTATAAATACATGATTAGTTATAAATAAATGATTTATAAATGGCCAATGAGATATCATATGATAAAAAATAATAATAATATCATTATCTATATAATAGTATATAAATTAAATATATAATATTATCAACTATAATAGTAAATGTTTAGATACACCCAACTTAGATGAGTTTTTAAAAAATACAGAATTGAATAAAAAAATTAACTTAGTTATCAATAGGATCTACAAATCTCTAATATCAAAACATACAACATAATATCAAGATTTAAATACTTAATTATCCAAATATATATAATATTAATTTAAAATAAATTATAATTATGAAAAAATTAAAAATTAAAAAAATTAAAAATTAAAAAAATCCAATCACAAATATATTATGCCATAATAAAAAACAATTTATAATAACAAAGTTTACTATCAAACAAATTATATCCATAAAAATTTATAATTTAAAAATATTTATATATATACAAAATAAAAATATGAATGATATTTATAAATAAAAAATACTCCAAAAATCCTTTAAAAATAATAATAAATATTTAACCTACAAAATATAGAGATTCATGCTGAAAATTCATAACATAGATATCTAAAATGATGATTAACGAACTTTATACTCCATGAATTGAAATAGTGTTCTAAAAAATTTGATATCTAAAGCCTATGATGATGAAATTTGAATAAAATAAATTGAACATGGATTGATTGACCAATTATAGCCAATGATGAGGATGACAGGGGAAAAGAAGATGAGAGATATAGAAAATGATGTAAAAGAATAAAAAACAAAGAATTTTGAACCTGATAAAACATGTTTTGAGATTTAAAAGTCACACATCATATGGTTTTGAAAAACATTCATATTTCAAATGAGTGAACCTATGTTTGTGAAAAAAATATTTTTACGACATTTTTTTTAAAACTATCATTAAATTTTTTTTAAGTCTGGTTTAATTAAAAGTAATGTTTATATTGTCTCTCAGTACATTTTAACATCATTCATGTAAAACAAAACATTAAAATGATTACATGAAAACATAATTTTCTACTAATTCATAACTATAAATATATTTCTCAATAATGGTGACTTTTTTTGGAAAATATAGATTTTTATCTTACCCCTTGAAAATGTTCATATAACCTTTAAAAGGATACACACAGTTTATATATATTGGGAAAAATTATTTATCACACCAAATGAACCATTAAATTTACCATGATATAAAATATGACTTTGGAAAGTATATTTCTAGTTTAAAATGTATATAGACTATATCATTCAACAAAATTGGTCAATAAATTTATATATATATCACTTACAATTAGAATTGAAAAAATAAAACTTTTTGAAAATATTCATTTTAACATGGATGGATAGTATTCCATATACAAAAACTATTAGGATTTATTACATCAGAATAAATAAATCAGGATATTTCATGGCCATTAACATCAAATCATTTAGTGACACAAAAGTTTTTATATTTGAATAATAACACTATAGAAAATTGATACTGTGGATGCACTAGAAAAAATAATTTTTCCCCTCATGGATAATATATATAAATCCATAGGTAGGTAACATTATCTTCATTTAGGATTGGGAGATAACTCTAAGTTTATTCCCATTGAAATTAAGACTAATCTATCCTTTAAAACATATTTAGTCTTTCCTTTAATATCAAATAATTTTATAATCAAACTATCATAGATATTCTTCTCAATATGCATGGAATCAATGTTATGTTCAACCTCATTATATTTCTAACATTAAAGCTCAAAAAATATTGACATTTTTTCATATATTTCTATCATTACCATATTTATATGTCCTTTCAAATGTGAAATAGTTTTTTATCACCGTCCCAAAATACTAATTTGATAACAAAGGATTTGGAGTAATGTAAAATTAATGTGAGCCATTTAATAAATTTTTAATTCTTTTATAAGGGTCATCCAAAAACAAAAACCTTTAAAACCCCATGTATACTATTTTAATCTCATGTTATAATTTATAAAATGAGGTCCCTTATTCATAAATTAGACAATATTTTTCCCCTTAACACTCTATCTATACATAATTCTACATGTTGGGAAGTCAATTATATTGAAAATAATCATTCAAGGAAATTGAAAATATTAAAATAGAAAATAATAATAAAATATGATAAGTTACTCCCATAAAAGATTAAAATCATCAATTAAATGTGGCAGGAAAATAGCCTTATTTTTATAGACTATTTTAGATAAAAAAACATTAAACCCATTATCATATATTTCCACTTTATAAAAAATTTTGGAGATGAGTTTTAAATTTCCAATAAAATAGGTCTTAAACCATGTTTTCTATTGAGGTAATAATATGGATTCCTTTCTTATATACACAATATAAGTATTATATTTATATCATCATTTCTAAAGGTACAATACTGTTGATTAATTTTATTCCAATATAGACAATCAGTAGGATGACAGAATTTTACATCAAATATTTACTCATATGCATATCAAATTTACATTTTTATTCATTTTTTTTAAAATAAATGGTTTACATTAGGAATTATATTAATATAAAAAATGTCTTCAGTATGTTTCTTAGTGATTTTTAAATCAGCCGGTAATTTTTTATTCAACTTAAACAGTGATATCCTACATTTAGGACACTCTAAAACCCCATCATATTTCTTCCCATACAAAACACAGTCATTTAGGAAACCATGTATCTTTTTATACCTCAACCCCATCATGAAAAATATTTTATTCTCATTATAATGTGAATTTGGAAGATTATTTTCTTCAAGAAATATATCATTCAATAGCAGTAGAAACTCTATAATACTATTTTAACACCATCCTTTTCTTCCTTCAAGTTAATCTATCATGAAATCATTGATAAACCCATAAATTTAATAAAACTAGGATACAATGGTTTTTTAACAACACTATAAAGGTAATCAATCATTAGTGATCTCTTAATTACCACTACTCCAATATCACAAATCATTTCTTTAATTTGATCAGACTTATCATATTAAAAATCTTCATCATAAAAAGATATTAAAATCTTCCCAATTTCACAATCTTAAAATCCAAGGACATTAAATTTAATTAAAACCAAGAAAAATTAATTTTTTTTCAATTCTATTATTTGAAGCCTTTTTATATTAAATAATTCTAAGTAAGGAAGTAAAAATTGGTCATTATTTGAAACATTTTGTTTAGAAAATTACCAAAAATTCATAAACTCATTTCTCATATTAATCATTGGTTTACCATGAATTAATCTAACTATTAATCATTATCACCTTTTACAAATTTCAATTAATGAATATTAGTTACTTTATATTGAAATTTAATTTTAAATTTACTTCTGTAAATAAACAAGTAAATAAAAAATAATGACATTACAAAAATAAAATAAATAAAACAAATTTCATAAACCAAATTATCACTTTGGAAATTTTTAATCCTCATCCTTTCAGAAACAATGAGAAAATAATGTTATAAAAGTAAAAAACACAACAAAAATATAAAATGGTTGACCACTTATAAATTAAAATTATTCATTATTTTTAAAATTTAATTTTTCAATTATAGATCTACTATTTTTAAAAAAATTAAATATTTATAATAATATAAATGGCCAACTTATTTTCTAATGTCAATTATTTTTTTATAGTTTTAACATATATAATGGGAATCTACACACATGTTTTAAAATTAAAATGTAATTATTATGGGAAAAAATCTATATATAATAGAAAATGAAATATAATACAAAATAGGATAGTGTAAGTTCCATGAACTAAGTGAAATAGTTCTACAAAATAATTTAATATTATTAAAATAAAATTATAATAAAATATTACACCCATAATATCTATTATTGAATAATTATAAAACATGAGATTAAAGAATACATGGTAGATGGAAACATGCCAAGGTCTAAAAATCATGATAATAAAGTATTTTTTGTTTGGAAAGGGATCTCCTATGTTATATTTATTAGTGAAAAAAAGGAATAGTTATATTAATATCAGAACATAAATAAAGGCATGATTTTTAGAGTACGACTGAGTGAGAATATGTATCTGTATTATTTAAACAAGTCATTTGAAGTATAGTAAATTTAGTTTCACCAAAGGATAACAATGTGATAAAAATAATTTAGAATCTTGGAATTAAATTGAAATACTTCATTAAATTTTGAATCAAAAAACTAGTTTCCTTCAAATCCCAGAGAACTTAATATAATAATTTTATTTCTCGACAAATTTAATTATACTCAACATTGATTTTACTCAAAATGAAAAAAAAATCAATATATTATCTATTCATTATATCTAAGTCAATAAATTGGTGGGTATAAATATAAATAACTTATTTATAAAATATATAATTGTCCTACCCATTTCTAATGTGTTAATTTATTTTTTTTAATTAAAAATTCTATTTTTAGTAAATTTATTTTATTCTTCAAAAATATTTTTTCTTTAAAAATTATTTTTATGGAATTTGTGGAAAAATAATATAATAAATTTATGTAACTTTTAGAAAATTTATTTTATAAAATTAAATTATTTTTTTAAATCAATTTTTTAAATTTATCTTAGGATGTGTTTTTTATAGTTTTCTAAAAAGATTGATTTTTTGGTGAATAGTGAAAATACTAATTTTTATTAAAAATTATATCTTATTTTAAAGTACTTAAAAATTAAAATTAAGTTTTGGACAAGTTTTAATATTTATTTTTTTCATTTTCATTTATATTTTTTTTTAATTTATTTAATATTTTTTTATCATAAAAAAAATTATATTTAAAAAGGGAATTTTTTTGAAAAATTGTTTCTCATTGTGTTTTTTTGGTTTAATTTTAAATTAATTTCTAAATAATATTTGTCGTAAATTTTTAAAAATTAATTCTATATTCCAAAACATAAGTTAAAAATTTATTAAATTTGTCTCTTTTATCATTCATCATTTTGAATAATATCCTTTATAATTGTTGTTACCACAACAAAGGGTAAATGAGGTAATTAATGTTAAAAATAAACTGATAAGGAATGTAAAATTACACTAAAATTTTAATTTATTTTATTTTATTAGTTAATTTCATCCACATTCATCCAATAATCAGTTATATGTAATTTTATGTCTATTTGGATGAGATTATTACCTTTTATTATATTTTATTTTAGAAAATCCAAACATGTCACACTCTTGTTTTTAATGACAATAAAAATTTTAATATGAATTTATCAAAAGTATGGGATTCAAAATAAAATTAATTTTAAAATATAAAACATTTATCTTTATCATGATAATTTATTTTAAATTTTTAGTGAAAAAATAATTATAATAAATGCATACACAATGCTAATGAGGTAATTATTCAATTAATGAAAAAATCAAATAAATGATAATAAAAATATTAAATGTATTATGATTTTTGGTAATTATTCTGATACAACAAATTTATAGATTGCCAAAAAAATTGATTTTTTTAAAATAATTTTTTAGGATTATATGTCTTTTATTAATATTATTTAAATCGAGGTAATGGATAGTTACAAAATTGATAATAATGATATTATATGAAAATAATAATTTATTAAGTTATTTAAAAATCATAAAAAAATTAATAATGCAAAATTGGATTATATATGGTATATAATTGTATTAATTATACATTTATGAGTCAATATTTATCTTATATGTAAAATTATTACATTTTAATAGTGAAAAATATGTTACCACAATTAATGTTTAAATAGGATAATTATGTGGTTAAACTAAAAAAAATAAGGTTTAAATTTGAAAATAAACCCGTCAAAATTTTCTTTTTTGATAATATTTCAACCATATCATACCGTAGGATCTAATTAATGATCATTTTTAATTATTTAGTACTTTAATAGTCTTATTATATTTTATTTTTTTAAGAAATTCCAAGAGTGTCACTCCCCTCTCTAATAAAAGGGGACCTCCTCCCTCACTTATTTACACCACTTGCATCCTTCTATCTCAACCATAATCTTCCAATTTATGTTATCAAGTTCTATGAACACATTATAAGGGTTAATTTATTCCCAAAATACCAACCATAGAGCCCTTTATAGTAGATCTAATAGATTCTTTTTGAAGAAGATGTAATCTCTTTAACTGATCAATTTATTTTTTATACTCTTATTTACCTACTATGAATCTAATAAACTTATCATAAAAAAAATAAATTATTTATCCTCAATATTTTGAAATTTTATTTTTACTATTAAAATACCATTGTACAACCGTTTTCTAGTTAAATAATAAGTGAAAGTCTCATCTGTGCATACGTACATCTTGTTGTCTCTACGTAGCGATACTATTCATTTCTCATCATCAACATTAATGGATGGGAATTATAAAGATTTTAATATTTATATATTATATTAATGACATAATTATATTTCTATAATGATAATATAATTTACAACTTCTTACCATCCAATCACTTGGGAAACGATAATGGTGTCCATGTGAATGTGTGGACTACCACATTTACGATGCGATGAGATTTGTTTTTCATTTATATTTGACATGTAAAATCATAAGGATGAATTTGATTAATATATATGATATATATTATATAATAATTATTCTTTAAAGTTTAATTATTTGATACTTTTATTTAATTACATTATCCAAAAAATGTATATAGTGTTCATGCGTACATAAGACCTACCATCTCCAAGAACTGTGTAATTCATTTTTTATATAATTATTATGAATGATTATAAATATTTAGATAATGAATATATTTTTTTATACCATTTTAAAATTTTTGAAATTATGGTACCATGATCAAAGTATACGGATTGGGAAACTGAACAAAAACATGCTTGGAAAACAAAGTAATTATCATCCAGAACAATGATTTTAATAAAAAATATTAATAAAGGGGTGATAAGATGTTATAAATAAATCATAAATGGTATGATATATATTAAAATAATTATTTAATACATGTGAAATAAATCCACATTTATTATATATGATGTTTGAATATGAACGAAGAAAGGAAATACCAGAGGTAAGGGTTTATTTCACAATGTCATCATTTTTCAAAATTGTTTATGTTTAAGTATCCAATGTGGAATATTCCACTTCAATTTCATGTTTTATAAAAAAAATAAAAGCATTTAATATTATCCTAACATTTTTTAAAATCAATTTTATGAAATTTTTTCATTTATAGAAATATTTTGGATGGAATCTTTTTGTTGTTTTCCAAATGAGGTTCTTTTTGACTTTTCTGAAAAAAATATGAAAGGTATGTTTTTTTAACTTATAAAACAAGAGTTTATTTTTTCAATTATCTTAAAAATAAATTATTTTAGTATTAATTTAAAAGTTTACATATTTATCTTCAAAAAAAATTATTTATAAGTGCATAGAAATTTAAAAAGAGAAGTGATTTTAAAATTGAAAATTTATTTTCCTCAAGAATTATTCTAAGTGATCTTTCAAAATATTTTTCCAACTAAGATGAAATCCATTTATGTTTCAAATAATTTAAATTGGGTTTTATCCAATGATACCATCCTTATTATTTCTCTATATGGTTTATTTTTATAATAAATAGATAAAATGTTTATGAAACCCAATTCTTTTTTGTGTGTTCAAATTTTTCGGATGCTTTATGATCATGTGGGGAATATATGTATGGTTTTAATTAAGTCTTCAGTGGGCCTAATATATCCATATAATTCATCGGTTAAAGTGTTATATCTCATGAGATAGTTATGTTAAACAAGTTCACATCCTTAATTTTTTATGGGAAACAAGTCGATGTACTTGATCTGTAATGGGAAACAAGTCGATATGCTTGATTCATAATGTGAAATAGGTGATGATGCATGATTCACTAGTCTCGGTAGATAACCATAAAATATGAAATTGGTTCTATACATATTATGGTTCCACACACATGTATGATATAAACTTATGATTCATGATTTAGTTATGATGAATTTTCATTCTTTTGATGCATGTTGTTTTGAAATGATAATGTTTTTTTTATAACCCATGTTTATGATCTTTTTCATATTAGGTATGAAAATTTAAATTTTTGGTCATGATCTCATTCTATTATTATTAACTTATTCTTACATATGATCATAAATTGATATCTCCCTTGTTTACCTTTACTAATCACCCAAGCTCACCCTTTCTTTATATTTCCTTTTTTATGGTTATGAAGAAATATTTTATAAAGGTATGCTTACAAAGACTGCTATAAGGGAAGATCATTATGGGAGATATGAAATATGTCTCATAAAATAAGAATTTTGTATACCTAATATCCCAATACTCTAAACCATTTTGGATCTAGGGTGGATCATCTTGTTATGCAATGAATATTCATCTAAATAAATGAAATTTTTATTTATAAAAATATTGTGTCATTATAGTTGGTATCAGAGGAGGGTTTAGTCAATATTTTGTGATTACTGTTAGAAAAAAATTATGAAAGACCATAGGGATCATTCTATGTACAAGATAAAATCCTAAAGTGTTGGTAACAATAATTTATGACCTAGGTTAAACCTAAAGATTAATAAAAGAAGGTTTCATGATTTAGATATTATCTAAATGATTTTTTAGAAATATGTTGTTTTCCACTATGATTATTATTTCTCACACTATGATTTTTGGTTTTAGTCAATGGATGGATCCAAAAGGAATCATGTTATTACTGAATATGATGGAAAATGAAACGATTTCCCACCTAAGAAACAAAATTTTGTGGCATCTAGAATTCATAATCATGCAGCAATGATCGCACAACATTCCAAGGTTTTGAATCATGTTGAGTTTTCAAATGATAAAAGGATGGAACAACACACTGTTGAATATTTCATGGGGAAACATACAAGTTCTTTCTGTAGATCTTCTGATCCACTAGTGTCTGAATGATGGATCAAAACCATTGAGAAAATAATTTTTTATCTTCAATGCAGGGGACATTAAAAATTTGTCCTGACTTTTTATCATCTTCAAGGTGAAGATGATAAATGGTGGAATATTATCAAGAATATAAGGAAAGTGGAAGAAATTAAATCTATGGAATGGGATGAGTTTTTGGAATTATTCTTCAGTAATTACATATCTCATATTCTATATACAAAGATGGAGATGGAATTTATAGAGTTAAAGAAAAAGGTTAATGAATCAACTAGTACCTATGAAAAAAAATTTACAAGGCCTTTAAGGTATGCCTCTTGTTTAATTATCATCCCTGAAAGTATAATTAATTGATTCTTTGGTGTCCTAAAACCAAGTCTCAAAAAGGTATTATCTATAAGATACTTTAGTATCTTTTGATAATTCATTCGTTGTGAAATAAAATTAGAAATGAAAATTAGATATTCCCACCATTACCATGGTTTTCATAAGATAAGAAAGATACCGTCTCCTGAAAACATAAACAAATAACATGGTGGAAATAAATTACATCCATATACATGCCAAAAATGTGGGAAGAAAAATCATGGGTGGTTTTTAAATGTAACTAGGGGGTTCTTTAAATGTATAAAGGTATTTTATAAATCCCATGAATGTCAAAAGTAGTTGAAGAGACCAGTTAATGAAATGGAGGAAAAAAAGATACCAATTAATGAACCACCCATGATATAATATTTTAATTGAAAGGAATATGGAAATTATTTCAACTAGTTCATGAATGTAAATATTTTTTATGATCAATATCAATAACATCTTAATTAAGAAGACAAAGGGATATCTCATGTGATCATGACTACCAATGTGGGTGATAAGAATGATGTGATGAATGGTACACTTTTCATCCACTCTAAAACATATAATGTCTTATTTAGTTCTAGATACACCCAATACTTTATTTCTAAATAATTTTCTAAGGGTATCACCATATCATCTCAATAATTAGATATTGAGTTAGATATGAACACTCTTAATAGAACAAACTTCACATATGAAGTTTATTATTCTTCTCTAATTAATGTTTGTGGGAAAGTGCGTCATGAAAATCTTATTATCCCCCCCCCCCCTTAGTTGAATTCAATGTGATTCTTGGCATGGATTGACCTTCTATATATGAAAGGAAGAGAAGTCACATTCTATATTCTGAATGAATATTTGATCATTTATCAATTCAAGGATGAATATAAACATCAAATGAAAATTTATTCCATATTTTAGGTCTTAATTCCTATTAATTATGGTTTTATACCTCATATGGTTGGGAAGAAATTAAATATTAAGGATACATCTATTTTACAGAAGTGTGTTGACGTATTTATGAATGAATTTTTTAGACTTCCACTAAATTGTGAAGTTGAGTTTTCAATATAACTCATACCTGGTGCAATACCTATTTAAAATACTCCTTATATAGTGGACCCAATTGAGTTTCAAGAATTAAAGAATAAAATCCAAGAGAATATAGATAATGGGTTCATATTCCCTAGTGAAACACCATGGGGTTCACCTATTATTTTTGTTAAGAATAAAGACAGATCAGTGAAACACTTTATTCCTTATCAAAAACCTAACAAGATCCCAATCAAGAACAAGTATCCTCTCCCCCATATTGATTAATTATTTGATCAACTACATGGATATAAATACTTTTCCAAGGTTGACCGTTATTATAAATATCATCAATTGAGGGTCAATAAATAGGATATACCCAAGATCGAATTCAATACAAGGTATATACACTATGAATATATAGTAAAGTTGTTTGGTCTTTCTAATTCCCCCACTATATTCATGGAATTAATTAATAGTGTTTTTAGAGACTATCTTTATCAGTTTGTGGTAGTATTTATAGATGATATATTTATATATTAAAAGAGAAAGTAAGATCATAACGATCAATTGAAGATTGCGCTAAAGACCACCAGGAAAGATAATATTTATAAAAAAATTACTGAGTTTGAATGTTGGCTTAATAATGTTTCATTAATGGGTCATATAATCTCAAATGATGTTATTTTAGAAGATCATTCAAATACGTAAGTTATTTATAAATGTACTAGACCATCAACAATAACTAAAATCCATAGTTTTCTTCAATTAGATGGATATTATTAAAAAAAATTAAAAATTTAATAAGATTATCTAATCAACTCACCATGATTACTCATAAATGAGTTAAGTTCATATAAATGGAGGAATGTGAAGAAAATTTCATGGAGATGAATAGTAGTTTTTCCAGTCCACCTATGCTCTCACAACCCTAAAGTATAGAAAGGTTTTTGATTTATAGTGATGAGTCAAAGAAGGGATTGGGATTTATTCATAGGATAAATGATATGGTGAAAGCTTAATCCTCAATCCAATTCATGGTCCATGAGAAAAATTACTCATGCTTAGGATTCAGATTTTTCTATCATAAGTTTTTTATTAATGATATGGAGAAATTATCTTTGTAAATAAAGGTGTAACATATATACTAATCACACAATATTAAAGTATATAAAAACTCAAAAAGAGCTGAATATGTGCCAAATAATATTGTTGGAGATGATTAAATATTGTGACTAATCAATACATTACCACCCTGGGAAAGCAAACATGGAAGAATATTTTTTAAGATGAAAGGATCATTCTAGATTATCTTATATTAGGATCGTAATAGATAAAATATTTATGGATTTAAAAATAATAAACAATATATCTTAAAGGAAAGTTATAAATATTATCTAGATCAGGTAAATGTTCAACCATCTATCCAAGTAAATATTAAAGAGGTGTGGATGGAAGATGTGGAGTTAGAAAAAAAGGTGAGAAATAGTCCTAAGTTCAACCATAATTGTGATGTAAAAATAATGTTTAGTAATCATGTATGTGTCCCTCCCATACAATATTTTATAAAATATGTATTGGATGAGGCTCATAGTTCATCATTATTAATTCATACAAGAAGAAAAAGATATATAGATAATTTCAAGAATATTTCTATTTGTATGGTATGAGGAGAGCTATTGAAAAGTATGTTTCTTAGTGACTAGTTTTATATTAAGTTAATGATGAGAGACAGAATTTTGAGGGGATCTTTTAGCCATTAACCATACCCAAATTGAAATGGGAAAACATAACCATGGATTTTTTCATTTTACTCTTAAAAAATATAAAGGCCATAATACTAAATGGGTTATAATCAATTGCATAACATAGTCATCACACTTCCTTTCATGGATTACCACTTTCTTTTGTATGTGATCGATATCAGATATTTAACTCAAAGTTTTAGTGGATTCTTCAGCAAGATCTAGATGTAGAGTTAAGTTTTAGAACTTCTTAACATCATCATATAGATGGTCAGTCTGTGGGGACTATTCAAACTCTAGAATATATTTTGAGATATTTATCTATGGATTTCAAGGGTGGTTGGGATCAACATTGTCCTTTGGTTTAATTTCATTACAATAATAGCTTTTACTCAAGAATTCAGATGGATCCTCATGAAGAGAATTATGGTAAGAAGTGAAGAACTCCAGTATGCAAGAATAAATTTGGATAAAGATCAATATTATGACCAAATCCAGCTGATGAAATCAAAGAGAATTTTAGATCTAATAAATAACATATATGATCAGCTTCGAGTCAACCAAAATGTTATGTTTAAAAACATTGGAAAGATCTACTATTTGAAGTGGGTAAAAAATTATTCATAACAAATCTACTTATAAGAGACTGATGATATTTGATAACAAGGATAATTCAATCCTTGGGTATATCAGTTATTTTGAAATTTTTTATCATATTAGTATGGAAGAATAATTATATTCCCTTTAAATAAATCATTCACAAGTTCAAGATGTGTTCCATGTATATCTCCAGAATAAGTACATACTTGATCCTTCACATGTACAAAATAAAGTGGTCATACCACTGGAAAATAAATTTCTTATGAAGAAAAACTAGTATAGATTCTAGATCATAGAGATAATATTATATAAAACTATACCACTTTCTTGGTTAATTTTTTTATTGTGAAACCACTAATTTGAGGACGATATGTGGTAACTTGAGCATGTGATGAGGTAGAATTAGATTCATATTTTTATATACAATTTATTAATTTCTAGGATGAAATTAATTTTATGGTGGGAATAATGTAACACCCAGAGATCTTCATTTTATATTTTTCTTTAAATAATGTTATTTCATCGATACCATGTGTTTCAAACAATATCAACTTTAGTCAAATCATGAAATGTTATTAAAATGTTAGGAAACTATTATATCCTATTCATTAACTTGTTGGTATGAATAGGAATAACTAAGTTAAGAAATATATAATATTCATACTCATTTATAACATATTAATTAATTCTTTTCAAATAAAAACTAAATTTTTAGTAAATTTATTTTATTCTTTAAAATTATTTTTTATTTAAAAATGATTTTTATTGCTTTTTGTGAGAAAATAATATAAATAATTTATGTAAATTTTAGAAAATTTATTTGATAAAATTTAATTCTTTATTGATATCATCATGCCAAAATTATCTAAGGATGATTTTTTGAGATTTTTCTGAAAGGATTGATTTTTCAATGAATAGAGAAAAATACTACTTTTTATTAAAAACTGTATTTTATTTTAAAGTATTTACAAAGACAAATTATTTTTTAAATTAGTTTTAAAATTTAATTTTATCATTTTTATTTGAATTATAGTTTTTAAAATTTATTTTATACTTGAATTTATCATAAATATATTTTATATTTAAAATGATCTTTTTTATAAAAAAGATTTTTTCATTTTGTTTTTTTTATTTTGATTTTATATTAATTTTTGAAACTTATAAGTTTTTAATTTTTTAAAATATATTATATATTTATAATTATGAGTTAAAAATTCATTAAATAGTTCCCTTTTATTTTTTTTCATTATTAATTGTAACCATAGTAATTTTTGTTACCACACAAAAGGAAAAATCGGTTAATTAAAGTCCAAAATAAAATGAAAATGATTATAAAAGCTTTATTTAATTTTTATTATAGGATTTAATATCACACATATTCAAAATATATTTAATTATATGTAATTTTATGGTAATTTATATTCGATTAGGACCTTTATAATATTTTATTTCAAGAAAATTCAAACAGGTCATACTCTTGTTTTTAATAAATACAATATTTTTAATATGAGTTTATCTAGAATATATGTTCAAAAAATAAATTTTATTTTTAAATAAAAAATATTTATATTCATCATGATAATTTTTTTTAATTTTTATTAGATAAATAATCACATTAAAATTCTTACAAGATATTGATGGAGTAATTATTCAATTAATAGAAAAATTAAATATATGTTGTTGAAAATAATAAAAGTATTATAATTTAAGAAATTTAAGGTTATCCAAGAATTTTATATATTACCATGAAACTTTTTTGATGTTTTAAAATAATATTTTCTAGTTTTAAGTGTTTTCTTGATGTTATTGAATTCAAAGTAATGAATAGTGTCAAAATTGAAAATAATGATATTTTATGAATATAATAATTTATTAAATTTATTAAAAATAAAAATAATGTTAAATAAAGAAAAATAAGATAAGATTTGGTATTAAATTTCATATCTTATCCATTTAATATTAAATAGTTACCTTAAATGTAAAATTATAACATTTTAAGAGTGTAAAATATGTTACCACGATTAATGTTAAACTTGGTTAATTAAGGGGTTAAAGAAAAAGATAAGGTTTATAATAGCTTTTAAACCTATCTAATTTTTATTTTTTTATGCTTTTTCAAACATATCTTACAATATTTTTTAATTCAATACTATTAGGAAGTATTTGTATCTAGGATAGTCTTATTATGTTTTAATGTTTTTAAAAAATTCCAAGAGTGCCCCTCCCCTCTCTTATAAAAGGGAACATCCCCCCTCACTTCATTAAACCAATTATAGATTTATAGTTCATCTATAATCTACCAATTTCTCTTATAAAATTCCCTATACACATTATATATGTTTTTATCTACCCAAAACACCAACTTTATAGACCTTTGGAGGAGATCTAAAGGAGTCATTTTAAAGAATCGGTAATCGTCTTAACCAATCACTTTCTTTTTTTATACTATTATATAAAACCATAAAATACTTGATATTTATCAAATAATAATAAATTAATTATCCTAAATATTCTTAAATTTTATTATTATTATAAAAAATCCATTATACACCCTCTTTCCCATCAAACAAGAAGTGAAAGTATCTCTCATGCATACGTACGACTTGTCGTCTCCACTTAGTGAAACAATTCATGTTTCATCACCATATTTTATGGATGGGTATTATGATGGGTTTAATATTTATATATTATAAATATCAAATAATAATATTAATTTAATGATAATATCATGTCTACCATATTACCATCCAATCATTTGGGAAACAATAACGTTGTTCATGTGTGCATGTGGACTACCACCTACACGATGCGATGAGATTCATTTTTGATATATATATTACTTGGATGATAACAAGGATGAATATTATAAATATATATTATATATATGATATAATAATGATTTTTTAATGGTGAATTTTTATTTACTTTTCTTTCATTCCATCAGTTGAAAAATGGAAATGGAATTCATGCTTACATACAGCCTACCGTCTTCATGAATGGTGTAAATAATTTTTATATCTCTAATTTTTATTAATGACTATAAATATGTATATAAAAAATATATATTATTTTTATAAAATGGTTAAAATTCTATATTTTATGGGACCCTGATCAAAGTATAAGGACTAAGACTACTGAACTGCAATATGCTTAGAAAACAAAACGTTTATCACACTAAATAGTGATTTTAATAAAACAATTATTAATAAATAGGTGATAAGGTGTTATCAATTAATAATAAAGGGTATGATAAATATGAATATGGTTATATAATAAATTTATAATAAATAAATATTTTTTAAACAATATTTTTTAACATAAATGAAGAAAGGTGGGACATGAGATGAGGGTTTATTACACAATATCATCATTATTTGGGATTATTTCTATTTAAGTATTGACTGGGGAATATTTCTCATTATTTTATATGTTTTCTATAAAAAAAAAATTTACTACTCTCATAGAATTTTTAAAATAATTTTTCTCAAGTATTACATTTTACAAAATGGTTTGGATGGAATCATTTTTTCAATTTTTAAAGGAGGTACTTTGTGACTTTTCTGAAACAAAAATAAGAAATAATTTTTTTATTAACTCCTATAGAATGATTATATTTCCCACTATAATAACACCTCAATTATTTGAAACATAATTTACAAGTTTACATGTTTATTTTTAAATAAATTTTTTTCTTTAAAAATTGCTTAGTTTTTTAAAAAGAAAAGTGATTTTAAATGGAAAATTTATTTTCATTGAGAATTATTCCATATGATCATTCAAAACCATTTTCATTCTAAGATGAAATAATTAGTTGTTAAATATAATTTAATAAGGATATAATCGAAGGATACAATCCTTATTCTTTCTTCAGATTGTTTATATTTATAATGAAATAATGAAAAGTTTATGAAACCCATTTCTTTTTAGGGGCTCTAATATTATGAATTTTTTATGATACTATGTCACATATATGTATGGTTTTCATAATTTAATGGATGGTACCTATATCCTCTCCCAATTCATTGGGTAAATTATTATATATCATGATATATTTATCGGAAACAAGTCAATGTGCTAAATTTTTTATGGGAAATAAGTTGATACACTTCATCTATTATGGGAAAAAAGTCAATGTGCTTGATCTACTATTGGAAATAGGTGTTGATGCCTGATATGATGGTATTGGTAATTAACCATGACATGTGAAATGGTTTCTATAATTATGATGGTTCCACACACATCTATGAAATGATATTCTGGTTCATGATTAAGTTATAGATAATTTTCATTCTTATGATTCATGTCTTTCTAAAATGCTACTATTTTATTCCATAACACATATTTTTCATATTGGGTATGAACTTTTTAAGTTGTGGACAAAATATAATACACTTATTCTTATATTATTCTTACATATGATCATCAATTGATATATCCCATGTTTACAGTTACAAAGCATCTAATCTCACGCTTTTCTTAGGTTTCCTTTTCCAAGGTTATGAAGAAAGTTTTTATTAGGATTTTCCCATAAAGAGTTTGATTGGGAAAAATATTTATTGGAGGTGTTGATGGTATTTCATAAAATCAAGAGACTTTATATATAATCACTATAGGTTCTAAACATTTATGGTGTTGGTGTGGATTTTATTGTTATTTATTTAATATTCATCTGAATAGATGTAATGTTTGTGTAAAACAATCTTTGGTTGTTATATTTCTACATGATCATTGTAAGGGAATGAGAAACCTAATAGGAAAATCATTATATATATTGATTAATTATTCATTTTGAAAAAATGTATCAGTTCACTGTTATAGATTCATTATATGGTAATTTAAAAACCTTTTTTCCATTAAAAATCCATGGTGCTGGATAATTTTGACTCCATATTTTGGAACTTGACAGACCATATAAATATATATCCATTTTTCATCATAGTGTTAAATTACTCACCTCAAGAGAAACAACCACAAGAATAATCTGGTTATAGTAATATGAAAAGTATATTATCCACTATATATTCAACATTTAATATTATATGACTATAAAATCATTAAAAAATTTCCTTATAATGAAAACAACTATCTAGCTAAAAATATCCCAACATAAAAAAAATCATTTTATGATTTACATATAATTAAAATATGATTTTTATCATCTAGAACATAACATATTCTAGGGATAATTAATTATTAAATTAAAAATATCATAGATGACATGTGAAAAAAAAATGAGATAGAAAATCCATATAATATAAAAATACCACCAGAAAAGAAGGGTTTTAGTGATTCAAAAGAAGATATACCAAGGTGAAAACCCTAATCTGGAAGGGATAAGAATAAATGATACTAAACTTACTTTGATATTTTATCCTCAAATAACAACACACCAAATAGCCTAGAGATGAAGGAGATCGATCCTTGGGAGATCTTGTGAGATTTGGTACATCATAAGGGATGGAGGAGATGTAATGGGAAGAAAAATTAGGTGAGAACCAAAATATCTCGAGGAGAAAAGTTAGAAATTCCAACTTTTTAAAGGGTTCATGGTTTGGCCTCACGGTTTTCTAAACCGTTTGTTGATCATTTTCCTGGCTCTTTTCAAGAGGTGTTGAGTTGCACAATTACATAGGGAGGGATGTAAGGTTTGATAAACTATTCACCAATAGTGAATAATACCACTATATCAAACTACATAGTTTGTCTCTCCCCTTTTATGGTTTTCAATTGTCATTTGGAAACCATGAAACATGCACAGAATGGAACGATTCACCTTTTTTCATGTGTTGGACCATAGAACACCCCTGAGATTCCTTACACACCCAGTGAACATTTAATTAACCTAAAATAATAGATTGAAACAAAAATTTAAACAAATATGTACCTCCATGAAGTCCAGGAACATAAAACCTCCCCACCTTATAATGGATCTTTCTTGAGTTGTTCTTCTAAGGCATCACTGAGTTTGCAATGAAAATAGATTAGGTCATTGGGCCCATATATCTAATTCTCACTCCCATGTTTCTTCCTGAACATTTCCATGTTTCCATAAAACTCAAAATATGTGCACAGTATTTCCCTGCAAGAACATCTCAATATGATCCACAATATGAATAAGATGCTCCTCAAAGGACACATCAGAACCAAGATCAACATACTCAACATTAAACACATGGCTTGGATCATGGTGGTAGTGTAGAAACTGTAAAACATGAAAAAAATAATGAATTCCACTATAATATTGTGGAAGATCAAATTGGTAAACCATTGTTCTGATCCTCTCTACAATATCAAATGGCTCTACATACCGAGGTGCCAATTTTCCCTATTTTTGAATTCAACGGTGACCAAAACTTGTAGATATCTAAAGAAACACACTATCACCCATCATAAACACAAGAGGTCTATGATGCTGATCTGAATATGACTTCTATATGATTTATGAAATTTCCATACATTCCTAAATCAACTAGACCTTTTCCATAAACTTCGGAATAAGGCATATCTCAACAACTCAAACACCATTGCTTCCAACCAACACAATGTAGATCTATACCACATCCCATGGAGAACCTCAAATGATTCCATTATAATCATAGCCTAAAAAATTTAATTTGAAGAAAAATAAACAAGAGAAAAATGTTTCTTCAACAAACCACTAAAATCTTGGACCCAATCCCTCAACATATCTTCTAGAACCTGAATCATATGATCTGACTTCCTGCCCATCTACAGGTGAAATCCATACTCAAAAACACCTGGGTAGCATGTACAATTTTAAATCCCATCTAGAATTTTGATGTGATATGTGAATCATGATCTGAAACTATATTCTGTGGTACTCCAGGGAACAACACTATCTCCCAAATATAAAACTCACCCAACTGATCAACAATGAAAGTATCACGAATAGGCAAGAAATGAGCCATTGTACTCAACAAATCCATAACCACCTAGATCATGTAATTCTTGTGAGGTGTCCTTGGATGACCCACTACAAAATCCATCATTACATAAACCCATTTCCATTTTGGAATGGTTAAAGTCTGTAATAAACCACATTGGTGCTCATTCTCAGCCTCCACCTACTAATTGGTGAGGCATGACACTTTGAAATCCCTAACCACTTTCTTTATTCTTGACCACCAAAACTGAAAACATCATACCATGATTCACTTCCCACTTCTATGCATGGAACCCATGCATCAACTCTCCCTGTATACACACTAGCACAACCCCATGGTCATGAAATCTAACAATCCCAGTTTCACTAACAGACCAAAAAGAAGGTGACTTCTCGCCTTTATGTTTTTTCTTCATATCAAAACACTTTGGATCCTCCAGTGGACTCTCCTTGACCTGTCTCAAAAGTTCGGACTCAACTTCTATAGATAAAATATTCATTTTCTCGTGCTCATCCTACACCTCCAAGTGTATCTAAGAAAACAAGGCTATCATTCTCCACTCGGTGTTGGACTCATAAACCACCTGATTCTGAGTCTTCCATCTTAGAGTATCTTCAACACTATTTCGTCTTCATGGTGTGTAAATCAAATTTAAATCAAATTATTGTAGGTAATCAATCCATATTCATTGTTTAAGATTAAAATCCTACTGAGATAATATGTACTTAAGAGTTTTATTATCCATAAAAATGAGAACCTCTCTCCTAACAAGTAGTGCCTCTAAAACATTTAGGCATAAACCATGGAGGCTAGCTCAAGATCATGAGTAGGGTAATTTATTTCATTGGGCCTCAACTATATTTCCACATATTCTATAACTCGATCATCCTGTATCAACACTACCCCAATTCCAACACCAAAAAGATCACAGAACAATGTGTACCTCCTACCTAGTTCAGGTAAGATTATGATCATTGTCATAGTCAACCGCTTCTTGAACTATTTGAAATACTTATCGCATGAATCCAAGCACTCAAACTTAATTCCATTCTTGTTTAATCTAGTGAATGGTTCTATTGAATGAGAGAAATACTTAATTAACCATCATTAATAACTGTACAATACCAAGAAACTTGAAACATTTGAAACACTCTTGGGCTACTCCCAATATACCACAACATGCACTTTCTATGACTCCACTAACACACTTGACACAGAAATTATTTTACCCATAAAATTAAATTTACTAATCCATAACTAACATTTTTATAGTTTGGCATAAAGAATATTCTCATTTATCATACTCAGGATGATATCATGATGTTTGGTATGATCGTCATCAGTTCTTGTGTACATCAAGTTATCATTAATGAATGTGAATATGAACTAATCCATGTATGGGTGAAATATCTACTTCATTGAATCCATGACCATAGATGGTGTATTGTTTAACCTGAACAACATCTCCAAAAAATCATTCAACTCGTACATGCTCTGGAAATATATATGTGATACATCAAAATATCATACCTTCAACTGATGGTATCATGACTAAAATAGATCTTAGAGAACACTAAAAAACACCTCAGTTGGTAAAACATGTTATTGTTTATGGGAAGTGGGTACATATTCTTAACTCACTTCTAATTCAACATTCTATAGTAAAAACATAACCTCAATGTTTTGTCTTCCTTTTTAGAAAATACCATGAGATATCCCCAAGGTAACGTACTAGGATAGATGAACCCCTTTCTCTCTGACTCTTCCAGCTAAACCATATGTTCTTGGAGTTCTATCGGCACCATTTGATATGGAATAACAGAAATGGTTTCTACCCTTGGAAGTAACATGATCATAAAATAAATGTCTCTCTTAGGTTGTATCCCTAATAATTACTCAAAAAACACATCCTAAAATTGATCTACAATGATAGGGAAGAATAATTTCTCCCTTCCTCCTACAAATAGCACAAGACATGCCACTTGGACTCTCATCTCTACCAATTGTTGAAAAATTGGCTCTACATGGCCTATTCCCACATCCCACTCACCAAGAAGGACATAAGTGTATCCATAGAGAGATTTGAATGTTAACTATCCTTGGTAAAAATTGATATGGGCTTGATAAAACACCATCCTTCCATACCCAACATCAGGTAAAAACCAAAAATCATAAGGACAAATAGATTCCGTAGAAAATGATATCCACCAACCTCAAAGAAACAACCCTTACATTGTATGATATCCATAACTTGTACCCCCAGTGGAGTATCAATTGACATAACCCCACTCAATCCTTTCACATTTAGGCCTAACATGACTAAAAACTGTGAAAAAATAAAGGAATGTGTGTCACCTGTGTCAAATAAAGCACTGGAGAGAGTGGAAGCTACACGAATCATACCTCAAATGGTAGATGGTCCAGCCTCCCCACCTCTAGGTGTAAACTGAAATGTGTGAGGATGAAATTCCCCTATACCCTGGGCTCTATCCTAAGTACCCTACAATTCACTACCATGCTGGTATGGATAATCTTTCCCCAGAGTTCCACTACAACATAAATTTCCTTTAGTGGCAGTATTTTAGTGGCGGTTTACAAAATCACCGCTAAACCTTTCGTTAAAAAGGTTAAGCGGTAGTTTCTTAAAAACCACTAGGAAACCCATTTATTTTTTTACAACGGAGAAACTCCCCCCCACCCACCCGAACAGACACTCTTCTCCCCCTGACCTCGTGATGCTTCTCCCCCCGATGAGCCCCAACCCTAGCTCTGCGCCCCTCTCGTGCCACCAGTAACATCACCGCCAGTCGCAATTGACCCCCATTCTCCCCCGACACCCGCGACACTAGCTTCTTTCCCGACCTCATCGAGTTCCTACCCTAGTTCAGCTCCCCTCCCCTACCACCGGTGGTTTGGTCGTATTTAGGTATGTTTTTGTGTGTAGTGGTTAGAGGAATCTTTTGGAGGAAAAATGCATAAGGTTATATGTAGTTTCATTATTTTTGAGTCATTTCCATAATTTATTTTGGTTTATCATCAAATTTGGATGAATTAACTTAATGGATTGACATCGTGTATTTGGGTTTTGGTTGGAAATGAGCTTAGAGGTGTTCCAAGAGTGATCCATACCCCATTGCTTGAAGTTACAGGGAGGATACATAACTTCCCTAAAGTATGACTAATTAGATTAATATGGATTAATTCTCCTAATTAATTATTATTGCTTTATAATATATATTGTAATTTTATGAGTTTGGGGATTGAGATGGTGTTGTTTCCTAGAGATGGATTTGATGAGGATGGAATTAGATTTCTTAATGGGATAACTCTATGGTAAAGGTAGTTTATGACTAATATTACCATAGGATATGGTTATGTGTTTATTATGTGGATTGAAATTTCATGTAGGTGGGTATGTGACATGAATGGGATCCATGAGTTATTTACCTTATGAGACATGTGGATAGAGATTCTTGTTGGGTTCATAGAATTCCCTTTAGTATGATGCATTGATTATAAAACCATTTATGGCTATGTTATATATGTGAGAGGCTTAACTATAGGGAAATTAAAACCCCAATAGGGTGTCCATCATGTATTTATGGGTCAAGTTATCTTAAAAGGTATTTTTTTAGGTAATTGAATCTATCCTAAAGAAATTTCTATGGGTGAGGCCATGGGATGGTGTGGTAATGGTCATCTATGGTATGATAATCTATGAGAATATATGAATGACCCAGTATGGAACCAATTTAGGTTCTTTTTCTTGATTAGCAATCAATATGGACTATATTGATAATGATAGGTTCTCTAAACCTTATGAGTTGGGAATGTATCCCTCAAAAGACATTTATCCCATAGGTAAGGGTGAGATACCTAAGTAATGGAACCATAAGCGGTGTCTTTATTATCCACGTTAATCAATTTGCACAATATCAATAAAACTTAAAAAGTAGATTCATCATGTCAATAACAACTTACCAATCACACTGAACCCACACTAATGATAGTAAGGGAATAACTAATTACTCCTCTAAATTTTTATTCTTATTAGTGGTCTAATTCTACTAAATTCAGTTCTTGATATCCCTTTTTATAAACCCAATTCAATATGACATCTTTGATTCCCTTAGTTAAGTCTTTTAAACCTCTTTTTATTCTAGAATAATCCCTTTTTTATGTAATTATAGGTTCAATAAGTGACTTTACTTCAGCATGAAACTTCTAGGTTAAGTTTTGAAGAAAATAAAATGGTTTATTAACACCACTTTCTGAGTCATGATCATCCATGACACGTTTTGATCATATTTTATATCAAATGAGACTTGAAGTAATTAATATATCAGTTATTTCATGCATTTTTTGGATTTAATAAGATCTTCCTATAGCTGAATAACATGTAATTTATTAGCACATCCACCCCATGGATCATATCTCCCTATAAATATTGGGCCACTTCAAACAATTGTTATAATTATTTAATTTAATGGGTGAGGGGAACCTCCAACTTTATTAAGTTGATTAATGTGTTTGGACTTTGTTCACTCACCCTAATCTCACAATTTAATTCATATCCTTTATGGTGGAACTACTTTATATGACACCACTAGTGGGTGATTTACCATATGTATTGATATAGGAAAAACTTATGTAACATATTTATATATTTTTTCAACTATTATATATGAATCTATTTCTATAATTAGTAATAGTTATGTGTTTTAATTTTTTTTAATATTGTGTAGGCACATTGTGATATACATGGATAAAAGCTGGATCACTTTACCGAGGAACGCACCTCAGTATATTAAGGGTTTGAATGAGTTTTTAGATTTTGAAATTTCCAATCGATCCGTTGAAGGGAGAATAAGATTTCCATGTCATAAATGTAAATTTAGAATATGGTTGAAGAGAGATGAATTTTATGAACATTTAATATTGAAGCAATTCCCTGGTCAATAATTTCATTGGATTTGGCATAGAGAATAGAATGTTATAGAAAGGTTGAGCACTGATTTCAATCCACAGAATGACCTCCCAACTTCATCGACAATGGAACATGAAATGAAAAACCTTATAAAAGATGCATCTGGCACTGCAAGAGACCACCATCAACATCAAAACATATCAGAAAAACCAGATGAGGGTGATACAAATTGAAATGAGACATGTAACGCCCTAACCCCAGTTACCTAGAGTCGGTGCATTATTACGTAACATTGGCATGATCACAAAGATCAAGTCTCGAAAGACCGATTAGTTTAGTAGCCTTGAAACACTAGATACATTCATAAGTTTTAGATTACATCATAAAGTAATACAAAATTAAAACAACATCTTGTCTTCATATCCCATCATATTATCCCTTCTGGTCATTCATAAAATACTTCTTCACATCCTGGAAAAATTAAAACATTGAAAGGGGTGATCTCAGATGCTCGGTAAGGATAACAATATAGAAGAAGCTTTCATAAATAAACATAAACATTTAAGGCAATGTATAACTAAAACAAAAGCCTTTTAAACTTGAACTTCAGCATAAAATGGAAAACGTAAAATGAAATAATGCCATTTACTTATTCACATGGATATTCTACTAGTCAAATAATCACATGCAATATCAATAACCACTTTCATAATGATGGAATGAATAATGTAAGACTATCATAACCACGTAGACAAGGCCTCATGCCAAGACTACAAATAAGATTTTGTCAAGGCCTCATGCCAAGACACTAGTTTGTCTCATGAGACATACTGATGCATCAAGGAGCTATAGAGGGCTCCACCCGTCACTTATTAAGTCCAATGAATTCCTCATATGAACAGGTTTAAACATATCATAAACCATAACATAATCGTATCACATAAAACATGCATAAAGAAAACATAACATTTCAACATTTCAATCAAAAGATATCAATAAAACACATTGATATAATAAAAACATTATCAAAACCATTTTCAATACCAAAATAAAAGAAAAATAAAACTTGGTATTTGTTTTTCATTTAAAAAAAAGTTACGGCTTGTAGAGGAAGCCAAAACTCAAATAATGGTCACGGCGGCGGAGAAGTCATTGTCGCCGCATACGTATGAAAAGAAATACATTCCTTTTTGTAGTTTATTAAAACGAATAGTATAAAAATATTACTTTTGAATAAACGTAAAATTCAAAGGGGTTTATACACCGTATAGAAGAAATTTGTGTATAAAACAAAATATGCCTCAATGAATGGATATTGAGACGAAGTCCCTTACAAAGATAATTTTTTTAAATAAAATAGATCTGTTATGTGTATTCACAATAAGTACAAATAAAGAAAGTAAAAATACAAGATATTACATAATAATATCATGACATAATTTCAATGTAGGAGATTAACCCAAAGAACGGAAATTGGGTTAAGAAGTTCCCTTACCTTGTGTCTGGCTTGACTCGATCATTATTTAACCTCTTGAATAATAAACTAGAGTGAATTTTTACTTTCTTAAAAACCTTTTTAAAGTTAATTATTCCTTTTATATCACTTATTACCATGTTATGAACATTATTTAATTATTTATGTTAATAACGGTCATTTTGTCGATCTTTGGTACTTGAGTCAAAAATAAACTTCTTATACTTACAAGTTGTTCACGTGGTAAAATATCCATTATATCCAGAATTATATTCATGATGTAGATATCATAAATATCATATATATAAATTATATACATTCATTAATATTATTATTTAACATTTAGAGGTAAGAAATGAAATGCACCATTCATGGAGACGGTAAGTCGTACGTACGCATGAACGCTACATTCATTTCTATTTCGTATTTAATGGAATGAAATCATAATGATATAAATGTGTATTATAATTCCAGTATAATATCATATATAATATCATTTACTCCATCCTTTATACGTCCCACATACGGCATTAACGATTCAAATCACTTTGAGGGGGCGGTAGTCCACACTTCCTAAAATGAAATTATCGCATTTACCCATAATGGAAATCATAAATTTATGCCATAAATGAGAAATAAAGAAGCATAAGGAAAACATAAAAATAATATATATATCATATATAAATATATTGAAATCTTAATGGCCACCATGAGAGGTGTTAAAAGAATATTGAACAATCATCGTTTCGTGAGGCAGAAATTCGCCAACCACAGAAACAGTATGTTCTTTAACCATTAGACGAAGGTGTGTGTAAGTGTAAATCAAATACTTCTAATAAAAACATCCTAGTATATTGAATATACTGGTGTTGTTACAAAATAAAGTAATAAAAAGAGTTTAAGGGGTTGGAGAAACAAAATAAAACAAAATAACATAAGAGAAGACATTACCTTAAAATTGGGTAACTCTTTTTTGATTTGAGCCAAAGGATTCCTTGGGAATAATTATTCCCAAAGTGAGGCTTCTAGGAGTAAGAGAGGGAAGTTGAGAGATTATTTGGGCAAGGTTTGGCCGAGCCAAATGGCTTGAAGTTGTGAATAAGGTGGTAGTGGTGGGGGCCTTTTATAAGAGGAGAGGAGGGGCACTCTTGGAAAGTAATGAAATGTTACATTATAATGAAGTTCTTTTCGAATTTCAAAGGTCCCACAATTATATATTTAGAGTCTAAGGTGATAAGGGTTCTAAATATACCCATCCAATAGGTTTTTTACAAGTGTAAGTCTTAGAGTTTACATTATCTTTTCATTTTATTTAAAGCGTTAAATTAATGAGGTAATCGTTGCATCATCATGGTGTCATAAAAGATTTAATTTATTTAATGTAAAAAAATTATAAAAAAGTTACCATGATTTAGAAAATATTTTTAGATTTCTAATTAATATTTATAGTCAAAATGTTAACTTATATAACCCCATGTAATAATTGTTTTAGTAAAAAAACACATGTTTGGGACAATTTTATTTTTACTTTAAATAAAAAAGTTATTAATGTCATCTTCTTACCCAAGTGACTCCCTGGGGTCCCCAAGTTGACCCATGGATTGTATTGGTTGGCCATGACTCATCCAATAAGTGTAGGAAAAGTGTAAAGATATTTTTATATTTTTATAATAACATTTTTACCTTAAATTTCACTAATTACCTTTAATCACGATTAATTAAACTTAAGAGTTACTATTCACCAAAAAATTATTTTAATCCCATTGAACCAAATTTTACTTCCTAATGAAAACCATTTATATCGGATTTTTGAAAATCAAATCACAGAAGTGGTAATGTTTCATTTAAACGAAAAATCAGTTTTTTAACTACCACTTAGTGGTTTCACTATTCATAAAAATTGATGTTTTTCAGAACAATGCCAAAATTTTACCCTAAGCTATAATTGATATTCCGAATTCAATGATGATTTCTATTTTACAAAATTCCAAACATATAAGTTGCATTAATTAATTTTATAATTAATTCCCGCTATCACAACAAATAGCATGTTTTTAAGAAACAATATATATCAAATGATTGACAATTGTTTATGTCCAATTTCAAAGTGATATTAATTCTAATAAACACCATTGGATAAAATGGTAAAAATATATTCTAATTATACTTTAAAACCACTCAATATTATAATTTATCACTATAAATTATTTTGATTAAAAAAGTTGTTTTTAAGTATTTTTCATTATTCATAAAAAAAATTGGATGTTCTCAGAAAAATACCAAAAATTCAACTTAGGATAATTTCGATATTAAGAATCCAAAGATGAAGTCCATTTTGAAAGATAAAATTTATAAAATTTTAAAAAGTAGGTATTACTATTCATAACGGCTACTTTTAATGGTTGTGGTGTGTGTTAGAACTCATTGTTGCGTAAAACACACGATACTATATTATTCAAAGAGAAGCGTATCGTGGAAGCTTGGTGTGTTACAAGACAAGTGATGTTTCTGAGACTGTAGGAAAACCATATCTAGATTGTAACATATCATTGGATCGTCCTATTGATTCTGTGGAGACAAATGTAAGAGAAAAATTCACCGAGGAAAATGTTTTCCATGATTTAGTTGATGATGTAAATCAAGAGTTTTATAGTGGATGTTTGAAATATTCAAAATTTTCTCTTATTCTGAAGTTGTACCATATCAAATGTCTATGTGGAATTACAATTATGGAAATTTCCATGATGTTGGAATTGTTGCGTGATGAATTTCCTGAAGCAAACATCCCCGAGTCTTTTTATGATATTAAAAAAAGTTGTGAATAGGCTTGGTTTGAATTATACAAAAATAAATGTGTGTCCCAAAGATTATATGATTTAATTTTTTTTCGGCATACTTTCTTTGAAATATATGTTCTAAACTTAATTTTATTTGATTAAATGACATGAATGCCAAGGAGGAAGCGAAACACTGTTCCATCCACTACTACGACAGATGACAATCAATCTGTCTCCCTCCCTACGGCATCTGAGCCACCATCTATCTGCCCACCTACACCATCTCACCATGCACCATCTCTCACACCCTCTGCGAGTGTCCCTTCAGAAGCTGAGTCGTCGACTCCCCCTTCAGCATCCTCATCAGTCGGGCAGCGGTGTGCCACTTCTAGTTCATCACGGACATACTGTTGGGTCACTATTATAGGTACAAATTTTAATATAAATAAAATTATTTCACTTTTTTTAGACTAAATTTTTGTTCATTAAAGATGAAAAAAATGCAACTGTGGAGAAAAATATAAAAAGTTCAGATATGTGTAATATGAATGGAGAGAAGATAGTTGTCCCATTCGATTCATATGGGGTCTCTACAGATGATGCCATAGGATTACTTGGCCAAATTCTAGGCCAGCTGGTAGAGGTGCCCATTTCCCTTCCTATTTCTTATGATGATTGGATACATATACCTCCAAGTTGGAAAAATGATGTCTTTTATTCCCAAATAAATTTAATTTTAATACATTATGGTGTAATTGGATGTCATGTTATTAATATGTTCAAAATGAATTTCTATATACAGATGTTTTTCCACTTTACAGTTGCTGAAGTGATAGCACGAAAGTGCACGTTGAAAAATCTTGGAAAGAAATGGAAAGACTTAAAATGGAGATTGTGGGGTGATTTCAACGATACTTCATTGATTTTCCAACAAATGTATGAGAAGCTACCCAATGGGGTACCAAAAGAACAGTGGAAAGTTTTTCTTGACAGACATCATGATGTGAAGCAGATGTTTTTTAAATATATATTTTTATATTAACCTAATTTTACATATATATATGTATATGAAGATAATATTACATTGAATACATTACTATTAAATTTTATTTTATTTATTTCAGGATCTCTCAAGAAAGAATGCATCAAGCTGGGCAAAGCAAGTCATCCGTCACACTATGGGGTCAAAAATATTTTCTAGAAGCTGATCGTCTCTTGTAAACTTTTCATTAGTTTAAATATTTATAAGAAAATATTATCTATTTAATATATTAAATTTTTGATTTATCTTTGTTTAATTCATTCATAGAGTTTAGGTCACTAAGCATCCTGAACTGAAGTGTGGTTGGATGTTCAAAAAAATCTGATGGAAGATTTGTTAATGAGCCTGCCAAAGAAGTTGGGGTATGAACTCATTTTTTTCATTATAATAACTTTTATATCTATTTTTAATATGATAATATATATTGATATTTTATTTATACTTAAAAATTAAAGAACTATGGGATGCCAATCCTGAGAAGACCTACTCAGTATCCCAGGATGACCCAGTTGCTAAAGTCCATGGGAAGGAGAATCCTGGTAGAGTGTGTGGGATGGCTTTGGGACATGTACCATATGAGGTTTTTATAGCCCACTGAGGATTGCAGCTGCATCTACTTTTGGTTGTAGTCAGCCCATACCTGGAGATTCTAAGAAAGAGATTGTTTCTCTATGAAAAATAGTTCATGGACAGGGGGATCAGATATCCGCTTTGCAGAAAGTGTTGACTAATATACATTAGCAGATTAGCAGATATGCCTCTGGTGGTACTGTATCAACTGGTGGTGAGCAGGTAAATCAAAAAAATTCAAAATCATTTAATTTGAAATCTTTTATTGGTTTTATGTTTAAATATAAATATGAAACACTATTTAATTTTCAATATAATTTTCTTACAGGTTATAGCTGGAAGTGGAGATGGATGTGGAGAGGGTGACGATATGTGTTCATCATCAGACAGTGATTAGTTGTATTGTTGATATGTTGGAGGTGTAGAGGGTGACAATATGTGTTCATCATCGGTTTGTACATGTATCATGTGTGGCACATAGTTTCCACCAATCATTTTCATGACCTAACATTTTCTTTATTTTTCGTGTTTCCTTTTATGTATTTTATTGATTTCTGATGTTTCCTTTTATGTCTTGATTTATTGATTGTGGTGTGCATATTTAGGACACAATAGCCGACATCAGTCCCCTACCAAAGCATTAACAGATCCAACCATTCTCTTTCCAACAACTTTACCATAGTTAAGAATAGGGAAAAATTAGTAATGAAAGGATTGAGGAATGTCATCGTATGCATATTATATATTGTTTTCTCATATATCTTAATTATGTGGTTGTATATCAAAAAAAAGTATGGTTATGCGGGTAACCATGAAAGGGTTGAGGAATGTCATTGTAATTCAGTGTTCATGGGATGAGAAACACTCTGAGTGGTTTTGGTATTTAGTTCAGGGGAGAGGGTAGGGTCAATTTAGTACCTTGAGAACTATATGTACGTACTGATACTCCTAGTGTTATGTTATGGTGACCTTGTTAATGAATATTGATATCTTTTAATTCATCCATAGTTTGTTTTTATTTCTAAAATTGATTCATATTTAGTCCCTTGAGAAATGTATGTGGTATAAGATGTTATGAGGTACCTGCACATTCGGATGGGTCCATGACACATTAGCCTTCCTTATTTCATATAGATATGTTGTGTAGTGTTGATGAACATTAAAAATGATCACTCTTATGATATGATTGGGTAGTAGATGAAGGTGTGAAGTTTCATGACATCTTGTCTCGTATATGAGTGTTGAACATGGAATAGTGTAATTATTTAGCGAACACAGGGTTATTAGATATTTTTTATTGTATGATGTGGGAACTGATTATGTGACTGATGATTTTAACATGAAAGAAAGTATATGAGTGTATTGTATTGATTAGTGATGTCTTCAGTGGTAATACAAAAATTATTTGATATTAGAAACCAATATATTTTTTTAAACTACTAATGAAGTTGGATAGAATTCATAGTGTAATTTAATACTGAAATCACATGGTAGTGATAGTGATCACTAGATTTTGGCTTGTTTACTCTAATACTACGCTTGTGACAATGACATTTTTTATTTTTCTGAATATTGGTTATGTTGATTATGTAATTATTAATGTCTTTAAAGTGAGGCTCACAGGGTGGGTATTTTTCAATGCATCAAGAAAGGCCTCAGGCATATCAGTATTAAGATGATTTTTTTATTTATGGATAATAGTACAAAGGATCAATGGTGTTGAAATTGTATAGTGTAAATCCACCATTATTATATTTTCTATTCCAAACCTTCATTGACTGAAATATATAGATTATCTGATATTTTAGATTTGAAGAATATAGACTGACAATGGTTGTGGTTCCATATTGGTACATTGATACACGAAGCCTATATGCATGGAAATATCTTCTCTATGGGAGAGGAAAACATTCTTGTATTAGATTTATATTAAATAGATGTTCTGGTTATTCAACTACTAATGTATGGGAATTTGATACATGGATGGATATTAGACAAGTTTATGGGTGTTAGTATTCATATTAAGTTAGAAGACCTATTAAATAGATAATGTATGTTTTTTTGGTTGTGTCGAAATTTTAAGATTATAACTTGGATTAATAGGGTTGAAAGGTTGTTATTTCTCACATGTAGTGGTATGATTTAGATTATTCTTGTATAATTTTGGTGTATGACATTGGATGTTTTAGAATCCCTGAATTTAACTAGGGATAGGTAATCATTGTAGAGATGATGGTTATAATTTTTTTGTGGTTCTCAAGTCATCATATCATCCAGGGTTCATTGGAAAAGTTTGGTATTGGATAAAACATTTAATACATGATTGAGTACCATAACTTGAATAAAGATCTATAAGTTTAATATGGTAAATGACTAGAATATGTGTTGGACCAAAGCATGAGGCATCTGGGTGGATGGGTTGTTTCACTATTTCAAGTGAAGTATATGAGAGATCATTTTCAATGGGAGATATAGATCGATTTCATGTATCATATTTCATTGATCAATGCAGTTCAACAGTGATGAACAAAAACAATTTTTATGGATGATAAGTGGTATGGTGGGGTGGTTATAACACCTCACACCAATGTGTGTCAGTGGAGTTACATAAATATCAGTTTCCAATGATGTTAGAACTAGAGATGATTTTAATTTTTTTAGTTCTATTGATAATTTCTATTATACGTACATTTGAAATAATTTAGAGGATTTTTGTGAGGTTTTATCGTGGTTAGTGGGGAATTAGGGAATGTTTAGGTGGATAGTTCTGGGATTCATCCTCTAGTTCAGGTTGGAAATCATTTGTAGGTCAAATACAATACAATTTATTGGGGAACATTACAATAATTTTTGGGTTATATTATATCAATATCTTATATATGTTGGTGGTTACAAAATATCTTTTAGGCAAAATGTAGTGTGAAGGAATATGTGAGACTATATTTTTTAGAGTCTAGAGAACCATGGCATAGAGAAATGATTTGGGGGTGGTTATGGTTTTTTAAGAGAAACATGAGGGCTATATAAGAGTAAATCATAGGGCAATGTGAGATTAAATCATTATTCAATAGATCATTATGAAACAACACATAAGGGATGTATTATGGTTGATAATTCAAAGGGAAATATCACTCCCATATAAAGGGATCCCACATTGTAATTCCCCAACCAATGGGATAGTGTTGTGTCTTAATGGGAAGGACCACATCATAGTGTGATGTCGGATAGATGGGTTTAATTTTAAGATTTTACCATGATGATGGGTCCCACATCATGACTACATGGGCTACTCTATGAGGGTGACCCTGGTAGGGTAGGTGTGTTTTAACCCTTATGGTTACGCTATAACTTATTTTTTATATTTTTTTTAAGTATTTTGTTTACATATAACACAAGCCCATATTAAATGTGATTGAACATTTTTTCTTACTAGTGGAATGACCACCTTTCCCCTCTGCCCTTATTTTCACTTTTCCAAAGAAAATATCTACAATTGTTTCTATGATTAAAGGACAATTTATTCTAGTGGTTCATTAAAGGGGGGTTTGACCTATCAAATTATAGATTGATAAACAAAATAGGATCTTAAAATGGGGTTTCATTGAGGGGAAAACATGCATTGAGGAACATGTGCTAACCTAGGACAAAATAGAATTCCACTTCAAGGAACTCATTAAGGAAAATTCGGATATATAGGTTACCTCTATTTAATGGTGTATGGGAGTGTGTACCCATTAGGTTTGATCATGAAGATATGACAAGACATGATTAAATGGTATTCTTGTAATTGTTTTTTTAGGGCACTAGTACAAAAGCTGCAGAAGCTGCTGTTTTTGTTTGGTAAAAGTGGTTTTAGTGGCATTTTAAACCACCGCTATATGTCAGCATTTTTCAATTAGTAGTGGTTATAACCACCGCTAAATGTCATCATTTTTCTATTCATGGCTGTTATAACTGCTCCTATGGTGTTAATTTTCATGGCTATTTTAACCGCTGCTACAGTGGACCATCTTATGCATGAAGTTCGCAGTGGTTATGATGCTTTTAGTGGTGGATTTCTTGGCCAGGGGCTTACATTTTTTTTGTTTTGGTTAAAGCTACCGCTAAAAAAATTAATCCCCTGGCCAGAAAAAACCGCTGCTAAAAGAATCATAATCACCGAGAAATGCGCTATCTACGACAATTTCTAAAAACCGCCGTGAAACGTCTATAACCACCAGTAGTAGTGTCCGGACACACAATGTAGCGGTTGTTTTCAAAAACCGCTATAGAAGCATATAGTAGTGGTTTAAACCGCTCCTATACCCAAAAAACCACCGCGGATGGAGAATTTTCTTGTATTGTTCCACATCCACCGCCCCTACCAGTATAACCCATGGAGCTCCAATTACGTAGCTGATATGAAGAAACTAACCTCCTACCTATACTCAGTAACTACTTCTGACCTCAATCAGTTCCCATTTGTTGATGGTTTTTATAGATCCTCTGTATATGTACCAACTTGTCGCATGAATGGAACTCGACAAGTGGTTTAGGACACTAAAACCACATGTTCCCTGGCCAACCACACTAGTAACAGAACACCTGATCACCACCTTGAGAGACTGGACCTCTCTTCAGACAAACCTTAGTACTTTCACCCTACAAAAAATTCCCAAAAAGATTCTTCTTACTCTCAAAATTTGCAGAAGTTTTCCACATGGATGGTACCATAATTCCACCACCTGAAGCTCCCTTCAGGTTCCCTTAAAAAATAAGGCTCTGGTCCACTACCTGTGAAAACATCTTCATGTTAGAAACCAGTCTGGGTTGACTCTGAACTGGTCACTCGGTCTTCTCCACGACAAGTCCCGAGAGGCATTCCTGATCCTCTCAAGATGGTGACATGTGTCGAGGGCATTAGTTATAATGACAAGGGAATAATTTCTCCCAAATATAATCAATAACTAAGTAGTATAAAGAAATGGACATCCCAATATACATTTATATAAAAGTGAACTGGATATTATTTATACAAAAAACTTAAAGTACAACAAAACAATAAACCAACCAACCAAACCTAATGAAAAAACTAACACCATGTGACCCCACTAGTCACTCTCCAACACAATGAATACTCATCGCCCAAAGCAACTGAACTCAAACTGAATCCTTTACAAGGGATAAAAACAAAATAAAACTATAGGCGTGAGCATTAAAACTCATTAGCTTAGCCCAGTAATCTATTACCAATTCACATCATTTAAAATAAAGGAAAAATAAATTTCAAGTTTTATGTAAAATATATAAAAATATGTTTTCTAAATGATGTTCCACGTATTAAAATTACCAAAAAAAACCTTACAAGTTTTATAAAATAGAATTCTAGTAAAAAAAATTCAAATAGGTGAAACTTTAAAATGATAATAGTTTTCAAGGGAACTGCTTTAATTAATGTAAAATTTTAAATAAAAAAACACATACTAATGAATTTACCAACTATACACACCTTATGCTGATGGTGAGTCAAAAATATCAAATGAGCACAAGTCATGGGAACACCCCTAGGCACTAGTTAGTTGTGAGCCCCCGGTACCTTGTATCTCTTTGAAAGTAACCACAATCGATATCTATTCTCATGAACATGAGCCAATGGTAGGATAATCACAAATAAACTAGTGGTCCCCAAAATCATCATCATCATATTTTATTTATTGTTTTCATTGTCAAAAATTCTATGTGAAATGGGGAAAAACCCTTCCCGATCACTAGTATTCTAGTACACGTTCGCCCACCTAGATACCAGGGTTTTCCCTTTTTTTAAAACTAGTTACACATATATAAAATACCATTTTATCATGAATATTACATTTAAAAATCATAAACACATAAAACATCCCACATACATGTCTCACATTTTATTAGTGGGTCAATAAACCACCTATATTATCATAAAATGTTTCAAGAGGTATAACAGGACCTTGCACATAAAATCCATTTGAAAAAGCTCTTTTAAGGCCAAACACCCACCAATAACATATCAAAAAATATTTTTAATCCCTAACACAATTTAATAAATAAATTATATAGAACATAAAATGGATCCAAATGATACAACATGAAATACATAAAGAAACCATTTTTTACAAGAAAATTTCCAAATGGGCCTTTAAGCATTTCTCAAAACTGAAATTTTCCAAAGGTAAAAATTTCACTTTTAATAAGGAGGTGTTTAAACATCATGTATATTATAAAAACAATTTCACAAATCTCTTAAAATATTATGGTTACACATCCAAATAATTACCATTTTTATAAGGATGCCAAATGGGCCATTTTCTGAAACTTGGTCCAAAACATGTTTACCACCAAAAACACTTTTGTTTATAAATAAATAACTAATTTGGAAAGTCATAAAAGGACCCCAAAATAAAAAATTTCATGTTAAAAATGTATTTTTAAATCCAAAAAAATCTTTTTAAATCACACTAAGCACATAAAAGCCAGCCGAGAAATTTATTGAACACATGGCATCCACTTTTAAACAAACAACTTATTATAATCACTTAAAAAGGGATAAAATAACATTTTTATTCCATAAATTTATTCAAGATACTAAACCATGTTCAAAATACTATAAATATGGTGTGTAATCAAACATAACACTTAAGTAACAAAGTGGTGTACATGATTATAACAAAACAACACTACTTTTCAAAAAACTAGTCTAAAACAACCATTTTTCACACTAAGAAAATTATACACTGGATTAAAAACATAAATAAACATATATATAAGGTTAAAACATAAATATAATTATGAAAATTAAAATATAATGTTATGTTCATGGGATATCCTACTTCGAAACCATGGTAGAAAGAAAAACACACACCCGATGTCACCTTCTGTTGTTCCTAAACTCTATATCTATGATGACCAGCCCTAAAAAACCATAAACCCATCTAAAATCATGGTATAACATAACCCTAGTTTTTTCGGGACCAAGTTATAATAGGAAACCAAAATAAATTGGTATGATAATGAAGAGGTAGAAGAAAGGAGAAGGAATCTATCTTTAGAAACTATAGAACTCGTTATCTTCCATTATATCTGCACCTTTAGATGAAAGGCAATGGATTGGAAATTATTAGAGGGTATACTTAGCTCTGGAGAAACATGGAAATAATATTTTGAGAAAAAGTAGTAATAAATGAATGAGATGTGAAAGAAACAAATTACATTCTCAAATCTAGACGATTTGAGAAACCTTGAGAAATTTCTCCCTAATCCATGGCTGATTTGAGATACAAAGAGGGAAAATAGGATGTGTGGGTGAACCTAGGGTTATTGGGATTGGAGGGAGGTCGAATAACCAAAAAATATAAAAAAAATAAAGATATATGAAAGAAACAAAATATTTTTTTAAAAATGGAAATGGGCTCATGGGTTGGCCCAATACCTAAATACATAACCCAAATCCACTATTATTATGAATTAATAAGTGTTAAAAAAGGATATGGTGGTTTGTATAGGTTAGTGTAGGCCAAGTGGGAAGTGTAATGAGTGACAAATGTTGAAAAAGAAGGAGTTATAAAAGAAAAAAAATTAATCTGAAAATGAGCCCACGGTTGGCCCAAATCTTGAAGTAACCACCCATTTCTCCAAAAACACCCAAAAAATCTATGGGGAACCCATGATACGATGATTAGAAATATATTAAAGTTAAAAAATCAACATTAATATCACCCAAAACCCAAGAAAATGATCAGTATTTCCAATTAACCAGGTCACAACCATGACATGAAAAATCAAGTGTGACAATTCTCCCCACCATTAAAGCTTTCCTCCCCCGATAAGCCACAACACATTCTAGATAATTGATCAAAACCTAATGATTCATTATCAATATGGTCCATACTCTAAATCCAATGACACCTCATCCACCATTAATGGAACTTAAGCCTCTTAACTCAACCAAAACACTTACTCATATCCACTTCCCATGAATCAACTAGAAGATCGAGTAACTACCTCCACAACCAAACCAAGAACTATATTTTTGGGCCTTCTTCCACTGAACCCAATGATCACCCCAACCAAAGAGCACTCACAAAAACCAAATATTCTAGGAGGTTCTGCAATAGAACTCCCACCATTAAGAAATAATTATCACTGAACAAAATATTAAGAGGAAACTCTACGAGACCCGTAGTGGTTATCCCCACCATTAACATCCAATGATCAATGACCAAATGATAATTCCATAGGAACTAGGAATATGAATCTCCCACATAGGACCACTGAAAATCCCTTAAAACAACCTACCAATACATCTTAATAGTAACACAACATGAACATTTAAACCCCCAAATCCTGAATGGAGGGGACAAGAATTGGGAAAACACTCTTTACACGGATCCAAACCACCACCACATGGGGTGGGGAGGGAATGGGACCCAATAATTGGGCCACTAAAACCATAAAAGTAATAAAGTAACTACCTCACTACAATGGTAGAGGCACAAGTTTATAAATACTACCCACAATCTTGGGACTTCGGACTACGTGCCAGCTTTACTCTGAGACCTATTGCTAGAGATATGATGGATGAAGAATCTCCTACCTCATAGTTAGGATTTCATAATCCATAACTTGAAGTCTTACCCTCAGTTCCATAGGGTGACACATAACACTCCCAAGCTGAGAAAATAGATCAAGGAACATCATGAAAATTTGTTCCTCAAACAACACACTTTTACACAAACAATAACTTAGAGATACAGAACACTATTTTCTCTCCCTTAGAATGAGGAGCAGAATGGGAAAGGTATATAGAAAAACACATCAACCTCACAGAGAAAAACTACCCCAACCAAGAGGAAAAACATAGTGGAATGACATTTTAAATTGAGCCCAAAAAGCTCTCTATTCCAAGAAATGGGCTGAGGAATCATTAAAATATGTGGATTTAACATTTGGAATGAATCATTAGGTTGATCACATATAAATATTTCTAATAGACAACCATCCATGGCCACATCACAACATCCAACACGTCTTTATAAACCCACTGAACATTTCTCCAAAACTGAGCCACCGACAAGATCTCATATCAAGACACAACAATAGTATGACTTCAATATCGCAAGGAAGCATACTGAATAAACAACACTTCTAAGATATAGAAAAAAATCAGCCACCTAACCATCAGTTTATAACAAACACTACAATTTTTCAGCTTAAAACACTTTTTTAAAAACAATCCAACTTGGTGGATTTTTACATTCACCAATGGTGTTTTATTAAGTCTCACTCATATGCACATTTTTGTGCCTCCCCGATCACCCAACCACCATTATATACTGTCCATTCATCCATATATCCATAAAACCATGCATGTGAGAACCCATGAAAACACCGAAGGACAAAATAAAACAATAATCACTCCAAAAAGAATCATGTACCTTCCCAAGGCACATTAACCACTAAATAAGAAACCATTTTCAGATTTCAGAAAAGAAGTTACACTTCAATAAGAACCATTTGATTGAAAACACAATCCATTTCATTAAATAGAACTTCCAAAAACAACCATTTTATTCCAAATAGCCCTTTCCCAATTCCAAAAAATTCAACAAGGTCTCTTTTCATAATCCGACAACCAAAAAGGCCAAAACCCCTTTCCATAAAAACACCAGCCGCTCAAAACTAAATATCCAAAACCAATTCATCAGATTCAAACACTTTTCAACAGCCCAAAATACCCCATTTAAAACAAATTTTTGGAATTAATTTAAAATATTTCATGCTTTCCAAGCATTTCATTTCAAAAAAATCATAAGTTTAGATTAAATAAAATTCAATACCACTATATCATTTCCCCTTTATCCCCATGATTATTTTCACAAAACCCAACATTCCAAAACCTTTATCAAATTAGATTTTGAAAATCCATTTTACACTTTTCTACAACCAACCATTCTTTTGAAACCTATTCTCACAATTCTCACAAAAGGATTTTCAAAACAAAAAATCATAATTCAAGAATAGTCCAAGAGACCCACAAAAGTGAACTAGACTTGGTGTTTGAATTGACAGTATAGTTGGTGGCCACATGTCAAACTCACCACCAACACGTAGAAACTTCTTAGGACCATGCCCCAACTCCATATGGATTTCCAGGCCTTGAGAGCTCATAGAGACCATTAGTCTAACTCCCCTTATCATATCCCAACACCAAATAATCAATAAGAACCAAAGAAACTAATAAAATCTGACTTCCAATGGACACTGGAGGGTCAGAAAAAAAAAGAGTTTGCGACACTCTTCCCGAACCTACCCCACAAATACTGAAAATGCAACTCTATATACCTTTAAATCCATAAATAACAAAGGGAACTCTTACAATAATAGTACACTATGATCCAACCCCCTTTGATACCATTTTGTCATGAACCAGTCTGGGTTGACCTTAAACCGTTCACATGGGATACTCCACAACAGGTCTCGAGAGGTATTAATAATATTCCCAAGTTGGAAACAAGCGCTGGGGGCATCAGTTAGAGTGAAAAGGGAATTATTTCAACCAAATGTAATCAATAACTATGAAGTGGAAAGAAACAGACAACCCAACATAAATTTATATAAAATTGAACAGAACATTATTTATACAAAAAAGTGAAAGTACAACTAAAAAATACGACCAATAGACCAAACCTAAAGACCAATACTGACACCATGTGACCCCACTAGTCACTCTCCAACACAATGAATATTCATCTCCCAAAGTGACTGAACTCAATCTAAAAACAACAGAGGGGATAAAAATAGAAGAAAACTATAGGCATGAGTATTAAAACTTAGTAGTTTATCCTGATATTCTATTCCCAATGCAAATCCATTAAAATAAAATAAATAACTATTTCAAGGTTGAGATACAATATTTAAAAATAAGTTATTCAAATGAGGTTCCTTGTTATAAAATTTACCAAACAAAAACTTTCAATTTCTATAAACTGAATGCTAGAAACAATTTTTCAAAGATATGCAACTTCAAAATGTATATTTTTTTCAAGAGGGATTCTTTAAAGAATGTAAAATTTTAAATAAAAAAATACACACTACTGAATTTACCAACTAAACAAATTGTATTCTGATGGTGAGTACAAAATATCCAATGAACACAAGTCACCGGAACACCTCTAGGCACTAGTTAGTTGTGTTCCCCAAGTACCTCATATCACAATGAAAATAACCCCAATCAATATTCATTCTCATGCACACAAGAAACTAGTAAGAGATTCATCTATAACCTATTAGTCCCCAACATAATCATTATCATAGTTTAGTTAGTGTTTTCACTGTAAAACTTGCTACATGAAATGGGGACAAAACCTCTCTGGATTACTAGTAAACTAGTACATGTCCGCCCAGCTAGATATTTGGGTTTTCCCTTTTGTGCCCAAATAAGTTACACATATATAAAATACCATTTTCTCCAAAAAATGCCATTTAAAAATCATAAAAACATAAAATATCCAACACACATGTCTTGTATTTCTTTCATGGATCAATAAACCACCTACATTTTCATAAAATAACTTCATGAAGTATAATGAGGCCCTGTACATAAAATCCATTCAATAATTCTATTTTAAGGAAAAATACCCACCAATACCATATAAAACATGATTTTCAGCCCCCAAACCATTTAATAAATAAATATTAGGGACCATAAAATGTCCCTACAAGATATAATAAGAAATACACGTGCAAACCTTTTTTCACTAGAAGAATGACAAATTGGCCTTTAATAATTTCTCAAAAATAACATTTAACAAAGGTAAAGATTTCACTTTTAATATTGAGGTGTATACACACTATATAAAGTAGAGAAAAATTCATAAATACCTTAAAACATTAATGTTACACATCCAAAGCATTACCATTTTTATAAGGATTCCAAACGGGCCATTTTTCATCAACTTATGCCAAAACATGTTTACCACCAAAAACCCATTCATTTATAAAACCAAAAATAATTTGGAAAGCTATAAAAGGATACCAAAATACCATTTTCATGGCACAAATTTATTTATAAATCCAAATAAATCATTTTAAATCTCATTAAGCACATAAAATCCAACTCGGCTATTTACCGAACACATAACATACATTTCTAAATAAACAACTTATTTTAAGCACAAGAAATGGGATAAAATAGCATTTTCATGCCATAAATTTATTCAAGCTACGAAACCATGTTCAAAATACTATAAATCAGGTGCATAAGTAAACCGAAAATTTAAGTAAGAAAGTGATGTACATGTTTATAACAAAACAACATGAGTTTTCACAAAACAAGGCTTAAACAACTATTTTTCACACCAATAAAATTATCTAATGGGTCAAAAATAATAAAAAAACATGTATATAAGGTGAGAAAATAAATATAATTATGAAACTTAAATGACAAAGGTATGTAAAAGGGATATCCTACCACAAAACCATGGCCGAAAGAAAAGCCCACACCTGATATCACCTACTGTGGTTCCCAGGACTCAAGATCCAGGAAGAAAAGCCCTAAATAAACCAAAACCCCATAAAAATCATGGGATAACATAACCCTAGTTATTTCATGGACACATAATAAGAGTAAACCAAAATAAAGTGGAAGGATAAGGAAGAGAGAGAAGAAAGGAGAAGGAATCTCACTTTGGAAACTAGATAACTCTTCATCTTCCCTTATATATGCACCCTTAGAGGAAAGGTAATGGCATAGAACTTTTTGGAGAGGATAATTAGGTCTGGAATAAGTAGAGAAATAATATTTGGAGGAAAATAGTAATAAATTAATGAGATATGAATGACATAAATTACATTCTCAAATATAGATGATTTGAAAAACCATGAAAATTTCACCCTAATATGAGACCAATATGAGATCCAAAGATGGAAAATGGAATATGGCGGTGTGACTAGGGTTATTGGTCTCTGGGGAGAGGTGGAATCTACAAAAAAACTTATAAAAAATAATGAGATATGAAAGAAACAATTTTTTTTTAAACTAGAAATTGGATCACGGGCTGGTCCAATACCTCAATACATAACCCAAATCCACCGTGATTATAAATTAATAAGGCTTCCAAAAGGATATGGTGGTTCCAATAGGTTAGGGGAGGCCAAGTGGGAAGTAGAATATGTGAAAAATGTTTAAAAATTAAGTAGTTTTAAAATAATCAAAATTTGTTTTTAAATCTTTGAATGGGCTCATGGTTGGCCCATATCTTGAAATAACCACCCTTTTCTCCAAAAACTCACAAACAAGCTATTGGGAATCCATGGAAGGAAGATTAGACATATATGGTAGGTGAAAACTCAAAATCAATCTCACCCAAAACCCAAGAAAATTATTGTGATTTCCAACGAACCGTATCACAACCAAGACATGAAAAATTGGGTGTGACACTTCATATGGAAGATATTCAACTAGAAATAGATCTCATGTCTATGCCCATCCTGAAAACATATTTCGATAGTCACCAAATCTAATAAAAATTTAAGAGAAAATAATCATAGATCAGTGAAATATAATATCATAATCCATCATTTACGCAACCCCATGGGTCAAACTCATAAACTCTGCAGCCTTCTCCTACCTCAAGTTCATTGGGTAGTAGTGTTTCAGAAACTTTTCCTAAAAATAATTCCATAACATTCCTTCAGCCTGTTCTATCTAAACCATAATGACCCACTAACCCTTTTCCTGGATCCACAAAATATAGGCTAGTCACATAAATCACTTTTTAATGTGATTCTCCAGAAGATCGAGAATCATCTAGAAAGACTCTATGTAGATCATGCCTTCCTCTGGATCACCCTCTCTAGTAAAGGTTTGTGGGTCTTAAATCTGAAACTCTCTGGTCAACTCAAACATACTTGGTACAACTCACCCTGGTTCCTATTCCATAATCTTCATAAAATGAGAAATTTTATCATGGAACTTCACATCCCTATTATCTTAAAACACTAGATCTTATTGGTCAACAAATGGGGGAGCATTCTAGACAACGTCCCCTTGTCACCCAATCGGCACATGCCTTCGTGGTGGAATTTCTCTACAATTCCAAACACAGGCATTAGAACACAAACCATAAATATTCCATAAAATTAATGTAAGGCTCTCCATTATACATAAAATAATTATTTCATGTACACTATCCAAATGAGCCTTATCATACCCGGAACACTACCCTTGTCCATACCTACTAAGGGTTATGGCTAACATGAGTAGACTGACATAATCAGTTAAAACATAACATTGGTCATCATTTCAAAACTATTTCCATATCAAAACTTACTTCAATAACATTTTAATTTTCTCACACCCATTCATTAATAAAAAATTTGAAATCATTATTTAGCATTTTACTTCCCTTTTTACCCATTTTCATCATTTCATTTGACCCCATTTTCAACACTTTCAAGAAAATCAAATGCATCCAACACTTTATTTCCCACACACTCATCATGTGTGGGTGTCTACCATGATGCATGTAACTAAGGTACATAGGTTTCTAGAATGATTCATGAATGTGCAACCTCTTTTCATTATATCCATGAGGAAAATATCATAAAACTATATCATCACAGAAAATTGCACCCCCAATAGTGAAATATCATCAATTGTAACAACACACAACAAGAACAATAATTCCCACCCTAGGTGACTTGGAGTTTCACTCAAACATAGGTTACCTACTCTCAATCATAAGATCATTGGAAAGGCCTGAAACCTTCCTAACCTCATTTCTACTATTACCAAATAGTAATTCATATAAAAAACGATCTTTGATACCACATTATAACATCACCGACCTAGGACCCACTACACTGGTGCCCCGATCCGGGTCACCAGATGACCTCAAGCATGCCTCTGGTAGGCTAAAGGTTTCCAACTAGCAGTGAGGGTCTAAATTCATATGGAGATAATATACCCAATTTAACATAGTAATCCATAATTTAAAAATAAATAGAACAATAAAAATGGCATTGAATGACCATTGAACAAGCATAAATAACCATCGCCCAAAAACCGGCTATAAATCATAACCAACAGTAAATATGTGATTTCATGCTATATTGTCAAGTGAAGAAAACTCAAAATAAAGAAAAATACTGGAATCCACAAAATGGTCCTGACACCATGTATGGAATGTAACGTCCCAGACCCGAAATCCACTAAACCGGTGCTCCGAGCCGGGTGGTTACATGACCTTAAGCGCGCCTCCCCATACGCCAATGGTTGTCGACTAGTAGTGGGGGTCTATGTGGTCAAGTGGGGAGACTATACCCCCTTTTTATTAGAGTAAGTCACAACAGAAATAAACCAATAGCGGAAACAATAATCAACAAAAAAGGAACATGTATAACAACCATTTCCAACAATCAAATATGTCATGTCATACTATAAGTGCAAAAGTGGACAAAACCCCAAAATAAAGACAACGTATAAAATCCCCAAAATGGTCCAGACTCCAAGTCCGGATCCTCCACTAAGTGCTACCCATATCCACTCAACTATCTAGAAATGACCATTGCCCTTCTCCTATCCTACAAACATGAAGTCGGCTCGGGTACCCAATGGCGGCCCAAGCAGGGTGTGAGTATAACTCAGTAGGCCACCACCAATTGTGTCTACAAAATATCCAGTATGGACAGGTAGTGCATGCAAATGGAATATTAATGATAATTTCCAAGTAATTAATTAAGGTTCCATTAACAAGTTCAGATCCAAAGTCATTTCCATATCCATTGCCATTCATTACACACACAATATCACCATTTACCATTTCATCACATTTCCATGGGTTAATTACATACATTATGTTACATGGGTCTAAGGCCAACAATCACACGCAAGAGGGTAAACATGTCGTTATCCTATCCCACTAGGACTAACCCCTCATAGAAACCATAACCTCACCTCGAAGCCTCAATCCGGGTGGATGCAACCGTTAGGAGAATAGACCCTCAGTACCCTTTCCTAACCTGTGCATTTAGGGTGGATTTTAGAACCTCGGTCTTTACTCGACCCATGGGCGTAGATCCTCAAGTCATACCCCAATCTATGAATCCATGTGCACATGCTTATATATAAGTAACCATCAACCTTCCAAACCATTGCACTTCGGCAAACACTATTCACCATAACCCACATGGGAAACCACATCATGCCTTAACCCATTAACACATTACCATTTCACATTGTTTAGCCATTGAACCAATTCCCTTGTGTTATTCCTATCTCACTAAGCATTCAACATTAAACCCATAATCTATCCCATTATGGTCTTCAATCAGTTTACTCATTAACCAATTTAACCCATTAATCACTCCCATGAATCAACCATTTAACCAATTCCACTTTAACCCTTAGGTTATTGCCAAGTCTAGGTGCATCACCTATCTTCTATTCCAAGTTCAACCAATCATGCCAAAATATTTATCAGGGATCTACAATTCATTATAACAAGGTCACTTGTTTAATATCAATCCCTAAACCTGGGAAAAGCTGGTACATCCCATGGATAGCCCCAATTAGGTCAAGTCTATCCTAGTACATCCCACGGGGATCATGAGGATTCCCATTTTCTATTTTAAACACCATTGTTACCAAACATTCCAAGGTTATACAAAACATAACCAAATGAAAGCAAGAACACAATTAAACATGCACAAATACCCAAATAACTATGGGATATCACTTGTAGACCACCTACCTCAAAACCATGGTTGAACGCACTCTCAATCGTTTCCTTAGACCTCGATCCAACCAACCTTTGGAGATTCAACCTAAAACTCACCCAAAAGTTAGGGTTTTAGAGCTTCATAACGAGAGGGAGAGAAGATAAAAACCCTAAACCAAAAAGAGAAGCAAGGATGGGATTAGCCTTACCTGGAGCTTCGATCCGCAACCAACGACACCAAAAACACCTTATAATCGAAGGATATCGGTCTCTCGGAGCCTTTGGGAGATTAGGTTCATACCTATGGTGGAGAGGGAGAAAATGAGAGGAAATCCCAAGTGGGGTTTTAAATCCCGGAGTGGGAAACTTGTAATTTTTCCCACCTTTAAGTGGTTGCACGGTTTGTCCGCTTGGTTTGGAAAACTGTGCGCAAACCGTGCGCTTTCCACTGTCTAGAGGAGGAGGGATAACACGATTTAGCCACAAGGTTTGGAAAACTGTGTGCAAACCATGTGCATGATTATGCTCGGAGGAAGAAGGGTCACATGGTTTAGCCTGGGCAGGCCGAACGGGTTTCCTGGTCATGCGCAGGTCGTGTGCCCTGGCCTGTCTTTACCACATTTCCTTCTTCCATGCCCCAATCCCCCAGAACATCTCCAAGGCCTCTCACACATTCAAGAAACATCCCTTAAATCCCTAAACAAGGGATTCAACCAAAACATAGTGAAAACATACCTTTCCAAAAAACTGGGATCTTACAACCTCCCCAACTTATAATGGCTCGTCCTCGAGGCGAGCTTCCAAGCCTCATTGATCCCTCGAAGAGAAGAGTTCAGGACACTGAGCCCGCATATCTGATTCCCACTCCCAAGTTTCTTTCTGAACTTTCCCCTGCTTCCATAGTACTCGCACTAATGGAACAACCTTGCCTCACAAGACCTTTTCAATATGATCCACCACACAAACCAGATGCTCCTCAATGGACGCATCAGCCCCAAGCTCCACATCCTCAACATAAACCATGAGAGACAGGTCAGGGTGATACCGTCGAAGCTGCGACACATGAAACACATCATGCATCCCACCATACTGTTGTGGAAGAGCCAATTGGTAAGCCACCGGTGTGATCCACTCCACAATCTCAAAAGTTCCCACATACCTGGGTGCCAACTTACCCTGATTTTGTATCCGACGGTGACCCAACCTTGGTGACACCTGAAGAAACACTTTATCACCCACCCCAAACTCAATGGGTCTATGCCTTCGATCCGTATATGAATTCTACCTATTCTGAGTCGTATCCATCTGATTCCTGATCAACTTAACTCTCTCTGAATTATCCTGCATGAGACTTGGCCCCATCAACTCGGATTCACCAGCCTCTAGCCAATACAACGAAGATCTACATGGCCTCCCACAGAGTGCCTGAAACGGTGTCATCTGAATCGTATCCAGAAAGCCGTTGTTTTAGGAAAAATCAACTAATGATAGGTGTCTCTCTCAAGAACCACCAAATTCCAAGACACAATCTCTTAACATGTCTTCCAATACTTGGATTGTACGTTCTGACTGGTTGTCCGTCTGCGGGTGGAAATCTGTACTCAAAAACACCTATGTACCAAGTGCCTTCTGCAACCCATTGGCAACCTGAGCAGTGTCTGAGTAAATCTTAGTAGGCCACCACCAGTGGTTTCTAAAACATATACATTCTAAACGGATAGTGAACACAAGTATAAAATAAATTAAAAATAAATAAAGTATAGTTTTGGGTCTACTAGTCAACAATATTTACAAAAATATTAGTAACCATAGTTCCAAATTCATTATGTGCCTCTTCTTCATTAATTAATTCATTATCAACATGTAATCAGTGGGTTAAGAATTTACATCATTCAAAAAATGTTTTATGGCATTTATCATTCTATATAAGTTAATAATTCATGTCCCTATCTCACTAGGTATAATACTTTACAACATCACAATATCCTCACCTCAAAGCCTCAGAACTAGTGCATTTTGGGTGGAGTTAGAGCATCCTTCCAACTCAACACATGGAAGGAGACTAAATCCTTTGTACCTATGACGTAACAGTTCCAGAATCTTCCCAGAGATGCCCCATACCCAGTTGGTCACCTGGCCTCAAGTGCATTTCCCCAAACGCCAGAGGCTACTGACTAGAAATGAGGGCCTTGGTTATGATAGTGGGGAAAATAATCCATCATTGGCAGAGTAATATAAAGGAAGTAAACAAATGGAAGTAACAGAAGTAGTGATAATCATGAAAAAGTGAATAGTGGAAGACTAATAGTAATAATCTAGAGCACACACACACATATATATATAAGGATGGTGCATGATACATAAGTCTACGAAAGTAGACAAACACATCACAATGCTGGAATACTAATAGTAAAAAATCAAAGTACAAAAGAAAGACATATAAAAACTCCTCAGCATTGCAATCCTTAGCTTGGTCACATGCTCTCCAGCTCCAAAGTAGTCAAGTACCTAAAGTAGAAGGGAATTATCCCTTATCTATTCTGGAATCAATATAATTTGATTGGGCCCAAAAGAATGTCCCAAATAGGGTGTGAGACTAAATCCCAGTAGGCAACCACCACATGATTTGTGCCTAACTGTCAATAAATATATGGTAGGTAATAAGTAAAACAAAGCAATGAACAAGAAAGTAATCAGCGGTAAACAATCCATAGTTTTAATGCATTCAATTTCATATATCAGGAAACAACTAATCAAAGCAGGTAAACACAAATAGGTAACCCTCTGGGAAGTACTCATAGCCTATCCCCTTTGGTTAAAATTACATGGATATAACAAAGAATCTTTGAGGAAGCACTCACAGTGATTTACCCTTACAGTCTAATATAAATAAATAATCTCTAAGGAAGCCCTCAAAGTCAATGCCCCTTATTGAAAAAAGTGATTATAGAATCTCTGAGGAAGATCTCACAGTCAATTCCCCTTATAGTCAAAAGTTATTAACGACTCTTTAAGGAAGCTCTCACAGTCAATTCCCCTTATAGTCAACTACATCAGGTTCTCATGGCCCTATGTAAATAAATTTAGCATAGCAATGCAATACAGACAAGGTAACCCTCAAGAACTACTTGGTTAAACAGTCTATAGTATAACATCATGTCAAAATAAAATTTACACCATCCTACAAGACTAGGCATGGGAAAAACAACAAGGCAGCCCAACGGGCTAAACAAGACCAAACGGTCATAAACAGAACATGCATGAGCAATCACTTCAAATGCATGACAATCAACCCTATTCACATTCAATTAACCTCTACAAAATCACACAAGCATGGAATGAAATTAACAAGGCTAAAAAAGTAAACACGCAATACCCCATTCAAGGGTATTGGAAAAATTTGCACATATAACTCAAAGACATTCAACCGAAAGTCACAAACATTTAATCAAGGATAACTTCAGAAAGAGGAGGAATACTTAAATGAATCTCTAAAAGAATGAAGAGCTTACTAAGGCGATACCAACACAATCGAGTACGGTCGAATCAGAGATCAGATGCTCTGTCAGGGGCTCGGAGGAAGAACACGGTTGTATGGGTTCTCTTGGATGAAATAGGTCCAAAAAAAGGCCTTTTGGTGATTAGACAGGACCCTGGTGCATTTAAGGAAATAAAATACATGGTGTGTACTTACCATTTCTGTACTCCACTTTAAGTGGCCTATAGGTCACCCCCACATGGCTGTGTGTGTAGCCATTACACGACTAGCACACGGCTTCATGCAGCAACTGATTACACAACATGTACTCATAAAGTACACATTGTGTACTTCAAAAAAAATTCTAGAAATTCCTCTTTTTCTCAAAAAACACCAGAAAAGGAAAAATGTACCTGAAAAGAAGATTTGGGTTCATACAGTACCACACCTCAAGACATTGGCACATTATTATTCATCTATTTACCATACACAAACCATATCACAACCAAAAAACAACAATACATAGAACAATCATAATCTATAACAATCAACATGGGAATAATTTTATTCCATAACCCACTAACACGTTTTCCTTTTACATTATTTATCCCATTTAGCCAAATTCATATTCTCATGCCTAACTCACTAAGAATATTCAAAAATTCCCAAATATCAACTCATTTCACATATTCATCACTTACCATATGAAATCCCATTTAACATATTCCCATTTCACATACCATTATAAATTTAACATATTCACCATTTTATATGCACTAAATCTCTTAGTAATTTTTAACATAATTCAAAAGAAACAAGTCATGATCTCAATTAACCCAATTAACTCATTTACATGTCCAGCCAATAAACCCCTTAAGTCATTACCAAATATATACACACTAATAATATTCCATTTTCACTTCCATTAAACATACCAACATTCTCAATAAGGGATCTACATCATCAAACCATATCCCTTCACTTACATACACAATGTCTTGACCTAAGAATACCGGTGCTCCCCATGGGTGGCCCTAAATCGGTCAAATCATACTCGATACATCCCTTGGGGACCATGAGGGTTTTGACTCATTGTTTAGACACCTGTTTTACTAAAAATCTCAAAATTCATCAATAGAACCACAAGATATAACCAAGAACCAAACCAAACATGCAAAAATCTATAATGAAATTGTGGGATATAACTTGCATACTACCTACCTCTAATTCTTTGGCGAATGCACTCTGAAATGTGGTATTAAATACATATTGAACAACATATTAAATATTTAACCTATATCCCACTATAAAATAAGGGATTTAGAGATTCATAATAATATTTCCCAAGGTGAAAACCCTAATCTGGAAGCGATAAGAAAGGAGGAGATTAGACTAACCCGGAGCTTCGATATGCAAGTGATAGCGCTCAAAATGGCCTAGAGACAAAGGAGATCGGTCCTTTGGAGATATTGGGAGTTTTGTTTTTTCATAAGGTATATAGGAGAATAAATGGGAATAAAAATTGAGTGGGGAGCTAAAAATACCAAGGGGGGGAACTGGAAATTCCCACTTTTTAAAGGGAGCACTGTTTGGCCACATGGTTTTCCAAACCAAGCACCAATTGTGCGTCTACCTCTATCCAAGAGGAGTTAAGTCAAACGGTTATCTGGGGAGGTCTAAATGGTTTTAAAAAACCATGTTCAAAATGTGAAGAATTCCAATTTATCAATCCATACAGTTTGTCCCTCCCTTTACAAAGTTTTTACAAGCTATGCACAAACAATGAAACATTCACAAACTGGACTTATTCCCCTTTATTTCAGGACCCAATCCCCATGATCACCCCCGAGCTTCCTCACACACCTAGTGAACATTTAATTAACAAAAAAAGATATTGAAACAAAAATATAAACAAACACAAACCTCCACAAATCTAGGGATCTTACAAAGAGCATATAATTCCCCCAACATAGGTTCAAGCATAAACCATCCTAATTAAAAATGAAATTGTATGATAAAAAAATACATAATGTCATGAATTTCTTCATATGTTCTCTTAAACTCCTTGATTAATAGTTCTAGTGTGTTATCTCAAAAATATTTGTAACTAAATGAAACATATGGGCTGACATAGGTCGTTCTCTTGAGGAACTTTTCTAGTCAATCAATCACTACTTCTAATTCACTTTTTTTATATTTTTTATTTATGAAATAAAACTAAAATAAATTGAACTTTGAGAAATTATTATTGAAGATAATTATAATTAAATATTCAATGCATAATTTAGATAGAACTAATGAAGACAAAACGATGTTAGAAAGAAAGGAAATATTCCCGAGAGAATCACCCAGATTGAACCATCATTGTCTCATTATTAGTTTCAAATTTAATTAATAAACCCAACCCATTTTATGTGTGAATATCCCCTTATATATGTGGTTTTGAATATACAATGCTCTCAATGATCGTAGAGAGACCGCACATCCACCTCCTCGATCAAGGGAAAATATTATAGAAGAGAAATTTAAGCCTTCGATGGCAAGTGGAGACACAAAGGTGCCTTACCCACTAAGATCCCCCTTGACATAACTCTAATAAAATAAGAAACAATTAACATGAATGTGAAATGAATTGGGTTCAACATTGGATTGATCCCCCGAGAAGTTCCTCAGGTTAGTTACTCATGATCACGAGTATAAGAGATCGCAGTAGAGAGGGACGGGGTGGAAAACAAAAGATAAAAAAATGAGAATGAAATGAAGAAGAGAAAAAAAAAATATAATAAAAATGAATAATATTATACAAATGGAAATAAACTAAAAAAAATGGAAAATGGCCAAACAGAAGTTCCAATACTTTGAGAAGGGGTGAGGATACATATTTATAGGGAGATGAGGTGAAGAATTCACACTCAAAAAATGTAATCTGAACGTTTCCACGTCAATGTGCCACTAAATGACCTAATTTGTAGTAGTTGTATTCATAAATGTTGTTCCAAAATGTCTCCTCAATTTGTACTCAAAATTGAAGCTTCATCGGAAACTTCTAGAATGAGTTATGAATTTATCATTGGAGGTTTCATTTTCTGGACGAATATTCCAGGAAGGTTCCTCCAAAATTATAACATTCAATGGTAGAATTAATGAATTTCAAACTCATCCAAATTTGTTTTAGAGTTGACCCTATCTTTCCTCATACTATATAACATGGAATCACCTCAAATGGATGTGTGTAGGCCGAGTTTTAATTCCATTATGGTGGTAAGGTCCATGCTGTCCGCCCAGAAAAATCATAAACTTTATTGATTTTTTTAAGACCTTTAGATGGCTGAATCAGATCCTGTTCCAAAATAAGAAATTTTAGGAAATTAAATCAGGGTTCTAAAAAAATTTAATCACAAATTTGAACATATATTTTATTATAAATGAAAAAAATACCCCTGTGATAACAATTTTTTAAAATTGAAGAATTAGGTCATTTTTGCATTTAAGCTCAAATTACCACTAAAACCTAAAAACATGACAATTACCCATCCGAAAACACTATGATGGGATTATAATAAATGATTTATAGTATAAAATATATACAAATGTGAGCTTCATCACTCCCCCACATTTAAAAATTGGACTCCATGGAAATAATCTTATATCCAAATCAAAATCCACACAATAATAAAAAATGAGAAAATATTAATGATCTTATCCAAAATAGAACTCCATCATGTATCATCTATGAAAAAAATTATCTCTAATTTTCATTTATATCATTCAAATTTTTTCAACCTCATAAATTAATCCATGTCCCAATCACAACCTACCTCACGTTGAATTTTATGTCACTCTTTATTCAAGAGAAATTAAATTTGGAGTTATGCCCGTACCTGGAAATCACATGTATCACCATAGGTTTGTAAAAGTTCTCATCTATCCACATCATGAAACATGAAAATGAATTCAATAATGAGAAATTTAATTAATGGTTCAAATGATTTTGTGGTTTGGGTAGGTGGTAAAATGATTGAAATAAATCTTCAGGCTAGAAAGATGAGGTTGTACTTTTAAGTTCAATGCATGATTAATTCAAGTAAAAAAAGGAAATTACCCTCTCAATACCACTTGAAAATGTGAAAAACAACACCACACTATTTTTTGAGCTGTTACATGAGGTAATGGGTGATTATAATGAATTATATCATCTATGTTCTCCCCTTTTTTTCAAGGCTCCAAAAAGGCACAACTTTATTTTTTTTATTTTTTTTATTTTTCTATTTCATAGAGTATGAGCTGAAAATTAAATACAATTAATGAATGACAATTAATTACCTTGATTATTTAGTGTTATATGAGTCATAAAAGAATTTACAAGGATAAATTCAAGCTCATCTCCATTTTTTTCATTTTTTTGAAGGAGAAATGGATAAAACAAATAAAGCACAATGAAATGACGATACATGCCCAATTCTATTATTATCCACTTCCCAATGTACTCAAAAACACCTCGCACCACCCATAAATGATGCACATCCAAATGAACGCATGTGAAAGGACCTGCTTCAACACTCATACTTGAAATAACCATGCAAAAATACAAAAAGTGCGGGTAGGTATGGAAAAATTGGATTGTATTGTGGCTTAAACCTATAAGGCAATTCATGGAATCTCAAGGATTACATAGGATATCTGTAAAGATGGTTCTCAAGATAAAATTTTTCTATCCAAAGAGATGCCTTAATAATTTGAAATACATTCCATGAAATCCAAATCTTCAAAAGAGAATATTCACAAATTCTATTTCTCACACAAAATTAAAGTTTCCCTCAATAAAGTGTGGGTATTAGGAAGAATATGTTAATGTGGTTTAGAATACCTAACAATATTGGAAAAATATTTTGAGTCAGTGTTTCATGGGCATGGATTTCAAAAATCAAACAAACTCATAAAAATCATTGAAAACCCATTTCAAGGGAAAATAATTCATATCAAAAATCATTTAAAAACCATTATTTCAAAAATAATTTCAAGACTTTCAAAATCAATTGATGTGTAAAAAGTGATAAGAATATTCATTAAAGCTCAAAAATTCTAAAAATAGGATAAACAAAACTGAAAATCACACAAGGAGAACTATGAAGGTTGACACTCCCCATACATAAATTTTACTACCACTCATTTCAACTCAACAAAATATAAATATAAATGTAGAAAATCCAAGGGAAGGAAAGATACAACTTGACATTATTTTTGAATTTGATGCCTTGAGTTAAGATCCTAGAAGATACCACATTAAGACTACAAGAAAGTAATGAAAATACATAAGAAAAATAAATAAAAATAATGATAAAGGGAAAAGAAAAGAGATAATTCTTGGTTTAGACCCCCAAGCGGGTGTAAGGATTTTATTACCCCTAGTCAGGTAGTTTCAGTGGATTATCCCCAATCATAAAGTGGGTGTGGGTTTTTTGAGATGAGCAACCACATGTGACTTTTACTAATGTACATGAGTAAACACTGAAATTAGAGAACCTAAAAGATGATAAGAATGTTCCCAACCCATAATAAAGAATAAAGGGAGAAATTAAAGTCTAGAGTGGGAGGGAAAATAAGATAAGGGTGCTCCCTGTTGACTTCGGTGTTGTCCTCCTCCATATGGTATGAAAATTTTTGTTGAGGAGGTAGTTGCACCCCCATCTTCCCCCGCTCTTCTTCTTCAATAACCACCACTTGAGTGGTCTCTTAATTAATATCCAAGATCTGCCCCAATTTTTCTGTATTAGAAATTTCAAAGGAAGAGAGGTCAGAAAACAATTTATCTTGAATAAGATTAAAACATGAATAATTAATAAATAAATATTCCCTTTCAATTAATTTAGCTTGGTAATTGATCTCTTCAGGGATGACCATTGTAAACTTAATCTCAGCAGGTGCATCTTCTTCATTATCTTCCAAATCAAGAGAAAGGTAGATAGTGTATGATGTTTCATTATCAAGGATGGGAAGATCATGTTTCAATTTAACTTCAACAAAGTTATTCCAAGATTCTTCCAAAAAATGTTGATCTCCCATCAGTGCATCATTTGGAATGTGTACTTTAGGGACCTCGTTGATTAATGGTAGAGTGAAGGATGATCTGATTAGTTCCTGTATAAGTTCTTTCTCTCCCGCCTTAGGTTATTTAACATAAAAATTATTGGTGAAATCTGTTCCACCCCTTGTTCATGTTCAGGTTTCGGCTTAGGTTTGGAATGCGCTTGGGATGTGCATACATATTCAGCAATCCATTCTATTTGGATCTCTAGGTTTTTAAATTTATCACTAATCCTATTAAACTGATAATCAAGTTGATTGTAAACATTTTCTTTCACTTGATATTGGTCAGTCTATGAATAATAATCAAAATTTGAATACATCATAAACAAAGCAGTTTTTGCTTGATTTTAGAGGGTAACACCAAGTGAATATTTTAAATTTTTTTATAAGCTTTTTTGGCTTATTAAATTATGTGGTTTGTGAAAAATGTGTTTTACATATGGTTCATGGTTTTCTATCAAATTAATTTGGTGGTGTAGGCACCCTTTAAAATTTTATTTGAGTGGGTGTGTTGTTGGAATGTGTTTGAATTTATCACTGGTTATTTTAGTGTGTTCAAATCCATGTAACACTATTTTACTACTGCTTTATAATTTTTATTTTTAGTGGTGTATTAAATTATGACAATGGGGTATAACGTGTTTGAAAAACATTTTAGTGTGTTTCTTATTTCAAAATGGTGTTTATGTGTGTAAGTGGTGGTTTGTTTAATGATAAGTGACCTTAAATTGCACAGATGGTTTAATTGATTATGTAACCTATGAATATTATGTTTTGAAAAGATTTTTGGTGTGTGTTTGGTTTTAAAAGAGGATTTGGGTGTGAAAATGGTAATGGTCCATGTGTAAGTACCCTGTTGGGATTTTATGCATAAGCGTGACATATGACATGAACTTCAAACTTGTGTGAGCACAAATCGGGAAGCCCAGGTAGGTATGAGGGTGGACTAGACTAGTGGGCTAGTGTTCTAGAGGTGACTCGACCTGGTTTCACTGGCAGGATTGAAGACTAAAACCCTAACTAAACATATTATTTTCTAAGGGTTGTGGCCTCCTAAGCCATGATTTATGAGGGTTGGGTCCTTCTAAGCCGCGTTTTTTGTGTGTCGTGGTTTCTAAGCTACATTTCACTAAGGCATGAAGATCTAGGGACCGAACCTAACTAACACCCATGAGATCTCTCCCATATTTGGTGCTCATTGGTTACTTTACGCTCATTATTTTATCACATTGGTTATTTTAAAAAGTAAGGGTGTGTGTGTTTTTTAATTTATGTTGTTCCATTTGAAACCATTTTCCTTAATCTGGTTTCTTTAAAACTATTTAAGAATTTACTTCCATGATTCAATTAAAATTGAAAATGTATTTGTCATTTAATATTTATACATGGAACCTTTTATTGGTTGACGTCTTATTGGGATTTTGGATCACACCCTACATACACCTTTGGTTGTCTGTAGTTTCTATTTCTTTTGCATTCCAGGTCGAAGCGTTGAAATCAGCGATGGTGGTTCTGGTTGAAGTTGGCCTTCTCATACGGAGTGGTGTTGTTGTGGCCTCTCTTTCGCCATGAGGTTTGATTTAGATTTTTAGTTTCTATTGATTTCTTTTCCTTTTAGTTATTGGGCAGAGTTGTAGACCTTTAATTTTGTTTTATTTTAAGGGCTTTATTGGTTAATAGATCATCAGTCTCAGTTTATCTATCTTATTGATTGTTTTATGTATCTTATTTCAGAAAAATCATTCCCACATGGTACTCTTGATACCTGGGAACTTGTTCCAGCCCATGGGGATCAGGAACGCCCTTCGGGCCATGTCGCAAACTGGGTCGGGTGCCGGGTCAGATGTTGACCCAGCCTAGTTTGTGACAATATAATATGCACATATCTAAATAAAAATCTATGTTCCGAATTTTTAGATTTATTGACATATGAATTTGATATGATAATGATGGGGGAAAAGAAATTTTTCCATGTTTTGGAAATATTTCAAATAAATGATGGTATTTTTTAAAATAAATCTAACAATGCTAAAGAGTTCATTATGAGATTTGGTTTATATTATTATAAAAGTTTAAATACTCCCACTATTACTTATTTTAAATTAGATTTAGATAAATCAATAAAATCTATTGATGTTAAAACATATAGAGGAATGATTGGAAGTCAATTATATTTAACTTATTATAGGTCTAATTTAAAATTTTTATTTTATATGTGTGAAATATATTAAAGTGACCCTTAGTAAAGTCATATTAAATCTATTAACAGGTTTATTAGATGTGTAAAAGGATATTTTAATCTTGGTTTATTTTACTCTACTAAAACTAAATTTGATTTAACAAGTTATTCTCATTATTATTTTATTGGATGAAAGAAAGATAAAAAGAGCACTTTAGGTGTGTTTAATTTATTTAGAAAATTATTAGTTTCTTGGTCTTTGACAAAAAAAAATTCTATTTCTATTTCTATTACTGAATCTGAATTTATAGTTTCCATCATGTTATTCCCAATCTATATGGATTAAATAAAAACATTCGTATTTTTTGTTTTCATTTTGATAATATTAATATCTCTTGGGATAATAATTATATTATTTATATATCTAAAATCCCTTAAAACACCATAGAACTAAGCACAATTATTTTAAGATTAATTTTCCTAAAAATCATGTATAAAAAATAAATATAAGTCGGTAATTTATTTCTAATGGAAATCATTTAGATGATATATTTTCAAAGACACAGGATTTTACTAAGTTTGAGAAAATAATTTTTTAACTTGGAATAATGGAGATTCATATTTTTATTTATATAAAATGAATTTATGGGAGTTTGAGTGTGCTTATATGATGAATGTTTCTTATTTATGGGAGTTTGGGTTCACTTATAAACTATTTACACTAATTTAAAAGAGATTTGTTTATTTATACACTATTTATGTGTGTTTGGAATGTTTATCTTTTGGATAATTTCAAATAGGGGGGAATTTTTTTCAAATTATACTGGATTTTGTAATTATCAAAAAGGGGGATAATGTTGAGTGGCTCTGTGAATCATTTCATGTTTTGATAATTATAAATAAAAATTTCTTTTATTTTCATTGAGAATCTTAATAATTCGTATTGTTTATTGATTAATTTATTCTCTATATTTATTATATCAAAATAATTTTTTACTAAAATATTCTTAAATTCTATTTTTTATTTTTCATAACATGCTCAATAGTTTTTTCAAAGTGTTATAAGGATAAATAAGGTGTTTGGGACCTTAAAATATTATTTTAGGAATTTTTTATGTTTCCCAAAGAGCCAATGCACATATCTAATTGTTCCTCATAGTTGATTCACATATCCAATTGTTCCACATAGCCGATTCATGTAGCTGTTTCTCCCAAATAGTCAATTAATGTAGCCAATTTTCCATAATATATTATCTTATGTATTTAAATCATAAAATGGGATAAATAACTCTATATTGAGTGATTATTATTGAGTTAGAAGGATTAAAAAATTATATAAATTTATTTATAAGAAATTAAACTCTAAATATATTTTTATCATGTCCTAAACAAGGTTATAACATTCTACATGTTTTCAGGTTATGATATATAGTTTTATAGAACTAATTAATTATTGTATTTTGATGACAAATTGAGATATAGAAGTATAATTAAGGTTATTATTGATTATATTTAAATATAATTAAATTTTCTAAATCTTGAAAAACTAGAGATAATGTTATAATACTGGTTTAAATGTCTATTTTATTTCTAAAACATTACAGTAAAGCTATCTACAAATTTCCAAAATCACATATGTGAGATTAGGTATGTGAAACACCTACATGATTTCTATTAAATGAAATTAGGTACACAAATTAACATATGTATATTTGGCTATATATATTTTCTTACATGGTGAAAATGGATACCTTATAATCCCCATAAAGGGTTTTCCTTTGAGGTTTTGTAAATTTTTATGGGATATTGTAAAAACCTTGAAATTTTTTGCCAACAACCAACCTGATTCAACCCTGAACCGGTCACCTGAGTCAATCCGTGGAAAGTCCCAAGAGACATTCTCGATCCTCTCAGGCTGGTGACAAGCGCCAAGGGAATTAATATAGTGACACTAGGAATGATTTCTCCCAATAATAAAAAATAAAGTAACGAAATAGCAATAGAACAACCCAAAATAAATATGATTTCCAAACGTTACATTATTTAAATTTACAACTAAAGAAATAACAAACTGAACAAAAAAAATACTAGAATAACCAAAATGAATAGAGATCCAAGATACCTCCATATAACCCTGAGGGTTACTCTCCAATACACAACTTACTATCTCTCTAGGTGTTCAAATTCGAGATGAAATGTGCAAAAAAACAAAAAAAATAACAGAAAACTATAGACATGAGTATCAAAACTCATTAGGTTAGCTCGAATAATTCAATTCCAAATGTAAATTATTTAAATAATGAAACATTTATTAACAGGTTTGAAATAAAATATATAAACATAGGTTTTTCATACATTGAATTTTAAAACAAACAATCAGAATCCATTACACTCATGATTTAAAACAATGCTCAAAGGGAGAAGGGAAAATGAAGAACAAAATAGAAATGATCATTTTTCATAATGGTGAATGGAAAAAGAGGAATATTTTCTCCTTCAAAACACTCCCTTTGAAATATTTTTAAAAAATCAGACACCCACAGTTTTTTGGGATAACACTAAAATCGATCATAATGAAGATGATTACGCACAATGAGAGAAATGACACTAATGGTACTAGTGTTAGAGGAACATGAGAAAAACTAGGAACTCATAGGATAACTAGAACATACTATACATGTGACTCATCCCAATGGAATTCTCTACTCTATGAAATCATAACGCCCAAATGCCCAATCATCACCCTACCTGGTTTGACAATGGGGCTTGATCCCAAAGCAATTATAACAAAATAAACCCCTGTTATGGGATACTGGCTAGTGCAATAACCTATAATTGTGTTGAAAACACTGTCAGAATTCCACTTTTCAATGCTAGGTTACCATTCTATGTTCACAAATGGGTGTTCCACACATTCAAAACAAAAATCCATATAATTACATCATCATACAAATCACACAAACAGGCACCACCACAGCCACCTCAAGGTTAGTCCCTTATCCTAAAATAATTATTAGACAAGGGAGGTGCCAAAATAAAGACCCTGCCATATCATGATCAAACAATAAGGAAAGTTACCTAACCAAAGATGTGTTTTCCAAATAATCATTCGAAAATTCAAAATGGTCCATACAAAATTTCCACATAGTAATCCTTTTCACAAAGTTACCAAGCCAAACAATTTGTATAACCGGACACAACCTTAGAAACCCATTAATAATTACAAAACACCATTAAACTCTAAAACATATTTACAAAGGAAAAGGGGAATTTGGATGATTTAATTACATATATAAAACCAAAACATTCTTTGAAAGATCATAACCCACTTGAAAAATCCAACGAGGCAATTTAATAAACCCATAGTGTGAAAAATTAACAAATACACACCAAACATTCAAAACAAATTATCAAACCACCTCATTTCTCATAAAAATAATTCTAGGAATGGAACATCACTATTTTGTAACTAAAAGTTGTAAAAAATCATGTAAACAATGTAATATTTAATTTAATGGAGAGGGAAAAGGGATCATACCTCAAATGATGAATGAATTTTCCGAAACCAATTTAGAAACCCAATGTCACATCAAACACACCCAAGAGAGGATATATCCAACCTCAAGGAACTATAATAGGGAAAACTCCCAAAAAACCAAGAATCTCTAGCCAGGAAAATCAACCAACATGGCCACTAGGGTTAGGGAAGAAGAGAAAAATGAAGATAAATATGAATGGAGGAAGAAGCCCTGACCTTTTGATCCCAGTGGAGAAACACCAAGAAACCCCATTTAATCCGTATAGGATGGTATTTATGGTTCCAAAATCCCCCTTGAGAGGCCCTTGTTTGAGGAGTCTGAATAGAGGGAAAATAAGGGTTTAGGGTATAAAAATTGTGGAGAGAGAATGAGATTTTAATGACCTAGGCAGGTTGCACGGTTATTCGGCACGACTTGTCAAACCTTGTGAATACCATGCACCACCACTACTGAGAAGAAAAGCTTCCCCACAAGAAAACCCCGCAATACGAATAACCATTCAGTAGTTATATGGTAGTTATTTCCTCACCCAAGAGATTCTACACGGTAACCTAGACTGAGGTGTGAGGTTACACTAATCGTGTGCCAACCATACGTTGGGGCCTCCCACACCAAAAACACCCATTTTCACCAAAACTCAATGGGAATCCAAAGGATGGGAGTTATTACAAGAATGTAAGTAATAAATAATCAAAAATAGTTCTAACCTTTCACACTCGATTCCCAGGAAAAGAACTGAAGAACAAGCCTGAATCGGGACCAAAACTAAATTTAAAAACTCTAGTCAGACAATTCTCCCCACCATAACACTTTTCGCATTTGGAAATCCAACCCAAAGCCTGAAATAAAAGTTGAATCCACCACTCCTTTACAAATCAAGGATATTCCCATCGAATGACAACTGAAGATATCATAAAAACACTATACGCAAGAAAAGGCAAACAAGAAGAACTTGGGAGACCAAATGGACTCCCCGCTAACTACCACCTACCCCTAAATGATTAAACACCTCCAGTTGATCACTACAAAAGACTTAGAACATTCACATTTCCAAAAACCATCTTCGAAACATAAAAACCTTAAACATGACCAAGAGGAACTCATATAATACTCCCAAGAAAAATGAAAGAACTTAAATGACATCCACTGAATACCACTATACACATACTTAAACAAAATTCTTGAGAATGCTCAGATCTAAATACTTAATCAAAGAAGGAACTCATAATTAGGTGGTTATATACAAGACCACCCACCCCTAAACTGATATTAAGAATGAAACTATCATACCAACATGGTGAGGCCTGAACGGACTCCCCACATTAAGTAATAGCTTATCACTGAATTCAGCAGGACCCACGATGGGTCTCCCCACCATAATTACTAACAAAATTAAACAAAGTCAAAATATTCCCAATGTTGACCCCCCCCCCCCCCACCTTCACCACTATAAGGGGATGGTATGGTAGGGTTCCCAACTAATGGACCATAATAAACTAAAACTAACACATACCAACATCTTCACAACCCTGGATGACCACAAATAAAAACCAAGACTGATTCACACTAGAAGAGAATACAAGGGACATTAAATAGAGGCCTACATATAGTGAGACACAACCATGGGGGATTTAAGAAATGATAAAACTATGACTCATCATGACCAAAGGAAAAAATCTTACTCCCACAGGGGTTCCAATATGGAAATGTGGTCTGCACACCCCTTCTCACCAAATGTGACAAATTGAAACACTACAGATACACTAGAGGCTGAAACTATCTCCATATCCCGCGCTAGGAACACAACATAGACTAAATAATTTCACACTAATGGGTTATCCTAAATACACAACATCTTCACTCCAAGACCTATGGTTGACGCTCTAATGATCGAAGCATCTCATACCCCGTAGTCGGGTATTAGAAACCCATGAACCAGACACATGGATCAAAATCTGACAAAACACACTTTCGTTAAAATATAAGTTTTAATGTTTTAAATAACCATTCTTAAAATTGAATGATAAAGGGATACCAAAAAATTCCACTAGATGCATCTATTTCATTCAAGGAACATTACAGTGAGAAAGGACCTAAAATGATCCCAATCATCACTTTACTTTTGAAAATAGACTGGGTGACCATAGAAGGTCTAGGTCTAGATTCTCGTTTCTTCTTAGAAACACCCAAACAAAACAAATTCAAGTGTCCCAAGTTCCCATAGGTGTGGAAGATTCTTAGAGCACTCAGGCATGACAACCTCTTAATACCACTCTTAGGACACTGATGGAACATCACAGCGTTTTTCCCTATAGAAGATGATGAGAGGTCTAGAGGCCACATAATTCTCTTACCAGCACCACTAGTATTAGGATACTTTACATTATTCTCACTGGAATCCCCTTTTCAACTTCCAAATAAAATAGGAAGACTCACCATCTAAAGGCCTCATGCTAACTCAGCTACGATACGAAAGGCGAGCCTCACCACATCAGAGAAAGTGGTTAAATTGAGATCTACCACATTTGACTGTAGCTCAGAATGAAGCCCAAACTTGAAATGTTAAGCCTTCATAGGATCACTTGAAACATATCATGGTTCATATGGAGATTTATCTAAGAAGCGACGATTAAACACCAACGCCAATAAAATACCTTAATGAAGACCTCAAAACTCCATCTTCGTCCTCACATTTGTCATCTTATAAAAATACACTTTGATAAATGAAGACTTTATGAACTCCCATGTAAGACCATTCTAAAGATTTCTTTGAGAAACAGCCTTACTCCATTTCTAGATTGGACCTTCATTCATAAAGGTAAAAAACATTACCTTTAATGAATCAAGAAACATAAGGAAATTAAAGTCCCTCTCAATCCTATGCATCCACTCCTCTTCCTCGAGAGGATCTTCTTGACCATAAAAGAGAGTTTGGTTCAACTTCTGGAACTAAAGAATTTAGTCTATAGGTTGATCAACTTGATTTTTTTCCAAATATGTATCACCTGAAGCTGGAACTTGGGTATCCATTGAATATTTTTGGGAGAAGACACTAAGAACAAGGAAACAAAGAACTCGATCAAAAACCAATCCAACAACATGGATAATCTATCTCAAACATCATAAAAGAAATGTCATTCCTGAAGCACTAGGGACACACCACACCACTACAATCTATCAAATCATAAAATTTTCCTTCAAAATTATTTTAAAAAGGGAAACAAGCTTAAAGAATTTCATACCCACTAATGGTGTCCCATGGGCCTCACCCATTAATATTTTAATTCTATACTAGGAACCTAATCGCTTTCACATAAATATCTATACATGTGGTCACTCATGGAAACACCAAAGGTAAAAAATCATTTCAAGGAAAAACATTCATTTCACACTTCTTCGTAAAACCCCGCAAATCATATTTTCAAGAATGGCTAAACACAAAATCCAAAACCCATTTCAACCCTCTCAAAAATGATTTTTAGAAAACACCAACCATTAAAATAAAACTCATTTCCCAACCTTACACATCACTTCCAAAACATTTTAATCATTTCGAAACAAAATTTTAAAATCTATTTTGGTGGTAAACATCCATTTTTTAGAAGAAATGTTTCTGAAAAACCTCATATTTTGATTACGAAAACCCATTATCATTTCACAAAAAAACTATTTCATGAAAATTCATTTTTCTAAAACATGATCCAAATCATTCTTGAAATATGATTTTTTCACCGTTGGAAAATCAAACCCATTCATACTTTAAAAATATAATTTTCCTCAATTTCCAAATAATGGTTTTCAAAATGATTTTTAGAACTCAATGGAACACACGATGCCTTTTAAATTGGGAAACTAGTTTCAATGGGTGACTCAAACATATGGTGGGAAGCCATATTCCAATCATGCCATCATCACAGAGAGCCTTCTAGGGTATTATCCCCAACTCTACATAAATTTTTAATCCCAATGAGCTCACATATGTCACTTACCCAACTCCATTTTCATTTCCCAACACCAAACAGTCAACAAGAACCAAAGGACACCAACAAACCAAGACATCCTAAGGTAACTCAAGTTTTGTAATGAGAAAGGGTTCATGACATCCTTCTCGTTCCTACACCTAGATATCAAAAATCCTAATCCTGCAACCATGAAATCCCCAAAAAAAATGGGAACTCTAAAGAGAAAGATCCTTAAATTAACTGACCTACCTTTGATACTATTATTTCACGAACCAACTTGGGTCGACCCCAAACCGATCACCCAAGCCGATCTGTGACAAGGCCCGAGAGGCGTTCCTAATCCTCTTGGGCTTGGGAAAAGAACCAAGGGAACCAAAAGAGTGACATTGGGAATGATTTATCCTAATAATATATAAAAAATCATTGGAATAGTAAAATAGTAGCCCAAAATAAATATGATTTACAAACTCTATGTTCATTGAATTTACCACAAATGAAATAAAAAACTGAACAACAAAAAATAACAGAATAACCAGAATGAACCTGAGACCCAAGACACCGCCATGTTCCCTAAGGGTAACTCTCAAATCCATAACTTAATATCACCTAAGGTGATCTACCTCAGGTCGAAACCAACATCAGAAACTAAAAACAAGAGAAAAATATAAATGTGTGTATTAAAATTTAGTAGGTAAGCCCGAATAATTCTATTTAGAATTCTCATTATATAAATACAGAAAAATTTATTAACTGGTTTGAAATAAAATATATAAACAAAGTTTTTTTCACACTTAACATTTCAAAACAAACAATTTCAGTCCATTTCCCTCATGATTTAAAACATGGATCAGAGGGAGAAAGAAAAAATGGGACTAAATAGGAAATCCTCATTTTTTATAACAAGGAAAGGAAAAAAGTGAATTATTTTCTCCTTCAAAACATCTTATTTAAAACCTTTTTAACCAAACCACACACACAAAATTTTCAAGGATAACTCTAAAACCAGGAATAAGGTACAGGAATCCACACAATGATGGCAATGGAACTAATGGTATTAGTGTCAGAGGAAGAAGGGAAAACCTAGTAACACAATGGAGAACTAGGACACACTATACATGTGACTCATCCTAAATGAATTCCCTACTCGATGATATCATAATGCAAAATTGTTTAATCATCACCCTACCTGTGGGCCCGATCCCATAAAAATGATAACAAAATTACCCCTGTTATGGGCCACTAGCTGGTGCAATAACGTAGACTAGTACATAAACAATTCTCAGAATTCCTCTTTTCTATACTAGGTTCCCATGATATTTTCACTAAGGGATGTACCATAAATTCCAAAAAACAATAAATATACATATGTCATCATAGACATCACACAAAATAGCACCACCCAGGCCACCTCAAGGGTAGTTCCATGCCTTAAAATAATTATTACACAAGGTAGGTCCCATACTGAGGACTCTCCCACATCATGGTCAACCAACAAGGAAAGTGACCTAACCCAATAGTGGTTTTCCAAATAACCATTTCAAAATTCTGAATGGGCCATATAACATTTCCACATAATAATCATTTTTATAAAGTAACCATGAAAAACCATTTTCAAAACCAAAAACACCATTGGAAACCCATTAATCATTGAAAACCACTATTTAAGTCTAAAACATATTTATGAAGGAAAATGGGATCTTGGATGCTATAATTATATATATAAAACCAAAACATGATTTTAAAGATCACAACCCAATTTCAAAATCAAGCCAAGAAACTTAATAATCACATGTTGGGAACAACTCAACAAATACACACCACACATTAAAAATAAATAATAAAATAACCTCATTTATCCTACAATAATTATTCCAAGCTTGGAACATCACTACCTAGAAACTACTAGAGGTGAAAAAATCAAGAATCTTTAATTTAAAGGGAAGGTTTAAGGGATCCTACCTCAAATGATGAATAAGCTTCTAAAAATTGGTTCGGAAACCCAATCACACCTCAACCGCACCCAAGGGAGGATAGATCCAACCTCATGGAACCCTAAGACAGAATAACCCCACAAAAAAACCATATCCAAGAAAATAAGTCAACATAGCCACAATGGTTAGGGAACAACATGAAAATCTGGATAAAGAAGAATGAATGGAGAAAGAAGACATAACCTTTCGATTCGGGTGGAGAAACACCATGAAAACCCATTGAATCCCTCTTGGAGGGTCTTGATTGTGAAAAAATATCCCTTGAGAGGTGCCTAGGTCAAATGAGGATGAATAGGGGAAAATAAGGGTTTAGTTTATAAAAAAGTGGGGAGGGAAAGATATTTTAATGACCTGGATTGGCCACATGGTTAGTCTGCACGGTTTGTCAAACCATGTAGATACTATGCGACCACCACTACTGAGAAGCAGAAGTACCACACAGGTTACCCACATGGTATAGATGTCCATGTGGAAGCCGTTCAGTAGCTAATATCTCACCTAGTAGCTACCCCATTATTACCAAGGTTGAGGAAAATTGTTAAACTAAATGTGTGCCAACCATGCACCACGACCTACCCACCTCAAAACACCCATTTTCACCAAAACTCAAAGGGAAACCAAAAGATATTAGCTAGGTAAAGAATGGAAGGAATAAATACTTAAAATATCCAAACCCATCACACCCAGTTCCTAAGAAAAGAACCAAATATCTTGTCTAAATTGGGACCAAAACTAAATTTAAAATCCCAGGTGTGACATTTTCTCTGTTTTATGTAATACATGACACTTGAATTTGTTTCAAATTTACTACAGATATTATTTTTTTTGTTCTTTAATTAATGATTAATTAACTATATTATATGAAAATAGGTTATATTTTTGTTTAATAATGAATTATATATGATTCACAAGAGATTAACCAAGTTTTTATACTTACACTGAAATTTTTTTAATTAAAATATCCAAATTTAAATAAACTAAAATATGAAGTTTCAATCCTTATTATTATCAGAGAGTATTCTAAGGATATTAATTATTATTATTTACTACTTCATTTATTATTATAAATAATTTCACTGAAAAGTTTTTTATTAGTTTTACTGGTATAGAAGAAGAATTAAATGAAATGTATTTTTCATTTATTAATGATTTACGCATGGATCATTAACTGGGAAATTGACTTTTACAACTAAAAATTTTTTTTTTTGGAAAAAGAATGAAGTGAGAGAATTAATGATTGAAATATATTGTGAAAAATGGAACTCCATATAAACAGAGAGAAAAACCCAATGCAAGAGTAGACATGGGGTTGAGGATATTCTGGAATTTAAAAATTCTTTTATTTTTATGGTGATAAACTATTTCTCCATCTAAATTAAAAACATTTGATTCATTTCTATTGGATAAATTCAATATTACTTGGATCTAAAAAATTGAATCTATCATCTCGTTCTATGGATTTACTTCTTCTTATTCTATTTCTATGCACGTAATAGTAAGGTGTTCTAATACCCAATAAAAGGAAGGTAAATCGGTTGTGACTTCCAAAAAAATTAGTCATTGGTTTGTACATTTAGGGAAAAAAGGTATGCTATTTAGGTTGTGCCTCCTAGTAAAAAAGGTAAAAATGGTTTGGGTTTCAGTCTATAGGGGGAAAGGATTTTTAATTTTGTTGTGACTCCAAGTGGGAAAAATATTTAAAGATTCAATTATATAGGATATAGTGGGTGCCATCACTTTCATTTGGGGAACTAGGTGAATAGTGTATTGGTATCATTTATGTCTAAACCATTATAAAAGTCTATTGTGTTTATTTTCTCCATTGTAATAACTTTAATAACTAAGATATAACTTTTAAATATTAAAATTCATTAATTGAATTTTAAAATTCCAATTTACCTTGCTCTTAGATTTTTTTTCATCTTATATTTGGACTGACATATATCACTTTCATTTTCTCATAGCATGTTTTATGTTAAATTATCATATTATTCATAACCTAATATTAAAAATTAACTTAACCTTTCTAGGATACCAATTGAGGTTACCTAATCATTGCGTATATAATATTACATAATTTTAGGTTAATATATAATACATATCAGAATAAAACTCACACTATAACCATAAAGGATTAGTTTATTTGGAGACTGGATACCTAAAACAATTCATGAAATATCTTTAATATCTCCCAAAAAATTCTTCTCACACAGTACCATTTTAATATATACCCTACTAAATCCATTCATCTTAAACTAGGGAAATGAAAACATAATCACGAGTGATCTCATATGCTTAATCCGAAAAAATAATAGAGATATCAATAATTAATCATTCAAAATTGTAATATTAGAATAATTGTATGTTATAATGATCATAAATCATAAAAATTTTACCCAGTCAGTCACATATCATAAATCATGAGTCATAGCAAAAAGCTTCATCATTTCAAAATATGTGATCCATTAGAGTGAGGAATCGTCATTAATCAATCACGATGCATGAAAGAATATGATAATAAAAATAAAACCTCATAATAATTTTGTGACATAATAATAAGTATATAAAATCATTTAATTAGTCATGGATCACTTCTAAGACCATTATAACATTGTGGAAAATGTCCTATAATGGATTTAGTTCACTCCCTAGACACTTCTAATACCTGGAATGGGTCAAATCCCCATTAAATAAATATTATAAAATGATATATAAATCATTATCCAATTAATTATAAGGATATATAATTTCATTCCCAGATATCCCATAATGAAAATCACACATATGTGTTAAATAATATCATAAAAAATTCATGAATTCATCACATCCAAACGAGTGTAAATAAAACAGGTTTGATGAATATTTTTTTCATCACAGATACATTGGAAACCAAAAGATATAAAATGTATGGTATAACAAGATTTTATCCACAATAAATCATAATAAATATAAAAAGATGTTGAAATTAATGAAAAATATAATTAAAAGAAAAATTTAAGCTTTTTTTAAAATATATGGAAATATCATTATACTTATATATCTTTAAGAATAAATATTTATAAAATATTGAGAAAAATATTTTTTTTTAAAATAACCATGTAAACTTTTAAAATAAGATTCAAAGAAAAAAATCATGAATGTGTGAAAATATGTCCATATGGTATATGTGGAAAATAACATTTCTTTCATAATTTTTTAATCAAATTAAAAAACAACACCTTATAAAAACATTAACAATATTTATTTTAAAAACATTCAAAATAAATCCAGATCTTTTTTAAAATAAATTTACAAAATTATACTGAAGTATAAATTAAAATTCTTGATTCAATTTTGAAAATCTCAGAAAGGAATAAAAATATTCTTGGCACAAAATAAGAAATATGTTCTATTTTTCATAAAAAAATTCTTTTGAACATTGAGGACCATATAGAAGAAAAGTTAGATCAAAACATTGAAACCAATAAAATTACCATATAAAAAGAAAAAATATAGTTTTTAATACATAAATATTATATAATTCCCCTAAATAATATTCACTCATAAACAATTCCGTTTAAAATTGATATTATAATATAATACCTTTCCTCAGGTCCTAACATTATTTGTCCATTCTCACAGGATAATTTATAATAAATTTATATTTATTATACATGTATAAAACACATATTAATACTTATATTATAATATATCATTCCCTTATAATTTTTAATTTCTTTTTTATTAACAATTCTTAATTAAAATCAACCTCTAGGGTGTTAAATGTTCTGTTTTCCTTACATGTTTTTGTTTAAGGGATCCGATTATTCAAAAAAATTATGGTTTAATAATATATAAATTTCTTAATAATTTTATAATTGCATATTTATTTAGTATATATACTTCAATAAACATTTATATAAGGTATTTATGAAAAATTAATAACATCCCTTCATGGACATGTTTGTCTAAATGTATGAATGAGTGATGTTTTTAATTTCCAACGAATAGAATAAAAGAAAGGTAAATATTGATATATATTTATATAATTATAATAATATAAAAAATATCATATATATTTATTAAATCCATTAATATGACCATCTAGGTATGTAATACATGAAAATTGAATCACATCGCTTTCGAGAGGTGATAGTCTACATGCACTCTTGAACGACGTTATCTTTTCCCATATGAAGGATTGGGGGTAGAAAATTATTGTACCGTTAACAAAAAAATCATATCAATGATACATATTTCATCATTTTTAAATTTTTATATAATATTAGGTAGATTTTAAGGAAAAAAGAAACTTAGAATTGATCGGTGAAGACAATTACCTCTTATTTAAGAAACCTCCTTTGGCTTACACCTTAAAACTTTTTGGATTGGTCTTAGGTAAAGAAACCAAGATCTATAAAATTGGTAAATAAGTTATTAATATATTAGTTTAAGTATTTTAAAAAATATATTTCTCATAATATTTGAATAAGGGAAGATAAAAAGGAACCTTTTCATAAGTGAGGTTGGTGGAAAACTTATAAATTATTAAAACAATAAAATAAAATAAATCCATATTCAAGTTAAAGTGGAACCATTGAAACCCAAATTTAAATATAAGATATTTTTTGTTCAAAAAAATTTCAAAATAATTAGAAAATTTTAAGTTATACTTTAAACCTTATCTTTCAGTTTAACCCCCTCGTTATCCCTATTTAACCTTAACTAAGGTGACAAATTTTTATCACGGTTATTATTTAGTATGAAAACAAATAAAAGTGGAATCATTAAAAAATTTGGAAATTTTGATTCAAAATATGGAAAACATTTTATCAAAATAAATTTCTATAATTGGGAGAAATTAATTATAAAATAATCTCAAAAAACACAATGGAAACTATTTTCTAAAAAAAAGAATTTTTAAGCATAAAATTGAATTTGACCCAATTACTTTCCATTTAAAAAGAAATTAGATGAATTTTAATTTATTTGATTAAATATATTATTTTCATATCCCATATAAATCATTAATCAATAGTGATATATATAATTTATTAATATAAAAATACATTGGGAATATAAAATCATTTTTTTATAAAAAAAAAACCTCTCTTTTTACCTGAAAATGTTTTTTTTCATTTCTAAAAAGTTGATGACCAATGAATTAATTTTATAAATATATAAAAAATCATAATTTTAAAAATCTGAATAGATTTTTAAATAAAATATATTTTAAAAAACAATTCTCATAAACAGAATATTTCAAAACAGTTCTTTTGGATAATATTCTTTCTTATGTGAATTAGAAATTATATTCAAAAATTTAAATTTCCTTTAAATAATATATAATGTAATTAATTACATATAATTTAAAAAATATTCACATAAGTTCATGGTATTTTACAAAAAAATAAATCACACACATCAAATTTATTAAATATAAAATATATTTTAAAATATCATTGTGTTACAAGACATGGGGCATGACAATCTCATATAGCCTACTCATGTCTTCTTGATTATCTAAGTATAAACTGACTATATGTATAAACACATCACATGTCATTCACCTAGACATATGATAACATCTCATTCCCCTCATCCAAATAAAAAATCACATTACATGTCACTTATCAAGGTAATTCCATTCATTTATTTAGTTTATTTCAGTCAAGGTCCCAGATGTCATACTCTTCATACGAGATGACAAATCATATCTTGTTTAAACCTCAATGGATGATATGATCAAAAATATACCCAACCACTCTTAATTATATCAACCTCAAGTATGGAATAATAATGGTATCAAACTATAATGGTTCTGATTCTAGGAATCATTTCAACCAAAGGTAATAGGGATATAATATAAAATATGCACCCCTAGAATACCAAATACATATTCTATAACACTTCAAGTGGTATACATAGTAAGTAATCCAGCACAATAAGTTTATTTTGGATCTTAATTGAACATTATTTATCACAAAAAAACCAAAAACCCCAATAATGTTCACTCGTCATCATAACTTATAATACTCCATGCTGAACTCAAAATCATACATTGAGAGGTGAATTATCATCTCACCTCACCTAATAAACGCATAGATTTTTTTTGAATGAAAAAAATTGAGATTTAATTTTGTATTTAATGATATATTTTTTATATTCATAAACTTCATAATAAAAATTAAAAAAATACACATAAGAACTTTTCTAATCATATCTAATATGATAGACCACCAGAGAGGCCTCGTGTTTTCTACACTTTTAAATTTTTTTTAAAAACCATATTATTGTACACCTCACTCTCTTAGTGTGTTAATAGTCACAAAAAACATTTTTTGTTTTAACAATATCAATTTATATAATTTCAACATTTATATTTGAGTATCTTCATAGGTGTTCAACCAACCAATCGAAGTGTACAAGAAGATCTTGGAATATTTCTTAAAGGGCTTGTTGTTTGCTTCCAATGACTAGATAGAGTAAGACCAACAGCCAATCGATGGTCCTTCCAATATAATCTTAGCTCTTCTAAAACCATTTTCCAATTTGTGGTGTCGCATTGACTTTTTGGTTGGGTTTGAATAGACCAATAGAGGGATGTAAAGCACAAAGCCAGTGGTGCCAACAAGTTAGTCGATGGATCTCTTTAAAAAATTCAATAAAGTCAATGTATTTTATCCCTTATATCCTCTCTCACCATTCAATGGATATATTTAAGATCAAACACCTCTAAAACTATTACGGCAAATTTTGATGTAATAAATACACAAAAATATTTCGTAGACAATATCGGATACCATGGATATTTCTATTAAGATAAAATCTGATTCTTTTTAGTGATTCTTTATCTCTCTTAAATTTGTCTCTCTTCCTCCCATTATTTATTATTAAATTATTTCTTAGATATTTTAGTGTGGTTTTTAAATGGTATTTGTAATTTAATCATCTTTTTCTCACTTTTTCTTGGGTAATCACTTCCATTAATTTTAGGAGCTTTGAAAATATTTCATTCTCCACTTAAACGAAATTTTTTTATTGGGTTTATTGATTTCACTATAAAAAAGAGGGTTTATTTTTCAATTTTATGTATCTTGGATACTGATAAAGCTAATATATTAATAAAACCATCTCAAGAATCACTAAGAGAGGAGGTGTAAGAACTCACACATTGAGTTTTTGAATAAATCCTTTATCAAAGTGTTTTTCCTTTTAATTTATTTTATTTTTACTCTAGACTTACTCTTATTTTAATTAATCACTTAATTAAATAAACTTATTACATTATTTAGTTTCTTTTTTTTAGAGTCAATTTATCCCCCCTCTTTCCATCAAACTCATACCAATAGATACATCATTATATAATTATGGCAATATATCCTTGTGAAAACCAGATAATCCCTCCCACTAGACTCCTTTAATGGGATAACTTATATGAATAATTATTGTTTCAATAATAGATATATTAGGATTCATAATCTTCATGTTCAAGTTTTTTAGCATGATTTTCAAAAAAAAATACATGAAAACATCAAATATTTTATGTTAATAACATCAATTGATATAAATACATAAAACTCTTTCTAATTTTATCATCATAATATATGGAATATTAAAATTCAAGATTTTATTTTAGATCACTCCAAAACACATTTAAAATTAACACTTTAGATTAATTTTAAACTTTATTAATATATCACAAATATTTTAGGACATAAAATCAAATTCACTATCAAACTAGTATATTCATTTATTTGTTACATTTTGACCGTATCTAAGTCTAAAAATATTACCACTAGACTCTTAAAAATTATATTTTCTCTAAAATTAATTACAAACCTACAAAATATTTTGGTTTAAGAAACAAAACTAATTTACTTTGTTTTAATATTTAAGAAATAAACTATTAAAATCCATATCTCATATGATATTCTGTGTTTTTAGAGAATAATTCTGAAAAAATATTTTATACTTTAAAATTTGACTATGTTGAGGGGTAATCATTCCCTCATATTAGAAAAATTTGGATAAACAGATTTATCAAGAATAAATCATTTTTAACCATATCCATTTCCAAACATACAATAGAATTGGATCAAATCATAAATCATTTATATATAAAACAATCAACTAATTTATTGATAAATTAATTATTTGAAATAATAGATCTATAATAAAATAAATAAACATTATATAGAAAATACACACATATTATAATTTCTAAATCCTTCAATCCTGAATTATTCTTTGCAATCCAAATCTTTTTATTAGTAACCCTTGATACTTTATTTATATAAAAACATTTAACTTCATCGATATTTTCTTTAATTTTAATATAATTTATATTTAAAAATTATAAAATATAAATTTTCTTTCAAATATCCAAAAAAATAAAATTTTGATTTCTAAAACATTAATAACTTATATGGATTATCTCTGATGTTTTTCACACTCTTTCAGGTATTTTTGTAAATACCCTTCTAGTGATATGACTTTCTAAAATGGAAATATTTCTCCTCATTAATGAAACCTAATTTAGATCTCAAAGACAAAGGTTGACTATTAGACCATCATATATTCTTTTTAAATCTTAAAATTTCACCCATTTATAATATCAACACAATACCAAAAATCTTCGCCTCTATTGTCACACTTAACTATCATCAATATATTAAGTATATTAGGTAAAGTTTTATGGAAATAATTCATATTATATTTTATCATGATTTTTTGAAATGCTTTTATAAATGATTATAGAATGATTTTTGTAACCAAATAAAGCCTTAATAGAGGCCTTAGCCTCTCTTAGTCATTAATAAACCAAATCATATTGATTATATGAGTGAATAATGGAGTTCCATTGGTCAATTTTCATTTAAATAGAAATTTAAAACCCTAAATTGAATAATTTTTATCCTTATTTAATGTATTTATATCTTCTTATTGAATAAAATCATTAATCCACTTCTTAGTAAATGGTTGTTCTAACATAGATAATTATTCTTTCATGTTTGATAAATATTCTCATATTCATATATCATTCTTTAAAGCTTCCTTAATTATTGTTTTAATTTTTAGAGAATAGATAATAATTTAGTTTTTAATGATGATGGTTCAATTTTTTCCCTAAAAAAGTTATTATCATATGTGAATCATGGTTTAAATCATTAAATAAGAACTTTTATCAAAAAAATTCCAACAAATGATTATGTAGTGACTCAGACCCTGAAATCTTGGATCCAGTATCATAATACTATTTCAATAGTATGATTAAAAGGAATAAAATCTAAAAGGACTAAATATTTTAGTGGTCTTGTTAAATTAGATAAATATATACATGAGTATTGTATTAAAAATTAATATACTAATTACAAGATAATTTTTTCATTTGAACATACACTACTGGAAAATGGGTCTATACCCACGGTTTTGGAAACCGTGGGTATAGGGATAGTATCGGGACCTATACCCACGGTTTTGGAGAACCATGGGTATAGGTCCCTTTTACCCACAGTTCTTGGAAAAACCATGGGGATAGGTTTTTTTTTTGAAGACCTATACCCACGGTTTTGCCAAAACTGTGGGTATAGCTGTTGTTCTGGAGACCTATACCCACGGTTTTTGAAAACCGTGGGTATAAGTGGTATATTTTTCAAAGACCTATACCCATGGTTTTTCAAAATAGTGTGTATATTGTTCCCGTGTTATGGTGGAAAAAAAATTTGCGGGACGGAAAAAAAATTTTGGTGAAAAGATGATATTAAATAATATAAATTTATGGATACGAAATATTAAATCGTAAAATATGTTTAGGTTAGTTGGTCAGTCCCTCACATCCCTCAACATAGGTCTCGGGTTTGAAATCCCCCGTATTTTATTTTTCGATTATAACAGATATATTACTATAAGAAAATAAAAGTATAATAATATAGCAATTTGGTCGTTACCTCGGTTGGTCGCTGTGACTGGGCAGCAAACGGGGGGCGCGGTTTCAAAACCCAGCGACTTTTATTTTCGATTATAAATGTTAAATTAATATATTAAAATGAAATTATCAATATATATCAATAGCGGTGTTAGATCGGTTGGTCTCTTGGTGGGGCGCGGGCTTGAGGCACTACGAGGTTGTGGGTTCAATTCCCCTTCTGCATGATTTTTTGAATTCAAATACCCCGCGGTTTTCAAACCGTGGGGTTTGTTGTGTGCCATGCTGGAACAGCGGTGTGTCACACTTTGACCCCCATATACCCACGGTTCTCCAAAACTGTTGGTATAGGCTGAGACCCCTATACCGACGTTGTTCTGGCCCATGGTTCCCAAAACCGTGGGTATAGCCTATACGCACAGTTTTGGGGGCTATACCCACGGTTTTGAACTGTGGGTATGGGTCATTTTTTCAGCAGTGATAATAGATTTATTCCATCTAGCGTATCCTTGAATATATTTATTAGTAAACGTTAGGTAATCTTGGGGAAATGAAAATTAATTAGGTTGATTTAAAATTCTCAATAAGGTTAAATATAGTAGAATTAATAAGTAATCAATGAGAATAATCAATATAGAACGGTAATAACTAAATAAACATTCCTTGAAATCAATAAACTAAGAATCAAGTGTGTAAAAAATATGGAAAGGTAAATAACTAGAAACGCATGACATTCAAATAAGTAGATAAAGAATAATCAATATAGGGAGAAAAATAACTAGAATTGTTGCCCTTATAATAATGAACTGAGAATGAAATTCATCCATAAATATATCAATGAAAAATATTATGGATAAATAAAAAAATGTTTCAAAATGTGGGAAATACTTATTTACTTCACACCATGGTTCCTAGTTATATTTTATCTTTACCTTCCATACCATTCACAAGATAGTTTTTTATATTGGGTAAAAACCCATCTAAGGTTAGTCAACTAAATCACCCAACAAGACTACTGATGTATCGATGGGATATAAATAATCAAGACCCACCTATGTCGTACATGTCCAAAAAATTCCTCATATAACAAATAATTAATTTAACAATGTACCTTATCAAATATCCACATGGATTAGAAAATATGAATTTATCAATATTTACTCATTGTAAGATAACAAATCATAAGGGTTATTAATATTCATGAATGGAGATACCATTGAAAGATCACTATGTCATTCTTGAGGAAAATAATATTTAAACAATCCAAAGTGGACCATACCACTTTGAAAAATTTGAATCAAAATTCCCTATGAACTAAATGAAACTTATAATATCATAATAATAAGGAGATATATAACATTTCCAAGTAAACACAATATGTAAAAATGATATACAGTTTATGAAATAAACATATCTATGATAAATGATATAGGTAATTAGGGTAAATTCAAAGCCAAAGGATCACATGAAATCTAATATTTCAATGTGATGAAAAGGAATCAAGATATTTATTATCAATACAATCCTTGATCAAAGAAATAATAATCCATCCAAACGAATAATAAGGATGGAATCAATACAACAAATCCCAAGTGTTGTAAAAATATAGTATTATTCTCATTTAAGAATATAAACACTATTAAAATATTTTAAAAACATTCTTGAGGAATTTTTTTTTATTTTGAAAAACAATCTAAAAAAGCAAACTTCAAATTAATGACAGTGGTAAATTAATACATTCCATACATTGTAAAAAGAACATTATTTTTGTGCTATAAAAGGATAGAAAAGTGTTTTGTTTGTAAAGGGAAAAGAATATGCATTTGAAAACATTTTTAAAATACCTAAAGGGTAAATATTTAATTAATAATTAATTTTTTAAAGGATAAATAAAATTAAATTCTTTTTAGAAATCAAGTTTTTTATATAAAATAGTTTCTCCAACTAAAGGCGGAAATGAAGTCGAGTTTTGTTAAAAAAACATTTCTAAAATATTTTGATTTCCAAATAATGGAATAATAGTACTATTACTTGGAAAATTTCCTAAATAAATATAAGATAATAAAATTAAATTATTATTTATAATATGATCAAATAATTTTATCTGATATAAATTCAAGCATAAACAATCCTAGACTAAATGAGATTCTAAAGTAAACCCTTGAAAAGACCAAAACATTGATGCAAGAATCCGCCAATGAATATATTATGTGTGTAAATTTTAAATACAAATAATTAAAGTTTAAATACAAAAATAGATAGTAAAAATTGATTACACACATAATCTTGGAATATTAGCGATTACAAGAAAGTAATATAGCCTAATGACAAGGAATCAGGTTGTGAAATTATTTACCACTTGGTAACATTTAATTAAAATTCTCACAAAATAAATAATTCAAAATTAAAACACAAAATACAATGAATATAAATAAATTAATTATATAGTATATCAAAATTGGTAGTAGGTAAACCACAAAAAAAATAAGTGGTGAATATTTCATTTATCTCATGGATGTAAAAAGTGAGATTAAAATATCTTACCTTGTGTTTCCTTTAGGGGGAACTCCCTTTAAATATCTATATAATTTTTTTTATGACTGTTAATTACTTATTAAATAACCATATTAATGTTTATCATTACTTTTGTTTCACTTATTACCATGTTGTATATAATTATTTAAACAATTAAGTTTACATGGGGAGTTTTGAAAATATTCAGTTTATGGGTCAAAATGACTTTGGTTGGTCAAATATGTTCAAAGGGATCATTATATAAACAATAAATAATATTATTTATTAAATAATTATCATATTTATACATAAATTATACTTTTAAAACCAATCATTAAATAGTTTGTTGAAAAATGAACCAGTGGTATAGTCAAGGAGACGGTAGGTCGTACGTGCGCATGAGTAATGATCCCATTTATCATTTATCATTATGGAAGGAAGGAAAAAACACTACATATTTCCATAATTATAATTAAATTCTAAATATTATGTTATTCAATAATATATAATTATACATATAACTCTTTTTTTGTAATAGGAATCGCATCATGTTGGGGAGGCGGTAGTCCAAATGGCCACAACCGACGTTATCACTTTTAAGTGTGTGAAAAGGGTAATAAAGTAAATGATATATTATGATTCCATAAATGTAATTATGTCATTAATATAATATATATTTCATTTATGTATCATATTTTTAATTAAAATCATCATCTATATTTTTCATGTATAGTGTGAAGAAATCCCACCACTTTAAGGGTACAATAGTCCACATTTCCACAAATGGTGTTATTATATATACACAAAATGGGAAGAATAATGGTTTTTGTTGTATAAAAAATAAAAAATAACAATTTAATTATAAATATAATATATATATATATATAATATATAAATATCTTTTCCTTCATAATTTTTATCCATGAGAGCTAGTAAAGGAAAAATGAATGACATTATTTTGTGAGGTGGTACTTTACCATACACATAAACTGTAATTTTGTTACCCATTAGATGGAATTTTTCATAAGTGTAGTTAAAAAAACTAGAGAAAAAAGATATTAATATATTTAGGATATAGTTTTTATTATATATTCATGGAATAATAAGTTTTGAGGTGGTTGATAAAAAAATAATATAAAAGAGCTTGAAGAAAGATGTTACCTATTATTCAGGCAACTCCTTATGCTTTTCACCAAAGATATTATATGGATGGAAATTAGATAATGATAGATTTATAGGGGGTATATTTAGGAGCTATTTTGGAAGATCTTGGTCAATACAAAGTTCCTTTAGAGGTCTCCGGAAGATGGATGGGCGAGTGCCTTTTTATAGTGGTGGAGGAGTGGAATGCTTATATTTCACCCACATTTGAGAATATAGGATCCAAAATGAACCAATTAGATAAAATTTAGTATAGGTTATAAATAAGTCCATATAATTCATTGTGTATAATGTTATAGGTTATTTTTTCTCTTAAGTTTAAAGTTTAGTTCCTTATTAAGCTAATTTTCCTCTTAGTCACTGTAATTAATTTTAATCACATTCACTAATATTTTTTGTCAAAAAAAAATGAACATATTAGAAATTATAAATTATGCTGATTTAAAATAAAGAATTCATTTTTTCAAATTCCAATCACAGATATGGTAGAAATTGATTTAAATTTAATCCCACCAATGGGACGATAGAGCGTGTTTTTTAAGAAAAATGTTCAAAATTTTGTTATATTTTTATGTCCAATTTTAAGGTGAAATTCATTAGAATTACCTAAATTAGATAAAGTTTTTATTATTGATCTAATTAAACTTTAAAACAAATTAAAAACATAATTTATCATTATAAATTAACTAGAATAAAAAGTGTTTTTGAATTAAAATTTAGTATTTTTCACTCTTCACGAAAAAATGAAATTCACAGAAAAATACCAAAAAATTACCGTAAGGTAATTTTTACTTTCCCATTTTAAAAAAATATTATCTTGACATAAAAAATTTATAAAATTTACCAAAAAATGGATTTAAAATATGTTCCGTATTAAAATTTAGTAAAAGTACCTTTATAAAAATATAATTTTTATGAGTAAAATTTCATTTATTCTTATCTTATACATATGAAATATATTTGATGAATGAAAAAAATATTTAATAATATATATATATATATCTGTCATTAATACTATTCAAAAATTATAATTAATTTATCTTGTTAAGATGAAAAACATTTTGAGCATAAAAACATTTCTTTCACATTCAATTGGTTCTCATTTTCATTTCTAATTAATTGGTAATCGATGAATTCATTTTATATTTTTATAAGCTATATATTTTCAAAAGTTAGTTTATACTATTTATAACTGTTAATTTAATGGATGGGTTATTTATCATTATATTGAATAGAATTATTTTATTAATATATTATCTGTAAAACTCGGTCTTGCATGTAATGCAAGTTATCAAATAAACTCGTTATTGTGTGTGAAGAAAGATAACTAATGGTTGTATGAATTTTAAGATATTTAATACCTTAAATTTATTTAAAATTATAAATATATTGTAAATTCTTGGGTTATTATATTCCCTTGTACAATTGGTGTTCCATGTCTTACAGACTATTGAATACAATGTTCTTGCTTTAGAATTTCAGGGCATCACATTCTCCCAACATTAATTTAATTACATCCTCACAATTTAAAATAAACCTTAGTAATAAATTGTTTTTATATTTCTGATATTTAAATCATGTATCATGAGAAGTTCTTGTAAAAAATCCTCTAGAAAATAGTGAATGGGAAGTAAAAACAAATAAATTATTATGGAATGTTGAGGGCGTAAATCAATTATGATTTAGAAAACCATCAGTTAAACAAAAATTAAAGTATTTGGAGAACATTTTATTTTAACTTTTTATATCATTTTCCTAATTATTAGTAATTATTTTACTACCTAATAATATAAGGAAATATAGTTACTTTATATATTTATATAGACAGAATGTCATCATTTTCTTGTGCTTTGATCAAATTTTAATTCATTCTTTACTCCATGAAATGGATATCCTAAAATGAACCCACTTTTTGAAGCATGAAAATTTTATTTTAATGGAAGGCAATACACATAAAAAAAGTCATTATAGTTGTCACTAACTATTTTACAAAACCAATAAGGTTAATACCTTAATCTCTAAACTTAAAATTTTACACTACTAGTTCATCATTAATATAAATGTTTTCAATTTTTTAAATAAAAACAATGAAATATTAACCACTTAATTTCATAGGTAAATTTTTTTCATCAAACCCTTATTGTCCTTAAGTCATGGGTTCAAGTATCACAACCATACTGGACTTTATGGGTTTCTAGATGGAATACAGGTTTTCCTATACCAAAACCATATTAATTTAATTTACAAAATAAATATAATGAGAATATTTGAAATAAGGTAAATCACTAAATATCCTTTTAACCTAGGTTTTAAATATAACCTCAATACAGAAATAATTCATCCATTTATTTCAACATTTGTCCCTCCTTGGTCTATGGTTTAACCTTTAGAAGTGGTCATTTCCTAAAACCAAAAACCATAGTGTGAGCACCAATTTTCATATTCGAAAAACCATATAATCATTTTTTGGATGTCTAAATCTTGACACATTATTTTCAATCTATCAAACCTTAGGTTTAACCTAGTTCATTAATTTTTATTATCTATTAAAATCCTTTATAATGGTTTGTAAAGATAATTTGAATTATATTAATCATATCCCCTATGAGTGTCAAAATAGGTACACATTAAGGCACATTGTCATGTACCATGTTACGCTCGTGTGTGGACCGATACACCATTTTAGATTTGTTTCCCCTAGATATACCTATTCTAGAACCTCATACACTTATTATATCTATATAGGGATGTATTTCTTGGATTGACCACATGAAATATATATTACCAGAACTTTAAGATGATATTCTATACTTATACTCAAAGTATACCTTAGGGATATTTTCTCTAATCTTTATTTTCCTAAATCTAGTTATTAAGGTTTCTACTGAACTTACTATAAAACCAAATACCCCAACCTGACCGTAGAAATCCTAGAACTGGTGTCATTCAACTATTACCTTTGAATGATTACAAAGAATCAAATCTCGAAGGAACAAAAAAATTTAGTAGTCTTGGTAACCTATAAATACATATTAGTCTTTTATTACAAATTAATACACTAATTAAAACATTACTCCTTATATTTGAGGATAATAACATTATTTCATCTAGTATATCCTTGCGTACATTTCTTCATACACTTTAATAAGTCCTAGGGAAAGGAAAAATAATAAGGGTGAGCTTAAATTCTCAGTAAGGGTAAATACAATGGAAGTAATAATGAATCAATGAGAATAATCAATATGAAAAAATAAATAATGTTATTATCCTCAAATAATGTTATTATCCTCAAATAGACGCAAGGATATAATAGATGAAATAATGTTATTATCCTCAAATAGAAAAGGTAAATAAATGGAAAAGAAATAAGTGAATAAAATTTCAAAAAATCAATAAACTAAGAAAGAAGTGCATAAACAATAAGGAAAGGTAAATAAATGTAAACACATACCATTAAAAAAACTAGATAAGGCATAATCAATATAGAAAAACAAATAACTAAAAAACATGACATTAAATCAATGAACTAGGAATGAAATGAATCCATAGATATATCAATACAAAATCTCATGGATAAATAATAAATGATTCAAAATGAGGGAAATGATTAATTATTAGATTCCATGTTTTCTATTTACATGGTACCATTACCATAAATACCTTTCCCAAGATGGTTTATAATATTGAGTAAAAACACATCTAAGACTATCCAACTAACTCATCCCATAAGACTATCAATTCATCAAGGGGATATCTATAACATGGCCCTACCCATTTCATATAGTCCAAAACATTGCTCATATATCGAATAATCGATTTAACAATATGCCTTATAAAACATTTGTAAGTAGTAGATTATTTAAATTTATCAATATTTACTCATTGAAGGATATCAAACAACAAGGGTTGTAGATATTGATGGATGGGGGTACCATTGAATGGTCATTAAGATGTTCTTGAAGAAAATAGTATTTAGACATTCCAAAGTGTCCCATACCACTTTGAAAAATTTAAATCATAATTCCCCATAAATTAAATGAAACATAGACTATAATGAGAATAAGGAGATTCATAGCATTTCAATTTAAGCATTGTGTGTAAAAATGATATACTATTTATGTAGTAAACATATCCATGATAAATAGAATAGACAATTATGGGAAATTTACTGTCAAAAATCAAATGAAAATTGATTATTTTAGTGGGAATAAAAATAATCAAGGGAGGGTATGTCTATACTATACTTGTTCAATGAAATCATAAACCATCTAAAGGAAAAATAATTTTGGTATTAATATTACATATCCCAAATGGTGTAAAAGTAAATTTTATTTGTCATTGATGATTATAAATACTATAAAAAGTTCATTTGAAAACATTATAAAGGAAAATACATTTTTATTTTGAAAAAAAAAATTAAAAAAAAAATTATTTTAAAATAAATTTTTAAAACATTTTCTTTTAAAAAGTATATTTTAAAACATGTAAAGGAATATTCGAATAAATGATATCGGTAAATAATAATATGTTGTATAAGGTGAAATAGATATTACTTTTTCAGGGTGAAATCTTAGAAAAGTGACTTGTTTAGAAAGGGACAATAAGATTCTTTTGAAAATTATTGAAGAAAAAAAAATAGAAAAAATTTATTTAATAAATAATTTTTAAAGGTTCAAAACATATTTAAATTTTTTTATATAAAACTAAGTATTTAGATAAAAACAGTTTTTCTGACTAAAGAGGGAAATGAAGTTGGGTTTTCTTAAAATAAAATTCTAAAAAATTTTGAGTACCAAAGAATAAAAAATGGTACTATTACAAGTAAAATCTCATGAATAACAAGATTAAATGAAAATCAAAGGTTTTTTTTATAAAATTATTAAATAATTTCCTATGATATAAATTCAAGTGTAAATAATCCCGAACAAAATTAAATTGTGAAGTATACACTTTAAAAGAGCATAACATTGATGTGAAAATAAATAAATGAATATATTGTGTGTGTCAAATTTAAATATAAAAAAATCAAGTGTAAAAACAATAATATATAATAAAAATTGATTACACACATAATCTTTTAATATTAAGAACAATGAGAAAGTAATATAACCTAATGAAAAGGCATCGGGTAATGAAATTTTTTACCACTTGGATAGTTTTAATTAAAATACCTATAGAAGAAATGATTCGAATTAAAACTAAAAATACCATGAATATAAATAAATTTATGATATATTATATCAAAATTTGTTGTAGGTACATCACAAAAAATATTTAATTGGTCAATATAACATTAATCTCACAAATTTAAACAGTGAGATGAAAATCTCTTACAATGTGTTTCCTTTAGGGTGAGCAACCATTAAATTTTTGTATAATGGTTTTAAGAGTATTAATAAATTATTAAAGAACTATATTAATGTTTATAATTACTTTTATTTCACTTATTACTATTTTTTAAAAAACTTCATAAATAATTATGTTTACGTCGGGTGCTTTGACCATATTCAGTTTGTGTGTGAAAAATGACTTTGGTAGGTCAACTATGGTCATATGTTTCATTATATAAACATACCGAGAATAATAATCATTACATAATTATCATATTTATACATAAAATATACTTTTAAAACAAATCAGGAAATTTGGTTATGAAAAATGAACCAATTTTACAATCATAGAGGGAGTATGACGTATGTATGCTTGAGTAGCCTTCCCATTTTTCATTAATCGTTATGAAAATATGGTAAGTGAAAACATATATTTATATAATTATAATTATATCATAAATAAAATTTTATTTAATAATATATACTTATATATATAATTCTTGTGGGGTAAAAGGAATCACATCTTGTATTGGAGGCGGTAGTCCACATGTCCACGACCAATGTTATCGCTTTTTAGTGTGTGAAAAGGGATATAATGAAAATGATATATTATTCCTAAAGAAAGGTAATTATTTCATGAATATAAAATATATTTCATTTTTGTTACTTATTTTTAATTAATACCATCCTTTATAAGTTCCATGTCTAGTGTGAACAAATCACATCTCTTTGATGGGCGGTAGTTCACAATTACACAAACAATGTTATTGTATTTTCACAAAATGGGAATAATAATGGTATGTGTTATATAAAATTTAAATAAGAACAAATACATTATTAGTATAATATATATCATATATAAATAGTTGTTACATTATTATTTCCAACCATGAGAGGTGGTAAAGGAAAAAATTAACAACATTGTCTTGTGAGGTGGTAGTTCGTTGTTTACATAAACAGTAAGTTTGTTACCTATTAGATGGAAGTTTGTGTTAGTGTAGGTCAAACCCTTATAATAAAAAAATATTAGTATAATTTTTATACTTTTGTTATTATATAAGCATGTAATAAGAATATTTTAGGAGGTGGATAGTGAAAATGAAATAAAAGAGCTTGAGGAAGTATGTTACCTCTAATTAGGGTAACTCCTTTTGGTTTGCAACAAAGTGGTCACATGGATGGAATTTTGAACAAGGTGGGGCTTCTAGGTTGAGGGGATGTGTTTTGAGGATATATTTTGGTAGATTTTTGTCTATATAATGTGGCTTGATAAATTTCAAAAAGAGGGATGTGTGACCGCCTTTTTATTGTATATGAGTGGCATTCTTGTAAATTTTTGAAGAAAGAATTCCTCCCACATTTTTCCTATGATAAGTGGATCCCAAATTGAACCTAATTCAATAAAATGGAGTATAAGGTATAAATTGTTGCCTAAAATTTATATTTTACAAGTTTCTATGAAATTTTGGCTCTTAAGTTTAACATTCAGTCCATTCTTAAGCTAATTTTTCTCTTAATTGATATAATTAATTTCATCATTTTATATAATATTTTTTTTAAACAACTAATTTTACCACATAAGAAATTATAAATTATTTTTATTAAAAATATGAAATCTAATTTCTAAAATTCCAATAATATAATTTTCTAAAATTAATTTAAATTTAATCCACCAGACATGATAACAAAGTGGGTTTTTAAAGAAAAAGGTTCAAAAGTATTCTCTATTTTTATATCCAATTTCAAAGTTAAATTGATTAAAAATATCTAAATTGGGTTAATTTTTAAATTATTCATCTAATATAACTTTAAAACTAATAAAAAACATAATTTAACCCTATAAGTGAATTAAAAAAATAGTTTTAAATTAAAATTCAGCCTTCTTCACTATTTAGTAAAAATTTAAACCTTACATAAAAACACCAAAAATTACTCTTAGTCTAATTTATATTTTATAAATTCAAAAAAAAATTATTTTGACATATAAAAAATATAAAATTTCAAAAATTGGATTTAAAATAGGTTCTCCTTTAAAAGTTGGTAAAAGTGACTATAAAAATACAGGTTTTTTTCTCAAAATTTGGTTTGTTCTTATATTATACCTATCAAATCTATTTGATGAATGTAAAAAATATTTAATTGAATATATATAAAATTAATATCATTCACTAATTGTAATAAATTAAATTTATTAGGATAAAACACCTTTTTTATCATAAAAACATATCCTTTATATTAAATTACTTTTTATATTCATTTCTAATTAATTGGTAATCTATGAAATCATTTTATATTTTTATTAACCATATATTTTCATAATTTATTTAATACTAGTTATAATAATTAATTTAATAGCTAGGTTATATATTATAATGTTAAATAATAATGTTTTGTTAATATATTATTGTTTAGAAAAATAGTAAATATATTGTAAGGTCTCGGGATAATATATTCCCTTACACACATGTTGTGACATTTCATACAGGCTATTGAATACAATGTTATTAATTTAGGATTTATATGTGTTATAGATGAACCCTTTTAATTTTACCTCAAATCCATTAGTGAGAAAATATCCATATTTCATCATGAATTACCCAAGATAAGCTCATAACCTATGTGGAGACTAATTATATAGGAAAAAATGTCAATAATATCATATATAAATCTTTAATAGTTGAGTAGACAACACATTACCAAAATTCATTACTTTGATTATCCTATATATATTTTTAATTATCATAGTTGTTATGGTTTCCTAACTAGGTGTATCCAAAATCGCTTCCTAATTATTTTAATTTAGCCATTACATTCATTTATATCTTTTCTTCCATACATAATTAATTTGTGGGAACCACGTTTGGGCATGACCTGACCTTTCGAATGATTGTGGACTTGAAAAGTGTTAATATTGGAAGAAATCTATAATTTATTATTTTTCAAGGGTTTTAAATCTCACTATATTATCACATATATTCCATTCATGTATGTGGGTTTCTGATGATTTAGATTTTATATCTTATACCTTCAATCAAATTAATAAGTTCAAATTATATTAATATTTATTAATTTATACTAATCGTGATTTTTATAACATACCCATAAATAAAATCCAATTATATCTACCCATATCTAAATGAACCTCATATATACGGTATATGAACCCATTTCATGTAAAGAATTAGGATCATATGAAATCAAAATCCCCACAATAGTAGGTATGGTATCATAAGTAATTAATCAATGTATTTCTATATAGATCCTAAGCTACCTAGTTGGTGAGAATACCAAACCAAATTATCAATATCCATAGATCAATAACCAAGTGAGACATCAATTATACCCTTAAAAAAATCATATACACGCTTTAATGTCACTAAATCTTATATCAAACCTAGAATATAGCTTCTTATATATATGGTATATCATTTTTAAGAATAATTTTAACAATTTAAACTAAAGATTATATTCATTCATAGTATGAACATTTATGTTCATGAATTAAATAAAGGTGGAATAAACTAAATAAATGATCATTTCAAACATTTAAACATGTGATAAAAATTAATGAATATTTCAGAAATAAAAAATTATACACATATTATAAATAAAAACACTTTATAAACATTCAATGATATAAATAAACATGTATATTTATATTAATTTTAATATTAACATTTTTGTATTACCATTTACATGTAATTCAATATTAAATCCTTTATATTTCAAAATATATGTTATTTATGAAAAAATAATAATCATATAAACATTTAAAATTTTATATGAATTGTTTACATAAACTAAATATCAAATATTTAATTCTATTTATACATTAATAAAATACATTAAAAAGCTTTTTATAATGGTTTAAAAAATAATAATTATGGATTTTAATATGAACAATTCATATTTTTGAAGTCATATAAATCCTTTTATACTTAGGCTTATATTTTTTCAATTTATAAAAACTTAGCAAACATATCATGTAAATTCAAATATTTAAACATATATTGTATGCACAAAAACTTTAGGAGTATGGTTGAAAGCATGCCATTGGATGTAGTAAAAACATAAAGGGCTCATGAAAATGATTATTTTTTATCATTTTATAAAAATTGATCTTCTCTTCTAAAAAATCATTGGTGATTTGTTTTTATATAACACAAGGGGTGTTTCCTTGGGTGAATTTATTTAAATTAGTTCTATAAAAATGCCTTAATTTTGAAAGCATGAAACGTTAATTCTTAGCTATGTAATTATTTTATTTAGGAAATTAAATTTTAATCCTAACTGTGAGCAATTTTAGCCAAAAAAAAGTTATAAAGTACTTGTTTTATGAGGATCCATTTTAATTGAAAATTTTGATTCTAATTTTTCTTAAACCACAATGTTGTTTTATTAATTCTATAAACATTGAAAAAATTTATATATCTAAAACACTGATCAATAAAATATAAAATCCAATTGATACTAGTAAATAATTTTATAGGTAAAAACATGTGGATGAACGTTGTGGAAACATTCCATCAAAACCTATTTTTTCCAAGATCTATAATGACTCAAAATTTCACCAAGTATTTTACTTAAATAAATATTTTTTCAATAAATTGTTCTACATAAAACAAAAAACTAAAATGTAATGATGATATATTAAAATAAAATTTGATAATTATAATAAAACTATTAAATTACTAGGTATAAAAATAAGTAATTTTTTTTAAATATATGAAGGAATGAAATGTCATTGAGTAGGATAATTCTCTTTTATGAAGCTCGTTTATCTAAGATTGTGATAGAGGTAGATTATATTGGTTTTTAACAAGACTAATCCCATCCTGAACTGAAACAATTATTGTATGAGTGAAATAGTATGTGAGATAAAATTAAACTTAAGGAAGTTTCTATAAGATCTAATTTAGCGGTATCACCACCCCTGGATACCACCAAAGTATAACTTATGCTTAGATATTACATAGAGATCTTTATAACACCCTAAGATTGTGTGTAAAAATCAAAGAAATTTAATCTTTTTCAAATTTTTCATTATACAAAACACTAATTTTATCTTCATTTACACAAAACACCTTGTTTAGTTTGTGTTACAGACAGCACAAAGTGTATCTTTCATTACTTGCAACACTGATTTTTAATGAAATGTGACATTCAATTAAAATATAATTATTTAATATAATAAATACTAGTTATCCATTGGAATGGAGGGTATGAATAAGATTAACTAAATTATGAAAATATATATTTTAAGCATTTATATATGTTGAATTATTTGGCCACCGATAAATTATTAACTAAAATAAAAACCATTTGAAAAAAAATCTTGTTTTGAAAAATTATTTTAATTTAAAAAAACATGTTTTAACTTAACAAATTAAAAAAATAATTTTCTTTAATGATCTTAATTAAATTTATATATATTATATATTCAATAAAATATTTAACATTCTTCTTATGTTATTTTTATACAAGTGAAATAAAAAAATATACTTAAAATTTTATTACTCTAAAAATTAGTTTTGTCATCTGTTGTTCACTTATTTAAAAATTAACATTTTATAAGTTTGGAAATTTTATTTTCAAAAATAAACTATATTTTTTAAATCATAAATTAAAATTAACCTTGAAGTGAATTATTTATAATTTTCTAAAAAGATATATTTTTCGATGAATAGTTAAAATACTGGTTTTTATTAAGAATTATAATTTCATTAAAAGAATTTAAAAACATAAAAAATAGATTAATATGGTTTTAAAAGTAAAATTAGTAAAATTATATATTTATATTTCAATTAATATCATTTTAATCAATTTCATATTGAATTTTTATATAAAAACTTTTTAAACTATTGAAACTGTTCCCCTTGGAAAACAAATTTTCTATCATGTCTGTGGGATTAATTTTAAATTAAATTTTTTCAATTATACGAATAGAATTTGGAAAAACTGATTACATTTTTTTAATAATCAAATTTTATATTATATAATAAGTTAAACCTAATTTTTTACCATAATGAATACTAAAAATGATAAAAATAAATTATCAAAGTTACGTTAAAAATGTTTTACCTGGGGGTTAACCTAAAAAGATAATGGGTAAGATGACTAATAAACTTAAAAAAAACAATTTTATGTCCCTATTTAAACATTATAAACACTATTTTTCTTTAATGTACCATTTTGGATCCTTTTTTCATGAGAAACACTTGTGTACACCTTTTTCTTTTCAAAAAATAAAAGTGTGTCACTCACCTCACTTATAAATGGCCACTCACTCTCCTCGCCTATACACACCTACAAAACCATATGGTTTAGAAACTACCTTACCTAATTTCTTCCTTAATTTCCTCCCCAAATATTTCATTCCCTTATAAGATCATAAATCCAATCTTGAACGTTATTAGGTAAAATCTAAAGATGGTTTTTAAAGAAGTGATAATGTTTTTATCTTTTTATTTTTATTTTACATCTTATTATAACAACTTAAAATATTATAAAACTATTATAAAATAATAAAACCAGTATATAATATCTAATTAGATTTTATTAATTTTATTTAATAACTTATATCTCTCTATACTTCCATCAAATGGTATATGAAATCATTATTTGTGTGTGTAAAGGAGTTCCACCTCACGAACTAATGTTATTCATTTCTCATTACAACCTTTCAAGAATAGATAAAATTATGGATTTAGTTTTCATATATGATATTTATAATATTATAATAACTCTAAAATTGTAATAAAACATCTAACTTCTTACCTCCCAACCCATTGGAAAATAATAAGGTCTCTTATGTATACGAAAAACTACAACCTCAAGAACCAATGTGATGTGTTTTCATTTCTATTTTAATTTCATGGTAATATAGATTGTTTTAAATAAACATATGTGATATATATATATTACAAAAATTTTATTATGTATTATTTATGAATTATCTACCTTTTTTCTTTCAATCAATCGATAAAATGGAAACAGTATTCATGTGTGGGTCGTCTCCATGAATGGTGTATTTTCTTTTATTTATCTAACTTTTTTTATTAATATAAATACTTATATAATGAATATATATGATATTTATACCATGGTTAACATTATTGGGATTAAGTAACTATGATAAATTTAATAAAACCATAAAAAAATAAAAACATATGTGAACAATAAAGTGGTTATTATCTGAAACGTGATTTTAACAAGGAATTATTAACAAACAGCTAATAAAATGTCAAAAGTAAATTATACATGGTATAATAGATATAATTATGGTTAATTAATATAATTATAATTAACTTAAAGTTATTATTCATGTGTTTTTAATCTATATGAAAGAATTTGATACTTAATGTAAGAGATTTATAGTATCTCTTATATTTCTGGGAGACATGTGTGAATTCACCACTCAATTATTTTGTGTCATGTATACACTACACCTTTGAAATTTTATATAATTAATATAATTATTTTATTCATATTTAATGTTTAATTAGATTTTTTATTTATTGGGTCTTGTAATTCTATATATTACTGAAAGAGTAAGGGATTTTTATCCCAATTTTATTTCTTTGAGACATATGTTGTGTTGTGAGATTATCTCCTTCTATTAGGTGTATATAAAAAACATTAGAAATGTAATATCATGTATATATTTATTATCAGGATATTTTATTTTCCATTTAATGTTATTCCTTCTTGGGGATTATGATTCAAAGTTACCAAAGTGGAAAAGGTTTTATGAATCAATCTCATCATTTCTTGGGAATGATTATGTTTATTCTTCCAATGACAAAATATTATAATAAATAACTTAGGAAACCCATGAATTTTCTTCTAATATGGTAATTTAATGAGAATACATGTTTTCCCTTCATTTTCCTCTCTTTATGTACTCAATAGTTCAATGTAATTTTTTTTAGAAAAAAATTATCATTGTTTCACTCTTCGGTTGACAACCCTTTTCTTCCAAACCAATGTTTTCTTAAAAAGGATTTAATAAATGTTTTTAAGATTTTTAAAATGGGTTTTAAAATACATTTTTACCCATGTTTGACTTTTAAAAAATGTTTTCAAATGAATCCTTATGTAATTTTTCAAAGAATTATTCTTTGGATTTTACCGAAAATGGTAATGAAATATTTGATTTAACATGTACGAATTTAATTGAATTTCCCTAATTTATGTACATTATTTTATTTTAAACTTAATTTATAAGTTTTCAAGAATATTTTCAACGAAATTGATTTTGAAATTTTATAATCATTTTTAGTTTTAAAAAAATTGATTTTCAGTGAAAATATATTTTCTTCAAGAAATGTTCCCTGTAATTTTTATTTCAAAATAATTTTTAATTTAATATTACTTCCTTTGATGTTAAATAAAATTTACTATGGATAATATCCAAGGATACCATTCTTATACTTTCTCTAAATGGTTTGTTCTTGTCATTACAAATATTTATGAACTCTGTTTCTCCTATATTGTTTATAACATGAAAAAAATCTTATGAAACCTGTTTCTTTTTCAACAGGTTATGCTATGACGAAATTAGAAAATTACTTTGAAAACTATTTATTTTATACTAGTTATAATTTGATGAAATGATTATAAAACATATCTTATTTCATGAGTTCAAATATGATGAATTTTTTATAATCTTATGGCATATGTATGTAAGATTTTCATTATGTGATGGGTGGAACCTATATCTCCCTCTTATGTATTGGGTAAATATTGATATCTCATGAGATAAATAGAACTATAATGGGGAATTATTCCTATTCAACAAGTGACTTTTTCCACTTTTTTAGTCTTAGGAGTGAAAATTTAATATTATGATGGTTTGGGGAGTTAACCCATTCTACTATGATAGTTTTTGAAATGAGCCTTGTCTTTTAATGAAATGATTTTCTATTCATATTTTTATGCCAAAAATCTATTCCTTATTCCCATGTAATGTTTTCATGATTTATGTTCTTTTGATTCCATGATGATTCTTGTTTTATGAAATGACATGGTTTATTCCATGACTCAATTTTTTGATGTATGATAATCAGGGTATGGTTTTTGGAATGTTATTCTCATGTTATCATACCCTTATGCTCATGATATGTTGATATCTCCCTTGTTTACCCTTACTGAGCATCTGATCCCACCCTTTCTTATGTTTCTTTTCCACAAGTTATGATGAAATTTAATATGTATGATATGTATAATAAGGATTATAATTATGAATAACCTAGTGGGATATGAAGTATCTCAATATTGACTAGTTTTTTACATGTCTATGTTTCTAAAGGCACTAGACCAAAACGATTCTGGTGTGTATCGTTATGTAATATAATGAACATTCGTATATTAATATGTAATATTTTTGTATTAGAAGTTTGGGACTTTAAAATATCAAAGATATATATAAAGATAAATTATGATGATATAAACATATAATTATCTATGTAATAATTTTTTCATCAAATATATTTCATATATTTCTAATGTTGACTTTTAAAGAAAAATAAGTTCAATTTTTCGGTAAAAGTAAGTTTTCTATGCATTTATTATTAAAAAGATAAATTTAAAATTTTCAGAATTTTAATTTGATGAAATTAAATTCATTTTAAATTAAAAAAAATCAACATTACCATATGATTAATTCCTGATTATTTTCTAAAATATTTGATTTATAATTAAATAGTGAAAAAATATAGTTTTTTACAAAACTGTAAATTTTATGACACTTAAAAAGGACCTAAAAGTGTATAAAACCATTTAATTAAAAAAAATAAGTATTTAAAAATTCAAATTATACATTTTAAAAATAATATATAGAATTTATAAAAACTAGGGCTAACATTTTTGGAGATTAAGTAATATTTTCCAATAAAAAATATTTTGGTATTTTCTTTTAATTAAATAATGTTTTGGAAAAATTTTGTTTGAGTTTTTTTAAATAGAAATTTTATTTTATTTTATAATAAAAAATTAGATCATGAAAATCAAATAGATTGATAATTTTACACAACACAAAAAATTTAATCTTCAAAATACACTTTTTTATAATGGATTTTTACACATTACATACGCTAATATAAAAATTGATTTTTTGTATATTTCTAAATTTTATCTGATAAAATAGATTTTATATATGTAACTAAAAATTATAAATAATTTAATAGAAATTATTTTATTTTATTGTATAAAGGATAAGTTACCTTAGTAAAATACTAGTTAACACAGTAGAAAACCAAAATGGTAAAAAGGGGTAACCAAAGTTATAAAAGGAATAACATGTCAGAAACATGCTTTTAATTAAGTGGTTTAGGTTCTACTCAACACAAAACCATATACACTCATTTATTTTCCTTGTTTCATCCACTTTAAATGTTTATCATGTACTCACTTTAAATTAAGTGGCTAAAATTACAAAAATGTCATTCTCAACACTTATATAAGGTGCCTATCACCACCCCTTAAAGGCCACTAAAAAATTCATTTCCCTATAGAAAATATGACCATAATAATTCTCCAATAATAATAATTCAATTACATAGGATTCTATTCCTGTGAAATTATCCTAATCCCTCCATTTATATGGAATCCTCCAAGGAAAACTCAAAGTTCTCAGTGTGGGTACTCATTTGTCCTATAGATTATTCATTTATATCTTTATTTTATTATTATAATTGTGTAGTTCCTATAAAATTATATAATTTTTGTTTATATACTTAATTTTTTTACACTAATAGAATAAATATTAACAACCTTTCACCTTTTCTATAATGAAAAATAAAGTATCCATTCGTGCGTAGTGCAGACTATTATCTCCACAAAGAGACGGAATCTTTTATTCACCAATGCAAATATTTACTAATTATAAGGGTGAAATTGAAGATTTAATATTAAATACTTACTATAATTATGATTCTTAATAGATAAATTATAGTCAACCTTTTCTCCCACATTTTTTTATAAATGAAAAGGTTAAATGTGCGTTGTGCAGACTACCACCTCAGGAAGTAATGTATCCCTTTTCAATATAGTTTCATTATTATTTACTAAAATATCTTAAAATATGATTAAATACACTGAAATTATCTAAATAATATCATTATTCTAATATAATAATTATATTACACAAAAATAAACGACTTTATTAACCATAATCACTCATTTATTAATATATTTTCTTGTTTCAATCCATCAAACAACCTACTTAAATAATGATATAAAACAATATCACAGGTGATGATGATAAATTGAATATTTATAATATATTATATAAAAAATAAAATAATTATTTGATTTTGTTTCAATGATGGTGATATTAAAATTAAACTCATTCATTAAGATAACACTTCTAGTTTGTTAAAAAACACTAAAACATGCTCGAAGCTGAGTTCAACTTCAAGGATAGAAACCAAAAATCCCATATAATGAAATTATATATTCATAAAAAATCATAAATAATAAATTAAAGTACCTTGAATGGCTTTATATTGATCAACTTTTGGATAACAATGAATCTCGTAAACATTATCACAAAACATGTTCAAACAATCAAGATTACTCACACTTGATATGAAAAATGGATAATAACTAACATATATACATATAAACATTTATTATAAATTAGGAGTATAAATGGTAATAGTTTTGAATGAGGTTTTTAAATAATTAATCAAGATAATAACATTTTTTATACAATATGTTATAGTGCAATTAAGGAAATCAAGATAAAAGGTAATCTTTTTCATCCCAATCACCCTTCATTAAAGCGTGTTTTGATAGTATAACCAATACTCTTATGTATATGGTAACTAATACCCCTTGAATTATAATATCTTGAATTATTACCGATATTTTAAAATTAACTTCCATTAAAGTTCTTCCTTTCATTAAACTATGATATATATCTTCCTTAAAAATATAAGTGTTTTTAATAACTCAATCTATTTTCATAAGTTATCATGTTTCTCCATAAGTTTCATCATAAATTTATAGTATAAATCCATATTTATTTCTTTGAAGATCATTTTTTATTCAAAAAATCCTTATTGATAAAACTACTTCTTTATGAATATGAAAATCCATAACTTTAACACACATTAATTCATGATTTATTACCAAACGTTACACATAACACAATCCCAAAATATCAAGTTTCCTTGTATCTTTGGGAAATTAAAAACACAAACTACTAACATCAAACAGGGATACAAAAAACATTATTAAAAACTCATTAATATACTCTTAAAATCCATTGATCTTCTGAAGATACATGGTATAACCCGAGGATGTATATATGAATTGGGTAAGTTATAAATCCTAGTTAAGTAATAATCAAATAATAAAATGATGAATGTAATAAATGTGAGTTAATAAGAATATCAATGTGAAAAAATGGCTAATAATCATGATCATGAACATGAAATTGTTATATGATTTGGTAACATTAGCACAACATAGGAATGTGGAAACAACATAAAATAATAAATCATAAAAATAAGAAATGTTATTCATCGAGACATCATAACATAGTGTGCTTTAGATAACCTATTTTGTACCTTTATGGAATTTCATGTGATAAAAACACAATCCAATGAATTAGAGGGATATATAATCCTAGGACCACCCATCACATTCATATCTTATACATGAATTTCTATTCCATATAAATAATACAACATTAGAAAATAATTTATAACTTTTAATCTAGTGATTATGTAGTGTGTGTTACATATATGGAATCCCAAAATAAATTAAGTATTGGTGCATCTAGTTGAATACCCTTGAGTGTAAATGGACTTCGGTATTCACTACACAAATGTGTGGTGTGGGAAATCAATATATAATTTCAATAGCATAACGAGTGTACATAAGGATTCATGTAAGGGGTTAATGAGAGTGAAAGGAGGTCTATCATTATATGGAAATAATAAGGAATCTAAAAGTTATTTTTAAAATAATATTTTAATATTAAACATTTTGAAAAAAAAATGAAATATACAAAGGAAGTGCTTGAATAAATAGGAGAATGAGAGGATCCCAAACCTTGAGATAGTGATTTTAAAATCATGGGAAGAGATTATTTTAACATTGGGAAGACATTGGTATGTATTTATATATTTATAAGAGATTAAATTCTTTCTAAATGGGTTTTGAGTGAATATGAGTGGGAGTTTTGTGAGTATTTATAGAAAAATAGAGGGGAATTCTTTATTATTACTAAAAGTAGGTTTTTGACTATATATGATAAAATAATAAAAATAAAAAACATAATCATGGTTTTAACCATTATTTTTCACATATACGAGTGGTTTTAAATATTTTATAAATATAAAATCTTAAATCATTAAAAAAATACCACAGGTGATATGGAAGTGAGTTATGTACATGAAGAATTAATTTTCAAACTGTAAAAAATAATATAGGTTTTGAAGGATTAATTAAATTATTATAAAATTAATTAAATATATTCAAAACAAATTATTTTATAGGTAAAACATATATATTTTAATGTATAAACTATATCATTTATTACAACACTTTGGGGATATTATGATGTTATAATATAGACCGTATATTTATATAGTAATCATTTTCTACCGAAAAATTTGACTCTCTAAAAATTATAAAAAAATCACTATTGGATAATTTCAATGATTGGATTTCAAACTTAATATTTATTTTATAAAAAATTTCTAAAAATGATAATTTACACTTTTAAATAAAAAACCTTATTCACTAGAAAATGTAGGTTTTTATGCCACTAACCACATTTAGAACTTTATAGATTTTATATTGGACATTATTAAATTATATTTTTATCAATATTAAAATTAATATTATTTAATAATATTATTTAATTAAAATGAAATTTATTATAAATTCTTCAATTTATCAAAATAATTGGGTTAATTGAATATATTTACATAAAAATATTCTTTTTATTTCTTCATATCTAAATATAATTTTTTCCAAACTCATTAGTCATTTATAATTTGATAATAAAAATCAATAAATATAATCATTTTATCATTTAAAATATAAATATATAAATTTATAGTGGTAGGGTTATATACATAACCCTTTATTAAACTATGATACACCCTAAGGGTAAGATGTGTAATGGTGACAGTTTCTTAGGGTTCTTTAGTGAACATAGTCTAGTTCACAATATTTACATGCATGAAATTATCACATAAATATTTTATATCATGTTTAAGTTTAGTAATCTTAGTTAGGAATTAGTCTAGGTTAAATCCTAATGATTTAAACTCCCTTAGAACCTCTAATAAATCGGTTTCACAAGGTATGATCATACTAGTCATGTTCATTGTTTCTTCCATCAAGGTCAATTAGATTTTATCATACCTTTAATATATACTAATATTAATGGTCTCTATAAAATATATATATAAAAAATGGTTATGGTTATAAATATTATTTTAAATTTAGTATGTTATAATGGTCCAAAATAACCAAATTAGTTTCTCATTTTTCTATAATTTTATTACATAATAAGGTACTTATTCATTTAAAATGGAATTTCATTTATAAATGTTTGTGTCATTAAATTCATCTCACATTCAAAAATTATTACCTCAAAATTTTATTTCATACACTAAAAGTATAGATAGTACTTAGGTTTCATTGCCTCTTTGGTTCCCATGTCTTCTCCTCAACTTGTGTTTCTTCCAGAGCACTTTGACTGGGTGATTTGTATTTTTTCATAGACTATTGTCTCTAAAATCTAAGATATTTATCTTCTACTCCTGATAAGAAAGATCATTCTCCGAGGGTACCACCTCTGGATTTATTACATGTGAGGGTTGTGGCGTGTACATCCTTGAGAGGGATTCATCGAACACATCATGTACTTGAGATTTGTTATGTGGGAGTGCTAGTTGATAATCTATTTCACTAATTTGATTAAGGATATCAAATGGTAAAATGTATCTATGACTATGATTTTCCTTTTTCCCAAACCACTTGATTTTCTTCTATGGTAATATAATTGGGAACACATTATCCACAATCTCAAACTTCAGGTCACTTCGATGATTATATGCATTTTTTCTATTGAATTTGTGTGAATTTAAGATGACATTGAATGGTTTGAACCTTCTCTATAATATCTTAGATAAGATAAGATATGATCACCTTCTTCTCTTTAAATTCAACCCAGTATGTTGGAGTTCGACACCTCTTACCATATATATCCTCATAAGGTGTAATTTGAATGATAAAATGGAAACAGTTATTATATAAGAACTCTTCTAGGGGGAGGTATTGATCCCTATATCCTTGGAAATCCATTGAACAAGATTTCATCATATTATCTAGAGTTTGAATGATTCTATCAAAAATAAAATCTATATTACGGTGGTAAAAATTACAGAAACTCAAAATTGTTTATAGTGTTTAGTGAAGACTTCTCTAGAACCTTGAGGAAAATGTCAAATCTTGATCAGAAATAATGGAGAGTGGACCTCAATATAGTATTTACACTTCTTTTATGTACATCATGGTGAGTTTATTGTGATATAAATATTCATGGATAGTACTAAAATGTGATGAATTTATAAGGTGATCTACTATCACCCTAATGAAATTATTGCCTTTAGCTTTCTTGGGGAGTTCTATGATGAAATTCAGGGTTATTTTTTACAACTTTCATACTGGTATGGGAAATGGGTTCATTATACCCTTATATTTATATCATTCTACATTCACTTGATGGCATACAAAGCATAGAGATAAAAATTCAAAATATCCTTATTCATGTAATACCACTACAAGTTTTTCTTTGGATATCTATATATCTTCATACTTTTTGGATAAATAAATAATAATGAGAAATTTTAAGTATTTATAATTTCCCTCTTCAACCCTGATTTTTATGGGATATATATCTAGGTTCTATACCTTATTACTCCATCTTTAGAAAAATGTACATCAAGATATTTTATGACTTTTTTTAAAACCTCATCTTCTTTTTGGGCCTCCTTAATCCTCTAAAGAATAGATGGTTTATTAGTTATTTTACACTACTGGAAAATGGACCTATCCCCACGGTTTTCCCCAAAACCATGGGGATAGACCCCCCTATACCCATGGTTTTGGAAAACCGTGGGTATAGGTGACTTTTCATGACCTATACCGACGGTTTTCTAAAACCATGGGTATAGGGGGGTCTATCCCCACGGTTTTGGAAAACCTTGGGGATAGGTCCTGAAAAGTCACCTATCCCCACGGTTTTCCAAAACTGTGGGTATAGGGGTCCCTATCCCAACGGTTTTGGGGAAAACTGTGGGGATAAGACTGGGCTAAAATACCTATACCCACGGTTATGAAAAACCGTGGGTATAGGTCAATTTTTTATGCGCGGGAAATTTTTTTTCCCGCGGGAAGGAATTTTTTTTGGCGGGAACCCTATACCCAGGGTTCATCCCTCTATACCCACGATTTTTATAACTATATTTAACTATATATATATATATATATAGGTGAAGTTAGGGTAGTGGTTAGACGCGGTGTTTGCAGCGAAGTGGTTGTGGGATCGAAACTTGGCGCCTACATTATTTTATGACCTATACCCACGGTTTTGAAACCGTGGGTAAAAGCCATTGACACCGTGGCAATTGGATATGTTTCGGTGACACGGTGGCAGGACACCGATACCCACGGTTTTGGAAAATCATGGGTATAGGCTGGGGACCTATATCGACGTCGTTCCAGGCCACGGTTCCCAAAACCGTGGGTATAGGCTATACCCACGGTTTTGGGGGCTATACCCACAGTTTTGAACTACGGGTATTGTCCGTTTTTCTAGTAGTGTTAGTAGGGTAAGATAAATATCATTTCATTATTTATATTTCCATTATTTAAATTTACAAGAAGATTGGATCCCTTTCAATACTCATGAAGGATAGGGTTGCAATATCCTTTCTAATTAGAGCATCTTCCACTTTTTTTCCATCATAGAATTGTAATAGAGACAACAATCATAATACTTGATCAGCTCCAACCAATTTTGTTGGATAATATTGAGCATTTCATGTTTTAATATATACTTTAGTCTTTTATGATCCATATATATTTTACACTTCTCCGCAAATAAATAATTTTTCCAAATCACTATTGGGAAGATCACTATAGCTAATTCTATATAATGTATTGGTTAGTTCTTCTCATAGATCTTTAATTGGAAAGAGGCATATGTTATCACTTTTTATTCTTTCATGAGTACAGAACCCAACCCCTTTTTGGATGAATCATTGTAGATCATGGATCTCTCCCCGCTAATGTGTAATGTGAGTAGAGGTTTAGTGATTAGACACATTTATAACTATTTAAATATAAACTCACATTCACTATTATAGAAAAACTTAACTCCATTCTGAGTTATCTTGGTTATTGGTCTTGAAAATCATGAGAGGCTACTCACAAATTGTTGATTATACCAAACTAATCCATGGAAACTATTGATATCTAGCACATATATTAGTATGGTTCATCCTTAAATTGATTCTATTTTTGAAGGATCTATAGATATCCCTTTATTGGTGATAATATACCACATGAATTTTACATTATATATAGGAATATTTCTTTTACAATATTTGTTATAAAAAAATTCATTTTGAAATGTCTTTATTACATTGTTCAAATGCTCCTTAAATTCTAACTTTATTTTAAAGTAGATGAAAACTTGGTTTATGAATACTACAATAAATTTGTTAAGGTAATCCATAAAGACACTATTCAATAGGTCTATAAGGATATTTAGAGAATTAGTGATTCCTAATGGCATTACTATGAACTCATAGTGACCCTACCTTTTATAAAAAGTTGTATTGGGATACCATTATTCATCAAATTTAAGTGATAATATCCTGATTGAAGATATACCTTAGAGAAGTATTGGGATCCACATAGTTGATTGAACAAGTCATAAATCCATATCAGAGGATAATTTTTATTTATAATAATCTTGTTCAGCTCATAATAATCAATGCATTGGTTCATTGACCATTCCTTATTCTTAATGAAATGGATCACTTCACCCCAAGGTGAAGAACTTGGGTGTATAGTCCCTTTATCTATATTCCCCTGTATTTTTCTTTAGCTCCTCAAGTTACACAATGAAAATCCTACATGGAGTCTCAAATATTTTAAAATATGTAGGTATGAATTTTATTGAGGACTCAACCTCTCAACAAGGAGTAAGATAAGAAAATTCTTTCGAAAACATAAAGTGTATTTCCTTACAATGGGAATGTCTTCAAGGATGGTCTTTTCTGTAGTCTCACCTATTTGATAAAGATAATCTTTCTCATAATGTATTAATATCCAATATTGAGATGATGAATCAAAAGGAGATTCATTATCCTCCTCTCACTAGTATATAATTAGAGGGTGATTCACCATACAGAGGGTGATTTACTTCTCTTAACAATTTTTATTGGCCCTATACAAAGAAATTCAATCCAAGCCCAGAATGGAGTTGAATTCTTATAAATGGGGTATCATAAGGTTCATTGGGAAATTCAACCCAAAAATTTTGACAATTGAGGAGTTATATACTTGGGATACAATAACTAAACAATTTTTTGTCTTCGTCAATAACTCAACATCAATTTTTTTAGGTGGTGTTTGATTAGTTCTAAAAAACATATGTGATGGGATAGAATGCATAAAACCATAGTCCCATATGACATTAGAAGTTTATTAATAGACAATAAGACTATCTGTAACTATTTTATTCTGGTTATAATCATTTACATTAACCAAAATAGACATAGGGTTGACAATTTTCAACTTAATTAATATATAAAATGGAATCTATGAACATTTAATAGATAACTCATAAATGACATATATTCCTTAATCTATGAATTTATCATTTTCAATATAAGTTATTCATGGTCCATTTTCCTGAATATAATTTTATTGGCTATTTTTTATTCCCTTCATAATATATGTTAAGAAGATTATAGATTTAACAAATCATATCACCCAGAAGTGTCTAAACAAGTTTGAAACAACACCTATTTATCATGAACTATGTGACAATTGAGTAAATAATCAATGCACCCTTTGTGGTTATTACATCAAGGTAAAAAGTATCCAGATCCACATCCACTTATAGTACCCATAGAGGGATTGGTTTTCTTGGAAACTAGTTACTCAATATTTTACCAAAAAATATGGATTTTTCCTATATTTATTCTTATCCTTAAGAATTTATCCATGGTTTTCTAATCCTAATTCCTGAAATTAACTATACTTTCCTCTGATACCAACTACAACTCATATATTTAATAAATCTTAATTCATGAGTTTTTATAAAAGAAATATCTAAATATAATCCTAAAAGATCAAGAGTGATATCTTATTTGGGTAATTAGATACATATCACATTAACCTAAAATAATAATACAACTACATTATTTAAATCTTCACATAATGACCTTAAAATCCATTGATTTTCAAAAGATTCATGGGATAACCTGGGGATATACAGAAGAAAGGGGTGAGCTATAAATACCAGTAATGGAATAATCAAAGAATTAAATAGTGAAAGTTATACATGTGAGTTAATAGGCATATAAATGTGATATAAAATGGGTGATAATCATGAAAATGGACATCGAATCGTGATATAATATTGTGACATCGAGGTGACTTAGGAATGTGACAAAAACATAAAATATGAAATCATAAACAAAATCCAAGGCTAACAACCAAGAAATCATAACATAGTGTTCTTATAATATCCTCCCCATGAACTATGCATGGTATATTTTGAGAGAAAACATTTCCCAATGCAGTAGAGGGATATATAATTTTATTTCCACCCGTCACATTCATATCATGTATAATAATTTGTGTGCCACATAGATCATACAACATAAGAACATCTTTAATCAATTTTAATACAATGAATAAAGATTTTTCGTAACATACATAGAATTAACCAATAAATCAAGAATAGGTGCATATAGATTAATACCCTTAATTGTAAATAGAGATTGTAATTAACTACACAAATTTTTCTCATGGAAAATTTTAGTATAATTTCACTAGTAAAACAGATGTATATAAGGATTCATAGAAGGGTTTAAGGAGTATAAAAAGAGGCATATAATTACTTTTAAATCATAAGGAAGGTAAAATGTATGTGTAAAAACATATTCAAACAAGAAAAGTTGGAAATAAAAGGGTATAATACAAAGTTAGTTCTTGAATAAAGTGGTGAAGAAGAGGATCTCTTACTTTGATTGGGTTCTTCTAAAAGATTGGGAGGAGCTTAGTAATATCATGAAAACACCTGGGATAAACTAAGAGAATAAAAGGTAGATTAAATTCTTTATCAATGGTTTGTTAGTGTAGTGAAGTGAAGTGGGGTTCGGGTTGGTATTTATAGAAAAAGAGATCTAAATTCTTTATTAATTTTTAAACATAGGATTTGGAGTCTGTATAATAAAATAATAAAAACCACAAAAATTTTCAAGGTTTTCTAACTTTTCTTTTCAAATAGGATTATTTTTCAATAATTTATAATTCTATGAACCTAAATCATTAAAATAATATAATTGGTGATGTTGAATTGATTCATGTTCATATAAAATTGACATTAAAACCTTAAAATATAATATAGGTTTTGGAGGATTCATTAAAGGATTATAAAACAAATTAAATAAATTAAACATAAATTATTTTAAATGAAAACACCATATTAGTTCATGTATACCCTTTATATCATTTATTAATAACTTTTAGGCTATTATGATATCATAAGACAAACCGTATATTTATACCATATTAAACTTTTACCCAAAAATATGATTGTCTCAAAAAATTATGAAAAAAAATCAACATTGGCTAATTTAGATGTTATGGATTCAAAACTAATATTAATTTATATAAATAATTTCCTGAATATGATAATTTATAATTTTAAATAAAAAACCTCATTTACTAGAAAATACTACTTTTTACAACACTTACCATTTTCTAACCATTATAAAAATTATATTGGACTTCATTAAATTATATTATCATTTATAATCAAATAAATATTATTTTATAATATTATTTAATTAAAATAAAATTTATTTTTGAATTCTTTAATTTTTCAAAAAATGTGTCTTAATTGGAAATATTTCTTAAAAAATAAACATTTTATCGTTTTCATATCAAAATCTAGTATTTACCAAACTCATTTGTTATTTTTAAATTAATAAAAAAGTGATAAATATAATAATTATTTACTTCAATAAAAAAATATAAAAATTCATATTACTGTGTTCTAGAATCATAACACTTTATTAAACCAGTATACACCCTAAGGGTAAGGTTTATAATGTTGACACCTTATTGAGGTGGTTTGGTAAACATGGTCTGGGTCATAATCTCAATAAGCATGAACTTATCACATAAATGGTTTCACTTGTGTTTTATTTGAAAGATCTTAGATTCTTCTTGGGTAAGAGAAACCCTTGTGATTTCATCTCCCTCAAAAACTCTTCTAAACTGGCTTCATAGGGTACAATCCTATTTTTTGGTTATAGCTTCTTTCCTCTGTCTTAATTAGACTCTATCATAACTCTAAATATATACTAATTTTAAGGGACCTGGTAAAATTTTTATATTATAATTGGTTATAGTTATTAATGTTATTTTAAATCTAACATGTTATAATGGTCTAAAATAACCAAATTAGTGCATTGTTTCTTTAAATACATTACTTAATAATGAATTTATTCATTTAAAATCAAATTTAATTTATAAAATTTCATGTCGTTAAAATGAAAATGAAACTATATAAAAAGAGGTTCTCATCCTATTAAATGATTATTTATCACCCATTTCCTCATTTTCCTCATCCCACCAATGTTTTACAATCATCTTTTGAATACATACTATCTTTTAACTCTTTTTATAATCATATTTCTATTAAATTATTTTTATAATGAGATTTAATTAACACTTTTTATGATGTGAGTTTACAACCAAATTTTAAAAATATAAAAAATAATCCTTCCATGATCAAATGTTTTATCTTCCAAACCACCTTTACTTTGGTTGTATTGATATCTTTTTTAGTGGTCTGTTGTTTAATATTCATTTCAAATTAAATTTTTTCAAATTTTTTACTTTAATATTTTATAGAGCACATTTAAAACTAATCCTTAATATTTTCTATTATGATAATGTTTAAAAAAATTCTAAATCTCTTTTATGATTTCTCATCCATTTTCGTTTTCATTTTTAGAAGGATTTACCATCTTGGGATTCATGTTTCATGATTTAATAACTATTTATATGTATACTTTGGGGTATTTAACTCGTGGTATCATACAATCCAAATCATGATCCTTTATTATGTGTAAACATTTTAAGAATTCCTTTTGAAAGATTATTTTTCCATCTATGTCTACATCCATCTATGTTTATTTTGTTAACTGAAGATATGTTCTTTTTCAACCATACTCCATATTTATCAAGATGGTTTATGGTCGTGTTTTGTGGAAATAATCATGAAATCCATTTCTTTATTAGGTTAATATAGATTTGATGAAATTGAGAATGGTTTTTCCTATTTTGAACACTTATATATATATATAATACAATGAGATGGGGTGGACAAAAATTATATATCTAACTAATGAATTCGATAATATTTTTATATCAGGATATGTCCTGAAAGGTGCATAGGTGGTCAGCCTAAGAAAACCCAATTATCTGATATATGAGACTAGAATTTAATATCCCTCCAATGCATTGGGTAAAAAAAATATTTCTCATGTGTTGTTATGTATGGGATTAGGGATTGAAACTAATACACTCTGGGATTTTACCCACAATGTGATGATATTTTCAGGAGTGAAACTATTCTTTTTTTAATGAATTCATGTATTATTTTGAGGTAACAATATTATGATGCCAAGATCATTTGATGTTGGTTTATTTACACTAATGCCTCATTCTATGATTCATTAATTATAAGCAATTTTTTATTAGGTTTCAATTCCATTTCATATACCCAAGTTCCCAATTTACATTCTAATACTCTTATGTTCATCTTATTCTCACATATTATCTTTGATTGTTGTCACTTATGTTTGACCTTAATGATAATTTGATCTCACCCCTTTCTTATAATTTCATTCCTATGGTTAGGAAGATAATAATTACTTTTGAAAATTCTATGAGGGGACATTGAATATTTCAAATTATGGATAAGTGTTTGTATATTTTGTAAAATAATTTTCTTATATTATTATCCCTTAAAGACACTGAACCAAGAGGTTCTATGATCAGTGTGATATTTTTTTTGGTGTGATGTTTCACTTTTTTTAATAATTTAATATGAAGATATGATATGTGTGGGATGTAATAGATGTCATCATATGAGGGTTTTGTGATTTTTTAGGGTTATTTTAATTGTATGTGAGATTAAGATTAGAAAACATTATTGAAAACCATAGGAATGAGTCTAAGGGATAATTCTAAGTATGTTATAACATCCATAAATTTTGGTAAAGTTGATATTATATTGTTTCCCAAGTAATAATATCCCTATTAAGAAACTACATGTTAATTCTGGATATAAAATATATGTGCATAGGTGTAGTAATCTAGGAAGTGGTGTATTAGGTATTAACTCAATCATTTCCCAATGAAATTCAAATAGGCCTTACTGTAAACCTAGTTTGATACTCCCTGTGGGTATTATTTTGTTAATTATATTCCCTTTACTAGTCTTTGTGAAGGATTTATTTTGTCAATTAATTAGGATGATAATGAATAGATAACCCAAATTAAATAAAAAAAGATTTAAAATAGAGTGATATTGGTTGAAATGACAGCTAATTTGATTGTTTTAAAGAGTAATACATTTCAAGGTTGAGTTTGGATGTAATCATTTATGATACTCTACTATAATAATCTTTCAAATTAACCCCTTTTAGTTTTATTAATGGATTAATCCCAAAGGAATAAAGTTAACAATGTATTTTATATACAAGGAATAGATTTTCCCAATGAAAAACCTAATGGGATAAAATGTGGAGTTAGAAACCTTGTGATTATTCATAACCAACTATCAAGAATTATAATAAATAATGTTCACTTAGTTGATCTTCTAAACATATTGAAGAAATAAACTATGTAGTCTCATGGAAATTCTGGTGATGAAGATGTTGAATGAAATAATAATCAGCCTCCTTCATGTAAAAAATGTTAGAAGATACACCAAGGGTAATGTCTCAAATAAATTAGAATATATTTGATTTATGGTATAGGAGGGAATCAAGAGGAATAATACTAATAAAAAGGGAAGAGTTTATTTAACATAATGGGGGAAAATAATTTTCTTCCTAAGGATCCACTAGTAATTCTATTTTTTAGATGTATAGAAATTAGTTACTATGAAAACTAGTTCACTAATATAAGGTATTAATATGGAAAAAAAAACTTCTAAGTAAATGGGAATAAGAGAAAACCTATACAATAATAACTGCTGAATTATGTTTTTAAAATGATGTGGAGTGATGAACCCTAATCATTCAACTAATAATTATAAGTTTTGATTTTTATTTTATTCAAACCAATTATTTTTCCATATAATGTTTGGTAAATACATCAAATCATTGAAAAGATAAATAGTTTTTGATTTATTAATAAAAAAGAAAAAGGTTAAATACGATTCAAATAAAACACATGTGGTTCTTGAGAGGATGTTTAGTGTTCCTCACTCCACATCACATTCAAAATATACTTCAGTAGTTGTGGTTATTTATTATTTCTCTTATTACCTTGGCCATCAATTTTGTTGGTGTCGATTATCATCTTAATTTCTTAGGTTATTGCACTAGTTTTTATAGTTCCCAAATTTCTAGTGGTATGATTATTGTATCCCATAGATATAAATCCTCTCTAGTGGATTTTTATAGGAATGTTCTACCTATTAAATCCATTTATCCTTCCATTAGTAAACTCGTATGTGATTGGTCCACTCTACTTTGAGAGCATGATAATTTCTAAGATAGGAAAACACATTTAAAATCATAAATCAACCCATGATCACATATTATTATATGGTTGATTATATGCTCTCTATGAATTATTACTCCCATAATATTTTTGTAGTTGGAAGAAATGGTAAGATTAAAAATCAATGTTAGTTATATTTTTATTATAATGGAAAATTTGAGATCACTAGCCAAATTTAAGATAGTAAGTACAAAATCTCACTATAAAAAATCCAAATTCATGTCTTCCTTTTAGATTCCTATATCTATTTCCATTAGTGATTAATAACTAAAATTGTGTGGAAAAAATTTATTTAAGGTAGAGAATATAACAACCCAAAATTTCACTATGTGTTTTCCTAAAAAATATATTTTTTTAATATCTTTATCAACATGAAACACTAAACTAAAACAAAATTTTATCATTATAATATTTCCATTAAATTTGTAGGTATAAAATAAAGTAACCATATTAATAAATCTATGAAAAATGAAATCATATCAATTGGTGGAAGTCTCCCTTATGAATCTCATTTATCCAAGTTTGGGAATGAGGTCTCTTCTATAGGATTTGATCTAGACCATGTCTAACTAGAAATGAAACAATTGTGGTATGAGTGAAATCATATCCATGATAAATTCAAGATTATGGAAATTTCTATGAGATCTATGATGGGATAATCACCACTATCAACCACCACTATAGCGAACCATAAGTATAGATATTCTGTAGAGATCTTCAGGGCTATGAAACCAAAAATTAGTATGATATAAATCTATTATTTATATATTAATTTATTCATCACATGTATTTTACATATTTTTTATTTGACTTTTAAAGAAAAAAAAATTATTTTCCTTTACAAGTAGTTTTTATTTATATTTATTATTATAAAAATAAATTTATAAATTTTAGAATTTTAATTTCATGGAATAAAATTCATTTTAAAATTAATCAAATCAAAATAACCTTATAGTAAATTATTTGAAAAAATCTAAAAATAATTTATTTTTAGGTTAATATTGAAAACATAGATTTCACCCAAATAATAAATTTTATGAAATTATAAACAAGACCAAGAAGTATTTAAAAAAATTTAATTGTTAAAATTTTTTTTTAATAAGTAAAATTATACATTTTTAGACTTTATGTTGAATTTAGAAAACATATGAATATAATTCTATAAACTAATGTAATATTATCCAATACAAACTATTTTTTATCTTTTCTTATAATTAAATAAAAATTTGGAAAAATTTGGTTTCGGTTTCCATTGAAATCCAGATAAATTTTATTTTACAATAAATCATTTTATATCATGAAAATAAAATACATGTATAATTCTACCCTACACATAAATTTTTAGCTTAAATAAACACCTATTTTATCTTATAGTATAAATGATAAGTTACCTTAGTAAAAAACTAGTTACTATAGTATAAAACTGAAAAGTTAAAAGGGTGAAACTTATGTAGAAAAAAGAATAACCTGTTAAATTATTTATAATTGAGTGGTTGATCTTTTAATTTAAAAAAAACTTATCTACACTCAATTATTGTCTATGTTTAGAGACACTTGACATATTTATCATGGTATCCAATTATATTGTGTGGTTATAATTACAAAAAATGTCATTATTGCCACTAATAAAAGGGTTCTATCACCACCCCTTCATGACAACAAAAAAATTAAGTGTTCTATTGAAAATCTTCCCTTATTCATTAACAAATAATCCTCCTGCACTTCCATAATATTTTGTTCAATGTTACTTATCCTAAGCCCTATATTTCCATGGAACCCTTTAAGGAAAATTCAATTTCCTCAATGTGAGTACTCTTTTTTTCTTAAGTTCCTTCCTTTATATCTTACCTTTTCAACTATATTTTATAATTAATATATAATTACATAAATTTTGTTTCTATACTAATTTTTTCTGTAAAGGAAATAACAATTAATCACATTTTACCTTTTCTGTTAAGAAAAATGAAACTTTCATTCATGCATTGTGTGTACTACTGCCTCCATGAATAAAAGAATTTTATTTTTCACCACCACCTCGCTTCACTGGTTATAAGTGTGAAATTACAAAATAAATATGAAATATATAATATGATTATGATTATGAAGAGACAAATAATAATACACTTTATTTTAATACCAATCATCTAGAAATGAAAATGTTAATCATCAATGACTATGATAACTTGAATGTTGATAATATATGAAATAAAAATTTAAATAATGTTTTTATTTTGGTTTTGGAAATCTAATATTAAAATTAACTCATTCACTAAGATACCACCACTTGTTTGTTAAAAATAACTAAAACAAGTTCATTGTCAAGTTTCTATTTAAGGATTATAGCTAAAATTACCTTAAAATGAAAATATATCATCATAAATAATTATAAGGAATAAATTATAGATCATTGAAATATATCATAATAATGAAAATTATGATAAGAAGGAATGTTGATAATGATATTAATAAACTTGTTCAAATAATAAATATTAGTCACACCAGATATTTAATGTAGATAATAACTAACTAATATACATATAAAGAAATATTATAAATGAGGAGTATATATGATAATTTTTATTAATAAAGTTATCAAATAAGTAATTAGGATAGTTATTTTTTCTATATTAGAGGTTAGAGTGTGTTTGATGAAATATAGATAAAAAGTAAGGGTTTCCTCCATAATCACCCCTCATTGATGCATGTTTTGTAATTACATACCAAAATTATTTTGTATAGTGTAAATACTACCCAATAATTCTAACATATTAAATTATTATTGATCTTGGAAACTTCATTTCCATTAACATCTTCCTTACTTTGGACTATGATTGATATATTCCCTAAAATGTACGGATTTTTTATAACTTCACATTATTTCTTGTGTTTTAATGTTTAATCTTGATATTAATATTTTTTTAATTTGGAATACCCTTTTTCATTCTTGGGAGATAAATTTTGATTCAAATCTTCCTTATTGATTAATTTTATTCTTGTAAAGACCCGTAAAATTCAAGGGAAATTTTTTCTTAATTTTCTTTGGAATTTTACAAGAGCGCGGTTTCTGACGGCACCTGATTCCGAGGCCCGGAGTGCCCAGAATCATTTTCCGAAGTTTGGCTCGGGTACGTTCAGTGAACGAACGAGCGGGAATTTCTAACTTTTGATCCGGTGCTCGGAATTGAAATCTGAGGGCACCGATGAACTCACAGCGCCGATATTCGCTTAAGGAGACCTTTTCAGATTTTGCGTTTATTGCGGGTTGAATGTTAGTTTTTGGGTTTTTAGATTAAGTTAAATAAAATTTTTGAAATACAAATTTTTATTTTAACTTGTTAAATCCTTCCAAAGGGAGTTGGGAGTGGGACCCACATCCACTTAACCTCCCTTGGGAGGATTAAGTGTGGTGGGGCCCACACGAAGCTCCCAACCTTCCATCTCCCTTTAACCCTCCTTTTATTTAATGTTTGACAACTTAAAGAATTAATTGAGGTGAGTTGTTCAAATTCAAACCTTTGAAATTCTTGTGGTAAAGTTGTGTAATAATATCAGCTTAAAGCTTATTTTATTCTAGGGAATTCTTTTACCACCTTGAGAGGAATTTTGGAGCTTCTCCTCCTTCTTCTTCTTCAACTCTGACGAAGAACACGAAGAATCTTCGAACTTCGACGAAGAACTCCACGTTCTCGGGAACCGTCTTCCGTGACGACATAACCGCGACATCGACGTTCTTCTTCCGTGACGTCGACCATCGCGACGCTCGACTTCCGCGAATCGTTATTGATCATCGGTCTTCGTTCCAGAACCAAGGTAGGGGTTGTTGATTTTTTGTTTAATTATTTATTTCTTGTTCGTGGTTCTAGAATGATTAACGAGAGAATATTTAAGTTGTGCTATCATTTAACGTGAGGGGGCCGGACCGCATGAACACGGCCGAACCCCCTCCATCGTTCTTGTTGTTTTATCTTGCGAGTGGAAACAAGGTGGCGTGGTGCCGTCACACCACGCGGATATTTGTTCGATTAAATTGTGCGGCGCCGTCGCGCCGCGCCGTGGAAGAATCATCAAGAACGCGACGCCGTCACGCCGCGTCATGGGAAATCGAAGGCGCGGCGGAGGGGCGTGGTGCCGTCGCACCGCGCCGGACGACGAACACCGCGGCCGGTTCCGGGCCGCGGCAAGACGGGGAGACCGGCGGCAGCCGGGCCGCGGCGAGACGAGGAGGCGACCGGCGGCCAGCCGAGCCGCCGGCGCCGGAGAACAAGAAGGACCGCGGCCCTTCGGCCGCGGCGGAGCAGCTAGGGACGCCGGCCTCGCCGGCGCCGGAGATCAGGAAGGCCGCGGCCCTACGGCCGCGGCGGAGCAGCCAGGGGCGGCCGGCCTCGCCGGCTGCCGGAGATCGGAGAAGAGCCGCGGCTACGGCCGCGGCGGAGAAGAGGAAGGCGGCCGGCCGTGCCGGCCGCCGGTTTGGACAGGAGGCGGGACCCGCGGGTCCCGCGTGAGAAAAGAAACGGCCGGCCTTAGGCCGGCCGAGATCCGGAAAAAGGGGGGGTTTCACCCCCCGCGTGCGGCACATGCGCGGCACCCGGCCGCGCCGCCGCGGGCCGGACCGCGCCGCCGTGCCACCACCGGCCGGGCCGGGTCCAGCGGACCGGGTCGGGTCGACCCGGTTCGGTTCGGATCCGGGTCGGGTCGACCCGGCTCGGGTCGGCCCGGACCCGGACCCCCCGTTTTCGAGACAGTTTCGGTCTTTTGGCCATAACTTGAGCCACGGACCTCCAAATGACTAACCGTCTGCGGCAACGCGATCCTTGGATCGAGACGGTCGTTTCGGTATATCGCACTCAGGGTTTCAGAATACTTTGATTTCGGCCGCGTTGGTTCGTTCACAAAACCAACCGGGCCCTCGGAGCGGAAACGCTCATATCTTGAGCTACGGACGTCCGATTGACGTGTCGTCAGCTTTGTTGTGTTCCTCTTAGTGAGACGGTTCTTTTGGAATACTCCGCCCGAGGTTTGGATGCAGGTGGGGTACGGTCGGGTTGGTTTTTCCTTAAAAACCAACCGGGCCCCAGGGACGAAAATGCCAATAACTCTCAGACCGGGCGTCCGATCGACGCGCCGTCTGTTGCGTTGAGTTCCTGTTGACGATACGGAACTTTTGGATACATCAACTCTGGACTTTGTGACAGTTGATGTATCAGCCTCTCGGCTCGGGGAGCGGACCCTCCTGTACGAGCTTGCTGTGTGGGGGAACCCTAGTGCTGGCTGCGACTGTTACTGCGACTGTTACTGCTACTGCTACTGTGACTGCGACGACGACAGTACAGAGATCCTGTGTGGTTTCGACGACGACGACTACTGCACTCAACGATCCTACGTAGATCAGTGCTACAGGTCCTGCGTGGGCCCGATCCTGTGTGGGTCCGATCCTGTGTAGGTCACTGCGGGCGTTAGTACCTATCGATCCTTCGTGGGTCCGACGACTTAGATGGTTCAGTGATCATCTTTATCGTCATCCGAAGAAGTATATTTGTGTGACCTGAATCTTATGTTTTACTCGATAGAGGTGGTGCGCTTGGTTGTAGCGGCAGACCTGCGATACTGGAGACGAGCGTACGGAGTACGGAGACCGTGTAGCCGGCTGAGACCTGAAGACTGCTCGACCAACTCGACTTGGAGTGAGTCGACTAGCCCAGTGGACGGAGCGCTCGGTATTTGGCGGCAGGCCCACGGCGGACGGAGCGCCTGGTAGTTGGCAGCAGACCCGCGGTACTCGACTGGAGGAGTACCTCTGTAGGCTATTTGGGTGAGCGCCCGGTATTTGGCAGCAGACCCTCAGCGGACGGAGCGCCCGGTAGTTGGCGGCAGACCCGCAGTACTCGACAGGAGAAGTACCTCAGCAGTCTTAGGTTAGTGAGCAGTATCTCAGAGTCGTGACAGGACACTGTACACTTCAGAGATGGGGCTCTTCAGTAGTTACGTTTTTGTTAATGAAAATCCTGTGTGAGCTGAATCCTGTTACTTTCCTGTGTGGATTGTGTTGTGCTATCCTGTGTGGATTACGTTTTGCATTCCTGTGTGGAATACGTTTAATTTCCTTTGTGGACTGAGTTATACTTGGGCTCGGAGGTTGAAGCGTATTTGAATTGATGACATAGGTATATGTATGGGCATATACCTAAGCAGTGTCGGTTGTTACTACGTGATTGTACCTTTCTTTGTGGTTTATCCTTTGTGGATTTGAGAGACCTTCAGGGGTCTCGGGGTCCCTACTGAGTAGCTTATACTCACCCCTGCACGGGCTTTGCCCACACTACGTTGTGTTGGTTGCAGACGACGGACAGCGTTGACCTTAGCTGAGGCTTGCAGAGCAGGACGGTACCTGGAGGTGGACCACTGGGCGGGACGTGCTCGGAGCGGACGACGGGACCCGTGGAGCAGTGGAGCTATCTGTACCCACCCTTCAGGTGGGATTTCCAGTGGACAGCTCGGTGTAGCGGCTTTTACTTTTCAGTTGCTGTTTTCCCTTTCGAGTTGTACTTTACTTTCAGTATGGGTTTGTATACTGGCCCATTTACTTTTCCGCACTTTCAGTTGTACTCTGCTTTTGTTTAGTGTTTACTTTCCGCTTTCTTACTCTGTGGTGTTTGTTTACTTTACAAAGGCAATGCCTTCCCTTTTTTACCGGGATTTACACCTTGGTGCTAGTCGCCAGCCCCTGGCCTATGGAAGGCGGGCTTGGGGAAGTCACGGCACGGACCCCGAGGGAGGGTCGTGACAAATTGGTATCAGAGGAGTTCGGTTCTACCGCGAACTCTGGTCTTTTCTATGTGAAGAAATAATGTTTAGCGTATTGAGTGCGTTTATCAGTCCAGGGAATCCAGTGTTGGTGTGGCGGCCGACGTATCCGTACACCAGGACCCTGACTTCTGATTTTCGACTTAATGCACGAAAACATTGATTGCGTGTGTGTTTCAAAGTTTTCTTTGTGATTACTTATATCAGCTCACCAGGTATACTGTTTGACCGTGGCGCACCTGTTCCCTATTCAGGATGGCCCCACGACGGCAGCCAGCTAGGGTTCCGAGAGTCGAGTGTGACGACAACCCACCGAGCGACGAGGCTTCGGTGCAGGGTCCTTTGTCAGCAGTGGCACCGGCGGTAGCTCTACCCGCCGAGCCCTCGATGCTTCCAGCAGCAGCCGCTGACGATGCACGTTGCCTCAGTGCACTGCATGAGTTTCAGTGCCAGCGACCGCCCAGGTTTCGCGGGGAGACAGATCCCCAGGCAGCAGAGGACTGGCTGGAGGCAGTGGTACGAGTGTTTAGGCTAGTGAGGACACCAGCAGACCTCATGGTGATCCTCGCTGCGAGCCTACTACACGCAGCAGCGGGACGATGGTGGAGCATGATGCTCCAGGTGCACGATGAGGCATCTCTACATTGGACGGACTTTGAGAGCATCTTCCGCTCGGAGTTCGTCCCAGCCACCCTTCGTGCGGTGCGTATCCAGGAGCTTCTTCAGCTGCGGCAGGGCAGCATGACGGTCGCTCAGTACTCGGCGAGATTTACCGATCTCTCGCGCTACTCGACCGACATGGTAAGGGACCCATTCTTCCAGGCCCGGACCTTCGAGTAGGGTTTGAGACACGAGATCAGGGCATCGCTGATCTCCCTCAGCATACCGAATCACACAGGAGTACTGGAGCGGGCCCTTCTGATCGAGAGCTTCCTTGCTGAGTCTACACCAGCGCAGTGACCCACCGCAGGGCGGCACGTGGCAGAGTCATCTGCAGCAGGTAGCCGACGGATGACTCAGGGTTCCAGGCAGACCAGACCTACCAGTGGCCGACTTCACGACTCAGGCTCAGTTGTGCGGGGAAGCCGGGGTGGAGTCAGATCCAGGCGTGCCGAGAGTGGGCAGTGTTACTCCTGTGGCGGGATTGGTCACATGGATCGTGACTGTCCGACCCGCCAGGCTGATAATCAGCAGTTAAGTAAAGAACCTCCCAGGCAGAGGCAGAGGTTCTACCGTGGCGGTCCGCAGGGAGGAGGCGGACGAGGCAGAGGAGCTGGCCGAGCAGCAGGAGGTGGGCGATGCTTTGAGGCTCTTCCACCACCACCACCAGGAGGTCCACCCCGACCACAGGGAGTAGGTGAACATGCGAGAGCTCAGCTTCAGGCAGCCGAGGCCTTCGATCATGGAGCTCTGGGAGCCGATGGACAGGAGCAGAACTAGTGGATACGTCCTTTGTACTTCTGGTTCCTTGTTGCATTTGTGTAGCGTCTTGTATTATGAGCTGCAATAATAAAAGACGCATACCTTTGTGATATTTTCGTTCCTGTCCTCTTTTGTGATGTTACTAAGAGGTTCCAGTTTTGGCTGTTGACTTGACCCTCACTTGTGAGACATCTACCGGAGGAGACCCAGTTACCACACACTGATGCCGACAGTGTGACTCAACCCGAGGCGAGAGTAACGGTTGAATCTCTTAGTAGTAGCGTCGAGGCCTTACGACGTCATCCTTGGTATGGATTAGTATCATCCATGTTAGGATTTTCTGTATTAGGCAAAGAATTTGGTTCATCCAGGGGATGGGACCAGATTTCTCTTATCGGCAAAGAAGAAATCTTGCAGCTCGGATGGGACCGGAGATGGTCCATGCCACGAAAGAGAAGGTCCAGGTCATCCAGGAGCGGATGAGGACAGCTCAGAGCCGGCAGAAGTTATACGCTGACAGGAGGCGGAGGCCACTAGAGTTTTAGGATGGCGACCACGTCTTCTTACGGGTCTCACCTCGACGTGGTATTCGGAGATTTGGCCGAGGCGGCAAGTTATCTCCGCGCTTCATCGGACCCTTCCAGGTCCTCAGCAGGATTGGCGAGGTGGCTTATCGCCTGGCTCTACCACCTCAGTTGCACCGGGTGCACGACGTCTACCACGTGTCTCAGCTGAGGAGATACGTGCACGACCCGACACACATCATTGACCAAGGGGAGCTTAACGTTGACGATGGGGCGACTTTTACGGAGGTCCCGATGGAGATAGAGGATCGACAGGAGCGGGTCCTGCGTGGGTGATCGATTCCTCTTATGCGCATCAGATGGCAGCACGAGAATCTCCAGGAGAGCACATGGGAGCGGGAGGCTCATTTGCGTGCTCAGTACCCTCATTTGTTTCCCTAGTTTTTGATGTATCTTTACGGGGACGTAAAGTCCTGAGGTGGGAGTAATGTAAAGACCCGTAAAATTCAAGGGAAATTTTTTCTTAATTTTCTTTGGAATTTTACAAGAGCGCGGTTTCTGACGGCACCTGATTCTGAGGCCCGGAGTGCCCGGAATCATTTTCCGAAGTTTGGCTCGGGTACGTTCAGTGAACGAACGAGCGGGAATTTCTAACTTTTGATCCGGTGCTCGGAATTGAAATCCGAGGGCACCGATGAACTCACAACGCCGATATTCGCTTCAGGAGACCTTTTCGGATGTTGCGTTTATTGCGGGTTGAATGTTAGTTTTTGGGTTTTTAGATTAAGTTAAATAAAATTTGTGAAATACAAATTTTTCTTTTAACTTGTTAAATCCTTCCAAAGGGAGTTGGGAGTGGGACCCACATCCACTTAACCTCCCTTGGGAGGATTAAGTGTGGTGGGGCCCACACGAAGCTCCCAACCTTCCATCTCCCTTTAACCCTCCTTTTATTTAATGTTTGACAACTTAAAGAATTAATTGAGGTGAGTTGTTCAAATTCAAACCTTTGAAATTCTTGTGGTAAAGTTGTGTAATAATATAAGCTTAAAGCTTATTTTATTCTAGGGAATTCTTTTACCACCTTGAGAGGAATTTTGGAGCTTCTCCTCCTCCTTCTTCTCCAAATCTGACGAAGAACACGAAGAATCTTCGAACTTCGACGAAGAACTCCACGTTCTCGGGAACCGTCTTCCGTGACGACATAACCGCGACATCGACGTTCTTCTTCCGTGACGTCGACCATCGTGACGCTCGACTTCCGCGAATCGTTATTGATCATCGGTCTTCGTTCCAGAACCAAGGTAGGGGTTGTTGATTTTTTGTTTAATTATTTATTTCTTGTTCGTGGTTCTAGAATGATTAACGAGAGAATATTTAAGTTGTGTTATCATTTAACATGAGGGGGCCGGACCCCATGAACACGGCCGAACCCCCTCCATCGTTCTTGTTGTATTATCTTGCGAGTGGAAACAAGGTGGCGTGGTGCCGTCGCACCACGCGGATATTTGTTCGATTAAATTGCGCGGCGCCGTCGCGCCGCGCCATGGAAGAATCATCAAGAACGCGACGTCGTCGCACCGCGTCATGGGAAATCGAAGGCGCGGCGGAGGGGCGCGGTGCCGTCGCACCACGCCGGACGACGAACACCGCGGACGGTTCCGGGCCGCGGCGAGACGGGGAGACCGGCGGCAGCCGGTCCGCGGCGAGACGAGGAGGCGACCGGCGGCCAGCCGAGCCGCCGGCGCCGGAGAACTAGAAGGGCTGCGGCCCTTCGGCCACGGCGGAGCAGCTAGGGGCGTCGGCCTCGCCGGCGCCGGAGATCAAGAAGGCCGCGGCCCTACGGCCGCGGCGGAACAGCCAGGGGCGGCCGGCCTCGCCGGCCGCGCCGGCCGCCGGTTTGGACAGGAGGCGGGACCCGCGTGAGAAAAGAAACGGCCGGCCTTAGGCCGGCCGAGATCCGAAAAAAGGGGGGGTTTCACCCCCCGCGTGCGGCACATGCGCGACACCTGGCCGCGCCGCCGCTGGCCGGACCGCGCCGCCGCGCCGCCACCGGCCGGGCCGGGTCCAGCGGACCGGGTCGGGTCGACCCGGCTCGGTTCGACCCGGTTCGGGCCGACCCAGGGGGGGTCGGGCCGGGTCGGCCCGGACCCGGACCCCCCGTTTTCGAGACAGTTTCGGTCTTTTGGCCATAACTTGAGCCACGGACCTCCAAATGACGAACCGTCTGCGGCAACGCGATCCTCGGATCGAGACGGTCGTTTCGGTATATCGCACTCAGGGCTTCAGAATACTTTGAGTTCGGCCGGGTTGGTTCGTTCACAAAACCAACCGGGCCCTCGAAGCGGAAACGCTCATATCTTGAGCTACGGACGTCCGATTGACGTGCCGTCAGCTTTGTTGTGTTCCTCTTAGTGAGACGGTTCTTTTGGCATACTCCACCCGAGGTTTTGACGCAGGTGGGGTACGGTCGGGTTGGTTTTGCCTTAAAAACCAACCGGGCCCCGGGGACGAAAATGCCAATAACTCTCAAACCGGGCGTCCGATCGACGCGCCGTCTGTTGCGTTGAGTTCCTGTTGACGATACGGAACTTTTGGATACATCAACTCTGGACTTTGTGACAGTTGATGTATCAGCCTCTCGGCTCGGGGAGCGGACCCTCCTGTACGAGCTTGCTGTGTGCGGGAACCCTAGTGCTGGTTGCGACTGTTACTGCGACTGTTACTGCTACTGCTACTGTGACTGCGACGACGACAGTACAGAGATCCTGTGTGGATTCGACGACGACGACTACTGCACTCAGCGATCCTACGTAGATCAGTGCTACAGGTCCTGCGTGGGCCCGATCCTGTGTGGGTCTGATCCTGTGTAGGTCACTGCGGGGGTTAGTACCTATCGATCCTTCGTGGGTCCGACGACTTAGATGGTTCAGTGATCATATTTATCGTCATCCGAAGAAGTATATTTGTGTGAGATGAATCTTCTGTTTTACTCGATAGAGGTGGTGCGCTTGGTTGTAGCGGCAGACCTGCGATACTGGAGACGAGCGTACGGAGTACGGAGACCGTGTAGCCGGCTGAGACCTGAAGACTGCTCGACCGACTCGACTTGGAGTGAGTCGACTAGCCCAGTGGACGGAGCGCCCGGTATTTGGCGGCAGACCCACGGCGGACAGAGTGCCTGGTAGTTGGCAGCAGACCCGCGGTACTCGACAGGAGGAGTACCTCTGTAGGCTATTTGGGTGAGCGCCCGGTATTTGGCAGCAGACCCTCAGCGGACGGAGCGCCCGGTAGTTGGCGGCAGACCCGCAGTACTCGACAGGAGGAGTACCTCAGCAGTCTTAGGTTAGTGAGCAGTATCTCAGAGTCGTGACAGGACACTGTACACTTCAGAGATGGGGCTCTTCAGTAGTTACGTTTTTGTTAATGAAAATCCTGTGTGAGCTGAATCCTGTTACTTTCCTGTGTGGATTGTGTTGTGCTATCCTGTGTGGATTACGTTTTTCTTTCCTGTGTGGAATACGTTTACTTTCCTGTGTGGACTGAGTTATACTTGGGCTCGGAGGTTGGAGCGTATTTGAATTGATGACATAGGTATATGTATGGGCATATACCTAAGTAGTGTCGGTTGTTACTACGTGATTGTACCTTTCTTTGTGGTTTATCCTTTGTGGATTTGAGAGACCTTCAGGGGTCTCGGGGTCCCTACTGAGTAGCTTATACTCACCCCTACACGGGCTTTGCCCGCACTACGTTGTGTTGGTTGCAGACGACGGACAGCGTTGACCTTAGCTGAGGCTTGCAGAGCAGGACGGTACCTGGAGGTGGACCACTGGGCGGGACGTGCTCGGAGCGGACGGCGGGACCCGTGGAGCAGTGGAGCTATCTATACCCACCCTTCAGGTGGGATTTCCAGTGGACAGCTTGGTGTAGCGGCTTTTACTTTTCAGTTGCTGTTTTCCCTTTCGAGTTGTACTTTACTTTCAGTTTGGGTTTGTATACTGGCCCATTTACTTTTCCGCACTTTCAGTTGTACTCTACTTTTGTTTAGTGTTTACTTTCCGCTTTCTTACTCTGTGGTGTTTGTTTACTTTACAAAGGCAATGCCTTCCCTTTTTTACCGGGATTTACGCCTTGGTGCTAGTCGCCAGCCCCTGGCCTATGGAAGGCGGGCTTGGGGAAGTCACGGCACGGACCCCGAGGGCGGGTCGTGACAATTCTTCATGAAAATAAAACAATGTAGGAATAATTCACATCCTCAAAAATAACGGTTTATCACCCATGTCCATCTTCTCCTCAACTATATAATATTTTCTTATCATATTTTGAAACCTTATTATGTATTAAATAGTTTTATTACTATATTTATCTTTACCTATTTATAACAGGATTCTTTAATACCACTTTTTATTATATGGGTTTTCAATCATATTTCAAAAAAATCAATAGCTTTTCCTTCAAAGATCAAATTTTTCATCTTCGAAACCACATTTAATTAGGATACATTAATATATTTTTAAATGATCCATTATTGGATATTATATTAAAATTAAAAAATTTCAAATTTTTAGTTTAACAATTTAAAAAGGACTTTCAGTAGTTACCCATGATATTTTATTTTACAACATTGTTAAAAATGTTTTCAAAAACTCTTTTTTAATTTCACATCCATTTACCTTTTATTTTTTAAAAGGATTTACCTTATTGGGATTCATGTTTCATTATATAACCATTATTTATATTTATAATTTGGGGGATTAAACTTATAGTATCAAAAAATATAAATCTTGATTCCTTCATATATTTTACAATTTGAATCCTTATTTTTTAAAGGATGTTTTTACATCTATGTATGCATCCTTCTATGAATAATTTTTAACTAAGTAAATATAATTTTTCAACCATCCACCTTTTATATATGGATGTTTTATGGAGTTTATTTGTTGAAATAATAATTAATCTTCTCTCTATTAAATTAATATTCTTCTAGTGAAATTATGTATATTACTTTTCCTCTTTGGAACACATATGCATGAAAATAATTTGATATGAAAGGTTCTCCTAGAATTATATTTACTCCCAATTCATTGGGTAATGTTTTCATCTCATAAGATTTCATGTATAGTGCACATATGGTTAGGTTAAACACACTAGGTTCTACAATGAGTGGGCCCATAATTATATATCCCTAATATTACTTGAGTGAAGATTTATATAACTTGATATATTATTTAAGGGATTAAAGAGTGAACATAATATATAATGATACTTTGTCTACTTTGTGATTATGGTAATGGGAGTGAACCTTGAATTATACAAATAATTTCATGTATCATATTATGGTCAAAATATAATTATTTTATGATCATTTGATATCACTTCCTTTACAATAAATCCTCATGCTATATTTTCTTGGGTTATGATCCATGTTTTATTACGTATGAATTCTATATATTAGGTTTGAGTTCCTTATTTACATTCTCACAACTATATATTAATATTATTCTCAATTATGTTCATTGATTATTACCATTTATTCTAACCATTATTGATCATTTGAGTTCACCCCTTTTTTATGTTTACCACACTCATATTCAAGGATAAGTATAACTTATGAGAATACATGTGTAGGTCCCCCTTGAATGTAACTCATGACCTAGGGTGCCTGTGACATGGCACTAACTACCGGGATTCTTGGTAGAAAGGTGATGTGGTGTGACCATAATGGTTTCATTCCATAACACTTCCTCCCCAGCCCCATATTAAGGAATATAGGGGTTTTGGAATGGTATATAAGACCCATGCGATCCCCTCCCCATCCAAAATTCTTTTTTCAGGAGGAAACCTATAATCCAAGTTGTGAAGGACTATATCCTAAAGAATAAAATCTTGTTAATGGTATTGACTTCCAACTTGGTCCTCTCATCTAGAAGGGGTTATAGAAGAGTTATATTTATGGATAATTGATCACATTTTTTATTAAATAAGTTGTATATGTAAGTGGTCTTCAAATACACTAAACCAAAATGTTTTCCAAGACGTGTGATATTTTTGGGAGATAAAATTTTTAAATTTTAGTAATAAATAAAGATATTTTTTATCTTGGGATTCTATAAGATACCACTGTATATTTAAATTGAATAAATATAAATGAATTAAATAGCTTTTTCTTAGATAAAACTAGGATATCCAAGCTCTTATTACCTGAGTTTTATGGAGATCTCTTAAAAGAAAAAAAGTATCCCTTCTTAAAAATAAATACAAAATCTTAATTAATTTATAATTAATTTGGAAGGGTCCCTACTTATTATTCATATTTTAAAACCTTGGTTAGAGAGAGAGATAATATTATATATCTGAACACAAAATTTTAGTTATAAATAAATTTTCTAAAAAATGATTCAAAAAACTAAAACACATTGTAAGTTATGATTCAATATCCTATTTACTGTTTGATATTTAAACAAACAATATATATGTTCAAAATCCACTAAATATCATCATATGATATTCAAAACTAATCAAGATATATTTCGTGGAATAAAATAATTGAATCATTATTTATAATATAATGCATGCACTTATTTGTATAAACCCACGGAGTGGTAACCTTCATGAGGGTAACCCAGAAATGGTTTTACAACTAGGAAGGGGGGGTGAACTAGTGGTTCATTAAAAAATATTTTACAATTTATTCTTCTAAAAAACAACTCCTATGACCAGCTAAGAATTGTTTATCTCTATATAAACACTCAACCTTGTATGATTAAAGTAGAAACTAAAGAACACAAGTTATGCAATAATTTTTACAAGTTTAAACCTCATTGTGAGAGTCTAATCCTTCCTATATATGGTTTTTAAACCTTTCCATATATTTTATATTATAACCATAGAACCAAATCATTGTCGTTATGATGATTTCCTGTTATACCTACTATTCACAGCTTTAGACGGATTATAACATATTTATAAGGGATCCTAACATTTATAGTGAAAAATAAATATAAATAGTTAAGATAACCTCCCAAATATTTAGGTTCCTTCAACAAAAAATGATAGATCCTCCTCTTATAGAATTTATAAATATAAAAAATAAATTTCACTTATTCAGGAAACACGACTATAAAAGGTACCAGTTAAGGGAAAGTTGAAATCCTAGATGGTTCTTGATCATTGTATTTAGATCCTTAAAAAACTTCTTATTCTTATAAATAAAATATAGAGCATCGAGATTTTCAAATCTACACAGCCTCTCTTATTCAGTATCTATTTTTTATTATTATTCTTTTTGAGAGTCACTTTCCTTTAAATTCTCTCTTCACTTCTTCTCAATCTAAATTTTCTCCCTATATGATATAATTATCTAAAAAGACCAAAAAAATTTAATTACATTTCATTTTTCAAAATACAATAAATATTAACTTACATGATGTATCAAGAATTATAATAGTAACCACCTAGTCATATCTCTATTCATGTTCAGTTTTGATGTTTTGAGAAAACGTTACCAAACTTATAAGGTGGATCAGTCACCCAAATATTCATGAAATTTACAAAAAAATACATTTTCTTCACTCCATGTGATAAATAGAAATACTTAGGAAAGATTCAATATAAACAAAAATCTATAATATATGACAAATAAATATATTTTTTAGTTCCAAAAATACAAAACAATGTTATACTCTTAGTTTCAATTAGATCAGCCTTAGTTCCCATTTTCTTCAACATCCTTGTATTAAGATAGAGTATCTCACATAGTAATAAATCCTAAAAAATTCAACCTCTTGATAAATAACCTAACTTGATAACTCAACTTGATTCAATATAAAACTGTTTTACTTATTTTTATAAACTTAATATCATGTTGGTATTATCCAGGTTACATTCAAGGAATTTTTTCAAGATCTTATTTTAAAAAATTCAACATAATTTAAAATATCTCTTATTCAGTTGTTCTCATGGTGAGAACTATTTCTTCCTTATGTGAAGATTATCACACCTTAATTTGTATTAAATCACAATTGATTTAGTATATTTTAATCACTTAAAACCAGTTTCAGGATCATTTGGTTTTTGTTTCTCCAAAGGAATATTTATTTAAGAGTTTCTCGTATTTTTACAAAATAAGATATAATATCATCAATTCTAAAATTAGATAATTTTGATCCTTATGATGGTTTATTTAGGGTTTAGTAATATTTTTAGGTTTATTAGTGACTTAAATAGTGTTTTAGGCATTTTTAGGTGCACTATGGGAGGAACCACAATATGGTGTAGGATGTTTTAAACCTGGAACCCACCCATGTGAAACAAGTTGATTGAAATTCCTATAGTGGGGTGTGGTCTAAATCATGTGTGTTTGTGAGTAAACTTGTGAGATATTTAAAATTATTCATCACCATTTTATGATGAAATTAATGGTGACTAAAAAATGAACAAGATTTTGATAGCATTCCATGGATGGTTCCCATATCAGGTTTCCAATGCTTGGCATGTTCAAGGACACCATGACCATGGTGGGAATCACCAAAATATGGTTATGGTAATTTCATAATTAAAAATATTTGATATGGTATCTAGTATTTTTAAGGGGTTATTAATTTTAATGGAAACACTTATAATCCTTAAGAGGGGATGTTTAATTCATTTTTGACTTGTTTTACCCTCGATTAATTCATTTACCCTCCACCTCTTGCAAGATTCTCATGTCCATATGATTCTAAGGATTTTTTTTCACATTATTCTTTATTTTAGGAAAAAACTAAAATAACAAATTCCTTTGAAGACTTTTTCTTATCAGCTAGGCTTCTGGGATTGCCCTTCTCTTCTATAGTCAGTGTTTCTTAGAGAAAATAATTTTTCTTCCTTTAATGGGATCTACATCTACCATTGGAATAAATTGATTATTGTGTAATTTTACTTAATCTAAGAATTTTTCTCTATCACCCTATTGATTCCCATTCTATAATGCCTTTTTCATGAATTGAAATATGTTCTATGGATCTTTGGAGGACAGGTTGATCTGGTATGAGTGTGGGAATTGCATGTATAATGGATCTTAATGTGCCCTGACATTTCAAATTAACATTATTTAGGTAAGAATATCATTACCATATATGGACCTTTTATATTGTTGTTGTCATGAGATTATGGTATGTTCTTGTGTACTTTGAGACCAATGTTTGATGTGTGTTTCTTTTGGGTGCTCATGTAGACCTATTAGAACAATCATTTATATGATCAGACTTCATTACTATGATGTGAACTAATTGTGGGTGTTTCATAACCTATGGAACATTTATTTAGGTATTAAGATGGTTAGGTTTCCCATAATTGGATAAATGGACCCTAAAAGGGGGATCATGAATGTTCTGGAAAAGCTCAAAATACATGGGATGGCTTGATGATATTTTTTAATTTCACATACATGTTAATCTAATGGGCTTTGTGACATCCCGACCTAGTTGAAACAGGTCAGTTCCCCAATCTAGTTAATTACATGTCCTTAGGAAAGCTTCCCTATACACCATAGGCTTTCTATTAGTAGGGAAGTTCAAATATATATCATGGAGAGACTATACCCTCTTTATCAAATTAGCACAATAGTAGATACAAATAAACAATAACCAATGGATAATAAACAATATCTAAGATAATACCATAATCAATTATACCACCATAACATTATAATCCTAAAACATAGATAATTGACCATAAACTAAAATAGTATATATGTCATCTTATATAAGAGCCAAGTTTCAAATGAAAACCAAAAATAAAGACACTATGATAACATCCCATCCAGGTCCCAACATCATGTCTTGTTCAAACAATCATTCTCCATCCTAATCCCACCATTTCCATCTAAAATAGGGATCTAGCCCTTATCCTTTCCTATAAATATAAAGTCTATTCAGATATTGATCACATATCCGGAGTAGGGTGAGAATAAAACTCAAAAGTCCACCACCTATAGTGTCTAAAAAAATACCCATTTTATAACAGTGTATGTAATTTTAAAATAATAAAGTAAAAAATGAATAAGTAAACACTTTTCACATTAAATTATTCATTGATTAACCATACAAAAATCCCATGGCTGACGAGGAAAACTGAACCAATAATACCTTCTTTAGACCATGTTAGAGTTTAATCCATCAACCAAAGGGATATCACATTTAGTTCTATCGTGGGTTTCCATTAATCATTTAATTCCAATTTCACATTCATACAATGGGATCATAGTGAAGTAGTCCCTATCCAACACCTCTATAATCACATGTAATATGTATATATATTAGGGTCCAAGAGGGGTAATTTGGAACCCCATTGGTATTTAGAGAACCAAACCCTACCCAAAAACTCAATCATAAACATTAAATCTCATGGTTCCACATTCTCAATCCATTTAACAACCATTTCAATAATTTATTATTCAACCTATTCACAAAATCATTTATCAACCATGAATATTTTATAAATCATCATTTCAACCATATCATCACACCCCATGGGTCATCATCAATTTCATAATTCCATTAATCAGTCAATTACATAAAACCACTAAAAATCAATTTCATAAACCCATTATTCCATAAATTTCTTAATCTGATATTGAACCAATTGATTAATTAAAATTAAAAAATCAAATTTCCAAACATGTAAATTAAAATTTCACAATTAATTACATACAATTTTAACCAGGACTATGGGAATCAACAATTAAACCACCTACCTCAAGATCTTTCATGAACATTAACCAAACAAAAATCCCCAATTTGATGCAGAATGGTTGAAATCACAATGGAAGAAGAGATCCTGGATAAAAACCATGGACCAAAATTAAATGAAGTAAAACCATCAAAACCTAGATCTAAACTATCACTAATGGAGGAAAAAGTATTCATATTCACCATAAAATGGATATAGGAGATATGGAAAACCAAATTGTGAATAAAATACATATCTTAGAGGATACGGTCTTTTGATCGGTCTTTTATTAGTCAAGAAATAGGTTTGTATAGCCTTTGAATCCTTTTTAGGGCCTCTAAAAATGAAATAAATCCTATTAGGTTGAGTGGGTGTGAATGGGGATAAAAACCTGGGGGATTTGTAATTTTAATAAAAAATTTAAGGAAAATAAAACTTGCATACATGGTTTCCTATGAAGAGGCACACAGTTTTCCAACCCGTGTGACTATATATAGGTGTTTCATGGTTTCTCCTAATTACAACATGGTTTAACAATCTATACGCCAACTATGAAAATACCCAATATTTTAGGGTGCATTGTTTGTTTAGGGATTCCACATTGTTAGACCAAATTTTTTTCCAATCATGTGATACCTCCTCTACCTCAAAAATAGGGCGCATAGTTTATTTTGGAAAACCATGCAGTTTTCCTAACCATATGACAAACTTGTATGGGCCATGAGCTTCCAAATTTCTAAAATTTTACCCAAAATAACTGTAAAGACCTGTAATTTTCAAGGAAAATATTTTATTAATTTTATTGGGATTTTAAGAGTACACCGTCTCTAACGGAACCTGATTCTGAGGCCCGGTGTGTCCGGAATCAATTTTCGAAGTTTAGCTCAGGTACGTTCAGTGAACGAACGAGCGGGTTTTTCTAACTTTTGAACTAGTGCTCGGAATCGAAATCTAAGGGCACTGATGAAACCGTAGTGCCGGTAATTGCTTAAGAATACCTTTACTGGAGTTGTGTTTTCTCAGGAAGAGTTGTTTAAAAATGTGGTTTAAGTGTAAAGCAAAATAAAATTTTGTCACAAATTTTATTTCTCTTTCCTAGGTGTTAGATCCTAGGTGTGGGAGTTGGAGTGGGACCCACGGGTTGTTAACTTCCCATGAGAGGATTAAAGGTGAGGTGGGGCCCACATGAGCCCCCACCTTTTCAAATTCCCTAACTCTTCTAAACCCTTTTTTAATTAAGTGACTCCTCCCCTCCTCACCTCCCACATTAATTCAAGCCAACTAAACACTTAATTAATTTGACAACTTAAGATTAATTAATTTGGTGTGTTTGGTTTTGAATTTTGTATTTTTGAAATGCATGGATTGAGAAATAAAATAAGAGGTGTCTTATTTTATTTGGGTTTAGCTTGTTGTGTTGAGTTTTTGGGAAGAGTTCTAGTTTTTGATGAGCTTCATCTTCCCACAAAGAACGACATCTTCTTCGTTGAAGAACGTGAAGAATGCCGGCGCCAACCCCGGTTTCCTTTTTCTCGACGATTGACAAAGCAACGCCGTCATCCCACAGCAACGTCTACGGAACAGCGTAACTTTCCCTTTCTTCGTCAATCAATCAACCTTTTTGAATCGAGGTAGGGGTTAAGTTCAAATTTAATCAATTAAATTTGCGCCTTGTCTATCGTCGAGCATGTCGTGTTTTTGGCCGCTTGTTATCAATATAACGGAGGAGGTCGGACCGCACAAACACGGCTGAACCTCCTCCCCTTTTTGTTGTTGGTTTTCTTTGTGGCTGGAAATGGAGGCGACGTGGTGCCGATGCACCGAGCGGGGACGAGAGAACCGCGGCCGGAGCGGGCCGTGGCGGAGATGTGCGGCGCCTCCGCACCGTGCCAGTGAATCTGAAGGAACCGCGGCCGGAGCGGGCCGCGGTGGTGGTGTGTGACGCCGTCACGCCGCGTTGGAGTACAAATAGGCCGCGGACGGGGCGGGCCGCGGCGGAGGGGCGCGCCGGTCGGACAAGGGCCACAGCCTAAGGCCCCGGTGGTTGCAGACGAGGCAGCCGAACTCGGTCGGTTGCCGGCGCACCAGAAGGCAGGACTGGCGGGTCCTGCGGTAGCCACACTGGCCCGCAAATATGGATGACTGTTTCTTGGAAGTCCAGGGGTTCAAAAACCCTGGCTAGCTCAACTAGGGCGGACCCCATAGGGGTCTACCGTTTCACAAATCAGCCCCCCCCCCCCCCCCCCCGCCCCTCCGCGTCCAGCTCGACCTCGAGCCGACCCGTGGCCCGCGCCGGGCCGAGCCGCCCGCGTCGGGCTGGGCTGACCGCACCGGTCCGGGCTACACCCTAACAGGCCGGACCCGGACCCGGGTCGGGTCGACCCGGTTCGGGACGACCCAAGGGGTATTGGGCCGGGACGGACTGGGCCCAAACCCCCTATTTCGGATAGATCCGTTAAAACGCCCATAACCTGGGCTAAATACCTTCGATCAATGCACTATCAGTTGCGTTGGGATCCTTGAATCGAGAAGGTTGTTTTGGTATATTACACTCAAGGTTTCGGAGAACTTTGGGTATGTCCGGGTTGGCTCGAACCCGAAACCAACCGGGCCCTCAGAGCGGAAATGCTTATAACTTGAGCTCTGGACGTCCGATTGATGTACCATAGACTTTGTTGGATTTACTCATAGTGAGATGGTTCTTTTGGCTTACTCTTCTTGAGGTTTGAGAGCAGCTGGAGTATGTTCGGGTTGGTTTTATCTTAAAAACCAACCGGGCCCCAGGGACGGAAAAGCCAATAACTCTCAGACCGAGCGTCTGATTGACGCACCAACTATCGTGTTGGGTTTCTTTTGACGAGATGGAATTTTGTGATACATCAACTCTGGACTTCGTGACAATTGATGTATCGACCCCCATGTCTCATGGAGCGGACCCTCCCAGAATCGACCATGCTGTGTGCGGGAACCCTAGAGCTGGCTGTGACAAAGATGACGACTTTTGTACAAGGATTCTCAGTGGGTTTGACGAGGAAGACTAACGTACTAGGATCCTCAGTGGGTTCGATGTGGAGGACTACCATAATGGGATCCTCCATGGGTTCGATGAGGATGACTACCATACTGGGATCCTCTGTGGGTTCGATGACAACGACTGCCGTACTGGGATCCACCATGGGTTCGACGATGACGTCTACCATGCTGGGATCCTCCGTGGGTTCGACAATGATGACTTCTGTGTTGGGATCCTCCGTGGGTTAGATTAAGATTAATTCTATACTTGGATCCTCTGTGGGTTCGGAAGTGACGACATCTGTACTTGGAACCTATGTGGGTTCGGTAGAGGAGATGATTCAGAGGCTACATCTAATCATCTACACCTCTCTTCAGAAGTAGTATACATGTGTGAGTTGAGTCTTGATTTTCAATCTTTATCTTCGATAAGATTGACTTTCTTTCCTGTGTGAATTGTGTTGTGTTTTCCTCTATGGATTGGATTGTTCTTTCCCGTGTGGACTGGTATGAACTTGGTCTCGAGAGTTGGAGCAGTACTGGAATTGATGACTTAGGTATATGTATGGGCATATACCTAAGTAGAGTTAGTTGATACTTTGTGATTGTATCTTTCCTTTTTGGTTTATCCTTTGTGGATTCTGGGAGACCTTCAGGAGTCTCGGGGTCCCTACTGAGTATCAAATACTCACCCCTGCACGGGATATGCCCACACTACGTTGTGTTGGTTGCAGACGACAGAAAATGCTGATCGTGGTTGAGGCTTGAGGAGCGGGACGGTACCCAGTGGTGGTCTATCAGGCGGGACGTACATGGAGAGGACAGCTAGACTCGAGGAGCCGACGAGATCATCTGTACTCAATCTTTAGGTGGGAGTTCCAGAGGATGACTTTGTTGTTGTTGCTTTACTTTTCAGTTGAGGTACTTTACTTCCAGTTGTACTACACTTTCATTTGGGTTTGTATACTGGCCCATTTACTTTCCAGCACATACTTTTGTACTCAGTTTACTTAGTGTTTATTTCATCTTGCATACTCTGTGGTTTTTGTTTTCTTATATAAAGGAAATGCCTTCCCTTTCATCAGGATTTACACCTTTGGTGCTAGTCTCCAGCCCCTGGACTATGGATGGCGGTCTTGGGGTAGTCACAGCACGGGCCCCGAGGATGGGTCGTGACAAATTGGTTTCAGAGGAGTTTGGTTATACCGCAGAACTCAGGACTCTGATCTTTCTTCTATGTGAAAAAATAGTGTTAAGGATATTGATTGTGGTTATTAGTCCTGGGATTCCAATGTTGGTGTGGCGGCCGATGTATCCATACACCAGGACCCTGACTTCTAATTTCTGAATCAGTGCATGAAAACATTGATTACATCTGTGTTTCAAAATTTTTATTTGTGATTACTTTGTGTTAGCTCCCCAGGTATATTGTATTGACTGTGGCGCACCTGTCTCTTTTCAGGATGGCCCCACGACGGCAGCCAGCTAGGGTTCCAAGCTTTGTACGAGATGGAAGCCCACCGAATGACGAGGCCTCGGTGCAGGGCCCCATTATAGCCGAGGCACCGACGGTACCTCTACCCACTAAGCCACTGATGCCACCATCCCCAGCAGTTGAGAGTGTACGTCGCCTGAGTGCACTACATGAGTTTCAGCGTCAGAGACCGCCCAGGTTCCGTGGGGAGACGGACTCTCAGGTAGTCGAGGACTGGCTGGAGGTTGTTGTCCGAGTCTTTAGATTAGTAGGGACACCATCTGACCTCATGGTGATCCTTGCGGAGAGTATCATGCACGTAGCAGCATGTAGATGGTGGAGCCTTATGCTCCAGGTGCACGACGAGGCATCTCCACTTTAGATGGACTTAGAGAGACTCTTCCGCTCGGAGTTCATTCCAGCCACCCTCCATGCGGTGTGCATTCAGGAGTTACTACAGCTGTGGCAGGGCAGCATGACTGTTGCCCAGTACGCAGCGAGGTTTACTGATCTCTCATACTACTCCACAGACATGGTACGAGACCCGTTCTTCAGGGCCTGGACCTTCGAGCAGGGACTGAGGCATGAGATCAGGGCTTCAATGATCTCCCTCAACATCCCGACGCAGTCGGGGGTGCTGGAGAGAGCCCTTCTAGTGGAGATTTTTCTCGCTGAGCAGTAACCAGCGGTGAGACCCTCCGCGGGACGACCCACAGCGGAGTCTTCTACAGCCGGTAGTAGAAAGATAACGCAAAGGACCAAGAGGGCCAGACCATCTGATGAGCAATCTTAGGAAACATGTTCGGTTGTGTGGGTAACACGAAACATAGCCAGCCACACGAGGATCAGACACTGATATGCATGCAGCGGGCAGGGTCACATGGCTCGAGACTGCCCGACCCGCCCTGCCGATGAGTAGTAGGCGGTTAAGGGTTCTCCCAGGCAGAGGTTCGACTGTGGCAGTCTGCAAGGAACAGGTGGACGAGGCAGAGGAGCTGGCCGAGCAGCGGGTGGTGGGCGACGCTTTGAGGCCCTACCACCACCACCACCACCAGTAAGACTACCCCAACCACAGGGAACGGGTGGACAGGGGAGAGCTCAGATTCAGGCAGCTGAGGCCTATGACAATGGAGCTCCGAGAGAAGACGTACAGGAGTAGTACTAGCTCCATACATGGAGGCCTTTGTTCATGATGCTTCTAGCTTTGTTGATGTTTTGTCTGTGGATGATTTGTGTCTTTATACCATGAGCTGCAGTAATAAAATACACTTATTCCTGTGATGTTTTCTTCCCTGTCCTTTTTATGAAGTTTATACTAAGAGGTTCCGGTTTAAAACTGTTGACTTGATCCTCACTCTCGAGATTCCTACTAGAGGAGACCTAGTGACCACACACTGCTGCCGATAGTGTGACTCAACCTTTGTAGGCGAGAGTAACGGTTGGATCTCTTGGTAGTAGCATCGAGGCATTACTACATCGTCAATGGCATGAAATAGTACCATTCATGTCAGGATTGACTGTATTAGGCAAAGGGCGTGGTTCATCCAGGGAATGAGACCATATTTCTCTTGCCGGTAGAGGAGGAATATTAGCATCTCTTGTAGATTGTAGACAAAAAATGGTGGAGTTGATTTCTTAAAAATGGCTCAGTGGAGAGCTTGAGATGCCTCTACGTTTAAGAGATCGTACAGCTTCATGGTGTTCCATCGTCTATCATCTTCGATCGAGACACTCGCTTTACTTCCCGACTTTAGAAGGGGGTGTAGGAGGCGTTTGGGATGCAGCTACGCCTGAGCACCGCCTTTCACCCTCAGATGGATGGCCAGACAGAGAGGACCATTCAGACTCTCGAGGACATGCTCTGTGCATGTGTCCTTGACTTTGGTTGCAGCTGGGAGGATCACCTACCCTTGTTGGAGATTGCATACAACAACAGCTACCACTCCACCATCGGGATGGCACCATACAAGGCATCGTACGGCCGACCTTACAGATCACCTCTGTTCTGGACAGACCCTGGGGAGTCAGCACTTATAGGACTAGAGATGGTCCAGGCCATGACCAAGAAGGTGCAGATCATCCAGGAGCATATGAGGATTTCCCAGAGCCGACAGAAGTCCTATGCTGATAGGATTCTGAGACCACTAGGGTTTGAGGACGGAAACCATGTTTTCTTACAGGTCTCACCTCGATGTGGACTACAGAGATTTGGCTGGGGTGTCAAGTTATCTCCGTGCTTCATCGGACCGTTCTAGGTTCTCATCAAGATAGGCGAGGTGGCTTATCGCCGGGCTCTTCCACCTCAGTTGCACCGGGTGCATGACATCTTCCACGTATCTCAGATGAGGAGATACGTGCATGACCCGACGCATATCATTCATCATGAGGATCTGGACATCGATGACGGGGAAAATTTTACGGAGGTCCCAGTGGAGATCAAGGATCGACAGGAGCAGGTCCTACGTGGATGGTCGAATCCTCTAGTGCACATCAGGTGGTAGCACGGGAACCTCCAGGAGAGCACTTGGGAGCGGGATGCTCAGATGCATGCTCAGTACCCTCTTTTGTTTCCCTAATTTGTGATGTATCTTTATGAAGACATAAATCCCTGAGGTGGGAGTAATTTAAAGACCCGTAAATTTCGAGGAAATGTTTTTCATAATTTCTTTGGGATTTTATGAGTGCGCAGTCTCTAACGGCACCTGATTCCGAGGCCCAGTGTGCTCGGAATCAATTTCTGAAGTTTATCTCGAGTACGTTCAGTGAACAAATGAGCGGTTTTTTCTAACTTTTGAATCGGTGCTCGGAATCGAAATCTGAGGGCACCGATGAAACCGCAGCGCCGGTAATTTCTTAATAAGACATTTACTAGAGTTGCGTTTTCTCGGGAAGAGTTGTTTAAAAATGTGGTTTAAGTGTAAAGAGAAATAAAATTGTGTTACAGATTTTATTTCTATTTTCTAGGTGTAAGATCCTAGGTGTGGGAGTTGGAGTGGGACCCACGGGTTTTTAACTTCCCATTAGAGGATTAAAGGTGAGGTGGGGCCCACACGAGCCCCCACCATTTCAAATTCCCTAACTCCTCTAAACCCCTTTTTAATTAAGTGACTCCTCCCCTCCTTACCTCCCACATTAATTCATGCCAACTAAACACTTAATTAATTTGACAACTTAAGATTAATTAATTAGGTGTGTTTGGTTTTGAATTTTGGATTTTTGAAATTTGTGGCTTGAGAAATAAAATAATACCTGTCTTATTTTATTTGGGTTTAGCTTATTGTGTTGAGTTTTTGGGGAGAGTTCTAGTTTTTGATGAGATTCATCCTCCTGTGAAGAACTCCATCCTCTTCGTTGAAGAACGCGAAGAACTTCATCCTCTTCATTGAAGAACGCGAAGAACGCCGGTGCCAACCCCAGTTTCCTTTTTCTCGACGATTGACGAAGCGATGCCATTATCCCGCGGCAACGTCTACGGAACAGCGGAACTTTCTTTTTCTTCATCAAGCGATCAACCTTCGTGAATCGAGGTAGGGGTTAAGTTCAAATTTAATCAATTAAATTTGTGCTTTGTCTATCGTCGAGCATGTCATGTTTTTGGCCGCTTGTTATCAATATAATGGAGGAGGTCGGACCGAAAAAACATGACCAAACCTCATCCCCTTTTTGTTGCTGGTTTTCTTTTTGGTGGGAAATGGAGGCGACGCGGTGCCAATGCACCGTGCGGGGACGAGAGAACTGCGGCCAGAGCAGACCGCGGTGGAGATGCGCGGCACCGTCGCGCCGCGCCAATGAATCTGAAAGAACCGCGGCGGGAGTGGGCCACGTTGGTGGTACGCGGTGCCGACGCAACACGCCAGAGTACCAAGAGGACACGACCAGGGCGGGCCGCAGCGGAGGGGTGCGGCGCCGTTGCGTCACGCCGGTCGGACAAGGGTCGTGGTCTAAGGCCGCGATTGTTGCAGAGGAGGTGGCGAGTCTCGGCCGGCCACCGGCGCACCAGGAGGCGGGACCGGTGGGTCTTGCGACAGCCACACCGGCCAGCCAATATGGCCGGACGTTTCCTAGAAGTCCGGGGGTTCAAAATCCCCGGCTAGCTCAGCTAGGGAGGACCCCACAGGGGTCCGCCGTTTCGGAAATCAGGGGGGCGGCACCCCCCCCCCCCCCCCCCCCCCGTGTCCGGCTCGGCCTCGAGCCGAGCCGCAGGCTACGCCGGGCCGGACCCGGACCCGGGGTCGGGTCGACCCGGTTTGGGCCGACCCAAGAGGTATTGGGCGGGGTCGGACCGGGCCCAAACCCCCTACTTTCAGACAGATCCGTTCAAACGCCCATAACGTGGGATACGAACCTCCGATCGACGCACCGTCAGTTGCGTTGGGATCCTTGGATCGAGACGGTCATTTCGGTATATTTCACTCAAGGTTTCAAGGAATTTTGGGTATGGTTGGGTTGGTTTGAACACGAAACCAATCGGGCCCTCTGAGTGGAAAAGCTTATAACTTGAGCTCCAGACGTCTGATTGACGTGTCGTCTACTTTGTTGGATTTCCTCTTAGTGAGACGGTTATTTTGGATTACCCCTCTTGAGGTTTGGGTGCAGCTGGAGTATGGTTCGGTTGGTTTTGTCTTAAAAACCAACCAATCCCCTGGGACGGAAAAGCCAATAACTCTCAGACCAGTTGTCCGATTGACGCACCGTCTGTCACATTGGGTTTATTTTAATGAGATGGAACTTTGTGATACATCAACTATGGACTTCATGATAGTTGATGTATCGACCCCCTTGGCTCATGGAGCAGACCCTCCCAGAATCGAGTGTGCTGTGTGCGGGAACCCTAGAGCTGGTTGCGACGAAGATGACGACTTCCGTACAAGGATCCTTAGTGGGTTCGACGAGGATGACTACCGTACTAGGATCCTAAGTGGGTTCGACATGGAGGACTACCATACTAGGATCCTCCGTGGGTTCGATAAGGACTACTACCGTACTGGGATCCTCCGTGGGTTCGACGATGACGACTACCATACTGGGATCCTCTGTGGGTTCGACGACGACGTCTACCGTGATGGGATACTTCGTGGGTTCGACAACGATGACTTCTGTCCTGGGATCCTCCGTGGTTTCGACGACGATGACTTCTATACTTGGATCCTCCGTGGGTTCGGCAGCGACGACATCTGTACTTGGAACCTACGTGGGTTTGGCAGAGGAGATGATTCAGAGGCTACATCTAATCATCTCTACCTTAATTCAGAAGTAGTATACCTGTGTGAGCTGAGTCTTGATTTTCAATCTTTATGTTCGATAATATTGACTTTCTTTCCTCTTTGGATTGGGTTGTGTTTTCCTGTGTGGATTGGATTGTGCTTTCCTGTGTGGACTTGGATAAACTTAGGCTCGAGAGTTGGAGTAGTACTGGAATTGATGACTTAGGTATATGTATGGGAATATACCTAAGTAGAGTTGGTTTATACTTTGTGATTGTATCTTTCCTTTGTGGTTTATCCTTTGTGGATTCTGGGAGACCTTCGGGAGTCTCGGGGTCCCTAATGAGTATCGAATACTCACCCATGCACGGGCTACGCCGGCACTACGTTGTGTTGGTTGCAGACGACGGACAATGCTGATCATGGTTGAGGCTTGAGAAGTGGGACGGTACCCGGTGGTGGTCTATCCGGAGGGACGTACACAGAGAGGGCGGCCGGACTCGAGGATTCGACGAGACTGTCTGTACACACCCTTCAGGTGGGAGTTCCGGAGGATGACTTCGTGGTTGCTGCTTTACTTTTCAGTTGTTGTACTTTCCTTCCATTTGTACTGCACTTTCATTTGGGTTTGTATACTGGCCCATTTACTTTCCAGCACGTACTTTTGTACTCAGTTTACTTAGTGTTTACTTCATCTTGCATACTCTGTGGTGTTTTTTCTCTTATATAAAGGCAATTCCTTTCATTCCATGCAGATTTACGCCTTTGGTGCTAGTCGCCAGCCCCTGCCCTATGGAAGGTGGGCTTGGGGTAGTCACGGCACGGGCCCCGAGGACAGGTCGTGACAATAACTCCAAACAAAAACCCAACCAATGAATAACCAAAAAAGGATAAGAGTACCCAAAAATAATCATGATGAATATTCAGAATGGTTGGGATGTTATATAGGGTATAACCATTGAGGGGTAAAGTGTATCCAATGTATTAGAATAATGATATAGGAGAAAGACCATGTAGGGGGTACTATGGTATGATTTTTCAAGAATTTCATGTGGTTTTAGCACTATTCATGGATAGATGACCATCTTAGGGTGGGTCATGAGGTACACTTTAAAGGAGGAACATGGACATATTGTTGATGGGAATAGGGTGCTAAACTGATACGAAGACCACATGTCATGTTCCAAGACATAAGGAGACTATCACTGGAATCCTTACTCACATGGTGTCAAAGTAGGTGATGTTAGGGTTCATGTCATATTATTTAGAACATGATGACCCAATACTTTTTTGGTTTATTAATTACATGTGAATTGCTTTAATGTTGTTTAATACACCATATTTATATCTTAACATTGTTAAGGTTTCATTTTTGGTGTCTTATTTGGTTTATACTCACACCTGGTATAGTTATCTCTATGCGCATGCAGACTTCATGATCATGGATCCAGGTGAGGGAAAGGACCTAATGACAGGGAGCTAAGAAGATAGTTCATAGTGATAGATTTATTTCCAAGACAGAATTTAGATAAACGTTTAAATGTATATGTTTATTTTATTAGGGTGTGCTTATAATCTAGTTTACTAACCACATTAGGGACCTTGGTTATTTTCTTATGTGACTTGATGATACTTGGCATGCCAATTGATATAGAATTTATTATTCTTTTTTCATTTTATTATTATAGGATTTTTATCTATATGATTACATTTTATGAAAATTGATATCAAGGTTATAGTCTCCCCAATACACCATTCTAACCCTTACTTCCTATGAGAACTGGTTGAATATGGGGAGGTGTATATGAGGTCAGGTGGCACTCCAACCTGGACAGGATGATTTAGGTCAAGGAATTACAAAGTGATATCATAGGAGTTTTTCCTTGTCTTTTTTTTATAAAATTACTTGGGTATGGTATGAAGGAGTAAGGTTGTATGGAACTTAGGTTTGGGAGTCACGGAAGTTCCATAACAACTCTTATAAGATAGACCTATAAGTTATCAGTGATGGGATTTCTATTATATTGGTGTCCTTATGGTTTCATATTTATCTTGTATATGCTTTTTTATTTATATTTCATTAGATTTGGGTGTATTCATACATCATGAATATATATTCATGTTGTTTTTTATTCATGGTAGCTTCTGTAATTAAATATCTGGAATTGTAATTTTTTCTCATGTAGTGCTCCATACGGACATTTAGATTATTTGAACTCTAACATACTTTTTATATGTATATGTGTGTTTATGTGTGTGTGTGATTGTTTTTGTAATTCCCCGACCCCAATTACCCAGAGTCGGTGCATTATTACAAAACATTGGCATGATCACAAGAGATATCAAGTCTCGAAAGACTGATTAGTTTAGTAGCCTTGGAATAACTAGATTCATTCATAAAGTTTACATTACATCATAAAATGAAAAATACAACAATATAGTCTCCATAGTCCAAACTCTTATCCCCTTATAATATACCTGCAGGTCATTCATAAAATACTTCTTCACATCCTCTGAAAGATAAAACATAGAAAGGGGTGAGCTCAAATGCCCAGTAAGGACAACAATATAGCGGAAACTTTCATAAATAAGCATAAACATTTAAGGCAATGTATAACTTAAAAATCCTTTTAAAACTTGAACATAAGCATAATATGGTAGAAATAAAATGAAATAATTTCTATATACTTATTCACATGGATATTCTACTAGTCGAATAATCACATGCAATATCAATAACCACTTTCATAATGATGCAATGTATAATGCCAGACTATCATAACCACATAGTCAAGGCCTCATGCCAAGAATACAAATAAGATTTTGTCAAGGCCTCGTGCCAAGACACTAGTTTGTCTCATGAGACCTACCGATGCATCGAGGAGCTATATCGGGCTTCACCCGTCACTTATTAAGTCCAAAGCATTCCTCATATGAACAGGTTTCAACACAACATAAACATTCGTATTAAAATTAGCATACGAAATGTCAATACTTTCACCATAAACCATGAATGGTATAAAAATAAAAAATCTATAGTAAAAAATATCACAAAACCTTAAATACAATATGGAAGTTTTGTATCATAATAAATCAACTTCAAATAAGCTTAAAATCCATCAAAGGATGTTGACATAGATGAAATCAAAACTATTTGAGAGAAATATCTATTTTTTTTAAAATCATTCAAAAGTCACAAAATTATAAAATAAAACATTTAATTTGAAAATATACTTATAATATTGTAAGGGAATCTTCTAAGATTTTATAATGGTAGAAAATAACCGCACCTGCCGTATAAGTTAAAAAAATACATTCTTACCATAATTATGTCGAAAAGGTTAAAAAGAACCTTGTTTGGAAAATGATGGAAAGATTCCTTTATAAACCTCTTATAAAAAGTAAAACAATGGTATAAATGACTTTAACCCATATTCTGTAAAATATCAAGAATGTTTGAAAATACATTTTTAAGAAACATGAATGTGGATGATAAAGAGGTCCCAGTAGATAATTACGTATAAACAACCTCGGATAATGAAGAGATGGTGAAATAACCCTTACATTGTACTTTTTCTTAGTTGATGGCATGTTAACCTCCTGTATAATAGTTAAAACATTGTTATTAAATTATACAAGAACCATATACATAAATATTATATCATATATGATCTTCTAATAATGCTTTGTTAATAATACTTTAGTATTATCGTCGTTTCGGGTGTCAACTTACTCGTTTTCTTTTATATGTTTTGTTACATAAGTCATGTTTGTTATGTATAGGTTGTATCTTATTCATATCCAGAATGATATAAATTTCTTAAACATTACTTTTAATCATAAAATGAAAATTAGTCTTGAATGGATATGATGGAGAATGAATCTCATCACGTTCATGGAGACGGTAGTCCGTACGTACGCACAAGAGACAATATAATCCTTTTGATATTAAAATAATATATACTTGGATGGTATATCATATATACAGAATCATTATCATGTTATATTTTTTATTTACATGAATTACATATCATTATTATACCCATTCAAATAATAATATATTGAATAACAATTACACCACAACATGGAGATGCTAAGTCGTGCGTACGCACGTATGGTGACATGTCATTCAAAGGACGGATAGAATACTGAATATAGTTGTTCCATATTTATAATAACATCACAGTATATAGAAGATACTGGATTTATTATTTTAGAATGGAAATAACAAAGAAATAAGAAGTTGAAGAAGAAAGGAACTTGAAGGAGGGTGGTGAAAACATTACCTCTTCTTCGGGTTCTTCCTTTTGACTTGATCGAAAGAGATCCTTAGGTTGGATTTCTGATAAAACTAAGTCCTCTAGGTTGAAGTGAGGGAAATTGAGTGAGTATTTGGGCAGGGTTTGTTTGAACCAAAAGGCTTTTAAAGTGTGAATTAGTGAGAAGGGGGAGTGCCCTTTTATAAGAGGGGTGAGGGGCAGCTTTGGAAAAGCAAGAAATATTATTTTATAATAATATAATATTCTATTTATAATGGCTCCAAAGTGGATTATTTAAATTTTAAGGTGGGTATGGGTCAAAAATCACTCAACCAATAGAATTTAGACAGGTTTGGGTCATTATATTAACCTTATATTTTAGTTTTAACTCTTAGTTAATTAGTTTGACACTTACCATGTCACTTTGTATTTTTATATTATATAGTTAATAAAATTACTATATACCTCCAAGATACCCCCAAGTGGTACATTAATGATACACCTATCATGATATAAGTCTCTTGGCCGAACCTTAGATTTTTAGGAATTGAATATTAATTAATAATATAATATATATTTTAAAAACTCTTTTATATCAATTTTGAAACTATTTGGTATTTTGTTTTTGATAATTTCATAACAGCATTATTACTTCGAAAAGAATTTATATAACCAATCTTAATATGACATATTAACCTATAAAATTAGTGGAATTCATAAAAAGTCTCAAATTACATTTATTTTGATATTTATAATATCAATTATTTTAATATTTCATTAATTAGGTAATTACTACATCACCATTGTGTCATAAATAAATTAACTTATTTAATGTATAATTAATATAATGACCCAAACCTGTCTAATTACTGCTCCAAAGTTGATTATTTAAAGTTTAATGTGGGGATAGGTATAAATCCATTCAACCAATAGAATTTAGACAGGTTTGGGTCATTATATTAACCTTATCTTTTAGTTTTAACTCTTAGTTAATTAGTTTGACATTTACCATGTCACTTTGTATTTTTATATTATATAGTTAATAAACTTACTATATACATCCAAGAGACCCCCAAGTGGTCCATTAATGATACACATATCATGATATAAGTCTCTTTTCCTAACCTTAGATTTTTAGGAATTTAATATCAATTAACAATATAATATTTGTTTTAAAACTCTTTTATGTCAATTTTGACACTATTCAATAGTTGATTTTTGTGAGACTCATAACAGAATGATTACTTCGAAAAAAGTCAATTACATCAATCCTAATATTTCTTATTATCCTATAAAATTGGTGTAATTCATTAAAAGTCTCAAATTATATTTATTTGGGTATTTATACTATCAATTATTTTAATTTTTCACTATTATGGTAATTACTGCATCATCATTGTGTCATAAATAAATTAAATTATTTAATGTATAAAAATTATAAATAAAATATAATTATGTATTAAATATTATTATATTTCTAAGGAATATTTACAATCTAATTTATCTTATGTATAACCCTATATTAAAAAATGTTTTAGTAAATAAACGTTAATTTTAACTCTTTTAACTCTTCTTTGAATTAAATAATAATAAATGTCCTAATCTAATCCAAGTGGACCTAAATGAAAACATTTTATTCCTAAGGTTGTTTTTGGTTGATATACACTTGTCCAATAGAATTAGGACATGTGTTAAGATAATATTAATATCATTTTTACCCTTAATTACCCTATTTACTTTTAACCGTGGTAAATAAAAGTAAAAAAGTTAATATTCACCAAAAATTATTTTCATATCATTGAACCACATTCTACTCCTTGATATTAACCGTGTCTCTTGGATTTTAGAAATTCCACTCACAGAAGCGGTAAAATTAAGTTTAATGTGAATTTCCAAATTCTCCTAGGAGGTGGGTTAAAGACGGCGAAAAGTTAAATAAATTTTTTATATATCTAAAATTATTCTAAACTAACTCTAATGAAATACAATGAACTTATATAGGTATTATGTATCTATATTGACCTTAATTAAATTTAAATAAAATAAATAATTATTTAAATAAAAATTTGGTTTTAAACTATAACTCAATGTTTTTTCACAATTCATCAAAAATTGAATGTTTTCAGAAAAATACCAAAATTTCACTCTTTGCTAATTTCGATATTCCGAATCCAAAAATGAAGTCCATTTTGAAAGATAAAATTTATAAAATTTCAAAAAGTGGTTATTACTATTCATAACGGCTAGTTTGATTGGTTGTGGTGTGTGTGTTAGAACTCGAAGTTGCGTACAACACATGCTACTGAATTATTCAAAGGGAAGCATATCGTGGAAGCTTGGGGTGTTAGAATCTCCCCTCATTCAAATAATTTTGTCCTTGAAATTTCTAGAATACTACCGCATGAAAAGACTTGGGTGGTTCTTCATCATAAGTTCCTCGGGTTCCCACGTTGCCTCTTCCATATTATGGTTTCTCCACAAAACTTTTACCAGACAAGTTGTCCAGTTTCTCAGTACTTGTTATCTCGTATCAAGAATCTAGATGGGCACTTCACAATAAGACAGATTGGGTTCCAGTTCTAATTCCTTATAGGTGAGAACATGCATTGGATCAGGCATGTAATTTTTCAACAGTGATACGTGGAACACATCGTGGACTTTGGAGAGATTTGGCGGCATTTCCAAACAGTAAGCTACAACCCCAATTCTTTCTAGAATTTCAAAAGGTCTGATGTACCTCGGACTCAATTTACCCTTCTTACCGAAACGTATAACTCCCTTCCATGGAGATACCTTCAAGAAAACATGATCTCCTACCTGAAATTCCAAATCATTTCTTTAGTTATCATTATAGCTCTTCTGCCTACTTTGAGCTGCTTTGATGTGGTTTTGGATTACCTTCACCTTTTCCATCGTTTCCTCCACCTGTTCTGGGCCGAAAATTTTCCTTTCACCAACATCATCCCAACAGGTTAGTGTGCGACATCTCTTTCTGTATAACACTTCATATGGTGCCATCTGAATACTCGAATGGAAGCTACTGTTATAGGAAAATTCTACCAGAGGTAAATATTGATCCCACATACCCTGAAAGTCAAACGAGAAAGATCTCAACATGTCTTCTAAGGTTTGAATAGTCTGTTCCGATTTTCCATCTGTTTGAGGGTGGTAAGCAGTGCTCAAATGAAGTTCAGTATCCAAGGCCTTCTGAAGACTCTTCCAGAATCTCGAAGTAAAATGAGGATCTCGATCCGAAACAATCGATAGGGATACTCCATGAAGTCTCACAACTTCATTAATATATAGTATTACTAGACGTTCAAGTGGTAAATCTTCCCTTATAGCAAGAAAATGTGATGACTTGGTAAGATGACCAAAATGACCCATATTGCATCATTCCTTCTAGGAGTCTTTGGTAGTCCCATGAAAAATTCCATAGTGATATTATCCCATTTCCACTCAGGTATGGGAAGAGGTTGCATGAATCCTTCAGGATGTTGCCTTCCAGCTTTCACTTGTTGACAAACCATACATCTTAACACAAAATCAGTAATCTCTCTCTTCATGTTGTCCCACCAAAAATGTTCCTTTAAATCTCTATACATTTTGGTGCTCCCAGGGTGTATAGAGAAATTGGAACTATGAGAATCGTCAAACAATTCCCTTTTTAAATCAGGTATATCGAGAACACAAAGTCTCTTCCCGAATTTCAAAATTCTGTTGGGTCGGAGAAAAACAAGGGATGATGGCAAGAGGGGGGGTGAATTGCCTTTTAAAAAAATTGATTAACAAATTAAAATCAAAGTTAAAAATGCAACGGAAAGTAAAGAGGCAAGACACACAAAATTGATAACGGAGTTCGGCCAAAACTCGGCCTACGTCTCCGCTCCCAACTCAACCGTTGAGAGATTCCTACCGCTTGCTTTTCAATGGTTTTATCAAGAAACCCACTAGGCTTTGAGGTAGCACTAGGACCTATTACAGCTTGCTTTTTGTGGTTTAGCAAGAACCCACTTGCTTTTGATGGAATAGCAAGAACCCACTAGCCTTTTTAACGGGTGAAGGCTAGCTCACCGAAACACAAGCCTTTTAAAAGGAAAGGCTTGAAAAAACCTCTTCACACCTTAATGGTGGTGTGAAACCCAAAAGAAAGGGAGGATGAGAAAAGGGTTGGGGTTTGTAGGCACAAACCCAATTTTAAGCTCAAAATATATAAAACAATAAAAACCGTGATTGGGAAGACTTGGGCGCCAATTGGATGATGGAGTTGATGTAGCGTGCTCTCCCAAGCTTCTTGAGGTGCTCCTTGGATATGGAAGTGTGTTGGAGCAGGATGGGTTCCTTGGAGGAAGTCCGCCGGAGGTACGCCAAAGATGGAAGATGTGTACGGTGGCTTCACAATTGTTCTGGTTAGTGTCCGGGGCTTCCTTGGCCTTTATTTATAGGCATGGAACCCATTGGTGGCCTTCGGAGCCGTTGGAGAAGTCCTCGGAGCCGTTGGAGGCCAAAAGATGGTTGACTGGTCAAACCCAACGGCTAGTTTGACTGGGCTACCGGCTGGCCGGTGCAGGGCCACCGGCTGGCCGGTGCCTTGGCAGAGGAGAGGGGATTTGGTCCAGGCTCTACCGGCAGACCGGTGGAGGAGCCACCGGTCGACCGGTGGGGAGACAGTAGCAGTCCAATTGAACTGGGTGCCACCGGCTGGCCGGTGACAGAGCCACCGGCCGACCGGTGGGACCTGGCAGTGGGCAATACCTCTGCCAGGTTCAACGGCTGGCCGGTGCTATCACACCGGTTGGCCGGTGGACTGTATTTCAGTCCACTGTTTGTCCATTCTTGGGCCAACTTCTTGGCAATCAAATGCCTATCCACAAAAACACTTAGAACACAAGGTTAGATAAAAAGAAAGGTGATTGTGATCATGAAAATCAAACAACGAGGGGAACGAGATGTACAACAATATCCCCCTATTTTGATGATCACAATCACCAAAACAATTAAAGTAAAAACATAAATTAAAGGCATGCTTTTAAAGAATAAATTGAAAATAAATGCTAAGCAAGATCAAAAAGGTTTCTCCCCCAATCAATCAAGAAATTTCTCCCCCTTTGTGATTATCAAAATAGAGTGGGGCATAAAACTTGATTGAGGGAAGTTTGAAAAAACAAGAGATGGGGATTTGAAAAATCAATTGAGATTTTGGAAATTGAAAGATTTGAATCAAAAAATGAATAACAGTTTGAATTGAAAGTTTTGAATCAAAAACCAATTGAAATTTGAATTTTGAATTTTGGATACCAAATGTTGAAATTGAAAGTTGGAATCGAAAATTTTGAAATTGAGTTTGAAATGAAAAATTTTGAATACACAAAAAAGCTTAAAAGATCTTAACTCCCCCTAAATAAAAACAATAAATCACCGGGGAGAGGTGTTTGAAACCGAAACAATTTTAGGCCCGGAGAGACTCGCTATAAGGGATTTTTCAATCCATACTTGTCTCATGGAGGGTCTTCTCCTATAAAACTCATCGGAAAAGAAAAAAGACTTTGGTTGGCCGTACCGGGCATTTTTACAATTACATTCATAAATAAGGTGCCCGGTTTTCTTACAATAATTGCAAAATTTGTAAGCGGAGCTCCCCCTTACAAAAACAGTGGGTGCATGGGAGGAGGAGGCTTGGTTGGTATAGCCAAGTCCATTGTTGGTTCTAGATACCCTTTGAGAACCCAATAATTTGGTCAAATTTTGTTCACCTTGGGTGAACTTGGCTAAGGATTCTCTAAGGTCCTTGATGGTTGATTCCAAAGAATCAACATTTGGGAAATTTTGGATTTTAAGGGTGAGTTCCTCCTTCTCTTTGAGAAGTTGGTCTTTTTCGGAGGAGAGTTTTTTGAAATTCTTTTTTAAAGCAACAAATTTTGACGATAATTCATGAAAACCATTTTCGAGTTGGTCTCTAGCGTGTGAGAGTTCTTCATAGGATAGATGATTTAAAGAATTTGAATTTGAAGAACATGAGGAAGAGGAATCGGAAGAAGTTACCTCATGTTTTGCCATTAGGCATTTTGTACCTTGGTCGCTTGAGGAGAAGGAGGAGAATGAAGAGGTGGAGCTATCACTCCATGTTGCCTTTGAAGCCTTCTTCTTCTCCTTTTTCTTGGCCCTTTTCTTGTGAAGTGGGCAAGCGGGCACGGATTTTTCATCGGGTTCTTGCTTGTTTTCGGGTTCTTGCTTTTGAGCCTTCTTAGTGCCTTCATGGGTAAGTTCTAAAAGCTTCCAAATATCATGAGAAGATGTGCAAGAAGAAATACAATCAAAAACATTTCTATCTAACCCACAATGTAGAGCATTCATGGCTTTGCCATCAAGCTCGAAGTTTGCAATGTCTATGGGGGTCCATTGAGATTCATCTTTACAAGAGAGAGTATAACCATGCGTGACAATTCTAAAAATAGGATAGCTAATGCTTTTAAGAAATGTGGTCATGCGGGTTTTCCAAAAAGTATAATCGGCTCCATCAAAGAATGGAGCATGATCCAAAGAATAGCCTTCGGGGGATTGAGAGGAAGAAGCGGTAGAAGCCATCAAAAAAAAATAGGATCTTTAATTTGAAACCGGTTAAGGAATTATTCAAATACGTCCTCTGATACCAATTGTTGGGTCGGAGAAAAACAAGGGATGGTGGCAAGAGGGGGGGTGAATTGCCTTTTAAAAAAATTGATTAACAAATTAAAATCAAAGTTAAAAATGCAGCGGAAAGTAAAGAGGCAAGACACACAAAATTGATAACGGAGTTCGGCCAAAACCCGGCCTACGTCTCCGCTCCCAACTCAACCATTGAGAGATTCCTACCGCTTGCTTTTCAATGGTTTTAGCAAGAAACCCACTAGGCTTTGAGGTAGCACTAGGACCTATTACAGCTTGCTTTTTGTGGTTTAGCAAGAACTCACTTGCTTTTGATGGAATAGCAAGAACCCACTAGCCTTTTTAACGGGTGAAGGCTAGCTCACCAAAACACAAGCCTTTTAAAAGGAAAGGCTTGAAGAAACCTCTTCACACCTTAATGGTGGTGTGAAACCCAAAAGAAAGGGAGGATGAGAAAAGGGTTGGGGTTTGTAGGCACAAACCCAATTTTAAGCTCAAAATATATAAAACAAGAAAAACCGTGATTGGGAAGACTTGGGCGCCAATTGGATGATGGAGTTGATGTAGCGTGCTCTCCCAAGCTTCTTGAGGTGCTCCTTGGATATGGAAGTGTGTTGGAGCAGGATGGGTTCCTTGGAGGAAGTCCGCCGGAGGTACGCCAAAGATGGAAGATGTGTACGGTGGCTTCACAATTGTTCCGGTTAGTGTCCGGGGCTTCCTTGGCCTTTATTTATAGGCATGGAACCCATTGGTGGCCTTCGGAGCCGTTGGAGAAGTCCTCGGAGCCGTTGGAGACCAAAAGATGGTTGACTGGTCAAACCCAACGGCTAGTTTGACTGGGCTACCGGCTGGCCGGTGCAGGGCCACCGGCTGGCCGGTGCCTTGGCAGAGGAGAGGGGATTTGGTCCAGGCTCTACCGGCTGACCGGTGGAGGAGCCACCGGTCGACCGGTGGGGAGACAGTAGCAGTCCAATTGAACTGGGTGCCACCGGCTGGCCGGTGACAGAGCCACCGGCCGACCGGTGGGACCTGGCAGTGGGCAATACCTCTGCCAGGTCCACCGGCTGGCCGGTGCTATCACACCGGTTGGCCGGTGGACTGTATTTCAGTCCACTGTTTGTCCATTCTTGGGCCAACTTCTTGGCAATCAAATGCCTATCCACAAAAACACTTAGAACACAAGGTTAGATAAAAAGAAAGGTGATTGTGATCATGAAAATCAAACAACGAGGGGAACGAGATGTACAACAAATTCCTTCTTCATACACAAAGTCTCTCAATCTCCCATCATTCACAGCTTTAATCTTCTTTTGAAATTCTTCATCGTTGGTCTAAGAACTCTTAATCCTTTCTAGTAAAGATGGTTTGGAATCCATTTGAAAAAGCACTGATGTTTCACCTTCCATGGTTATTCCCATGTCCATATTCACTAGATCCATGAAAATTGGATCCCTTTCAATTCTCATATTGTTCAAAACTCCATGATATTTTCTGCTCAAATCATCTGCCACCTTATTTTCCTTCCCCGGTTGGTAGTGTATCATAAAATCATAATCCTTGAGTAATTAAAGTCATCTCCTTTGCCTCATATTGAGTTCTTATTGTGAGAAAATATACTTCAAACTCTTGTGATTAGTATAAATCTCACATTTTTCACCATAGAGGTGGTGTATCCATATCTTCAAAGTAAAGATCATAGCTGCTAACTCGAGACCATGAGTAGGATAGTTTTTCTCATGAATTTTCAACTGCCATGATACATAGGAAATAACCCTATCATTCTACATAAGGATACAACCAAGTCCTTTCTTCGATGCATCACTATAAATAATGAACCCATCATTCCCCGATGGTAGAGTCAATATATAAGCATTGACTAATCTTCTCTTCAGTTCTTCAAAACATTCTTCACACTCTTTTTTCCAAAAAAAATTAACCCCCTTACGTGTGAGCTTTGTTAATGGGTTAGCCAATCGGGCAAAATTCTGGACGAAATTTCGATAATAACCTACTAAACCAATAAAATTGTGTACCTCAGTTATACTCGTAGGTGATGGCCATTCTTGGATTTCCTTGGTCATAGAATGATCAACAGATATTTCATCTTTAGAGACAATATGGCCAAGAAAAGAAATCTAGTGAATCCAGAATTCACACTTGCTAAACTTCCCATATAATTCATGTCTTCTCAGAGTCTTCAGGATAATGCGCAAGTGATTTTCATGATCTTCGTATATTTTGGAGTATACCAATATATCATCAATAAATACCACCACAAAATCATCGAGATATTCCTTGAAAACTCTATTCATTAGATCCATGAATACAGAGGGGCATTAGTCAGCCCAAAAGGCATTACCGTAAACTCGTAATGCTCGTACCTTTTTCAAAATGTTGTCTTCAAAATGTCATCCTTCTTCACACACAACTGATGGTATCCAGATCGAAGGTCAATCTTTGAAATGTATTGAGCTCCATGCAGTTGGTCAAAAAAATCATCAATGCGAGGTAGGGGATACTTGTTCTTTATTGTTATAGCATTGATCTCCCTGTAGTTGATACATAACCTCATAGATCCATCTTTCTTTTTAACAAAAAGAACAGGGGCTCCCCATGGAGAAACACTAGGGAGAATAAATCCATTATTACTCAATTCCTCTAGTTGTTTCATTAGTTCAACTAATTCTACAGTGGCCATTCTATAAGGGGTCTTCGATATAGGCTTTGATCCAGGAATTAAATCAATGGAAAACTCAACTTCTCATTCTGGAGGATGACCAGGTAAATCTTCCGAAAACAAATATAAATATTCTATCAAAATAGGTACATACTCTATTTGAACATTCCTTTTCTCACCCATAGTCATTTCATTCTCTCCCCCCCCCAATAATTGAATTTAGTTGAGCTGCTGGGGGTGGATCTAGATAAGAATTAGGTGGTGTTGATTCTGCTCTAAAGATAAGGTGTTCCTTATTATCATCATCAAAAATTGTAACCTCCTTATTCTTACAATAAATCTTCACATCATGGTCCGAAATCCAATCCATATTGAGGATTATATCAAAATCAATCATAGGTATGACGATGAGATCATCGGATAAAGAACTTTTATGTGCTCTAATGGGGACTTATTCACAAAACTTTGTTTCAACGATACTTCCCTTAGGAGTTTTAACTGAAAACTCCCTTGTTAAATCAAATTGGAAATATCTAATTTTCTTAGAAAACTGGGAAGATATGAAAAAATGCGATGATACAGAATAAAATAATGCATTTTATAAACTTGAGAAAACCATTAAATTACCTGCCACCATGTCTTTCAGAGCTTCTACCTCAGCAGTAGTGATAGTATAAGCTTAGCCTTGATCCCATGGCCTTTTCTGAGGTAAGTTCCCCTGACACTTGGGACATTCATTTGCATAATGTCCCATCTCCCTGCAATTATATCATTAGTCATCAGTAGCTTCCTTCTTCCCCTTACAATCACGAGCATGGTGGCCTTTTTCACCACACTTGTAACAGACTCTCATTCCTTTTAAGCAAGTACCAGGGTGTTTCTTCCCACAATTACTACAGGATGGATATTCAACTTTTCCCTGATTCCCCTTATTTCTATTCCCATAGTGATCAATATATCTCTTCTTCACTTGCTTTGCTTTAAAGTCATAAGACTTAGAGAATTCTTTTTCTGTCTTGATAGCACATGAGACAATATCTTCGTACGACGAGAAGGATTGTGACACTAATGCTCGATGTAGAAATTGTTTTAACCCATCAGAGAAACAATCAATCATACTTATTGGGTTACATATATAATATCCAGCATACCTTGCTAACCTTGTAAAGCTAGCCTCATACTTTGCGACATTCTCATCCTCCTTTTGTCTCAGACTTAGAAATTATCTTTCCATATCTGCTCGATGGTCATGAGGAAAGTATTTTTCTAAAAATAGATCTTTGAACTCCCTTCATTCAATATTTTATACTTCATCATCTTCCTTAATGTTTTGAATCAATGACCACCATTGATCAATATCTCCAGTGAGGCGATAAACTGCCATGATAACTTTTTCCCTTTCACTACTCCCCAAAGCCTGAAATATTTTCTCTAGAGAATTTATCCATTTCTCAGATACTAAATGATTTTTACACCCATTGAACATTGGTGTTTGTTTCCTCATGAAGTGATATAACATTGATCCTCCATGTTGCGGATCAGGGTCCTCCATATGGGTAAGGTTATTCTTCATAACCTGAGTGAGTTGTCCCAGTATGGTGATTAGCTGATCAGCACCAGTTGCATCACCAGCTCTACTATAATTTTCTTGAGAAGGAGGGAAATCCCTACATGGAGTGCGTGCATTGATACAGTTTCCATTTCTTCAACTAGGCGCCATTTCTAAACAATGGCATAAACTAGATCAGTTTATGAATCAAAATACATAATTCCAATACTTATAAAACACTTAGCATAAATTGACTATTTATGGATATAATCCATAATCATAAAAATGTTTTCCTTGAGAACGTATATACTCATAAACCCTTCATAATGATTTGTAAATAAAATGAGAGTTATCTTAAGCATACCCCCAAGAGTGTCGTAACCAAGAGTGCAGCAAGGCTCGTTGTCGTGCACCAGTTCTCGTTCGAGTCTAGCTCAAAGCGGTGTTTTCGGGTTTTACCCCTAGGTACATCTGTTCTAGAGCTGCCTCTACCTGCTTGTATCCAGACAGGGATGTATTGCTTGGAAAACTCACAAAATCTCTACAATACAAAAATTATAGGAAGTTATCCTATAATAATCCTCAAATTCCATCTTAGGTCTATGTGCTCTAATCAGAGTTTATCTAAATCTAGCTTCCATGGTTTGTACTAAACTTCCTATGATACCAACTGTAATGCCCCGACACTAGTTACCTAGATTCGTTTCATTATTACATAACATTTTCATGATCAGAAGAGAGATAAAGTCTTGAAAGACCGATTAGTTTAGTAGCCTTGGAATAACTAGACACATTCATAAAGTTTACATTACATCATAAAATGAAAACTACAACAATATAGTCTCCATAGTCCACACTCTTATCCCCTTATACTATCCCTGCAGGTCATTCATAAAATACTTCTTCACATCTTGGGAAAGATAAAACATAGAAAGGGGTGAGCTCAAATTCCCAGTAAGGATAACAATACAGTGGAAACTTTCATAAATAGGCATAAACATTTAAGGCAATGTATAACTAAAACAAAATCCTTTTAAAACATGAAATTCATCATAATATGGAAGAAATAAAATGAAATAATTCCATATACTTATTCACATGGATATTCTACTAGTTGAATAATCACATTCAATATCAATAACCACTTTCATAATGATGGAATGCATAATGTCAGACTATCATAACCACATAGTCAAGGCCTCGTGCCAATACTACAAATAAGATTTTGTCAAGGCCTCGTGCCAAGACACTAGTTTGTCTCATGAGACCTACTGATGCATCGAGGAGCTATAGCAGGCTCCACCCATCACTTATTAAGTCCAATTAATTCCTCATATGAACAGTTTTCAACATAACATAAACATTCGTATTAAAATTATCATACGAAATGTCAATAATTTCACCATAAACCATGAATGGTATAAAAATAACACATCCATAGTCAAAAATATCACAAAACCTTCAATACAATATGGAAGTTTTGTATCATAATAAATCAACTTCAAATAAGATTAAAATCCATCAAAGGATGTTGGCATAGATGAAATAAAAACTATTTGAGAGAAATGTATATTTTTTTTAAATCATTTAAAAGTCACATAATTATAAAATAAAACATTTACTTTGAAAATATCCCTATAATATTTTAAGGGAAGCTTCTAATATTTTATAACGGCAGAAAATATCTGCACCCGCTGTATAAGTTAAAAAAGACATTCTTACCTTAATTCTGTCGAAAAGGTTAAAAAGGACCTTGTTTAGAAAACGATGGAAAGATTCCTTTATAAAACCCTTATAAAAAGTCAAACAAGGGTATAAATGACATTAACCCGTATTCTGTAAAATATCAAGAATGTTTGGAAATACATTTTTAAGAAACATGGATGTGGATGATAAAGAGGTCCCAGAAGATAATTACGTATAAACAACCTCGGATAATGAAGAGATTGTGAAATAACCCTTACCTTGTACTTTTCCTTAGTCGATGGTATGTTATCCTCCTGTATAATAGTTAAAACATTGTTATTAAATTATACAAGAACCATATACATAATTATGATATCATATATGATCTTCTAATAATTCTTTGTTAATAATACTTTAGTATTATCGTCGTTTCGGGTGTTAACTTACTCATTTTATTTTATATGTTTTGTTACATAAGTCGTGTTTGTTATGGATAGGTTGTATCTTATTCATATCCAGAATGATATAAAGTTCTTAAACATTACTTTTAATCATCAAATGAGAATTGGTCTTGAATGGATACGATAGGGAATTAATCTCATCGCGTTCGCGGAGACGGTAGTCCGTACGTACGCACGAGCGACAATATCATCCTTTTGATATTAAAATAATATATAATTGGATGGTATATCATATATAAAGAATAATTATCATGTTATATTTATTATTTACATGAATTACACATCATTATTATACCCATCCAAATAATAATATATTGAATAACAATTACACTACAACGTGGAGATGGTAAGCCATATGTATGCACGTATGGTGACATGTCATTCAAAGGATGGATAGAATAATGAATATGGTTGTCCCATATTTATAATAATATCACAGTATATATAAGACACTATAGTTATTATTTTATAATGGAAATAACAAAGAAAGAAGAAGTTGAAGAAGAAAGGAACTTGAAAGAGGGTGGTGAAAACATTACCTCTTCTTCGGGTTCTTCCTTTTGACTTGATCAAAAGAGATCCTTATGTTGGATTTATGATCAAAATAAGGCCTCTAGGTTGAATTTAGGGAAGTTTAGAGAGTATTTGGGCAGGGTTTGGCCGAACCAAAAGGATTTGAAAGTGTGAATTAGTGATAAGTGGTAGTTCCCTTTTATAAGAGGGGTGAGGGGAACCTTTGGAAAAGCTAGAGATATTATTTTATAATAAATTCATATTCGGTTTATAATGGCTCAAAAGTGGATTATTTAAAGGTTAAGGTGGGGATGGGTCAAAAACCACTCAACCAATAGAATTTAGATAGGTTTGGATCATTATATTAACCTTATCGTTTAGATTTAACTCTTAGTTAATTAGTTTGACACTTACCATGTCACTTTGTATTTTTATATTATATAGTTAATAAACTTACTATATACCTCCAAGAGACCCCCAAGTGGTCGATTAATGATACACCTATCATGATATAAGTCTCTTGGATGAACCTTAGATTTTTAGGAATTGAATATAAATTAATAATATATTATTTGTTTTAAAAACTCTTTTATGTCAATTTTGACACTATTGGGTATTTTGTTTTTGATAATTTCATAACAGCATTATTACTTTAAAAAAAATTATATAACCAATCCTAATATGTCATATTAACCTATAAAATTAGTGTAATTCATAAAAATTCTGAAATTACATTTATTTTGATATTTATAATATCAATTATTTTAATCTTTTATTAATTAGGTAATCATTGCATCACCATTGTGTAATAAATAAATTAAATTATTTAATGTCTAAAAATTATAAATAAAATACCATTATGTAAGAAATATTTTTATATTTCTATTGAATATTTACAATCTAATTTATGTTATGTATAACACTATACTAAAAATGTTTTAGTAAATAAAATTTGATTTTAACTCTTTTAACACTTCTTTGAATTAAATAATAATAAATGTCCTAATCTAATCCAAGTGGACCTAAATGATAATATTTTATTCCTAAGGTTTTTTTGGTAGAGATACACTTGTCCGTTAGAATTAGGACATGTTTTAGGGTAATATTAATATCATTTTTACCCTTAATTACCCTATTTACTTTTAACCGTGGTAAATAAAAGTAAAAAGTTACTATTCACCAAAAATTATTTTCATCTCATTGAACCAAATTTTACTCCTTGATATTAACCGTGTCTCTCGGATTTTAGAAATTTCACTCACAGAAGTGGTAAAATTAATTTTTATGTGAATTTCCAAATTCTCCTAGGAGGTGGGTAAAAGACGGTGAAAAGTTCAATAAAATTTTTATATATCTAAAATTATTCTAAACTAACTCCAATGAATTACATTGAACTTATATAGGTATTATGTATCTATTTTGACCTTAATTAAATTTAAATAAAATAAATAATTATTTAAATAAAAATTCGGTTTTAAACTATAACTCAGTGTTTTCTCACTATTCTTCAAAAATTGAAAGTTTTCAAAAAAATACCAAAATTTCACCCTAGGATAATTTCAATATTACAAATCAAAAAATGAAGTCCATTTTGAAAGATAAAATTTATAAAATTTTAAAAAGTGGGTATTACTATTCATAATGGCTAGTTTGATTGGTTGTGGTGTGTGTGTTATAACTCGAAGTTGCGTACAACACACGCTACTGAATTATTAAAAGGGAAGTGTACCGTGGAAGCTTGGGGTGTTACAGTTTTTAACATGATGAAATAAATAACTAGTATCAAGTTTAGGGTAGTGCTAGGTGGGTTATACCTCATCATTGTGGGTAGCGTCCTAGAATAGGTCTTCTATATAAATCCCTTATTATGCCTATTAATTACTTAGTTTGGCACCTTAAGAAATTTGTTATAGGAGTTTTAAGTTAACTTTTGTAATTTTAGGTAATTTCAACATAGATATTTTTAATGGCGGAACCTATAAAACTAAAACCAAGGATCTCTCTTAGAAGAGCAAACACCATTTCCACCACTATTTGTGTATGAGGATTCACATGTGTATGTTTCCACATCCACCCTAGTGGTTCTGGTAGCATAGATATTCATCCCAAATCATTTTTGTTTGTTCCAAGTCAATTTGGAAAGGCATAAAGTAAAATGGTTAATTATGGCCAGGACATTCAGATTCATTATCCACTAGCATTCCACACTACTGATGGTCTATGGGATGATGAGTACTGGATCGACATCACTGATGGGATATTCTACATATTCAACACACCATAGAATTGATGGGTAAAGCTAACTACTTTCATTATTTAAGGATCCATCATGTTGTGGTGGGGTGTAATGAACAATATAGGAAGATGTGAGGTTCTTATATGCGATACCTTTAAGAATATATTATTTGAGGATTTATTTCTAGATATTTTTAATCTTGACCATCCGAAGGAGTATATAGAGCTTCAGTAGGGAATAATGTCAGTTCCTTCAAACTCTACTCATTTCATGAGGTTACATATCTTGGATCCTATCTTGGATGGGAATAAGGAATAGAATTTCTAGAAGATTGATATTGACCTTTAACCCAAACTGAGGTGTTGGTTTAGGGTCTTTGACCATATGATATACTTAGAGGTGCTTCATAATGCCCAAAATTTTAAGAAGGGTCTATAGGATGATAGTACTATGGATCTTACTTTATCTATTAATGAATATATTTTAAGTTTCCCTAGTGAATATGTGGGAAGATATTCTTTTAGTAGGTTTATTAAGGTATATGATTCATTCTAATGTGGAGGTAAGCAAACAAATAAGTATTTCATCATCTCTTTTTATAAGAGGCGGTTCCATCATGTTATTTAATTATAGGAAATGTGGGAAACTCTGAAACACATATTGTAAACCACATGGGGAGTTCCAAAAATGTTCCAATTAAATATGTATTCAAAGTTTTTTATTTTAGGGTTTTGTAGATGAGTTCTAGGGGGTCAGGACCGAATGGGGGTGGAGGACCTCAAATAAGGACAAAAGAGCCTCAGACATCAAAAACTCTAGTAATCCAAGGGGCTTAGGGGATGGGTCATGGATCTAATACTAGAATAATTTACCCAATATATCAAGTTCAATATAATGGTTGGGGAGGACCATTTACAATTCTAGGTATGGTCTTGATCATATCTATGTTATCTTCCACCATATTTTATATTGAGTCTTCTCATTCGTTCATATATTCTCAAGTTGTTGTTAGATTTAACTTACTTGTAAAATTATCTTATGATTTTTTATCTCCTGACACACCAATGGGAAATAAAATGGTTCATCTCCAGATATTTTCAAAATATCACGTGTGGGTTTCTAGATATAGAAATCTATGTGATTTCCTGATTTAGAGATGAATAATTTTGATGTAATCTTCAACATAGACTGGAGGACTAGTTATTGGTCACAAATCAACTGCGATCAGATATGATTATCATTTACTAAACCCAAGGGGGATAGGTTTTTGGTAATTTTTGAATGGGATGTAGTAGAAGATAAAATGGGTTTGGAATGGAATCAGTTTAGATATATTACATCACAAGTAGCAGGGCATAGTTCTTGCAGCTGATAAAAAAATTGATACTTATTATTTTACTCCTATAGTGGAACCTAGTCAATGTGTCTTTATAGATTATATATATGGTCTCCCTCCTAATATTGGGAATTAATTTGAGATTGAACTTATGTAAGGACGACAACCTAAATCAATTCATCCTTATTTTATGCTACTATCCAATTTAAATAAACTTAAGGTGAAACATGAAGATTTGGAGATGAAGGATTTTATCAAACTGAGAATATCTCTTTGGGGGGATCTAGTATTGATCGCAAAAAAGGTTAAATGGTAGTCTTAGGTTGTGTGTGTATTGTAGGAAGCTGAACACGGTGACTACAAAGAATAGATACTCATTTTTGAGGATCAATGACTTGTTTGATCAGTTTATGGGATATCGGTGGTTCTCCAAGATTGACCTATGATTGGGATACAACAAGCTTCAAGTAAAAGGAAGAAATTCTTAAAAAAAATTATGAGTATATAAATTTTTTATTAGTATATTTTCATTCCTTTAGGTTAAAAAATTCACCAAATAATGTTCATGGATTTAATGAAAAATATCTTATATCCATGTATCCACTCTTTCTTTTTGGTGTTTGTTAACGACATCATCATATAACCATAAACCTCATAGATACCTGAAATACACCTAGATATTTTATTTTGTACACTTATAGAACATAATCTCTATACCAATCTTTCAAAGTTTCACTTCTGGAACTAGGAGGCATATTTCATTATGTATAAAATCTCCAAGGTGGGAATTTGTATGGAATTGTAGAAGGTAGAGGATGTGATGTCTTGGGTATTCCCTAGAAATTTGTTTCAGATTAAGAGTTCCCTTGGGTTAAGAGGATACTATAGATGGTTAAAACATGACTTCTCCTATTTTTAAACACACATGTCTAGGATCACAAAGAATGGTTAAATTTTTATTGGACATATTAGTGGGAAGGTACTTTACTAGTGCTGAAGATAAGGCTAAAATCAGCTCTAATTTTAAAATTCCCATATTTTGGATTGGATATATAGTTCACTATGATGTTTTATGTGTTTTTTTGGAGATATTCTGATATAGAGGGATTAGTTAGTAGATTATGGGTCTTGTTAACTATGACCCCATGAGCAAAACTACTCAACACATGACTTAGAGTTAGTAATTTTTACCCATACACTAAAATGTTGGTTTAATTATCTCTTAAAGTGAGAAATTATTAATATACATAGACCAAAAAGGATTTTCTTTTCATATATTCTCAATAGATCATGAATCTATAAAAAAGGTTTTAGATGGATTATCTATAGACATTTTTTTGGGACGGATTATTATTTATGAAAAAGTAATTTCATTGAAAATTATCTTAATAGGAAAACATTGGATATTATATAGAGACAATCAAAGGATGATATTTTTTAGATATTTAGTTGGTGGATTCATATGAGGACTAAGGGGTGATGACGTCTTCTCCTCTTATTATCATGATGGAATTGGTGGACTAGGTAAACACCATCAAAGAGTTGAATCACAAATTTTAATTTGTTTGCGAATGATTGATAAAAAGTGACCCAATACCAACATAGTTATTGGATGTTAATGAAGTGATATTTGTTCAAGGTATGGTTGTATTCCAAGATTATATTATGGAAGATTTGACAAGGGACTCACATGCCTCATAGTAGGTGTGGTACATAGCTTCACCAAAGATGTATCAGGATATTTGGTGACATTTTTGTTAGATGGGAATTAAAATAGATATCATAGGCTACATATCTAGTTTATTAAAATTTCAGAGGGTCAAAGAAGAGATTTGGTGACCAAGAGGGTTACTTCAGTCACTTTCCATTCTTGTTTGGATGTTATATATAGTGATTATGTACTTTGGGAAGGGGTTTACCAATACCCTGATAAGTTGAGACACCATTTAGGTGATAGTTAATCAGCTCATGATGGTGTCACATTTATTTCTGATCTGAGAGACTTACTCTATAGATGAGTTGAGAAAGATTTATATTTGGGAGATTATATGAACACAAAAATTTCCTTTTATATTATATCATACAGGTTCATGTGTTTTGAATCACTATTTCTACAATACATACATAAGTCACTGGGACTTGGTTAAAACTAAGTGTTGTGTATCATTTTTAGACTGAATGATAGCCAGAGAGGATGACCTAGATCTAAGATTATAGGACTCTAGAATTATACCTAGACATTCATGAAGTATGGAATAGTCATCTAGAATGGTGGATTTTGGGTTAAATAATATTTTCTAGGCTTTGATTCAAGTGGCACATTTTGAGTCTCTTTATGGTCAGTCATTTCATTCACTATTGTGTTGGCGTGAGGTAGGTGAGTCATATGTTGTTTGGCCAGGTATACTATAGGAGACCACCAAGAGGGTGAAATTTATTAGGAAGTATCTAGTTATCACTCATAGTACACACCAATCATATGTAGACCAATGTAGAGTACCTTTAGAGTTTGTTATGAGTGACTTATTTTTCTTTTGGGTGTCACCTATATTGCGGAACTTTCATCTATGAATCAAAAGAAAGCTAGAACCATGGTTTATAATACTATTTGAGATCACCAAGGATATCAGAGTATTTTATTTCTAAATGGACATTCCCCCATGATATTTAGGTATACATGATGTTCTCCATGTCTCCATGATTTAGTGTTATGAGCCCAATCATATGCATGTGATCAACTGTGAAGATATTTTGTTGGAACTAAATGCATTATTTGTAGGGTTATCTGTATGAAAAGTGGTTTAGAGTGATAAATTGATAAGGGGAAATATGGTATACCTATTTTGAGTATTATGGAAGCATGAAAATATTTAATGGGAGACTTGGTAGTATGAATCAGATTTGTAGGCTCAGTGTCCAAAGTTGTTTGAACTGGACTCAAGAGAAATTTTTCAAGAATGATAATTCCTTAGAGGAGGATATTTTTAATATCCTAAATTTTATAATTATGCAATTCTGATGCTTTGATGATTTATTTTGCGGTTTGGAATATTTTGAGGTCTCTTGGGGGCTTAAAATTATTTTTTTGTGTTTTTAGATGAACTGTTGGTAAAACTACACCGTGGTGTAAGACATTTTCAGTATGGAACCCACCAGTGAGAAAATGGGTAGATTGAAATACCCATAGTTGGAAAAATTATCACATGTGTAGCACTATGATTCCATATATGATACACATCCATATTGGATACATCATTCCATAGTAGAAGGTGTGCTAATCCCAAAATGAGAAAGGTTATGAAATCATGTTGGGGAGGGTCATTGTTTTAGGTTGTCAGGTTTTGGTGTGTTTGAGGCCACAATGTCTATAGTGGGAAACACTACACTATAATGATATTTTCAGAATTTAAATAGTTGATTCATATTATCATCTTTTAGAGCGAGTTATAAATTTTAATGGAAACTCATGTGATTATTAGGAGTATATTTTTAATGAGGGTTTGACTTGTTTTCCCCTTGATTAAATCATTTACTCTACTCCACTTGATATACTATATGATACAAATGATTCGGCAGAAGGGTTTGAATTTTCTTCCTTATTTTAGAAATATCATAGGTAAATACCTTACTTATCAGGACTTTTATTATTATTCTATGCTCATGGGATCTCTCCTCTCTTCTCTAGTCATTGTATACAATAAGTTATGGGTTTTATTCATTAGACCAAATCAAGATATACCATTTATAGTGGTTGACTATTATATAACATAACTTTATTTTAAGCCTTCTTGTCATCGCATTCTTTATTCTTGTTCTAGAACCCTATTATGATGAAATGATATTAGTTATAAAGATATTTGGAATAAGTTATGATCTAGTTAGTGTGGGGGGTTGAATTTGGTATCAACTCTGGATGAGTATTGACATTTCACATCAATGTTCTTGAGGTATAAATCTATGTACAATATACAGACCTTTTATATAGTAGTTGGCATTATATTTTGGTATGTGCTTGTGTGCATTGAGACCCATGTTGGATGTGTGTTTCATGTGGGTGTGTACATGGACCTGTGAGAACTATGCTTGATATAAACATTTGTCTTTGCTATAATGTCACTTGCTTTTGGGTGTTCCATATCCTGTGGAACATTGATTTTGGTGTCATGATTAATGGGTTACTTGGAATTACCTAAATATTCCCTTAGAGTAGGGGTGTGTATGTTGTGACAAAGGCCAAATGACATGAGATTTTGTTATGATATTTTATGATATCATGGAAATTTTCATCTGAAATAGGATTAAAACCATGCTATAGTTATGTGTATCTAATGTTTCATAATTCTATCATGGGAGAAAGACCATATGAGGGTGATTGTGATCCAATTAATTGGGCATTTCTAGTGGTAATACTATGATATGAAGATATATGGACACCTTAGGGTGGGGTATGAGGTGTTCCTTAAATGAAAAACATCGATATACAAATGATGGACATAAGGTGCTAAATTGACATGTGGACCAAGAGACATGGTCTAAGACATGTATTAATTAACACTATCATCCTTACTGGAAAGTTACAAAGTATGTGAGGTCAGGGTTTTGGTACCTTGGTTATCACATGATGACCCATAAAGTGTATTGTTGATTATTTACTTATGAATTACTTTCATGTTGTGGAATGAACCACATATATGTAAATATGTTAAGGACACCTTATTGGTTTTCTATTGGGATTATACTCAAACCCTACGTAGTCATCTCGATTTGTGTGTAGACTTCATGATCTGGGATCTAGGGAAGGGTAAGGTCCCAATGATAAGGATTGGAGGAAAAAATGCATAGTGATGGAGGTATTACTAACACAAACATCATATAGATATTTCTGTTTCATTATTTATATTATTATTACTTTCTTATACACTAGTTGAACTTCCACATTGAGGTTACTTGGTCTATTTTCACTTATACTTGGGATTCTCTCTAATATATAATTTAATATTATTTATTTTCATAGTGTTCTTCTAGAAAGTTTTATTATTATTTTCTATGATTATGGTTATGTATATTAATACTACGGGTATATTCTCCCAACTACATCGTTTTGACCCTTGAAAAAATTCAGCATCCTCATGTATATGCGGAGGTGTGGATGAGGTCATGTGGCACTCCTACCAAGACTTGGTGATTCAGGTCTGTTCTATACAAAATATATCTTACAAAATTCCCTTATCTTACAAAAATAGAAATCTTATGATGTCTACTGGTATATTATAAGGTGTATCATATTAAACACATCTTATGAAATCATAGTTTCTTGTCAAGATGTATATCTTATGAACTAAACTCATATCTGACATGATATCCTAGTATCTTACATGATTTAACATCTTAAGAAACATCCACATAAACCTATGAGGACCATGAATCTTATAAGATTCAAATCTCTAATGAAAACTTGGTTTCTAATGTGCCTCTGGATTCTTATTATGTTTCTATATATTATAAATATCAGATATCTAATACAGCTAATAGTTTCTTGTATGCACCTTAATATCTTGTAAAAACCTCAAACAATCTTTTTCGACTCAAATATATTATAAAATACTCATATATTATAAAATCATGATATATTATAAAACCATCCAACATATATTTCATCCTTCCATTATATCTTAAAAAACCACATAGGTAATAACACTTCATAAGAAAATATACTTATTCATTTTAGCTCCAATATAGGGGTTCCAAAATAATCTCTAATGATCACAGAACCTTCAATATTAAGCTTAGTATATCTCAAAATAGTTTAAAAATATTCCAAAATAACTTCAAAAACATCACATATACCAGTGATGATTCTCAAACATAGTAGAAAAAAATTAAACACATCAAAAATTAAATGGGTCCCTTCAATATCTCTATTTGGATTTATTGGAAACATAAATAAACTCTTTTCAACTCTTTCATAATAACTCAAAAAATAATTTTGTAGAAATTAATTATCATGATAATCAAAAAATCACTACCTATATAAAATTAGAATTTTCCAAACACCACACTCCTAGATAAGATAATGGTTTTGAGAGAATTATATCTCTAAGTGATAATCAATTGTGTCTGATTGATATAGATGAATTCCCCCTCAATCAACACTTCATTTTCTCTCTATTTTTATCCCATTTCAAAAATAATCACAACTTATGATTAAAAATAGATAATGAAATATTTACACACTCACACTCTTGAAAAAAAACACCCCATTTTGATATAAAAGAATACCAAATATTTCTCTGAATATTTATACACTTTTTATCCTCCTTTGACAACGTAATACAAATAATTCTAGGGGGGTTGTTTCCACATGATCTTAGTAGATATGAAAAGGTTGTACATGTATTTTTATCCTAATATTATTAAACCTATACTTTAACATTTCCATGGGGAAAATATTTTCAATTTTTTCCTTAATGTAAATTTTTTCAAAATTCACATAACTATTGGATACCTTTTATTTAATAAAATGATATATAATATCAATATGCTTTGATCAAGAGTTTTTAATTGGATTATTAGAAAGAACAATGGCATGTGGATTGCCATAATAAATTTTAATTGGATTATCAACATCAAATGTCATATCTGGAAGTTGTAATTACATCTATAGAACTGATGTGAATTCATGTGTAGATTCTATATAATCCAATTTAGTTTTACTTAATGAAATTAAATTCTACTTATTAAAATTCCATGAAACACAACATTAACCCAGAAATTAATCTCCAAAATATGTGGACTTCATTTTGGTGCAATCTCAAAAACAATCTACATCTGTAAATCATTATATAATTAATTCAAAAATATTTTTATATAGTATGTCAAATTTCCTTGTGTTTTTTACATGTCTAAAAAATTAATCTAAATATCATTATATGAAAATCCATTATATCACTTTTAAATTTATCAAAAATAATTATAGAAAACACTATATCTAATCTTTAATCTATCAAGTAAATAAGGTTTCAAAATATTTTCTAAACATGTTTTGGTTAACACTATTTCTATCCTCACCATTTGTTTGTTTTTTTCCAATAGCTATGATAATACAAATTTCATTGCAATATTCCATGCTAAATCTCATTAAAAATTCTCTATAATATTTAGGATGGGATGGCGAAATATGATCTGGTCATTGAATAGTTTTTAATCCTAGAAAATAAGTCATCTATCCTAATATTAACATCTCAAATAAAATTTTCGTTTCATTGGAAAATTATTTAAAAATATACTATGAAACCTGTAAAAATGATTTCATCCATATAAACAATTATTGTAAAAGTAACTATTGATAAATCCTTTACATAAATTTTTCTATCAACCTTTAGATTTGGGAATTCCTTTATTTTCAGACATCAATCTAACTTTTCATATCGGGATCTTGGGGATTGTTTTAAGGCATATAATTATTTATCAAGACTTCAAGTCATGATTCTATATTTATAAATGATAGAACCCGTTGGTTGTTCAATAAAATTTTCCTCTTCAATGTATCTATTTAAGAAGACATATTTCAAATCCATTTGATATATATTATAATATTTATGTACTAAAACTACTACGACCATATCAAGGGTCTTAATCCAAACCACAATTGAAATTTTTCTATGTAAATTGACTCTTTCTATTTGCGAGTAGCCCTTACAATCATGGATTACTCTATTTAATATCACCTCTCCATTTTTTATTGAGTTTATTTATAAAGTCCCAATTATTGTCAATCACATTTTTAAATTAAAGTCTTAGAATAATCTCCCAAGTTGACTTATTATCAAAAAAATCAAGTTATTTATTCATAAAATCATTCCATTTATCATTATAAACTCTCTTAGAAATTGTTTTTTTAACTTTCGAGATGAGTGTTGTTTTGGTTTTTTAGTCGCAATATCCACCTTATTTGGATAGGTGAATATTGATAAAAAATACAAGAATAAAAATCAACATACTTATTTAACATTTTATGCCACTTTTTTATATCTAGTATCTTATTCTTTATCACTCGTTTGTTATTAATCAATATCAAGTTTATTCTACACATTTACTGCTTCTTAATCAATCTATTTTTCTAAAATATATGGGTTTTATCTTCATTATTCTCATCTTATTCCTCAAAAAGTACCTTTTTATGCTAATTTTAAAAAATTTATATCAGAAATTCAATAAGTTTATGTAGACATTTGTTCCAGTACTTAGAGTCATTTCCTTTTGAAATAAACCCATAAAAATTCCTACTTTTTTTCATCAAACATACCTAGAATTTCATTTTTAATATTCATGAAACATGGGATTACAAATACTTTAAAGTGACTCAAGGATATATTTATTTTATAACACATCCATTATGGTGTCATATGATATTTAAGTCATAATAAACATCTATTTTGAATTTTAACTACAGTGAAAATAGTTCCTCCCAAAAAATGAAAGTTTATGCTTAGCAAGAATAGTCATTCTCATAAAAGAAATGCTCAGGTTTTTCCTCTATACTACACAATTTTTTGGCGGTGTATAGTGTGCTATATTGATATTTTATTTAATTATTTTTCATTTAACTCTCAAATTCAATGTAAGTATATTAATTTCCATTTTTTGATATAATATTCAAGAAGTAAACCCCGAACTCATTTTCAATCTATCTTCTAAGGATTTAAAACATTTATATAGATTTTAACTTATTCCTCATGAATAAGAAAAATTTTAACCGGGTTTAAATATTAATCAATGTAATGAAATAAATATCACCCTTTGTTGACTTGTGTCATATATAACCACATAAATCTAAATTAATGGATTATAAAGATCTAGTGGACTAAATTTCCATGTTTCTATATATCCTCGCACCATCATCCCCTATTTAAATGTTTCAAAAATAGACTATTTATATCTATTGAGTAAGATGAGGCCTCTTACTGCTTCATGTTTTGAAATTTTTCTCATGTTTATTTTCCCAATATGTCTAAGTCTCATATTCCATAGATTATTCTCAAATTAGGAAATCAATTATCAATAATTGGATGGTTCTCCAATTTGAAATAAAATTCCAATTATTATTTCTCCATTGGTAATGAACCTTATATAATTGGATTTATTAATGAAGTGGGATTTTTTCTAAAGGATAACCTCATTCACAAAATCTCCTAACTACCTCACACTTAGAAGATTGTTTTTTACCCTTAAATATAAATAGTATACCTATATTTTAAATTCAATGATTCAATATCAGAAGTTCTAAGACCACTAATTATTAAGTAACTATAATTGGAAATAACTTATTCTCCTCTTTCATGTATTATGTATTTTTTTGTATTTTAGTATTTCCAGTAATGTCTATGGAATATCCAATGTTTATGATCAATGTCTTTTATTTATTACAAGATTTCAATGTAACCTAAATAATAAAATGTTGTTATTTTTAGTTTTGATTTTAAACTCTTTTCCCATTTTATTTATAGGATAGTTTTTCAAGAATATTATTCATACATTTCTCAACATAATTACCATTTTGTTCACATCATCCATGTAACACCCTGAGATTTTATGAAAAATATTCTTTTAATTTCATTAATGTCTTGTGTTGTATGCTACACCAAGACTACCTTGCGCTATATGCAACACCGTATTAGCATGCAGTATACGCAACACTTTTCTTGGCTCTTGTTACACACAATTTCAAGTTCGTTTGATAGAAGTTATTATATGCAACATTGAGTGTGTATATATATATATTCAATGTATAAATAAAATATGGTTGGATTCTATTATACGCAACAACAAAGGAGTTGTGCACTACACGCAACCCTGACTTGGCTTGCATTACATGCAATCGTGACCTTCCTCGACAGCGTGTGTTGTACGCAATACCGGGTTTTACTAAACAACGATATATTATTATAATATTGTTATGAACTAGCCGTTATGAATAGTGTTAACTAAATTTTTAATTTTATAACATTATTATTCATGTTACACATTTCAAGAACATGGTATAAGAACAAAATAAATTTTTCGGGTAAAATAAGTATTTTTTCAAAAAATGCAGTTTTGCCGCCTTTTGATAGCGCACCCACTTTAAATACAGTTTTTGACATGTTTTATAAGTTCAATTTGACAAAATAAAATTCTTCTTTTTAATCAAGATATAAAAATTTACATTAGATAAAGTTTTGATATTTTTCCGATAACTTTCATATTTTAATGAATAGTAAAAACACGCTATATTTTAATTAAAAACAACTTTTTTCATCGTAATATCTTATGTGGTAAAATTACAATATTGAATGGTTTTAAAGTATAAATAGAATATATTTTTACCATTTAATACAATGTATGTCATTAGCATTGATTTTACCTTGAATTCGTAGGTTAAATCAATTTAATCTTTTGTAAGGTTTTAAGGAAAAACCAGTTTTCTTTCGACAACGGGATTATTTTTAATTTAATTTCTGCAACATTTGTGTATTGAATTTGGAAAAATGGATTCCATATTTGGAATCAGTGAGTCCAAATTATGTTAATAAGCTACTTTTTATTTTTGGGCATTGTGAATAGTAACTACGGTAAATTTTATTTACTATAGTTAAAGGCAAATCGGGTAATTAAGGGTAAATATAAGATTATAAAATTACCCTAACACATGGAAAAATCTTATTGGATGGATAAAATTAGACCCATATAACCTAAGGGTCGGATTAGATTCATTTTATGGACTTTTGTCCATGAAAATAATTTAATTATTATTAAAACCAAAGAATGTGACAACATGTCACTTTATTAAATATTATAAGTATAAAAATTTTAATTTAGTGATAAACTTAATGAAACTTAGAACATGAATAGTCTCCAGAAATATAATACAATTATATACATCATAGAAATTTATTTAGAATTTTTAGGGATTAAATAATTATCATTTATTATGACACAAAGATGATGCAGTAATTGTCTTATTAATGAAAGATTGACATAATTGATGTTATAAATGCCCAAATAAATGTAATTTGAGACTTTTTATGACATAAATTAATTTTCTAGGTTACTATGTCATGTTATTGTTGATATAAGTAACTTGGTTAGAACTTATAATTCTGTTATAAATTTCATAAAAATCATGTACCAAATAGTGTCAAAATTGACATAAATTAGTTTTTAAAACGAATATTATATTATTAATTGTTATTTAATTAATAAAAATCTAAGGTTTGGCAAAATGACTTATATAAGGATAGATATATTAATAATAAACAACTTAGGGTTCTTTTTTCTTATTATGGTAAGTTTATTAACCATATAGTGTAAGAAAACAAAAAGACACGGTAAAAGTTAAATTATTTAACTTAGAGTTAAATCTAATTGATAAGGTTAAAATAATAAACTAAACTTGTATAAATCCTATTGTATGAGAGTATTTCGACCCATCCCCACTTTATCTTCGAAATAAGACCCTTTGTAACCATTATAAACCGAATTTGACCTTAATATAAAATAATATTTTGAGATTTTCCTAAGGTGCCCCTCTCCTCCCTTATAAAAGGGCACATCCTCCCTCTCTTCCTCACACAACTTTGAGCCTTCAATATCGGCCAACCCCTGCCAAATTCTCTTCTCCACTTCCCTAGAAACATTCTAGAGGTTCTGGTATTCCTCAAAGACCAATTTTGGTACCCTAAGAGGAGGTCTCAAAGAGGCGCTTCAAAGAAGAGGTAATTTCCGTTACCGATTCTTTCACCTTTATTTCTTCTTCCACTTCTTCTTATTAGGTTGTTTCATTATGAAGTAATAACATCAGTATCACTCATATACGGATATGTTATTATAAGTATTAAATAATCCTATTTCACCATCTATCCATCCTACGGAAAACGAAATCACCGCGCATGCGTACGTACGGAATACCGTCTCCACGCCGTGGTGTAATCTGTTTTTCCACCAACACCTTACATGGATGGGTATTATGGTGTAAGGAATAACTATAAATAGTTATTATAACATCATAATGATTCTGATATATTGTATCATCCACTCCAATTCAATTCAATAATTATGGAAATGATATCATCGCTCGTGCGTACGTACGGACTACCGTCTCCACGACGCGATGAGATTCATTCTCAACTTTAAACCATTCATGAATGATTATAAAGTATATATAATAAGTAATCATTAAATATATGACATAATAATGATACTGTATTTATGTGTATATATATGAATGTCATCAACTTAATTCCGTTCAACTCAATAAGGAAACAAAAACAACATTCATGCGTACGTACGGCCTACCGTCTCCATGAACGATGTATTTCTTTCCATTTACTGATTTATTATATATATGTATATTCTGAGTATATATATATATAAATCATGTTTTATATTATGGAATTAAGTAATCATGATCTAAGTAATCATATGAATAATTACAAGTCAAAACACAGACGACAAATGAAACAATTTTACCCAAAACGCTCTTTAACATGGAATTTACAAAAGAATGGGTAATATAAAGTCATAAGTGAACCATATATGATATCATAACAATGAATATGATTCTGTAATAAGTAAATGACATTATTTAAATCATTATACAGGAGGTTCGGACACTTACGAAGCAAATCGGACCTAAGGTAAGGGAAATATCACAATCTCATTTTTATCCGAGATTGTTTATACTTTGAAATTTACTGGGGTGTATTTTATCATCCACATCCATGTTTCCTAGATATTCAATATTATTTACATCCTCCTACAATTTTTTAAATCCAATTTTACCCTTCCGTGAGTTTTTAGTAAAAGATATGAAAGGAATCTTTTATCGTTTTTCGTACGAGGTACTTTTTGAATTTTCCGACAAAACGTACGAACAATGTTTTTTTTAACTTATACGGCATGAATGTATTTTTAAAACATTATTTACAAGAATCTTCCTTTTAAAGTTTTCAAGTTTATTTTTAATTAACTTCTTTTAGTTTAAAACTGTATGACATGTTAAGAAAGGAAAATTATTTTTGAAGTAGAAAGGATATTTTCATCAAGAACGGAGTTCAAGTGTTTTATCAAAATTATTTTTCCATCTAAGATAATATAGGGTTCTGTTTTTATCCCTATTATTACATTAATTTGATTATGTTGTGATGGAATTATTTTTATTAATTCATTTATCTTATATGAATTTTTTTATAATGTCATGTTGTTTAAGAATCCCATTTTTATTACATGGGTTATGCTACGATGTATGGTTTATGATTTTGTGGCACACATAAGAATGGTATCATTATAAGATGGGTGGGACCTATATCTCCCTCCAATGCATTGGGTAAAGATTTTATATCTCATGAGATAGACATTGCTGGAACGGTAGGTTATACTGGTTCAGTGAAACGGGACTAAAACGAGGGTGACTCGGTTCAGAAAGGGACTTTTTCCACTAAGATAGTCTTGGAAATGAGTCTCGACTAACAATAAATGATTCTCTATGATTATGTGTGTATGCCACAAAGTTTCATATTTTAAGTTATGATTATTGGGATTTCATTTCACTACTATGATTTATCCCATGCTATGAAATTATGCTCTCTTTTGCAGGTTAAGATTTCCAAAATGTTATATTCTTATGAATATGATGTGATTGATATTTATTTTGTTTACCCTTACTGAGCATTTCAGCTCACCCCTTTATGTTTTTTCCCCAGGATATAAAGAAAGGTTTTATGTATAAAAAAAGGAAGATCTTTATGGGAGATGTTGAAGATCTTTCACCATGATTAGAAGATTAAGTTCCGAGTTTCCAAAGACACTAAACTATTACGATCCTTGTGTGTGTGTTTTTGTTATGTACTAAGTATTCCGCAAAAGTAATGTAATGTCCATGTAGGTCAGGCTTCGGGTCTCTACAGTTGGTATCAGAGGAAAGGTTTAGTCAACCTTTGGAAACTAGGATGCGAGAACTTTAGTGAGATCCCTAGAGATATTTCTATGGTATGTATAGGGATGTCCCTAAGGTTAAGTATACGTATATGTTATAGTCCTAGAATTACGCTAACGATCATATAATTAAACCTAAGATGTTAGATATTGAAGGTACTCCCCCTTTATTATGTTGTTCTCCCTATCATGATTTTTTCCTCTCACACTATTCTTTTTGGGTTTCAGACGATGGCTGGAACCCGAAGGAACCGTGTCGATCAATGCAATGGAAAATGCAATGATTGTCCACCTGAACAAACAAATGTTATGGGAGATGGAGTGCAAAATCTTATTGATATAATTACACAAGCTATGAATCATTCTGGACTTCCAAATGAGTAGAGAAGGGAACAATATTCTATTGAGTCCTTCATGAGGCAACGTCCACCTTCTTTCAGTGGGTCTTCTGATCCACTTGTTGCTGAACAATGGATCAGTACCACTGAAAAGATATTTTCAGTTCTTCAATGTTCTGAACATGATAAATTCATCTTAGCAGTATATCGTTTGGAAGGTGAAGCTGATAAATGGTGGAATCTTATCAAGAATACGAGGCCAAGAGATGAAATTGAGTCCATGGAATGGGACGAGTTCAAGAACTTGTTTTTCAGTAAGTACTTCCCTCATATTCTTCGAACAAAGATGGAAAAGGAGTTTCTTGAGCTGAAGAAGAAGGATGTTGAATCTGTTGGTATATACGAAGTGAATTTTACAAGACTTTTAAGGTATTCATCTGGCATTATCATCCAACCTGAAAGTAAAGTTGATGGATTTTTCAGTGGCTTAAAACCAAGTCTTCGAAGGAAATTAGCTATAAGAGACTTCATTAGCTATGAAGAAATAGTGCGTTGTGCTATCAAGGTAGAAATGGAAGTTGGTGTTACATATCCATCTCATGGTTTTGACAAGAAACGAAAGATGGAGTTCAAGGAGAAATCTCAGAATAATGGTGAAAAGAAGATGAATGTTTCCTTATGCACAAAGTGTGGAAAGAAGCATGGTGGAGATTGTCTTAAAGGGACTAGAAAATGTTTTAAGTGTGGAAAAGAAGGTCATCGAGCAGCTGAGTGTCGAAGTAATGGAAAAAGGGTTTCTAATGATGTGAATAAAGAAAACACTGCAGAGAACGCACCACTAACAGTTCAATGCTTCAAGTGCAAGGAAATGGGGCATTATGCTAATAAAGTCCCTAATCCAAGGGTTAGTGATGATCAACATGAGCAACCACTTAAGGAAAAGGACAATGGTAAGTCACATGCGATCACTATTGGCGATGTTGAATATGACAACGATGTGGTGGAATGATTAAGTGTTATATAATGGGATTCCAAAATAATGTTGTATATAGTATCGTGGAATATTGGAATATTTATGTTTTGGTCTATTGTGGTTTTCAATAATTTTATGGTACCGGTAACCATGAAAAGTGATTGATACATTTTTGGTAAACAGATGATATGAGCATAATTAAGGGATAAGAAGATAATGAGATGTTTGATTGTATTCATGAGCTCATGATTGATATAAGGACTAAGTGATATCATGGTTTGAGTATATAGAATTTTGAGGATTTTGGTATGTGGAAAGTGTTAACTTTTAACTGTATTCATGTTTTCACTAAGGTTTAATGGGTATTCATTCTTCAAGAGAATACATGATTAAGGTATTCACATATTTGTAATTTGACCAACAAGATATATCTTATGATATATGGGGGATAAATGATGGCATTCACGTGATTATTCTGTGACATTTCAAGTAATCATTTTCTTTATACTATGAGCTTGGACCGAATTATTTTAGATAAGCCTAAAGATTAGAATGGATTATGTTGGACATAAGTTAGTATAAAACGTTTTTCGATATTATTGATGGGATGTTATATTAATATAGATTTAGAAAAAGGACAACCTACTGGACGGGCGACAGCCCATCGCGTCGGACAAGGCTGTGGGAATCAAACCCACAACCGAAGTGCGACTGACCTTTATCGCCTACCACTGGCCTACAGGAAGTCCCTGTTTAGTAGAAACTAGTTTTATTATATTAAGCAGTATGATATATGAAGTATAAGTCCATTTTAGGAACCATATATGATTAATCTCACTATAGAATGACTTATGTATATTTAATAACTTTTGCTAACCTTTTGTTTGAGACAGATGGAATGACCCGTCATTCTATCACATGATCTGCTAACACTTCACGAATAACAAATTCAACTTCATTTATTTAAGAGATGAAGTGGAAATTGTTCAAGGCACGAACAACAGTGAGATTGTACCAAAATAAAGTAAGTATTTATTCTAATTCAAATTCTTCAACTTTAGGGAAAAGATCTTGAAAACCAAAAATGTTGTCCTAGTGCTCTTATATCTGATTAATCAGATGGTACCTTAGATCGACACAAATTTATGGATTTGTGATTGTTGGCTTTTCCATAGCCATGTTCTCTACCACTCTCCATCAGAACATGATGGTTAGATTTCTCTTCCATATCCATATTTTCACCTATGTGGAAACCCAGTGATTAGTTTATTTGGGTAACCATTACGTTTCATACTTTTGTTTTTAAAGATTGGTTTTGGTATTCCTTTTTACGATGTGGGTTTCGATTAAAGAAACTTTCTAATAGTAAACCATTTATAACCCCGACGAATTTCAAGGGCGAAATTCATTTTAAGGGGGGTAGAATGTAACACCCCGAGATTTTATGAAAAATATTCTTTTAATTTCATTAATTTCTTATGTTGTATGCTAAAACAAGATTACCTTGCGCTATATGCAACACCATATTAGCTTGCAGTATACGCAACACTTTTCTTGGCTCTTGTTACACACAATTTCAAGTTCGTTTGATAGAAGTTATTCTACGCAACATTGAGTGTATATATATATATATATTAAATGTATAAATAAAATATGGTTGGATTCTATTATACGCAACAAAAAAGGAGTTGTTCACTACACGCAACCCTGACTTGGCTTGCATTACACGCAATCGCGACCCTCCTCGATAGCGTGTGTTGTACGCAATACCGGGTTTTACTAAACAACGATATATTATTATAATATTGTTATGAACTAGCCGTTATGAATAGAGTTAACTAAATTTTGAATTTTATAACATTATTATTCATCTTACACATTTCTAGAACATGGTATAAGAACAAAATAAATTTTTCGGGTAAAATAAGTATTTTTTCAAAAAATGCAGTTTTGCCGCCTTTTGATGGCGCACCCACTTTAAATATAGTTTTTGACATGTTTATAAGTTCAATTTGACAAAATAAAATTCTTATTTTGAATCAGGATATAAAAATTTACATTAGATAAAGTTTTGATATTTTTTCGATAACTTTCATATTTTAATGAATAGTAAAAACACGCTATATTTTAATTAAAAACAAATTTTTTCTTCATAATATCTTATGTGGTAAAATTATAATATTGAATGGTTTTAAAGTATAAATAGAATATATTTTTACCATTTAATACAATTTATGTCATTAGCATTGATTTTACCTTGAATTCGTAGGTTAAATCAATTCAATCTTTTGAAAGGTTTTAAAGAAAAACCCGTTTTCTTTCGACAATGGGATTATTTTTAATTTAATTTCTGCATAATTTGTGTATTGAATTTGTAAAAATGGATTCCATATTTGTAATCAGTGAGTCCAAATTATGTTAATAAGCTACTTTTTATTTTTGGGCATTGTGAATAGTAACTACGGTAAATTTTATTTACTATAGTTAAAGGTAAATCGGGTAATTAAGGGTAAATATAAGATTATAAAATTACCCTAACACTTGGAAAAATCTTATTGGATGGCTAAAAGAAGACCCATATAACCTAAGGGTCGGATTAGATTCATTTTATGTACTTTTGTCCGTGAAAATAATTTAATTATTATTAAAACCAAAGAATGTGACAACATGTCACTTTCTTAAATCTTATAAGTATAATAATTTTAATTTAGTGATAAACTTAATGAAACTTCAAAAATTAATAGTTTCCAGAAATATAATACAATTATATACATCATAGAAATTTATTTAGAATTTTTAGGGATTAAATAATTATCATTTATTATGACACAAAGATGATGCAGTAATTGTCTTATTAATGAAATATTGACATAATTGATGTTATAAATGCCCAAATAAATGTAATTTGAGACTTTTTATGACATAAATTAATTTTATAGGTTACTATGACATGTTATTTATGATATAAGTAACTTGGTTAGAACTTATCATTCTGTTATAAATTTCATAAAAATCATGTACCAAATAGTGTCAAAATTGACAAAAATTAGTTTTTAAGACAAATATTATATTATTAATTGTTATTTAATTTCTAAAAATCTAAGGTTCGGCCAAATGACTTAGATAAGGATATATATATTAATAATAAACAACTTGGGGTTCGTTTCTCTTGTTATGGTAAGTTTATTAACCATATAGTGTAAGAAAACAAAAAGACACGGTAAAAGTTAAATTATTTAACTTAGAGTTAAATCTAATTGATAAGGTTAAAATAATAAACTAAACTTGTCTAAATCCTATTGTATGAGATTATTTCGACCCATACCCACTTTATCTTCGAAATAAGACCCTTTGGAACCATTATAAACCTAATTTGACCTTAATATAAAATAATATTTTGAGATTTTCCTAAGGTGCCCCTCTCCTCCCTTATAAAAGGGCACCTCCTCCCTCTCTTCCTCACACAACTTTGAGCCTCCAAGATCGTCCAACCCCTGCCAAATTCTATTCTCCACTTCCCTAGAAACATTATAGAGGTTCTGGTCTTCCTCAAAGACCAATTTTGGTACCCTAAGAGGAGGTCTCAAAGAGGCGCTTCAAAGAAGAGGTAATTTCTATTACTGATTCTTTCACCTTTATTTCTTCTTACACTTATTCTTCTTAGGTTGTTTCATTATGAAGTAATAACATCAGTATCACTAATATACTGATATGTTATTATAAGTATTAAAAAATCATATTTCACCATCTATCCATCCTACGGAAAACGAAATCACCGTGCGTGCGTACGTACGGAATACCGTCTCCACGCTGTGGTGTAATCTGTTTTTCCACCAACACCTTACATGGATGGGTATTATGGTGTAAAGAATAACTATACATAGTTATTATAACATCATAATGATTCTGATATATTGTATCATCCACTCCAATTCGATTCAATAATTATGGAAATGATATCATCGCTCGTGCGTACGTACGGACTACCGTCTCCACGACGCGATGAGATTCATTCTCCACTTTAAACCATTCATGAATGATTATAAAGTATATATAATAAGTAATCATGAAATATATGACATAATAATGATACTGGATTTATGTGTATATATATTAATGTCATCAACTTAATTCCGTTCAACTCAATAAGGAAACGAAAACAGCGTTCATGCGTACGTACGGCCTACCGTCTCCATGAACGATGTATTTCTTTCCATTTACTGATTTATTATATATATGTATATTCTGAATATATATATATATATATAAATAATGTTTTATATTATGGAATTAAGTAATCATGATCTAAGTAATCATATGAATAATTACAAGTCAAAACACGGACGACAAATGAAACAATTTTACCCAAAACGCTCTTTAACATGGAATTTACAAAAGAACGGGTAATATAAAGTCATAAGTGAACCATATATGATATCATAACAATGAATATGATTCTGTAATAAGTAAATGACATTATTTAAATCATTATACAGGAGGTTCGGACACTTACGAAGCAAATCGGACCTAAGGTAAGGGAAATATCACAATCTCATTTTTATCCAAGATTGTTTATACTTTGAAATTTACTGGGGTGTATTTTATCATCCACATCCATGTTTCCTAGATATTTAATATTATTTACATCCTCCTAAAATTTTTTAAATCCAATTTTACCCTTCCGTGAGTTTTTATTAAAATATATGAAAGGAATCTTTTATCGTTTTTCGTACGAGGTACTTTTTGACTTTTCCGACAAAACGTACGAAGAATGTTTTTTTAACTTATACGGCTGCAATGGATTTTTAAAACATTATTTCCAAGAATATTCCTTTTAAAGTTTTCAAGTTTATTTTTAATTAACTTCTTTTAGTTTAAAACTGTATGACATGTTAAGAAAGGAAAATTATTTTTGAAGTAGAAAGGATATTTTCATCAAGAACGGAGTACAAGTGTTTTATCAAAATTATTTTTCCATCTAAGATAATATAGGGTTATGTTTTTATCCCTATTATTACATTAATTTGATTATGTTGTGATGGAATTATTTTTATTAATTCCTTTATCTTGTATGAATTGTTTTATAATGTCATGTTGTTTAAGAATCCCATTTTTATTACATAGGTTATGCTACGATGTATGGTTTATGATTTTGTGGCACACATAAGAATGGTATCATTATAAGATGGGTGGGACCTATATCTCCCTCCAATTAATTGGGTAAAGATTTTATATCTCATGAGATAGACATTGCTGGAACGGTAGGTTATACTGGTTCAGTGAAACAGGACTGAAACGAGGGTGACTCGGTTCAGAAAGGGACTTTTTCCACTAAGATAGTCTTGGAAATGAGTCTCGACTAACAAGAAATGATTCTCTATGATTATGTGTGTATGCCACAAAGTTTCATATTTTAAGTTATGATTATTGGGATTTAATTTCACTACTATGATTTATCCCATGCTATGAAATTATTCTCTCTTTTGCAGGTTAAGATTTCCAAAATGTTATGTTCTTATGAATATGATGTGACTGATATTTATTTTGTTTACCCTTACTGAGCATTTCAGCTCACCCTTTTATGTTTTTTCCCTAGGATATAAAGAAAGGTTTTATGTATAAAAAAAAGGAAGATCTTTATGGGAGATTTTGAAGATCTTTCACCATGATTAGAAGATTACGTTCCGAGTTTCCAAAGACACTAAACTATTACGATTCTTGTGTGTGTGTTTTTGTTATGTACTAAGTATTCCGCAAAAGTAATTTAATGTCCATGTAGGTCAGGCTTCGGGTCTCTACAAGCCATGTATTTCCTTTATACATTCAAATACGTTTTATGTGGAAATATTTGGTTTTTTTATGGTCATATATTTCATTATTTATGTATCATTTCTCATTTTTCAGATCTCCCCCCCCCACTTGATTCATACCTTCTTCCAGGTAAGGAAGTGTTATAACATAAATTTTTTTCTTTGTAACAAAAAATTCCATAGTTACAACAATACCTATTGACACTATATCTTCAAGAATGATTAAAATTTTGTTTGGAAAAATGTTATCTAGAATTATAACATTGTTGTACATTTTTTATTTGAAATTTATTCTATTTATGATTAGTTACACTTATTAAATTTCTTACTTATTAATCTGATGTGAGATATTTTTGCTCACCATTGTTTTTATCCCTTTTTTATCTAGATTGAGAATTATGATATGCACTATTAATCAAGTCTAATTTATAATCTGATATTTCATGTACATATTAAACCTATTTTTTTGTTATTGATTCCTCACCTACTTTAGAGGTTTTAAATTTTACTTAAATGGATTTTTTGAAGTCTATTTTCATATTATTAGGTTCATATTCAATAGAAAGATACTTTGATTATAATTTTTAAATTAATTATCTTTCAAAATTAGTTTTAAATTATGATATTTCATGATCTTCTCATACACATCAGCTTTTAGTTTTTATTTTTTAAGTTCTATAATGAGAAAAGATTTTATTTTGAGAATCCCTTCTTCAGGATCATCTTTATTTACATATTCCTTCTTTAATAATAGTATTTCCTTCTTGATATTTGTATTCTCCACACACACAAAAACTCCAGATTTTTATTAGAGTGTATTCTTCATGTATGGTTATTTAACTTCTAAGTGATCACTACTAGAGGAAAATTAATTAATCTCTATACATGAAATGAAATTTAAGATTTTCTCAAGAACTTTACCTATTTATTGGAAGATAGAGAAATATTTTATATCTTTCTTATTCTTAAAAAAATTTCTTTTAATTATTGGGATTCTATTTTTAATATCACTAGTGTTTTCCATTGTTCTTTAGTTTTTTCCATATTTCTTATTTTGAGGTTTTTCATCCTGATCATCAAAATGAAACTCATTATTTTTCTTCTTTTAATAGTGAGTGAAAAGTGTATAATGCATTCAAATTTTAATAATTTAAAGGGATGTTCCTATTTATATATAACCTTTCCTTTTATGATTTTTTAGTGATAACAGATATGATTCTCTTGTCATTATCATCCACATCATCATCACCACCAAACTCACATAATTATGTTGGTTCTTCTTCTTTTAACGAGTTCTTCCTTGTGGATTCCAAATCAATCTCATATTTGACATTCGTTTTAGAGGTATGTTATCTTCATTTTTTTATATCAAATAATAATTTTTTGTAGATAATTTAATTTCATATCCTCTCTATCCTATAATGATGGTATTTTTTGTTTAAACTTATCAAGGAAATTCTATGACAACCCATATTTTAAAACACTTTAATTCATAATTTATTAAATAAAGGTATACATAATACAGTCCAAAAAGATCATGAATATTGGTATCTTTGGGAATTTGGTATATAGAATAACAAGTTTCAAAAAGAATAAAATGGAATTATAGAAAAATTTCTCGACATGCTCCTAAAATTCAATTGTTCTTCTAAAACTTCAAGGGATAACCTGGGGACATACATAAGAAATGGGTAAGATATAAATTCTAGAAAGGGAGTAAAAAATCATAACATAAGGTAAAATATTATATGTGATCCAAGAATTATATCAAGGTAATATAAGAGGGGTGATAATCATAATCTTCAATAACGAGGCATGATACACATTATAACATAAAGGAAACATTGGAATGTGGTAATAATATAAAACATGGAATCATAAACATAGGTCAAGGGTAACCATCACGAAATAATAATATATTGTTATTAGGATAACCTTATGGGAACTATACATGGTATCTCATGAGATTAAAACATTACCCAAAGCATTGGAGGGATATATAATTGTGGGCCCACCCCTCACTTTCATATCATGTATGAGAAAAAGTGTTTCATGTAGAACATTCAGCATAAGGATGTATTCCATCACTTATAATCCTAAGATTAAGGAGTGTGAGGTACATAAATAGAATCTCCCAATAAATTAGTTATATATATATATAGTTGAATACATCTGAGTCGAAATGAGAATGGGTATTAACTTCATTTTGAATGGAAAATCATAGGATGATTTTAGCATCATAACAGAGCTACATAAAGATTCATGGGAGGTTTAAATGAGAGTGAAAAGGGTATATAATCACTTGGAAATAGGAATTATAGTAAGGGTATGTGTCAAAATATATCTTAATATGAATAATTGGAATAAAAAGGGCATAATTTAAAGAAGGTTATTGATTAAAGAGGAGAAGTAGAGGATCCTTTACCTTGAGAGGATGTTTCTAAAATATTGGGGGGAGATTATTTTGAGCTTGGAGGAACCTTGGGAGGGACCTGGAGAGGGAAGGGTAGATTAATGTAATTATTCAATGGTTTTGAGTGAATGTTAATGGGATTTTGGGTGATTTTATATAGAAATAGATAGGATAAATTTTTATTAGTTTCCAAACATTGGTTTTGGACTATACATAATAAACTTGTAGAAACTAAAAACCTTTTTATGGTTTATACCCATGGTTTCTTCTAAAGTAAAGTGGTTTTAATTATTTAAAAATTTAAAAAACCAATATCATTAAAATAATACCCTTGGTGATGTGTAAGTGAGTCATATTTAAAAAGAATTTATTTTAAAACATTAAAATATATTATAGGTTTTGGAGGATTCGTTAAGGGGTTATAAAACTAATAAAATAACTTAAAACACAAATTAATTTAAATGGGAAATATTTATTTGGTTGTGGATACCTTTTATATCATATATTACATCCATTTTGGGTATTTATTATGGCATAAAACTTATAGTATATCAATAAAGTATTTAATTTTTACATGAGAATTTGATTATCTCAAAAAATTATGAAAAAATAACTATTTTAAAATTTAGAAATATTTATTTCAAAAGTAATATTTATTTTATCAAAATAATTCTTTAAATATGATAATATAAACTTTTGAATCAAAATACCCATTTATTGAAAAATATTGGGTTTTTTAACCATAATAGTTTTCTAAACCTTATAAAAATTAAGTTTGAATTCATAAAATTATATTATAATTTATATTTAACCATTATTATTTAATAATATTATTTATTAAAATTTAATTTATTCCAAAAAATCTTAAATTAATAAATAATAATGTCTTGATTGAAACTATATATATTTTAAAAAAACACTTTGTGTTTAATATTATCAGAATATAATTTTTATCAAACTCGTTCTTTAATAATTTAAGAACTAATATTAAAAAGGATTAATATAACCATTGTTTAATTAAAATAAAATATAAAAATTCATATTTTTATGTTTTATATACAAATCATTTTATTACACCAGCGAATACACTAAGGGTATGGTGTTAGATGGTGATATTTTTTTGGGATGATTCAACGTAAATGGTTGGGTCCATGATATCGATTTCCTTGAACATCTCACATAAATGGTATATTTTATTCTTTAGTTTTTGAATCTCATATTGGGACTGACCAAGGGAAAATTAAAGTGATTTTATATCCCTCAAAAGCTCTGATAAATGGGATTCATAGGGTACAATGCAATTGGTTAAGGTCATCACTTCTTTCATCTATTTCAATTGGAATTTATAATAACCACTTATATATACTAATAATAATATCATGTTTCAAGGGATATATTAGAAAAAGTTATGATTCTTAAGGAAACCTTAAATCTAACAAGATATAATGTTCCAAAATAACCAAAGTAGTGCATGTGTTTTCTATAACTTCATTACTTGATAATGAATTTATTTATTTAAAAAGTGGGAATTTAATTTATAAAATTTTGAATCATTAAATTATTCCTCCATTCCAAAATTTCTCCATCAAAAATTTTATTCCATATAATAAAATATATTTTGGTGCTTTTATTTTATCACCTCTTTCAATTTAGAAGTTGATTCCTCAAACTCATGGTTCTTCCACAACATTTAACCATGTGAGTTGTCCTATTTTAAAGAAATTTGTCCCTATGATTTAAGATCTTCATTGGATACTCCTCATATGAAAGAACATTCAATAATGGTACCACCTATGGTTTCAGTACATATGAGGTTTCTGGTATTTACTTTCTCTAGAGAGATACATGGAAATGTCATGTTCTTTAGGACAAGTTAGGTGATAGTTTTAGTCGATAGGTCATCCCTATGATGTAATCAATGATCTCAAAGGGGAATATGTATCTATGGCTAAGATTTCCCTTCTTCACAAACCTAGAGAATTTATTCCATAGAAATATATGAAGTAACACATTATCTACAACCTCAAACTCCAGGTCTAGTTGATGATTGTCAACATAGATTTTCTGTTGACTTTTTACAAATTTCACATCATGCAGAATAGTTTGAACATACTATATCATCACTTTTATATGATCAGATCCCATCAACATCTGATCTTCAACTTCATCCTAGTATGTCGGAGTCTGACACATATTTCAATACAAAGCCTCATAAGGATTAATTTTAATATAAAAATGGAAATTATTGTTATATGAGAACTTCACTAGGGTAATGTGATGGTCCCAACAACTTTGTAAATCCATTGAACATGATCTCAGCAAATAATCCTAAGATTGAATGGTCCTTTCAGTCTTACCATCTGTCTGAGCATCATAAGAAGTGATGAAGATTAGTTCTGTATCTAATTCTTGCAAAAATACTTCTCCAAAACCTCAAGGAAAACCTCATATGTCAATTAGATATAATATAGAGTGGAACTGCATTCAATATTACCAATTCCCTTATATAAATATTGGTGAGTTTTTCAACATAGAAATATTCCTTAATACCAATGAAATGTGTTGTCTTTATAAGGTGATTGACTACTACCTAGGTGGTTTTATTTCATTTAGGTGTCATGTGGATTCCAATGATGAAATACATGGTTATGTTTTCCCATTTCCACACTGATTTGGGAAATTTTTTCATCGTACCCTTAGACTTATGCCATTATTCCTTAAATTTTTTGCATACCATGCATCAAGAAACAAACTCTGAAGTATCTCCCATCAAGTTATCCTACCAGAAGTTTTTCTTCAAATATATATACATAATAATGATTCCTAGATAAATATATAATGATGATATATGTGCTACATCCATAAGATCTATCCTCAGTTTTTATTTTTATAGGAAATATATCCTTGTTACAAAACTTATAACTCTATCATCAAAACAAATTGAACTCCAACATACTAACTACCTTATTCTATATTAACTCTTTATCCTAAAAGTCTCCATGATACTCTTAATAATTTATATTTGGGAAAATATTTGATTAATTTGTTATGAATATTCTCTAATTATTCATATGTACATCCTTTCCATGTCCAATAGGATTAGATACCATACAATCCTCATCATGGATAGAGTTTTAGGATCCATTCTTCTCATTGAATCATCAAATTTTTTTACTTCCCCATGTGCTAATGGATTAAATAATCATAATCTATGATCTTCTCTAACCACGTTCATTGGTGAATATTATGCTCCTTTTGTTTGAATATATACTTGAGGATTTTATGATCTATATATATGTCACACTTTTTCCATTAGAGGTAATATCACCATATTTTGTTTAGGTAATTAATTATGTGATATGATGCATGTTTGAGGTTGTGTACCTTGATTTAGGGCCACCCTGTGGGTGAGTTTTCCCATATAAGACCAATGATTATACATTTGTCCTAGGATGCCTATAGGAATTCCTTTGATTCCCTTAATGGTTTTTATAAAAATGAATTGGTTAATTTAATGAATCTCCCATGTGAGATAGTTGGTATTCAATATTTATGATAGTGAAATTCACATGTTGGGATTGTTATATAATTTTCCCATGTGAGTAAAATTGTTTAAGCCTTGTGATAGTTTAATTCACTTGTTAGGATTATGACATGAACTTCCAATGTGAGTATATTAATTTTTAAGCCTTATAACGGTTTAGATTACTTGATATGATTCTTATATTATATGTTCCATGTGATCCCATTATTGTAAAACCATGTAATAGTCTAAATTACATGTGCTTATTATTATGATACCTTGCCATGCGAGTTTATAATTATGAAATCCATGTAATAGTTTAATTTAAATATTTCTTGTTATAAATTCGGCCCATTTGATTATTTGAACGGAAAATCCTTATGAGGTTGGTCCTTGGTTTTTTATATGATATTCTTTTGGTTTGGTTTTTCAATACATACAGGTGAGGTTTTTCTTTGCCCATGGGTGAGGTTTTTCTACTCTTGCGGGAGAGGTTTTGATATGCCTATGAGCGGGGTTTTCTATCCCTAATGGTGAGGGTTTACTTACTGCAACTATGTCGTAAGTTATCAATGATGTAATGGATGGGATCCATTTTCCTTTGAACTGATTAATGGAAGCGAATGATATATTGCATGTTTGACAAGCTAAAGCACAAGCTTGGATTCGGTCTTCACTTTATTGTTTATATAGCCTTCTGAGGTATATATTGTTCTTTCCTTATACAGGGAATTTTCAGGCTTAGGCTAGATCCCAAGGCTTATATAATTCAATGTAATTTAATTAATGAATGAACAAGAAATGAACGTAAATGAAAACCAGTTCTTATAGGATTGTTTAATTTTGAGTGATTTCCTTTTTTCTGCTATCATTATTTCACATTGTCTGTTATATATATTCGTTGATAGATTGGAACATATTTTTGGGAGGTTTCCTATAGGTATTTATTTCTCAAAACCTATTTAGGTCATGTTTTTAGGCCCAAACAGATTATACAATTGTAGGTTTCGATAAGATCAATCACCCTTCTATAGGACTTATTATACTGTTTAGGAGCCAGAGAGTATGGGACCAAGATGAGGCTTCTGATTATTTTGAGTTTTATTTATTTTTATACCTTGTTATTGCATCTTGTACTTGATTGTAGTGTATCCTGTTTTGGATGCTTTCCTAGAACATGTGACATGAAGCATCATCTATTGTATGTTATGACTTTTGGTTATCTCTATTATCATTCCTACATTGTTTACTTATTTTGTTGGTATTTACTACTTCTGCAATCTTATATTTTTATTCCATTGTGTTATACTCTGACAATGAGGGTATAGTTTCTCCAATATCAGTCCTAGGCTGTCATTGCTAGTCGGCAGCCTTTGGCATTTGGGGAAATGTGCATGAGGCCATGTGGAAAACTGGGTATGGGGAACCTTATAGTGTCATATGAATTGAGGATGTTACACAAAGATCCTCACATGGTTGGTAAACTATTTGGTAAATTGTTCCACCAAACCATGGGAGCAGTTTTAAATAATCCAAAAAATTGAGTTTTAAACCTGAAACCTCTCCAAATATCTCTATTATTCCTCCTATACATATGGAACTAAAAAAATGAAATCCTTGTGGTTTTTATTGATTCATATCCATTCTCACCCCAATTCTAGCGAATCTAGAGTATTTGGTCCATGATAACTCATGGTATGTGGTCATTTTTCACTATTATTCTTGATCTTACTATATTATTCCTCTTTCTATTATGTGGATTCATAGATCTAGACTAATATAGAAAGATTTATGGATTTTTATGTGATCTAATTGAGAATTATTGTATCATTGAATGGTAAAAGTATTAATATATTAATAATCACATTCTCTCTCTCGAATAAATATTGATCTACAATTAGTGTTAGATCTCATTGGGTAATACTAATCAAATTCTAGCCCTTATTGGGTTATTTTTCTATAATATTTTTATATAATCCCTTTTTATGATAAATTGGGGATTTTTTATAGGTTTTTTATCCTGCTTTCTAGATGAATTATGGATTTTTTTTCTAGGGGTTTTTTCATATGGTCTTGATTTTGGTGACAACTCTTTTTATATTTTAATGTTTGGAATAAACGCTCTTGAGGTAGGATGTTTTTTCCATAAAAGGCCCTTGTATAAAGTTGTTGACTTGGTTGATCACATGTGTGTTCATGTGAATCCTATAAAACCCATGTTGTATATTGATTTCATGTGTGTGTTTTCATAGATCATGATATCATTCTGAATTATGATCGCATCTATGTGTGTGTGGCAATTGAGACTTAAACATGATATGTTATGTTGTGCTTATAAGTGTTATGCCTTATTGTGTGTGAACGTATATCCTATGAAGGTTTTTATTTTGATAGTAAATGAAAGTTGGATGATTGTGTCTTGGTTATCCTTTATAGGATAGCATGTGTGGAATGTGATGTTGATGATGATGTTCCTAGACACTGGGTAGGGATGAGATAGCCTTGAGGATTAACCTGATGTAGAGACAAGGTATAGTGGGATTGAGGCTTGAAATGTTACCTAGATGGGGTATGATGGCCTTGTGGTATGAACCATGATAGATATGGGACATAATGGTCAGGAGGCCTCACCTTATTCTTATTGTTCATGTCAATACATAGGGATATATTGTGTTCTTGGGGTTTACCCATATTTATGACCCGTTTTATGAATTCCCTTTGGGAATAGAGCTGATGTAGGTTCAACATATGGTTTTTGTTACTGGGTTAGTGCATGATTTCTCATTACCTGATTGGTTGATTCATATTTTCACTTTTATTAATAATCAGGGAATATAACTCTATGAATGTTCACTTATGTTAAGAATGAATTGGTTGTGTCCTATTGGGTTATATTCACACCATTCATGGGAATTTTGATGTGTTTATAGACTTCATGACCAGGGATCAGGGGAAGGGAAATGACCCAATGAAAGGGAGAAGAGGATATGGAGCCCATTGTTTGGATTCCATACTAAGATGAACTTCATAGTGATGTTGTTAAGTATTTATTTATTTTCTAAATACTTACTTATACTCTTTTTTGACCTACCACATTATGGGTCCTTGGTTTATTACTTGTATAATATTGTGAAGCATGATATTCCATCTAATATTGCCTATATTATAATTTAGTTTTTTAGTTCCATATTGTATTATTTCTCATTTATTATTATTATTATTATATATTATGGTTATTGACACTGAAAATATTTTCTCCCCATTATACGTTTTGAAACATCACTTCTAGTTGGAAACCTCTTGCCTATGGGGATGAGCGCTTGAGGTCATGTAGTTATTTGGTCTGAATTGGGTGATTTGGTTCAAGGCGTTAAAAAGTGGTATAAGATGAGTTTTTCCTTTTATTTTCTTCATGAATATATTTGGGGAAAGGTATAAAGGTGATAGGTTTTCTGGAACATGGGTAGGGGAGTCACTTAAGTTCCCATCCTACTCTTATATGATGGACCACTGAGTTTCCAGTGATGGGACTATTGTCACAGTTTTTGTTTTATGGTTTCATGTTGATATTTAAAATTCTATGATGTTTTGTTTTATGGGATTTGGGTGTGTTCATATATCATGACTAGGAATATGGGATCACATGTCATAAAACCCTTTTTTTATGAATGGTAGTTCATGTTATTAAATCTCGTGATTTGTATTTTGTGCTTCTATTATTTATCAATACTGGAATTTGTATTATTTGATCTTGAGTGAGATTGTTTTATATATATACTAATGTGACTAACGTGCTGGTACAGAGGATGAGTCATCAGCCAAGGGTAGTTCTAGCATAGTTAAACATTATCTTCATGGGTATCCTCCTAAGATAGGTCTTCCTATATAAATCACTTATGTGTGCCTATAAAATTCATAGGATTTTGTTAAAAGTAATCTATAAAAGGTTTCTATGTATCTATTTGGAATTTTAGATAATTATTCTTCAGAGAAGTTTTATGGGACCATCTGGAGAAGCAAACCAAAATTCTCCCACTATATAGGATGAACCTATTCAACCACCGGTTATGTTGGGGGATTCACTTGAGTATGCTTGTGCACCCTCTTTAGTGGTTTATATAGTCTAACTATTACATCTTGGAGTATTCTAGTTCATACTAGTACAAGGTAGATGGGGATAGAGTAAAATGGTTGGTTATGCCTAGGAATTCCATCTTCAACATCCCCTTTCCTTCTAGGGAACTCTAGGCCTAAGGAATACAGAGGATTATATTTATGTAATTGAGGAGATCATTGATCTAGTGGAGACCCCAAGGGATCCACTGGTAAATCTAACTACTTTTATTCTTCAAGAACCCTCAAAGATGTGGTGGTTGTTATGAACCAGAAGGGAAAATGTGAGTGTCTTACGTGGATGACCTTCATGGAGATCTTCTCATATATGATGAATTTGGGCCATAATAGAGAGTTTATTAATATTTATCAAGGACTGATGTTAGTGTATACGTACACTGATCATTTAATGGTGTTTCTTCACATTGATCATCTCTTAGCTGGTAATGAGGTATAGATGTTACAAAATTATGAGACCAATCTCTAACTAGAGTTAAGTTTTGGGGTCAAGATCTTTGATATTAAAACATATCCTAAGGTGTTTATTAAGGCCTTGATGATCAATAAATATTAGGAGGAGGATAGATTTTCATGTATTCCTCTATCTCTTAGTAGATCAGCTGTAATAATTCCCAGTTTTTCATTGGGTTCCTCTTATGGTAGTATGAAGAGGATTTTCAAGTAGTTTCTTTATGGTGAAAAAAATAAATTGGATTAGTACAGGGTTTATTAAACCCCCTATGTGGGAGTAGGTGGTCCCTGATGTTTTATCTACGTATAGAGTATGTACTATCTCAAATTTTTCTTAGTACCTCAGAATAAGCTTCCTCAGTGTGAAAGGATGGGGTGTCTTCATTCGTTTCTTTTAGGGGAATCATAGATAGGATCTTATAGGTGTGCAATTCAGACATATACTATAACCTAGGGTTATATCCATGGTCCTTATTAGTATGTTCAGATCCCCATAGAATTTTTTAACCTAGGAAAGTAATGTGCCTTAGGGGAATGACCATAGATTAGAGGTGGGAAAAGTCTAAATTATGAATTAGGTGGGAGGTGATTTTGGAGAAGAACCATTAACTATTTTATAATGGTCTTGAATACATATATGTTATCTTCTACATTTTTTGATATAGTAGATTCCTATTCATTTATATCTTCTCAAGTTTTTGTTGGGAACTACTTGTTGGTCAAGATATCTTCTAAGTTGTTGTCTCTTGACACACCCCTGGGGAAGAAAGTCAATAATATATAGAGATTTATATAATTTAATCTAGAGGATTCTAGAGATAGATAGCTATAGACTTTTCTGATTCTTTATATGACTAGATTTAATGTTATCTTTAGCGTGGACTAGTTGACTAGTTTCTGGAAAAACATCAACTACTATTGTAGAAGAGTATCCATTACTATTATTAAGAGAAAAAAGTTTTTTGATTAATCAATGGGATGTTGGAGATATAATAATAGGTCTCTACCTGAGTTGGGTTGAGGGTATCATGGAACAAGTAGTAGGTATAGTTCATGTGGTGGATTAGGAAATAGTTATGACCTCTTTTCCTCCTATGGTGGACCATTACCAGGATATCTTTCCAAAATACTTTTCTAGACTTCCTCATAATAGAGGATTTTAATTTAAGGTATAACTTGTAATTAGAGTGTAGCCTATATTGATTTCTCTATATCATATGTCACTAGTCTAGTTGAAGGAACTTAAGGTAATATTCCACGATTTAGAGAATATGGGTTTTATCAGACCGAGCACATCTCTATGGGGAGCTTCAATATGATTCAAAAAGAAGGTGGATGGTAGACTATGATTTTTTTAGACTATAATAAGTTGAACCAAGTTACCATGAATATTTAAAACCCATTTCCAAGGATCAATGAATTGTTTGATCAGTTACAGGGATCCTGGTGGATCCCTAAGATTGATCTATGATTAGGCTACCACCAACTTTGTGTCAGAAAATAGGATATTAAGAAAATATTATTAGAAAGTAAATATAGAATTTGTAAGTATCTTTTCATGAAATTTTGGTATAATAATGAACCATTAATGTTCATGAATCTCATGAATAGGAAAGTTCATCCAAATATTGGCTCATTCATTGTTGTGATTGTTGATAAAATCCCCATATACTCCTGAACCTCAGAGATGCATGCTAGACATTTAGAGATTATGTTGAGTGAAATTCAATAACTAAAACTCTATGTAAATCTCTTGAAATGTAAATTTTTGATCTATTAAGTTACTTTTATTAGGAATTTTTACTCTAGGTTAGGAATTTCTCTGGACCCAGATAAGGTAGAGGCTTTGATGTCTTGGGAACACCCTATAGATGTGTTTGAGATCAAAAATTACCATGGGTTGGAAGGATACTACCTATGATTCATACATTAATTCTTCCATTTGGAAGCTCTTATTAATGGTCTTACCAAGAAGGGGATAAATTTAATGTGGATAGACCAGTGTGAATAGGTCTTCTTAAAATTGAAGAGATGATTTAAATCTTCTCTCATTCTAACATTTCATGAGTCTAAGATTAGATATGTGATATACTATGATTCCCTAAGAGTTGGTATGAGAAATATAATGATTTATAGAGACTAGTTGGTAGCTTATGGGTCACACTAGTTGTAACACCATTAGAAGAACTAACCTATGAATGACATAGAGTTAGTAGTTATGGTCCAAGACTTAAAGTGTGGGGAACATTATCTCCTCAGTGAGTCGTTTTTTATTTACAAAAAACAATAATATATTTCAATTTATCTTCTATAATTGGTAATTGAATATTTGATGGAGAAATTTTTTGGATTATCAGGAGAATTTTGACTTTGAGATAGATTACAGTCTTGGGAAAGGGAGTTTTTTGGAAAATTCCCTTAGCTGGAAAATATAGAAGCTATGAGATATTCATATAGTGTAGGAATATTGTATGATGATATTATTATATGAATGGGTTATGGATAAATATGAGGTTTGAGGAATAATGAAATGTGTGCCTTTAGTTATCACATCCACATTGGTGGAACAAATAATGTCCATTTAGAAGTCAGATCCTGAATTCTCATTGATATGGGAATGGTTGATGGGATGTGACCTAGTTCCAAGATGGTTGTTAGATAGTGATGATGTGATATTTATTTAATGTATATTTTTATTCCATACCACCATGAGGGAAGAGTTTATGATGGGATCCCATGACTCTCAGTGTATGTTGCACCTAGTTTTGATAAATATGTATCGAGATATCAATCAAAACATCTAGTAGTTGAGAATGAAGAGAGACATTTTGGGATTTATCTCTCATTATTTGACATTTCATAGGGTCAAGGTGGAACATCAAGTACTGTGAGGGTTAATTCAACCACTTATCATGCTAGTAAGAATGTGGGATGAGTTGATGATGGAATTTATAAAGTATCTTCCCAGGAACCTGAGGAGTGAAGATCTTGTTTGGGTGATAGTTGGTCAACTGTTGAAAATCGAACATTTCTTTCAAAACTAAGAGACACACTCAGTAGATGATTTGGGAAATCATTTTGTATGGGATATTTTATGACAACATGGAGCTCCTTCCAATATCGTATCAATGAGATATATGCATTTTATATCAAGATTTTAGAAATTATTTTATAAGGATTTGGGGAATCAATTAAATCATAGTACATTGTATCATATATAGAGAAATATATAGTTAAATTAGACGATATAGATCTTTGAGGATATTCTTCATACTTGATTCCAAGGTTTTTGGTGTAGTGTGGGATGATCACTTATCCTCGGTGGAGTTCATGTATGGTAATAGCTTCTTGGATTCAATTAAAATGGAACCTCTCGAGGCTCTTTATTGTCAGTCATGTCACTCAATGTTGTGTTGGCAAGAGGTGGGAAAGGTAGCTTCCATTGGTCCAAGCATGGTGTATGAGAGATATTATAGGTTTTCATTGATTTAAAACTATTTTTTAACTTGTTAGAGTATACATTAATCATATATATACTAGAGAATATGACCATTGTATTTTTCTATGGGTGATTGGTTTTTCTTTTGGATGTCACCTCAATTGGGGCATAGTTTATTACAGAGTTAAGGGAAGATGGTGTCATAGTTTGTGGGACCATTTGAGCTTAACATGCATATGAGAATAGTGTATTTCATTTGGATCTCCCAAGATGATATCATGGTATGCAGAACATGTTCCATGTGTCTCAGCATTTTATGTAAGAACCAGATCCTATGAATGTAATCAATAGAGAGGACATTAAGTTAGAACTAGATTCATTGTTTGTGAAGAGGTCGGTTTAGATTGAAAACTGGTGTGATAAAGTAATGACGATGAATATGGTAACACCTTTCCAAGTTCTTTTGAAACATGGAAAAAATACAATAGGAGTCTTGGGAGTGGTAATCTAATATAAAATATCAATGTCCCAGGTTGTTTGAGAAAAAAACAGTGTCACTTCTCAAGGAATATAATTACTTATAGGGGTATATTTTAATGGATTTGATAATTCAAGAACCATAAACCTTAGTTTTAGTCCTTATTTTAGTGTTTTTTAGTTATTATTTTCATGGTTGAAGCCTTGGATATCTTTTGGATGCTTTGGAGGTTTCTAAAAGACTTTTGAGGGGGTGCATGATTAGTGTGTAGTTTGGGGAAACCATGTAATTATCCTTAGGAAATTTTGTTTCTTGTTAAGGAGGTATAGTGGGTGGTAAATGGTTGGATCATGGTTATATATAACCATGATATTTCCCTAGAAAATCAATTGACTTGAGATAAAGGTGAAAATCATGCTTGGTGCATGGTTATCCAAACAATAGGGAAAAACATTCTGGGTGCTTATAAGGGGTAGAGAGACTCACATGGTTGGTGAATAGTTTCATAACCTATGTGACCAAACCATTCAAGTAGTTCTAATTAATCCAAAAATCAGGTTTTAAAACCAAAACCTCCTTAAATATATTCATGTTTCATCATAGTCATAGGGATCTCAAACCTAGGGACTCTAGGGGTGGATTTTGGAGATTATTCTCCCATCGAACAATAATTTTGGTCAATATAAATGATTTGGACCATGAGAATTAAATTTATATGGTCATTGTTCTCATTTCTTCTTTATCCCACTAGGCCTTTCTTCTTTCTCTGAGGATGAATTATAAATCTAAGATTTTATGGCTAAATCTATGGGATCCCATGTGATCTAATATATAATTTTTGGATCAGTGAGGGATCCTAGTATAGATTTATTTATAATCACATTCTATCTCTTTAATAGATCTATATTTTTCATTTTAGGAGCATCACATTGTGTAAGCCTAATCAAATTCAAATCTTCAATATGTTCTTTTTTTTGAATCTTATTCTAGAATCCATTTTTTTGGAAAATTAGGGTTTTTTTGTGGGTGTTTGGAATATGGTCTTAATTTGGGTGATGAATCTTAGTGGCTTTTAATGTTAGGAATAAAATAACCTTAGGTAGGAAGTTCCTTATAATTTATATCCCTTGTATAATTTTTTACTTGGTTTTTCACATGTGTGTGAATCTGTAGCCCATGAGGCCTTTATTTTAAATTTATTTCATGTGTGTGTGTGTGCTTTTCTAAATCATGAGACCATGCTTGATTATGATCACATGTGTCTCTTTGTATGGATAATAAGACTCATGCTTGATATTATATGTTGTTCTTATATTTGTTATTCTATATTGTGTGTGAATTTATAGCCTACATAAGTTTTTCATCTTGTGGAAAATAAAAGGTAGATAAACATGGAATTGTTTTCCTTTAGAGGGGAAGAATTTGAAAAATTGTGATGTTGATTATGATTTAAATTAAAATAGGGTAGGGACATGATGTCCTTGAGTCCTAACCTAAGGCATAGATAGGGTATGATGGGATTAAGGTCTGACCTATGATAGAGATGGGGTATTATGGCCTTGTGGTCGGACCCATGATAGAGAAGATACATTATGGCCTTGAGGATGAAACTAAGGATTTTTATCCATGTGGATACTTAGGGATATATGGTGTCTTATGGATAAACCATGTTCATGACTCCTATTATGAATTTTCTTCTAACATTGATCAAAAGTAGGTATGGTTGGGGTTTGTGTCATATTGATTGGAAAAAAATTCACCATATATTGTTGACTTATTCTTACTTGTTATTTTATTTATTATCATGGAATATACATTTATTCATGTAAATTTATTTTAAGAGTGCATTGGTGTTGTCGAAGTAGATTATACTCACACTCTATATGAGACTTTCTATGCATGTGGAGACTTCATGACCAAGGATCCAAGATAGAGAAAGGGCCAAACAATAGATAGCAGAGGATATAGAGCCTGGTTTTTAGGTACAATAATGAGATAGCCTCCAAAGAGATTACATGATTCCTTTTATTTATTTTCTTTTTTCATTATTATACTATGGTTTGATCTACCACATTGGGGTTCCATGGTTTAGTGCTTGTATACCACTGTCATACCTAACAAGCCATCTGAAATTTCATTTATTATTATTTAGTACCATAGTTTCATTTATTGTTATTTATATTTTAATTTAATTATTTTGGTGTATTTATATTTTCATTGAGGGTATAGTCACCACATTTTACTATTCGTACCTTTGCAGTTTGTCAGCAGCCTCTTGCTTATGAGGAGGAGCACATAAAGCTAGGTTGCTCTACAGATTGTACTGGGTTATTTGAATTTGGATTTTATAGTTAAAAAGAGTTATAAATTGCTATATTAAATATTAATAAATTATTTTTTAATAATTTTATTTTTAATATTTGGTGATGGTATAATTAACGAGAATTCTTACATAACATCAATGCAATGATTTTCCAAAGTAGTAGAAAAATCCAGTAAAATATTTTAAAAACATTAAAATTATTTTGTTTTTAGATGAGTTTTGGTGTTCCAAGAATTTCATGAATAATTATAAAGTATTATTAGTGTTTAATGTATTTATATTTGAATTTTGTTATTATATTTAAGCCTTTAAAGACAAAGTTTTTGAATAGCCTGGAAAATGACATTAAATGGTATTTAAAATTTAAAAATTATTTTTAAATCACAAAAAAAAATAAAAAAACCTAAAATAAATAAAATGGATGATAAAATGTAGAACATGTCACGAATTATGCATTTATTTTCCACTTGAATTTTTTTAAATTAATCTTATGACGATTAAGTATTGGAAAATTTGTTACCTTGGTTAAGGTTAAATGGGGTTAATGAAGGGGTTAAACCAAAACAATAAGGCCCAAAATGCCACTTAAACATGATTAAATTTTATTTTTATAATTTATTTAAACATTATACTCTTTATATTAGATGATATTTCACTATGGATCCATTTTAAATGATTTATAAACATATTATATGTTAACATTTCATGTATTTATAAGAAAACCATCCACCTCACATGTAAAAGGGATCCACCTATCCCCTCTTCCTCACACTTGATGAGTATTTAGATCATCCATTACCTATACTCATACCTTCATATATTTATTATAAAATTCCTAGATCTTTTTTTCTTCCCCTAAGACAATAATAAGAAGTCTTAGGGTTCAATACAATGGAGGATTTCCAAAGAAGAGGTACAACTCTTAACCGGGTTTTTTCATTTTATTTATTTTTTATATTCCTTCAAATTTTTCCTAAACATGATGATATAAAAATATAGAAATTTTAAATATAATTAAATTTTCTTTTTTTAATTTTAGAACCATTATTCATCTTATTTACCATCCAATGATAAATGAAGACATCGCTTTTGTGTACATACGTATTAGAATCTTCCTGAAACGATATGTTTCGTTTTTCATCACCACCTCATAAAGATTAAAATTATGATGTATTTTAATGAATATATATGATATTCATGACATAATTATGATTATATAAATATAATATATCACTTACCTTCTTACCCTTCCATTCATTTAAAACTGATAACGTCGTTCATGCATATGTGTGGACTACCACCTCCACAAAGTGAAGTGGACCATTTTACCTATACACCTTTCATTAATGTTTAGAAAAATATATTTAATTTATTTAATGATCATAATTTAATGATTAATATTATTGATAATTTTTAATACTGACCCTTATGCCAATGGCCAACCTACCGAAGCAATTTTTAAATTATGAATAAAACATCCTCAAAATGTTCGAGATGAAATGAATTGATTTTGAAACTATATATAACATGGAAAAAATGATATAAAAATGTATTATGACAAAATAATAATGTTGAAAATTTTTCTTAATAAACTAAATAATTAATAAAATTTAATTATACTGGAGTTTAATTGTGTATACAGATAAAATTTTACTTAAGGTAAGGGTAATTTGGTCTCATTCCCACTTCAATGATAAAAGTTTTACATTATGCACCTAATTTGATTTACATGGTGTATATACTAACACTATAACACATCATATAATAAATTCATTATTGTTAATGGTTTTAAAATATTTTTTTTCAATTTTTCTATTTTTGGGGATTTTGATTCAAAAATTACCAAAGTTGTAAATATTTAACAATCTCATTTTAAATAAAAAAAATTAATGTTTAAATTTTTATTGAAATAATTTTAATATCTATTATCATTAAAAACTTTATATTTTAATCTATTATATTTATTTTTTTGGTTTCCATTTTTTCAAAAAACATCCTCTATTTGGTACTTAAAATAATCAAGAAAAAGTTTTTAAGAAAAGATTACTTTATTTCCTCTCTGGATGGTGAGGTTTTTCTTCCATTTATATATTCTTTAAAATGGTTTCAAGAATGTATTTTCCCATGATAAAATGAATATTTAAGTCAATTTAAACGAAATTTTAATTTACCTTAAAGTTTTGAATGTAATATTATTTTCATCTTATAAACGTGGTACTTTTAACCTTCTTACCAAAAGTGTGAAAGAAATTGTTTTTTAAATATTTAATAAAAAAATAGATTTTTATATTATCATGAATGGTATTTTATTCAATGATTCATTTACATGTTTCAATGGATATTTTTTAAAAAAATATGTTTCCCTATATTTTTTAAATTTTTTATTTTTAAAAGATACTAAAAGAAAAGGATATTTTATAAGTTTTCAAAGAAAGTCATGAATGTTCTTTTTCAATGTATTTTTTATCTATGAAAACATCATTTTATTATTATTATTCTTAATTAGGGATAATATTAAATGATACCATCTATGTTATTTCTCAAGATGGATTATTATTATGTGATGTTCAAATATTTATGAAAAAATTTTCTTTTCCCGAGGTTATGTTATGATGAATCGATGTATCCTCTCTTATTCTTACCATTTCATCATTTTGTGGTAATTAACATTATCATAGTCACATTAAATATCACTATATATTATTTTACTAGATGTTAATTTTCCCCTTAATGTATATATTTTCAATATCATGGATGTATTTTGTATCATTTATACTATTTTTATATTATCATAATTGTATACCATTTCAATATATTGTGTTAGATGAAAGAAGATTATTAAGAAAGTAATTTCATTTACTGGGAAAATATTGATGTTCTATATTATGATTTAAATATATATATATATAATTATTTTTTATTATGTTGTATATTTATGATTTAATATATGATAAATTCATTATACATATGTAAGTGATGGGTGGGGATCGATTATAGATAGTCCCTCGATGCATCGATAGGTCTCATGAGATAAATAGTTAGCCACGTTAGTTTTTTTAATTGGTATATACCTACCCATACAATGAATGTTTATCATAAAATTCCATGATTGTAAGATTCATTATGTATTGGTCAATCCCTTGATAGTAAGATCGTGAATGTCCAAAATTTTTCATCTCCTTAATTGATAATTTAGTTATTATTATCCATGTTATTGTTTAATTGATATAATCCATGGATTTATTTCATTCTCAATTTATTTATTTTAAGGAATTTTTTCAATTATCCATCATGCTATATAGTTCATGCCTTATTTACACATGATACCATCTGTTTTACATAACACTGACTAAGAATTTAAGCTCACCATTAATTTTTTTCCTTTTCTAATGATATTAAGAAGGGATATCTTAATGAAATTTAAGTATTGAAGAAATTTTTTAATTCTATATTTTAATATTTTCAATAAAATATGGGAATCATGTGTGTATTAATTTTTTGAGGCAACTAAATGGATCTATCCTTGGTGATGTGATTTCATGTATCTTGTATCAATGTAATAAGCAAGAACTTGCTCCAGAGTACCAGAGTTGGGGCTACTTCAATTGGTGTCAAATAAAGTTTAATAGGAACCTTGGGAGCTAGATTTTATATTAACATATAGAACAAGAGAATTATGATAACCCCTTATAATATTTAAGCTCTATTAGAGATTTTTATTATATGGATCAATATTCAAGATGAATTTGGGATAACTAAGTTATTTCCATTGTTTAGGGGTGGTTCTTAGAAAAATGTATGGAATTAATAACCAAGGTCATTTTAGGGATTACCCTGTTGAGTATGTCGATTCAATGGTTTCTCGAGTTGAGAATATCATAGAAATATTAGGGAAACTGACTCGGGTTATGATTAATATCCATTCCCCTATAGATCAAACCAAGAGGAGAGAATCTAGAGTGAAGAATCCTATAATTATGTATGACCATCTATCTTGAGTTATTGAAAACAATATGAACATAACTAAACAACCTAATTCATGAAATAAGGGAAAATGGATTCTAATGGAATTTTAGTTGATAAAGACCAAACAAGGAAAGAGATCCAATATCCTACATGTCCAGAATATGGGAATAAGCACATGGTTAAATGATTAAATGGAATGGTAGTTTGTTACATGTGTGTAGAAAAAGGTCATCATGATCATAATTGAAATGGCATGAAACAATCTACTATTGTCCAGTGATTTAACTATAATAATATGGGGCCTTATGAAAACCAATTCCCTAAGTATTAATTATGAACCTAATAATTTTTTAAGGGATTTATTGATGATAACATGAAATAATATAAGGATTATCAAGATCATGAGGATAACTTAAGGATCATTATTGAATAATTTAAAAGAAAAAAATTTATATGAAAATTTTGGTATGTGTAAATGGTTATTTTAGAAAGTTTGTTTTCTTCGAAATATTCTCTACAAGGATGGAATATTAGTTTATTATTCTAAGATAGATGGAAATAAAAGAATAACTATCATGGATAAAGTTTACCTTTTTGGATTTTAATTTAGTGTACTTAAGGTTAATTTATAGAATATATGACTATGACGTAGTAGTAATTATCAATGGTAGTATAGTATAAGGATTAAGAGGAAACATCAAAGGAGTTTACTAATAATATATAAAAATTTAGAAAATTTGAATTCTGGAAACATATGTTAAATGGTATTAATCATCCTAAAATTATATTTTTATGATAATGTAATATTTTTTGATAAATTGATAGATGAATTTTAAAGTTATTGTGTTATATTACAAGGTGATCCTTGGGGAATTTTACAATATTTTTTTATAGTTTATATCATGTTATTTTAGGTTTATTCCTAAAAATTAAATTTTGGAAAATGTGATTTGGGAAAATACATATTTTATTATGTGATTATATAAGTGATAATGGTTGTTTGATGATAAAATAAAGAATAATTGAATAGAAATTTATGAATTTTGGGTTCAAATTTAATAAACAATATTTGTGGAGTTTTTAATTTGATCCTTTTTTACAATTGATAATTTAAAAATTGATTTTTATAAAGGTTTATTAATATTTATTATTTTAAATTATGCAAAAAAAATTGGTATTAGATGGGCGGAATAAATTTTCATCATTTTTTGGATATTATGGTCGATTAAAAGTTTAATTTAGTGCTTCAAGTTAGAAATATTTTTTATTGTGAAGATGATTCACATTGAAGGATGAAATCATGCATCTAGAATGGGAATAAATCAAGTAAGTAAAATTTATCATATTTTATATCCCAAAAGAAAATTAAGATAAGAAAACTGAAGATAAATCTATCGATTGTTATATATAAAGTAACACTTATCTACCAAGGTATATTTTTACAAAACCATTTGAAAATATAAGCTTTAAAAAGGTACATTATTAATAATTTTCATCTTCATAAGCTAGAAATTAATTTTCATGATAAAATGTATATTTTAATTAATTATTATATTATGATATATTCAGTTTAGAAAAGAAGAATTAAAATTTAGAGGATATAGTTTTCATAAGGTGGGTATAATGTAATAACCTAATATTTTATTCTACATTTTATTTTTAAATAACACTATTTTTTTAAATAGTACACCATACACAACATCAGGCTTAAAAAACATGATATAATATTAATCAAATATGATCATTATAATCAGTCTATTACATTGGCAAGCAATAACATAAGTAAACTAATTATGATATACATATACATAGAGAGAGGGGCGGATCATAATACAAAGAATAAATTCAATAATTAAATTTAGCATTCATCTAATTTTTTTATGAGATAAAGAATAAAAATAAATTAATTTTATAATTTAAAAATAATTTTCTTCTAAAAATAGTATTTAGGAATTTTATACACAGGTAAATAGAATTAATTTCTGATACATATATAAATTATATTTTGAAAAATTATCATTGTTTTTGAAATTACCTCATCAAAATTATATTATGACAGTTTTTTGGAATTTTTTTGAAAATACAGATTTGTTGGTGAATAGTTAAAAATACTAATTTTGGTGAAACTATGATTTATTTTATCTTAATTAAAAAATTACATTACATTTTCAATTCAATTTTAATTCAAATCATTCACATTTTAATAAAAATAATCCAATTAATTTTATGGGAATCCACATTATATGTGATTTTGGTGTAAAATCATTTTTATGTTTAAAATGTGTATTTTTCTAAGAAACAATTTCTATGTATTTTTTGTACCTATAAAAAAATTAATTTATTACAATTATAGAAATTTTATATTTAAAATTATATTTTATATTTAGAATTAGTAGGTTCAAATTTTTTAAATAGGATAATTTCAATTTTTTCCAAATATATAGTAAGCATAGTAAAAATTAGTTATTATGATAAAGGATAAATGAGATAAATGGGGTTAAAGCTATGGTTTAATGCTTCAAGATCACTCGAAAACTAGAATTTATTTTTTTATGAGTGGATTTCAACCAGAATAATCCTATATTTCAGTATATGAAATTTTAGTGACATTTTCCTATGATAGTGGCATGTATATTACTTCAAGAACAAATAAAAAATGTCATAATATTTCTTTTAATGTATCTAATTTGTTTTCATTGAGGAAGAAATAATTTATTGTAAGAGATAATACTTTTCAATAACTATATGCCTTACTTTTAGTTCTTCTTTGAGTACTTCTAATTCATTATTTTCTTAGGTGAAGTCTCGGGTAGCTTTTTGATGTTTTTTGAGGGTTTTATAAGGCTTTAATGGGTTGCACGGTTGGTGCATGATTAGGGGAAAAATTGTTCTTATTTAGAAACCATAATTGTTTTTAGAAAGGTATAAATGGTGGTGTAAGGTTTAATAAATCATGAAGGTACCCATAATGGGAAGAGAACCTTGCAAGGTTGGTACATTATTAGGTAAATCATTTGACCAAATGATGCACATAGGTTTAATTAATATGAAGCTCGATTTTTAAATTAAATACCTCCACAAATCTCTCTATTATTCCTCTTATGCATATTTATCTCATACCTAGGTACTCTAATGGTGTTTTTTCATGATTTTTTTCACTTCAATCTCCAATTATAGTGGCCCTAGAGGCTTTGGGTTAGGATTATTTAAGTTATGTGGTCATTGTTCATTGTTCTTATTGGTATCAATGGAACTTTAATAATTTTCTTAGTATGAATCATAGATATAGTATTTTAAGGAAGGATTTATGGATTCCAATGTGATATAAAGAAAAATTATTGGATCATTAAAGGATCATAGTTCGGATCTATTGAGAATCATGTTCTCCCTCTTGAAAGTATCTGGATCTACCATTAGTGTAAAATATTATTCAATAATCCTAAAAAACCTTATCATTTTCTTCTTCATGTAATTATTCTAGAATCCCTTTTCTGAAAAATTGGTGGTTGGTTCTAGGGGTCTTTGGTGTGCAATATTGTTTCAGGAGAATAATTTCAGTGGATTTTGACATTTGAAATCAATTCACTTGAGGAAGTAAGTTTCCTTCTAGGTATACCACATGTATAAATTTTTTTTCTTGGTTGAAGTTTTTTGGGTGAATGTGTACCCCATGATAATAATATTTAATATTGAATTCATGTGTGTGTGTGTCCCATGTGACTATGCATGATTATGATCGCATGTGTGTGTGAGAGTGGATTTCAAGAGTAATGCTTAATATATTATATTGTTCTAATATGTGTTATGACTTGTTGTGTGTGAATGTATGACCTATGGAGATTTTTTATCTGGTAAGAAACTAAATGTGTACCATCATGGATTAGTTATCCATTATTGGGGTGAAATGTGTGGCATGTTGTGTTGATGATGATTGACCTAGACACAGGGTAGAGACATGATGTCCTAGAGTCCTGACCTGAGGCAAAGAGAAGGTATAATTGAATTCAGGTATGGCCTATAATAGAGACTGATTACGATGGACATGGGGATAGACCCATGATAGTGATGTTACACAAAGGCCTTTAGGCCCAACCTGAGGCTTTCTATCCATATACATACTCAAGGATATATGGTGACCTTATGGCCAAATCATGTTGACAACTCAACTTATGACTTCCCTTCTAACAAGAAGATTAAGTTGGTACATCTTTTGTTCATGGGGGTCAGTTTTTTCATTATTTCTTATTAATTTATCTAATGATTCTTGTTTTTTATTCTATTTATTATCATTTAATACACCTCTATGCATGTATTTTATGTTAAGGACTCATTTTTGGTATCCTACTGAATTATAATCACACCCTACATAGTCCTTTCAATGTGCATACAGACTCATAATCATGTTTCTGGTAAAGGGTAAGGTCTCAGTGATATGGAGTTGATGAGATAGAGCTTGGTGTTTAGAGGATGTACTTGGATAAAATATTGAGTTAATTTTTTATATCTTTATTTATATTTCTACTGCTTTCTTCTACTCATGTTTGACATGCCGCATTGGGGGTCCTTGGTTTACTACTTCTATAACACTATGACACCTGACATGTCATATGATATTTGACTTTTTATTCTTTAGTTTTAAAGATCCATTTTTGGGTTATTTTTATTTTATTTTTATTATTATAGAGTTTGGATATTTTAATTGAGGTTATAGTCTCCCCATTATATTATTTGGACCCTCTCTTCTACTTAGTAACTTGTTGTGTATAGGGAGTTTTTCATGAGGTTGTTTAGCTCTCTGGCCCAAATCTAGTTATTTGGATTAGGGAATTAAATAGTGGTATCAGAGGAGGATTTTTTATTTTATTATTAACTATGTTTTACGAAATGTGTAAAGGTGATTGGTTGTGTGGAACACTGGTAGGGGAGTCATGTAAGTGCATGGCTATTTCTTATTTGACAGACATCTAAGTTACCAGTGATGGGATTGTTGTTACCATTGTGGCCTTGAAATTTCAAATTGATCCTAAAAACTTTGTTCATTTAAAGTTAATGGTTTTTGGTGCACTCAGGCATCATAAATAGGCACGTGGGGTCAAATAACATATATACTTGTTGCTTCTATGCAGGGTAGTTATTATAATTAAATGCCATGATCGATTATTTGTAATTCTATGAAATATTTATTCTAACATTTGGATTATTTGATCTTGAGGAATCTTTTTTTGTGTATATATATATATATATTATTGTAACTAGTATTAAGTTATATAGGATGAGGAATATTTCTTGGGTAGTGCAAATAAGGTTATACCTTATTGTCATAGGTATCCTCATGGGAAAGGTCTTCCTATATAAATCCCATTTTTGTGCCTATAAAATTCTTAGTTTATAATTTTAATTAAACTATTATTGGTTTTCTAATTGTATGTTGGGAATTTGTGATAATTCTAGCTCAAAGATGTTTGATGGGACCACTTAGAGAAGAAAACCAAAATGCTCCCACATGAGGGGATGCACCTATTTCACCACCGGTTAGGTTGGGGGATTCTCCTGATAATTCTCTAGCACCCACTACAGTGGCTCACTCAGAAAAATCCTTATAACATAGATTATTTCATTTAGTTTTGGTTTAAGTCATAGGGTCATAGAGGATAATTTTCAATTTTTCGTAATACTTATAGATTTAGTATCACCTAGCCTTTTAGGGAACTAGAGGCCCAAATGATGTTGATTATTGGATTGATGTTAATAAGGGATAAATTTATCTAAAATAGACCTCGAAATATTGATGGATAAATATGGTTGATTTTATGCTTCGAGAACCATCTAGGAGGTGGTGGGATGTTATAAACCAAGAAATAATACATGTTGGTCTTACATGGGTGACCTTCAAGGATATATTATTCAAGGAGTTCTTCCTAGATACATTATAGCTAGACCATTCTCATGAGTTTATAGATCTTCAGTGGTGGCCCAAGTCGGTGTCTGATTACTCTTATTGTTTCGCATGGTTTCTTCGCTTCACACCTCTCTTAGCTAGGAACTAGATGAAAAAGGCCTAAAATATAAAAATCATTATCAGATTAGAGTTGAGGTTTCATGTCGTGATATTTAAACTAATGACATATCTAGAGGTGTTTCTCAAGGCCTTGATAGTTGAGAATATTCTATTAGATTACAGATTTTCATGTATTCTTATAGTATATAGTGTATTAACAAGTGGAATTCCTAATGTTGTATTAGGCGCCTCTTATAGTATCAATAAGAGGAGGGTTGTGGAGTTTCAGTAGGGTGGTGACTAGAAATTAGATCAGAGCAGGGTTTCTTCAGCCCTCAATATGCGAGGAGGAGGTCGCAATGTTTCAATTGTATAATGAGTGGGAATTTTCAAAAAAAAATCTCATTACCTTATATGAATTATCATCAATGTGAAAATATATGGTATCTTTGGTAGTTCTATTCAAGGGCATCGCAGATAGTCTCTTGCAGGGGTGTGGGTAAGATTTGGATTATAAACCAGGGGTTTGGACGAGTTCCTCAGTAGTAGGTTTAGACCCCATGCCCTTTGGTGACTTGGTAAAGTTATTTTCCTAAGGTAAAGTCCATGAAGCTGGGGAAGGTAGAGTCTATGATATATAATAGGTCCTAAATAATGGTAGAGATATGCCATGAACTATTTGAGGTATGGTCTTAATCACATATATGATATCTTCTTATTTTTTTGATATAGGAGATTCACATTCATTTATATCTACTAAAGTTGTGACTAGGATTTACTTTCTAGTTAATTTATCCCCAGATTTGTTATCTCTTGACACGCCATTGTGTAAGAAATTGGATTGTCTCCAAATGTTTAGAAAATGTTTTGTAGTCATTTATGGAAATGAACTATTGTGGAATTTAATGATCCTTAATATGACTATATTTTATGTGATATTTATAATTTACCAATTGACTAGTTAGGGGGAAAAATCAACTACTATAGGACATGAGTATCCTTTACTACACCTAAGGGATAATAGTTTTATTTGAATAGGGAATATAATGCTGGAACTAGAAGAAAAATTTGTGACATCAATCAGGTCAAGGCTATCCGAGTATAGGAAGCAGGTGTAGTTCATGCAGTGGATCAAGTGGAAGATCACTCATATTTTCCACAAATAGTGTACCTTTATTAGTATTTTTCTCCAAATGAATATTTGGAATTTTTCATAATAGAGGACTTGAAATTAATATCAAACTAGTTCCAAAAGTGTAGCATATATTGATTCCTTCAAATCTTATGCCACTATCTGAGTGGAAATAACTTAATGTGAAAATTATGGATTTAGAGGTGTAGGGTTTTATCATACCGAGAACATCTTCATAGGGTTATCTAGTGTTGTTAATATAGAAGGTTAATAGTGGACTCAAATTTTGTGTATAATATAGGAAACTAAACCAGGATACTATTAAGAATAGATACCCATTAATGAGAATTGATGAATTTTTTGATCAATTTCAAGGATCCTAGTGGTTCTTTGAGATTGACTTATGATTAGCCAGCCACTATATTTGGGTTAGAGAATATGATATTCATAATATGGAATTTAAAATTATATATGAGAAGTTTTACTGTCATTTCATCCCTTTGGGTTGAAAAATGAAACGTTATTGTCCATGGATCTCATAAATAGCATCTTCTATCCATATCTAAACTAATTTATTGTGGTGTTTGTTGATGACATCATCAAACACTCACTGTCCTAGTAGATGCCTGGAAGGAAACTAGATATTATGTTCAGTACACTTATAGCACATAATTTCAATGAAAATCTTTCAAATTTCCACTTATGGATCCATAAATTATGTTTTATTGGGCATGTGATCTATGAGGTAGGAATTTCTGTGGACTTTGGGAAGTTAGAGGATGTGATGTCTTGGGAAATCCTAGAAATGTTTTTGAGGTCATAAGATTCCCTGGATTTGTGGGATAATACCAATGGTCCATACAAGACTAATTTTATTTTTTATCACCAATGACCGAGATTACCAATAAGGGGGTGAAGTTTGACTGGATAGAATAGTGTGAATATTCTTTCTAAGATCTAGATATAAGAATGTAATCATTTCTTATTCTAACATTTTCAAAGCCTTGGATTGGATTTTTTTGTTTATTTTGATGCCTTGGGTTTTGGGTTGGGATCTATATTGATATAGTGGGATGAGGTAGTAGCTTATTGGTCATGTAATTTGTGACACCATTAATGGAACTACCCTATATATAACTTAGAGTTAGCAGTTGTAGTCTATGGCCTAAAGTGTTAGTATAATTATCTCTTCAATGAGAGGTTTTTCATTTTTGGGACCATAATATCTTTCAATACATCTTCTCTCAGTGGGACTTGAATCTCAAATAGATTAATTATGTGGGTATATATAGATTTTTTTACATTGAGATGGATTATGATCTTGGGAAATGGAATATTATTTTAATTTCTCTCAGCAGAAAAACACATGTGTTGGGAGAGTGGGTTGTGTGGGTGGAATGGGACCTGATGATCATGTAGGTTGAGTAGATGATGTATTCATATGAAGATAGATAAATTATGACATGTTCCTCTTGGGTTATCACATCCACATTGGTTGGATGGGTTAAGGCCATCTTGTAGTTGGATCTAGAATGCTTACTCATGCAAGAAGAGTCGATGGGAAGCGACCTAATTTTAGGAGAAAAATTAGATATTGATGATGTGATATTTATTCTTATGAGGGTTATTGTCTTGGTTACCATGATGTATGAGATGATGAGGGACTCCCATTACTCTTGATAGGTGGTACACCAAGGTTTGATGAATATGTATTAAGATATCAAGCGATGATTCTAATGGAAGAGACTGAAGAGAGACATCATGGGCTTTATCTCATGTTTCCTAGCATGTTATGGGGTAAAGGTAGAGAATAATTGAACTAGAGGTTTACTTAATCCACTTCTCATACCATTGTGGAAGGGGGGTTAGGTGATTATTGACTTAATGATGGGGATATCCAGGAGCCTGAGGATTCAAGATGTTTTTTTTTAATAGTTGATCAACTGATGAAAGTGGTACATCTTTTGTTGATATGAGAGACTCACTCAGTAGATGAGTTGGGAAAGATTTATATCCAAAATATTTTAAAACATCATCGAGTGACTTCCAGAATCATATCAGACAATGACATTTTTTACGTCATGGTTTTAGAAAGTCCTGTAGAAGGATTTGGGGACTTATTTAAAGTTTAGTATCATATATCATTAATAGACCAATGGACAGTGAGGGATTAAGGTTTATTTCATAGAGGATATGCTTCGAGAATGCATCCTAGAATTTTCTAGAGCATGTGATGATCACCTTGACTTAGTGGGGTTCTGATAAAATAACATATTCTAGGATTTGATTCAAATGGAACCATTTTAGGATCTTTATGGTTGTCAATGTTGCTCGCCATTATGCTACCATAAGGATGGAAAGGCATCCGTTGGTGGGATAAGTATAGTATAGAGGACCTCCTTGAGGGTATAGTTGATTTGGAAGTGATTTTTTAGTGATCATATTATAAAATTATCATTATTATACTAGAGGATACTACCTTTTGAGTTCTTCATGGGTGACTAGGTTTTCATTAGGGTATCACTTCAGTTGGGAAATCATCATTTGTAGAGTAAATAGAAGCTAGAACCAAAATATTTGGGACTATTTTAGATTAAAAAACATATTTAAATTGTGATTAACAATGAGTAACTTCCTACATCATATCAAGGTATGAATTACATGTTCCATTTGTCTCAGATTAAGTGTTATGAGCCCGATCATGCATATTTAATCAACTATAAGTCCAATTAGTTTGAAACAGATGCATCATTTGTGGATTTGTTGGTTTTGATTATAGATAAGAGAGATAATGTAATAAGGATAAATATAGTACCTCTTGTTTGATTATTTTGGTAGCATAGAAAAATCAAAGAGGAGACTTGCATGTATGAATCTAATGTATGAGCTCAATATCCCAATTTTTTTAGTAGGAACTCTAGAGAAACTTATCAAGGGTAGGAAATCCTTAGAGGGGGAGAATTTGAAGGCCCAAAATTTTCAAGAAACTTACACCTAAATTTCATCCCTTATTTGAGTTTTTTAACTATGTTTTTCTTGTGTGAGGTCTCAGGTATCCTATAGATTTTTTTAGAGGATTTTATAGGCCTTTAAATAGGTGAACATTTGGGGTATGATTAGTGGAAACCATGCGGTTATCCTTAGGTAAAAGTACAGCTTTTTAGAGAGGTACATTGGGTAGTGCACAACTAGAGATAAATGCTCGAATTCCCCATAAAACTATGTGACTTAGAATATAGGAAAAAATAATTTCAGGTTCATAATTTACAAATCCATATGTCCATTCTAAGAAGGTTCCCATAAGGTGTTGAGAGACATTCATTGTCGGTACACAGTTTGGTACACAATGCGAACAAACCATATGTGGAGTTTTAGTTAATCTAAAAATTGAGTTTTAAACTTGAAACCTCCCAAAATCTCTTTATTCATCCTCATATCCCTGGGGATCTCAAACAAAGGGACTTTAGTGGAGGTTTTTAGTGATTACTTTATATAATATCCCGATTCGTAATTGGGGTATGGACCATTTTAATTTCTATCAAAAACCCATTTTTTATCTTAATTAAAGAAACCTAGAGAGTATGGGAGGGTTTTAGAGGCTTTAGGAATGTTCAGGACATGAATTAATGGTTTTTGGAGAATCTGTATGGGGTGTGTGGTTAGTAAATGGTTTTCAATAACTGTGAAACTCAATTGTGTGGCTTAGAAATAGAGGATCATAGTTTGATAAAACATGTTAAGGGGCCTGAAAACTATGAAATTTCTATAATTTATTGTCAGTTCATTTCACATTAGTAGTGCATGGCTTGATTAATAGTGCACGTAACAATGGGGTGTGGTTCCCCTAGATAGTAGGAATGCATAGTTGGAGTATGATTTATTTTACCATGATACCAAACCATGCACCCAATTAAAAATATAGAAATATACTATTTTTCACTTACTATTAAATATAATTTTTCTCTCTTCCTTCCATTATTTGTGTGCAGAATCCCTCTGTTTCCCACTTCTCATTTTTCTTCCTCTATGTTTGTGGATATTCTTTATTCCTCCTCTGATTCGAGTTCCATTTGAATAATTGTAACACCCTTAATATTTCTAACACATTGTTATCTTTCTTTCTCACTTTTTTATTTTCTTAAAAACCTCACTCATCATATTTGATGTAAAATCTAATTTTCAAAGAATTTTTCTAGTTTTTTTATTTCTATCTTTCTATCCCAAATATGAGAGTGATACCAGATAAGGAGTATTGTATAATTCCTAGGTAGGGGGTCTATATGTTTTACATTATAGGTATCACCATATATAAAATATAATGATGTGTCACATTCTAAACTTTACATTAATTTCTCCTAAAATTAATATTCCTCACATTATATACTTGAACCTTGACCAAGATGTTCTACAAGACCCTTAGACTCTATTTGAATTTTACGAACTCAATCCAAACTACCCCTTAGGGTGTGTTTGATTAAATTCCAATGACAACTCTACATTAACAAAAACTAAAAGAACCTTTTGAGTATTCATCTTAACACCTACAAGTGTAATTTCCTAATTGAATATGTTGATTTATGAAATGGAATTAACACCTTAATTATCATTATGTTTAGTTACCATTGCTACACAAACTAATAAATTATATGGATTCTTTCTTATTTCTTATAAATAATATGTTATATTCCTTGGTTGTTAATTATAGAAATTTATCACACTATTAAAGATGTGCATTCCTTGATAAATCCTTTCATTCCCGACCTAGAATTCCTAGAGTGAACTCATTGGATTCCACGTGATTCATTGATGGGAGATCAGGTGGTACACCTTTCTGGGGTACAGTCATTTTCTAACTATGATAAATTCTTCATATTGACATGGTGGATTCACATGTCTCTTTGAAAAACTTATAATGCTCAGGATAATCTCATTGGATTATCTTGACGTATTCAAATAGATAATTCCTTGGCTTATTCACTTATATTCCAGTAAAAACCTAATAAATATGAAAGGATAGTTTTCTAGGTTTCAATTGGACACTCTTGTGTTTATAATTACAAGGGTCCATACCTTGGATTCCACCCAAGAAAACTAGTTAACATCATGGGTTCATCACCATGAGTTGGCTTGACTTCCAAAGTTAAGAATAATATGGTCCTTTTATGGATTTAAAATCAATTTATTTTGTAGTTATTTTGGTACTTGTACCATGGATTAATTTTTTTTCATTTTTATGGATTCCAAATATTTAATCCATGGGTAACTTGACTAAAAACATGTTACATGTTCAAAGATATTCATATATGGTTGTAGCAAGTATGGTTAGCTGGGTATCCCAAGCATATCCCAAGATCGAGATTATTTCTATTACTTTTTCCCTTAATTTAATTATAAATTCACATTATTATATTTTATACTCACAGACTGGATTTTAATTATATAATGTTGGTGGTGGACTAATGATTTGTACTAATACATAGGTCAGGGCCACCATTTGGAACTCAAGGTGATTTCATGGATACATGTAAGGATAAATAGAAGTGACCTACTATTTATGCTTGATCTATTTTAAGGTTGGGAGAATATGAGTAGAGGACTAAGACAGTACTTAGGACACTCATGGAGATAGATGCCTTTGGTATTTTATTTCCTTTTTTTTATATTGGTACTATTTGTCTACCACCATGTCTTGACTACTTTATATTTTATATCATTTTGATAACATTTGTATATGATACTATTTATTTATTATTTCTTTTCCTACTATATATTAATATGTATTGTGTTTTAAATTTATTTTTCCAATTAATCCCACTATAATACAGAGGTATAGTCTCCCCACCATACTGATATACACCCCTACTACTAGTTGTCATCCCCTCACATATGGGAAGGTGTTCTTGAGGCCCTGTGTCCCTTTGGACCATTCATGTATCTATGAACTCGGTTATGGATTTCACAAAGTGGTATCATAGTGGTTATTTTTCATTTGACTTGGTTTTTTTGGTTGGTGGAAATGAGACTTGGATCTATCATAATATTGTAATAAACCATTTTTGGGAGTAGATAACACAAGTGTAGGGGGAATAAAAGTTTCTAAGGGTGTGAATTATTATTCTGGATTTTTCCTATTATAGTTGTACCATTTTCATGAGTGATGAACATTCTTTACGATATTAGTTTTTTTGGATTCATACATTTAGGTCGGTACAAAAAGGGATCATTGGGACATTGGTTAGTGTCTCAACATAGTGGATCACATGTGAATCACCCCATCCCCCTCCTTGAATGGTGAGGTTCATCCATTTAGTTTTTCAAAATGATGTATAGTTTACTAGTTTGATCACGCGATAGACTCATTAGGAAAGCAGCCCCAACTCCCTTCTAGTATGTTTTCATGAATGACACACACTATCCTCTACATTTTTAGGGAAACTTCCATCTCTTATATAAGAAAAAACCACATGAATCACAACCTTGATGTTCTTTCTAGGGTGGGATGAGACCCTCATTATTGGGTCATGACATTCTCCCACCACCATTTTGTGAACACCCTCATGCATTCAGGATCATGATCTATAGTTTTCATGAAAAATGATCTACTTCCAACTTACTATATATCATTAATGGAAAAGGATATACATTATACTTACCATTAGAACCTTGTTCCACCCTCCATATGGGTTTCAACCCATATGTATCATCAAAACCCACCCTCCATAGTGGCATTTCTGCCTCTGATCTTCACTCTTGATCACAACCATCTCTATCATGTCACCTCAACCAAGACACCTCAAGAATCTGCTCCCACTACCTCAGCCAACCAACATCATTAAAAAAACATTATAGGGTATATATACTTTGATAACACTTGTCAAGGTATGAGAGTCTTAGAACAACAGATTTCTCATGTGGAACCCTACTCCCCTCATTAACAGGTAGGGTTCAGATGTCCATCTATTAAGAATGATGTGAGGTTCACTGGTTTCATCCCACCATGGACTTATCCTGATAAAGGCCCCAAATCCCAACCAATGTGGTTTCAGGACTAACAGATACCAACCTCTACATTTTCATGGAAAATCTCATCTCTAATATACAGGAAAACCACATGAACTACAACCTTGATTTTTTTATGGGTATGAAATAAGACCCTTGTGATTGGGTTATGAAAATTATCTCATGAATATTCATAGACCCATAGGGATATATATTTCATTAATATTCTATTCCAAGAATATTTCATTGCTTGTATAGTTTTTTTCTTTTTTTGTGCATTGGTTATTATACATGTGACTTATAACATTTCTTTCAGGGAAAAAAATAGTTACATAGATAATCTACATCAAAATAAACAGTATCTTCTCGTATAAATTAATGATGAAGCCTTATTTAACCAATTTTAATAAGGTAAATTTTGTATAACCATGGTTAAATGAGCTAAAACCTTTATATATTTCATTTAAATGGATTTAAAAATGAAATTTATATTATTATAACTCTATAAAAAGGGAATGAAATCTATATATATTTGGATAATCGTATATGGACTTGTTACATTCTAATATATAATTTAAATATATGGTTATAGTTAAATAGTGTTCCAATGGAAATTTATTTGGTTTGTGACACTATAAATTGGGAATAGAAATATATATAACTGAACCTTTATATATATATTTATTAAATTTTAATTCCTAATGTTTAAAAAACAGTTTTTGTTAAATGGGGATTCCAATTATAACTTAAAAAGTGTTTGCCTTTATAACTTTTATTTGAAACTCCATATAACTAAACCTTTATGATTAAGACTTGAAATATCACCATATAACCTAAATTTAGAAAAAGGTAGTTTGGTTAGTGCATCTCATTTAGTATGACCTTATTCCTATCTTGTTTTGTTATTTGTAATCTCTTCTACCTTGTATCGTATTCTCATGTTTGTGCTTGGCATTGTAGATATGTTCCTCTATGAAAACCTCAGGTTAAGTTCCAGTAATGTGGAGATGACCACACTCTGGTAGTGGTGGGACCTAAACCACCTATTGTACCTCCTATTGTGGCACCTACAGCACCTACAATTATAGCACCTTTCATTACTGGATTGGTAACTGATTCTTATCTTTGAGAGGGTTTACAGCATTTAGTTCAGTCCATGGTGGGATCCCTATAGGATGCACCTACTATGTCCAAGTTAACGAGGGAGTTCCAACAGTATCACCCACCTACTTTCTAGACGTAAGGTAGTCCCTAGGTGGATAAGTCATGGATTGAGTATATCCATATGATATTTTATCACCTAGAGACTTCTTATAATAAGAGGTTAAATCTCACAGCCAACATGATTTATGGATCTACCAAGAGTTAGTGGGATGTTCTATTTTAGGAAAATCAAGACCAGGGCATAGTTAATAGGGACTTCCAGACTAGTTTCTACAATTAATTTTTTTTAGATAAGCTAAGTTCTAATCAAGATAGGAAATTCATTTATTTGGAGTAGGTTACTATATATATCATGGATTACTCATATTGGTTCATGGAGCTCGAGCACTTTTCACCTACTTTTGTTGGTGATGAGTTATCGAGGGATAGGCATTTTGAGGATAAACTTCGGTATTCCATTTGATCTTATGTGAATATCTTATGGGTGACTAACTACTCTGAGATAGTGAACCAAGCCCTTATTCAAGAGCACAATATAAGGGAATCTAAAGATATAGGGTGGATTGGTTCAGATTTTAGGTAAGGAAGTGAATCATAAAATGGTAGGAAATGTTGTCATGAGACTTCTAGAGTAGTGGCGGCCGAAGTGTGTGCACTAGCAGTTCTGTTTTATACCATCAGTATAGAAGGTAGGGTCACATGAATCCCCAGTGTGAAAATAACCATTAGAGTGATAATCCTATTGAGGAATGGGCCATCTCTAAATATTTTTTAGAATCTTTTCACTTATTCATGATGGGATGTGATCATCACAAGTTGCGAGATCTAGAGTGGGATATGTGGATTCATGCTATCCATAAATCTGGAGTACTATTATTTGTTAAATGCAAGAAGATTGTTATGGATGAGGGAGCCATATAAAAGATTTTTAGTTCCATAAAATCAGAACAAATTAGATATGTCAGATTCTAACTCAGGTCTATAGATCTTTCTAGTTACATACATGGCATCCAACACCTGAGGAGTAGAGTTTTGGGCCATCTATAGTATGAGGTATGTTCTTAATATCCTTGAATTTAGTATCTAATTTGTTTGAAATTGGAACTTCACACACATTCATATCTAATACTTCAATGATAAGTCTTGGTTATGAGATTTAATACTTCTATGGGGTTATTTATCTTAACCCTCCATTGGGAATCTGGTCAAAGAGTGTTCTCTAATACATGGAGTGTCCTCTTGAGAAAGTTGGCTTCCATTTATTCCTGAACCATTTCATCCTTGATATAATAGGATTAAAGATAATTCTTAGTATAGAATGGTTATTACCCTTTAGATATCATATTGATTTTTATCATTGAATGGTGTCTTTCTCAACACTTAAGGTTAGTGACTATGTTCACAAGGGAGAATGGGATGTCTGATAACTTGAGCTGGACATGGCCATCACAAGGTGGGAAGAGTGTCCGCCTAGATTTCCATACTTTTTCTTGATGATATAAGAGTATGAGAAACTATATTTAATCTAACGGTTGGCCATTTCATAGATGTATTACTAGATTAATTTTATGGGCTACCTCTTGAGATAGGAATAGCTCGCCATCGATCTTATTCTAATAGAATAACTGCTATCTATCTCTCTACAAAAGATGTGTCCTACTAATCTATAGGAACTCAAGCAGCAGTTTTAGGAACTTGAACCCAAGTGGTTCATACAAACCAGTACTTCTCCTTGGTTTTCACCTTTACTTTTATCCACAAAGGAAGATAGTACCCTGACAATATGTATGGATTAAGGGTGATTGAATATGATTAAAGTTAAGAACTAATGCCCAATTCATCATATATAAAATATCTTTAACCAACTTTGAGGATTCAAGGTCCTCTAAAAGATTGATTTGAGATCGATCTATCACCATGTGAGAGTCAGACCCTTGGATATACCATGTAAAACATTCTAAATTAGATATATCCTATAAAAATATAGGGTTATTTAATTTGATCTAATGAATACACATTATATATTTATATCCTTGATTAATTGGGTTTTTCATCCATACCTCGATTCATTTTTTGTTGTTTTCTTGAATGAAATATTAGTGAAATATTAGAGTATATATGATCATCACAAACACATTGACATCATATTGAGTACATTAAGAGAGAATCAACTATATGCCAAGCTCAAAAAAAATGTATCGACAAAGTTAACTTCATGGGACATATTATATCATAATTAAGGGTATCTTCATATCCAAAGAAGGTGAGAGAAAATATTTATTAGGAGAGTTCCAAAAACATATTTGATATATAGCGCTTATTGGGATAACTAAATTAATATTAGAACTTCATATATAACTCTTCTCACCATAAATTACTACATATTTTCCTAAACAAGATGGTTCTAAATTCCACATTGTCTGAATCTAATGAGAATGCCTTTCATGATATTTAAAGAAGCTTTACCTCAACATTAATTCTGATATTGTCTGATCTTGGAAGAGGGTACAATATTTATTTTGAGGCATAATACATCATCTTAGGAGTTGTTTTTACACAAGGGGAATGATTTGTTGTATATAATTCTTGTCATTTTAGGCCTCATGAGTGTAATTCCATGATGTGTAACCTCATTTTAGTAGTTGTTTTTCATTCCTTACATTGCTAGATACATTAAATACTAAGGGAATTTTCCATGGTATACATGGACCATAATATCCTTAAAAACATATAACCTCAGCATGAATTAAACCTAGATCAATGGAGGTGGAGGGAATATCGTCATTATTTTTAATTTTTTTCCTTATTACATTCTAGGAAAATGCAATGCAATAATTGATTATTTGAGCCAAAAATATTATACTCAAGTGGTTTAGATTTCAAATGGTGAGGGGCTGTTGATTTCTCTATTTTCATAAATGCATATTGAGATTTAGTAATGTTACAATAAATATGTCATCATGTTTGTATCAGTAGTTACATAACTTTTTGATATAATAAAGTGGAGTAAGTTTAAGATCTTGAGGTCATAAGGGAATGTGTTTTTTTTGAGGACCCACTTCCTTGTTGAGTTGTTAATGAGGATGATATCCTTCATATCCATGGGTTTGTTAAGGAATTTATAAACATGTGAGTGTAACTAATATAATAATTCCATGCTTATAAATGGGAAGAATATCCTAAACTCACAAATATATACCATGATTTGTGCCACTGGTATTAGTTTCCTAGGATGAAAAAGGATATCATATACCTTTTTACTTATTGTTCCACATGTTAGCTGGTAAAAGTGAAGAAAAAGCATTCTAATATCCCATTATAGTCACTAACCATCTCAGAATGGAAATGGGACAATGTCGTCGTGGATTTTTTGATGGGGTTACCAAAGTCACCATGAGGTAGTGATGTTGTGTGGGTGGTCCTGGAGAAGCTTATGAAGGTCACACACATCCTACCTATCTAGGAGACCTTCTCAGTTGATGATCATAAGATACTCTAGATCCAAGAGACCATACACCTTCATGGGATTCAAAATAAAATGTTCTAATATAGAGATACTTAGTTTACTTTTTAATTATATCATGGGTTGCATAAGGATCTTGTTTTATAGGTACTTAAAAGTACTACATATCACCATCAGACTGATGGTTAGTCTTAGTTCAGAAGATAGAAGATAGAATAAATTATATGTGTGTGTGGACTTGGTTTTATAGGTTCATGGAAAATTCAATTACCACTTGTTGATTTTTTTACATAATAAAAATTTTTAATTTACAATTTAGTTGGATTATTACGTGGAGCTATATGGTATGTTGTTTCATTCACCGTTGTGTTGGTTAGAGGTAGGGGTGGAAGTGCAAGTAGGACTATATTTCATTTAGGATACATCTGATCAGGTATAATTGATTATTAAACGTATGGCTATGACTTAGTATAGTAAAAACTTTTATGATGATCACCATCACTAGCCACTGGAGTTTGAGGTGGGGGTCATTTCTTCTTGTGAGAATTTCCATGTTTAGTTCATCAATATATTCGAGTGCAAGGTAAGTTGGAACCAAGATTAATTAATACTTTAAAGATATTAGAAATAATTAAGATGGTATCATATTAGGTATCTCTCCCTCATTAATATAGGGCTATGCACAATCTCTTCCATGTTTCTCAGCTCTGTAGTTATTACTCTGAACCATATCATATCTTTAACCCTAAGGAAGTTTATTTTGAAGTTGATACTTCTTTTTTTAGTATCTAATTTGTATAATTGATCATAGAAAAAATAATATCTAAGGTTGGATAGTTTCTATGGTTTGGATGTTATGAAAACACATCTATGTACAAGAGGATACATGGGAATGAGAGTCTAATGTATATGCTCAGTGTCCCAAATTATTCTCAAATACAACTTAACAACCCTCATAAGTGTAACTTGAAGATTATTTTTCTTAAGTATGGGATGTTTTATGATATCGGCACTTCATAAAGGAATATTTTAAATTATGTCAAACCTCATTATGTATATATTAATGTAATTTCCCTAGAGATTAGGGGAGGTTCTAAGAACATTCATGATGGTTTAAGAAGTGGATTTCCAATTTTTTGAGAAGTTGTATGGGATGCATGGTAAAAGCGCAGTTTGAAATAATCATGCACCTCAACCATGTGACCCATAAAGGGGATGATAATAGTTTGATAAATCATCAAAATGGTACCCAAAAAACATGTAATCTTAGAAATTTATTGATGGATCACATTGAAAAGCTTGAGCATGGTTTTCCGAACCATGTGCATAACCGTGTGTGGTGTGGTGATCCTAGATATTTGTGATGCATAGATGGTGCATGGTTTGGCCAACCATGTGGCCAAATTGTTTACCCTATTAGAAATGTAGAATTTTACCATCTTCCCATCTTACCATTAAATATAATTTTTCTCTCTTCCTCCTTCATTTGCTTGAAACAACCCCTTCGAATCTCTCTTCTCCTATCCTCTCCTCCAAGTTGTTGTATCTTCATTATTCTTAAACTAATTCAAGTTTCATCTAAAGATTTGGAATATGCTTAATAAATATAAAACTCTTTTATCATCCTTTCTTTATTTTTCTTTCTATACAAACATCTATTTACACATTTTATTTAAATGTCTTATTTTTATAGCTTTTTAATTGTTTTCTAATTTCTCTAATTCCAAACCAAATTTGTGGCTAATACTAGATCACAAGTCTTCTATTGGACCTAGGTAGGTGGTCTGTACATTTTTACCTTACAAGTATCACAATTTATAGAATATACCATTGTGTCACCCATCATATTTTCCATGTATTTCTCCTAAGATTAATATTCCTTTAACTAGTTACTTGAACCTTGACCTAGATGTGCAATGGGACATTTAGAATCTATTGGAAGTTGATAACCTCAACCCAAACCACTCCTTTAAGGTGTATTTTATTAAATTCTAATGACAATAATACTTTACATAAAACCAAAATACTCATGAGGGTGTGTTTGGTTAGCATTTAATAAAAACCCCAATGCGAATGTAACCTAAACTACACCTTAGGGGGTTTATCTTAAAAAATAAAAGTGAAATTTCCTAATTGAATTAATTTATTGATGGAATGGAATAAACACATTAATTGGACTTGTGTATAGTTAAATTTACTAATTAAATTAAGAAATACTATGTATACTTACAAGGTTCTTATGACTCATATCTTAAATGCCTTGGTTGTTAATTATGGAACTTTATCACGCCATTAATGGTGTGGAACTCTTTAAGAAATTCGTAGATTACTAGACTATAATACCTTGAGAAAACTTATAAGATTACATGTAATTCATTGATGAGAACACCGATTAGTACACCCACCTTAGATTGGTTAATTTTCTTACTTTGATAAATGACTTGGATTGATGTTGTGGATTCATCTAGATCTCCATAAAAATTAGAATGCTTGAGATAATCTCCCAGTTTGGTATTGATATTTTCAAGAAATGAATGCCTTATGTTAGTCCCTTGAATTACAATTGAGACATACCCAATATGCAAGGATAGTTTACTTTGGTTTTGTTAGAGATTGCTAGGAGTATAATTCCAGGGGTTTATCCCTTAGACTCCACTCAATCAAATTATTCAATATCATGGGTTGATCACCATGATTTTTCTTAACTTCCAATTTCAATAATTCCATAGTCCTTACATGGATTTAAAATGGTTGTGTTATGTGGGAATACATGAAATTTTATCGTATATTACTTTAAGTTACATATTTATGGATTTCACATCTATTATCCTTGGTTCCCAATACTACATATAGGTTACATGTTTAGAGACATTTTTTAGGATAAAGCCAGTATGATTAGCATGGTATCCAATATAGGGATCGAGCTTAACATAATAGATATTACTTGATACCTTAATTTAATTGTAATTTAACAATGATATATTTTATACTCATATATTTTATTTTAATTAAACACCATTGGTGGTGGCCTACTGAGTTGTACTCATACCCTGGTTAAGCCACTGTTTGGTACCTAGATAGATTTCATGGATACAAGTGAGGATAAAGGGAAGTTCCTTATTGTGGATACTTTCTCTATTTTAGGGTTGGTAGAATAGGAGTGGAGGACTTACCAAGTGCTTGGGATGACCATAGATATAGCTACTTTTGGTATTTTGTGTGCTTCTGTTTATTCTGGTACTATTTCTATGCTCGCTACCATGTCTATACTACTTCAAATTTTGTATCATCGTGAAATAATCTATATATGATATTGTTTACTGGTTTTTTCCTATAATACTATATATAAATATGGATTATGTGTTTCCTTTATTTTTACATTATGTTCCACTCTGATATAGAGGGTATAGTCTCTCCATCGTACCAATATACACATCATTTTCTAGTCAATGGCCTTTGGAATATGGGGAGGCATGCTTGAGGCCATGTGACCCTCTGTACCAATCATATTTCTATTAACTGGCTTGGGGACATTACAATCCACCTTTGAACTATAATTCTGGTGGATCTAAAGGCTTTGGGTTTTTATAATTCAAGGTATGTTGTCATTGTTCTCCATTATTCTTAATATTTATTGATCTTTCCTCTTTCTCTTGGGATGAATCATAAATTCGGGTTAATATAAAAAGATCTATGGATTCCCATGTGATATGATAGAAAATTCATATATAATTGAAGGATTTGAGTTAGTATCTATTGAGAAATTCATTCCATCTCTTGAATAGATATAGATCTACCATTGGTGATGATACTTATTGGGTAATCCTAATAAAATTTAATCCCTTATCATGTTTTTCTTCCTGAATATTTTTCTAGAATTTACTTTTGTGATGAATTGGGGGCTGGTTATAGCTACATTTTGTAAATGGGATAAATTCAGGTGATGAATCGTAGTGGACGCACTTGATGTAGGAAGTTCCTTACCATGTAGAGCCCTTGTATAAATTTAGTTCCATGGATGATCTCATGTGTGTGTAGCCCATGTGTCCCATGTTTTATATTGATTGAATGTGTTTGTGTGTGTATTCATGCGAACATTCTTGGTTATGATCACATGTGTGTGTGTGTTTGTGTTTTACTATCAAGGGTCATTCTCAATACGCTATTTTTTCCTATATGTGTTATACCTTATTGACTGTAAATGTATATCCTGTTGAAGTTTTTCTTCTAGTATAAAATGATAATAGGACCATCATGGATTTTTTATCCATTATAATAGGAGCATGTGTGACATGTGATGTTGAAAATTATTTAACTAGACATAGGGTATGGACATTATATCCTTGAGTACTAATATGAGGTGGATAAGGGATAAGATGGCCTTGCGACTAGACTAATGGTAGAAACGAGGTATGATGGCCTTGTGATGAGACCTGTGATATATATTGAACCTAATGGGCTTGAGGGAAAACCCAAGGCTTGTTTTTGGTGGCCTTCTAGTCAACCCATGTTCTTGAATCCCATTATGACTTCCCTTATAGTGTGCAGTCAAATCACGTAGGTCGAGGGTTTGTGGAAGTTTGGTTAGCACACAATTGCTCAGAACTTGGTCGAATGATGTTTTCTTATATTTTAACTTATTATCAGTTCATAAAACTATATGAATGTTTTATTATGTTAATGTTTCATTTTTGGTGTCATATTTGGTTATACTCATACCTTTATAGGTATTTTGATGTGCATGTAGACTTTATAATCAATGATTCGGGAAAGGGTAAGGGCCCAACAATAGTGAGATGAAAATATGGATCATGGTGTTCAGAGGACCTACTAATATGGTCTCTAGAGTGATTTCATGATTTTATTTATTTATTTTACTATTTATGAGTTATACTCTAGTTTCACCTACAAAATTGGTGTCCATGGTTTAGAGCTTATATAACACTGTGATACCTGACATGCAATATGATATTGCATTTAATATTATTTAGTTTCATAGTTCAATTTGGGGTTATTTATATTTTATTATTATTATTCTAGTCTGTTAATATTTACACTAAGGGTATAGTCTTCCCATTGTACCATTCAAACCATCACTTCAAGTCGTCAACCTCTTGCATGCAGGGAGGTGCGCATGAGGCCATGTATCTCACCAGCATAGACCGAATGATTTGGGTCAAGTTACTATAGTTATGAATAGTTATAAATTTTTTTATTATAGTAATTTATTTTTAATTTTTAGTGATTGAATAATTATAACCAATTCATACATAACTCTGAAAAAGTATTTGTGAAAAGAAGTTAAACAATCAAGTAAATGATATTAAATAAAATTTTAAAAAATGGATGAATTATGGTGCTACCAAAATTTATTGACAAATTATAAATTATTGTTAGTGTTTAAATTATTTATATTCAAATTTTAGAATTATCATGTTTCATTTAAAGACAAATTTTGTGAATAGACTCGAAAATGACCTTAAATGGTGTTTAATATTTAGAAAATATTTTTAAATCATTATAAAATAATAAAAACCTATAAAAAATCAAATTGATGAGAACATACTGAACCTATAAATAATTATATGTCGTTTTTCCACTTTTTATATTTAAAATTACTTTTATGACCATTAAATATTGAAAAAAATTACTATAGTTAATGTTAAAAGGGGTAAATAAAATGATAAGTTTTCAAATGCCACTTAAACTTGTATAAAATTAATTTTTTGAATATATTTTGAATTTATACTCCTTATATTCAAAGATATGACACTTTTTATTTATTTTACATGATTTATACATGCATTATATATTAATATTTCATGTATTTAAAATATAGGCACCCACAACATGTATAAAATGGAACCACATATCCTCTCTTCCTTGCACTTCATGGATTATTTATATTAGAAAATCCAAGAAAAACTACCTTCCCAGCTTCCTTATCCATTTCCTGTAGAATTTTTTCTTCCCCAAAGATCATCCTAAAAAGTCTTAATGTGTAACCTAAATGAGGATTTTAAAAGAAGAGGTATAACTCTAAACCAAGTTATTTCAATTTATTTATTATTATACCTCCTTAAAATGTATCCTAAAATGGTGATATCATAACATAAAAATATTAAATCTACTAAAATTTTATTAAATTGATGGAACACCCTTTATCTGTCACCTTTTCCATTCAATGGGAAATTAAATCGTCGCTCGTCAATATATACATAAAACCATTTCTACAAAGAAATGTGTTTGATTTTCCATCACCTCCTTAAAAGTCTAGTTTTTATGATATATTTAATTATTATATATGATATTCTGGATAAAATTATGATTTTGGAAAGATAATATATCACTTGATTTATTACACTTCCATCAGTTGGAAATTGATAATGTTGTTTTTGTGTACGTGTGGACTACCACATTCACAAAGTAATGTGATTTATTTTTCATGTCAACATTTTATGAATGGCCATAAAATTGTATTTAATGTATAAAAATTATAATTATTTTATGATTAATATTCTTGATATAATGGAATAATAACCCCTTTGCCCATGTTCAACCTATCGATGTTTTTTTGGATTATGAGTTGAACATCATCAAAAATTCTAAGATAAATTGAATTAATTTAGTAACTATATATGAAACGATAAGAAATGAAATAAAAAGGTATTATAAAAAATTAATAATCCTATAAAGGGTTCTTAAGGAAGTAAATAATCAATATAATTTTATTATACATGAGGTTAAGAGTGCATACGAAGAAATTTAGACTTGAGGTCAGGCTAATTTCATCTCATTTCCACTTCAATGAGATATATCAGGAAGTCCTTTACAAAGAATTGATAGTAAAGAAAAATCAATAGTATGATAGAGTTTCATAAATTCCTCTAGATACTAGAGGACCGAGTGGTGGACTTCACAAGTAGAAAATAAACCTACATCAATGGTCTGAATCTGTTGCAGTAGGACAAAAACCCAAGGCTATATGTTATAGCAATGAATTTATTTTATGTTTCTATTACAAAACTTATAGTAGGTATTATAAATATCCATGGTTTAAACCATGGAAGTAGAATATTTGTAATGCCCTGACCTCAGTTACCCAGAGTCGGTGCATTATTACATAACATTGGAATGATCACAAAAGATCAAGTCTCGAAAGACTGATTAGTTTAGTAGCCTTGGATTCACTAGATACATTCATATGTCTTACATTATATGATAAAATGAAAAAATACAACAACATATTGTCTCCATAGACCACACTCATATCCAATCATACTATCCCTACAGGTCATTCATAAAATACTTATTCACATCCTGGTAAAAATTAAACATATAAATAGATGAGCTCAGATTCCCATTAAGGATAAAAATATATCTGAAACTTTCATAAATAAGAATAAACATTTAAGTCAATGTATATCTAAAACAAAAGCCTTTTAAACTTGAACTTCAGCATAATATGGAAAAAATAAAATGAAATAATGCCATTTACTTATTCACATGGATATTCTAATAGTCGAATAATCACATGCAATATCAATAACCACTTTCATAATATTGGAATGCATAATTCTAGACTATCATAACCACATAGCCAAGGCCTCGTGCCAAGACTACAAATAAGATTTTGTCAAGGCCTCGTGCCAAGACACTATTTTGTCCCATGAGACCTACCGATGCATCGAGGAGCTATAGCGGGCTCCACCCGTCACTTATTAAGTCCAATGCATTCCTCATATGAATAGGTTTAAACATAACATAAAAATTCGTATTAAAACTAGCATACGAAATGTCAATACTTTCTCTATAGACCATGAATGGTATAAAAATAACACATCCACAGTCAAACATATCACAAAATGTTCAATACAATATGGAATTTTTGTATCATAATAAATCAAATTCAATAAGCTTAAAATCCATCAAAGTATGTTGACATATATGAAATCAAAACTATTTGAGAGAAATATCTTTTTTTAAATCATTGAAAAGTCACACATTTATAAAGAAAGTAATTTAAATGATATTTTTGAGTCAAAGTGTCCCATAAAACATTGAAACTTTTGAAAAGAAATATCATTTCAAAACATTCATGTCCATATAAATATATCCTTAAAATCATTTTGTAAACATGGACATTATTTAAAAATATTTAGAAATATAAATCTTTTTAAACATTTAAAATTCTGATCTTGATAAAGAGTACCTTTCACAAATTCTTAAAATATTCATTTTGAAATAATTTAAAAGTCACATAATTATAAAATAACACATTTACTTTCAAAATATTCTTATAAGATTGTAAGGGAATCTTTGAAGATTTTTATAATGCCAGAAAATAGCCGCAACCACCGTATAAGTTAAAAAAATACATTCTTACCATAATTTTGTCGAAAAGGTTAAAAAGGACCTTGTTTGGAAAGCGACGGGAAGATTCCTTTATAAACATCTTATAAAAAGTCAAAAAGGTTATAAATGAATTTAACCCATAGTATATAAAATAGTAAGAATTATTTGGAATACATTTTTGAGAAACATTGATGTGGATGATAAAGAGGTCCCAGTAGATAATTACGTATAAACAACCTCGGATAATGAAGAGATTGTGAAATAAACCCTTACCAATTTGGTAACATACGAAACACACACCCCATGAAAGAGGTATCATACAATGAATATGTAAATATAAATAAATTAAAGTCTATTACACAAATAATACAATTATGGGAAGTACATACACCACACAAAAGTTAATAATGGCAATATGGCATGAATCTCACGGGAATAAGGAGTGAGATGAAAACCTCTTACCTTGTAATTTTCCTTAGTCTATGGTATGTTAACCTCCTGTATAATAGTTAAAATATTTTTATTAAATTATTAAATAACCATATACATAATTATGATATCATATATGATCTTTTAACATTGATTTTTTTAATAATATCTTAGTATTATCGTCGTTTCGGGTGTTAAGTTGCTCATTTTTTTTAATAAGTTTTGTTACATAATACATGTTTGTTGTGGATAGGTTTTATTTTATTTATATACATAATTATATCAAGTCCTAAAACATTATTTTTAATCATAAAATGAGAATTAGACTTTAATGGATACGATGGGGAATGAATCTCATCGCGTTCGTGGACACGGTAGTCTGTATGTACGCACGAGAGAAAATATCATTCTTTTCATATTAAAATAATATATAATTGGATGGTATATCATATATAAAGAATCCTTATCATGTTATATTTATTATTTAAATGAATTAAACATCATTATTATACCCATCTAAATAATAATTTATTGAATAACAATTACACCACGACGTGGAGACAGTAGGCCGTACGTACGCACGTATGGTGACATGTCATTCAAAGGATGGATAGAATACGGAATATGGTCGTACCATATTTATAATAACATCATAGTATATATAAGATAATGTATTTATTATTTTAGAATGGAAATAACAAAGAAAGAATAAGTTGAAGAAAAAGGAACTTGAAAAAGGGTGGTGAAAACATTACCTCTTCTTCCGGTTCTTCCTTTTGATCTGATCAAAATCACTCCTTAGGTTGGCTTTATGACTAAAGTAAGGCCTCTAGGATTAAGGTAGGATAGTTGAGAGGGTATTTGGTCAGATTTTTTCCGAACCAAAAGGATTTGAAGGTATGAATAATTGGTTATAAGTGGTGTCATTTTATAAGGGGGGGGAGGGGCTCTTTAGGAAAAACTTAAAGTATTAATTTATAATAAATTAATATTCGGTTCCTAATGGCTCCAAATTGTATTATTAAAAGTATCAGGTGGGTATGGGTCTAAATAATTTCATCAAATAGATTTTAGACAGGTTTTTGTCACTATATTAACCTTATCATTTATATTTAACTCTTAGTTAAATAGTGTAACTTTTATCGTGTCTTCTTGTATTCTTACTCTATATGGTCAATAAACATACTCTAAACGTCCAAGAGAACCTCAAGTGGATCATTAATGACATATATAATATTATTTAAGCTTTTTGGATGAAACTTACCTTTTTAGGAATATTATATCAACCAATAATATAGTATTTGTTTTAAACCTTGATTTATGTCAATTTTGACACTATTTGGTATTTTGTTTTTGTGAAAGTCATCACAACTTGATTACTTTGAACAAAATAAATTGAATCATACCTAACATGTCCTATTCTCCTATAAAATTCTTGTATGTCATAAATACTTTAAAATTATATTTATTTAACATTTATAATACCCATTATTTGATTCTTTCATTAATAAGGAAAATACTGCATCATTATTGGGTCATAAATATATTTGATTAATCAACGTATAAAAATTATAAATAAAATACCATTATGTAGGAAATATTTATATATTTCTAATTAATATTTATAGTCTAAAATATAACATATATAACCCTATGTAAAAAAAATTCTTAAAGATATATGCTTATTTCATTTTTGTGTTTACTTTAACTTAATTAATATAAAGTGTCATTATCACTTACAAGTGGATCTATGGGGTCCCAAAATCGACACAAACATGCATATTGTTAAAAATGTATGAACAAATAGGGTTAGGACACGTTTTATGGTAATTTATTATTATTATAATATTATTGTTTTACCCTTATTTACCGGATTTACCCTTTAACCATGGTAAATAAAATATTTACCGAAGTAATTATTCCAAATGTCTAAAAATAAAAGTTAGATATTTACACAATTTGGACCTCCTGGTTCTAAATATGGAATCCATTTTTCTAAATTTATAACACAGAAGTGTCATAAATTATTTTAAAATTAATTCCCATTGTCGAAACAAAAAGCGTGTTTTTAACAAATAATAACTATCATAAGATTGACACTTTCTTATGTCTAGTTTAAATATGAAATTATGTCCAATGACCAAAATTGGATTATATGGTAAAATTATAATCTAATTAAACTTTAAAATCACACAAATTCATAATTTATCACTATTAATTATTTCGATTAAAAAAGTTTTTTTTAATTAAAATTTAGTATTTTTCAGTATTCACCAAAATATGAAAGTTATCAGAAGAATACCAAAAATTTATCAAAACTAAATTTTTATCTCCCGATTCTAAAGAAGAAGTTTATTTTGTCAAATTGAATATATAAAAGTGTCAAATATTGGATTTAAAAAGGGTTCTCCCTTAAGAGGTGGTAAAATTGCATTTTCTGAAAAATACTTCCTTAATCTAAAAAATTGAATTATGTCTAAGAAACTAATAATATGGGTTCTAAAATTAAAAGGATTATAAAAAGTTCAAAATTCAGTTAATACAATTCATAACCTCTTTTGAATGGCTAGTTTAGTAAGTCATGGGGCACTTGAACTCAATTTTGCATGTAGTGCAAGTTATTGAATTACTTTGAATAAATAACGTACTATGAAATCATGGGGTGTTACCTTCTTCCCTCCTTCAATAAATTGCATCCTCGCAATTTAAAATTTTTCTTCGAAATGAAATTGTTGATAATAGAAAATACCTTTGTGGGAAAACCCACATCGAAAATTGGGTTAATAAAATTTAGTCTTAATAAGGGGAAAGGGGGAAGGAAAAAGTCACCACTAAATTATGATCTCGATTAAGATAACATTGGTGGAAATTAAAGACACGTAATTGGAGGGAAAATGTAAATATTTATAAGGAGTTATTGAGGTCATCAATCAAAAACAATTGTAGAATTATGGGCCTCAAAGCCACCAATCTCTGATGATTTAAAATATCATCGGTTCAACAAAACATAAGGTATTAGGATAACACATTTTTAGTTTTAATATCCCTTACCTAAATTTAAGAATTAATTTATTCATAGAATAAGAGAAGAAAAATATATACTTGATAAGTAGATTTCCATCATTTAACTAATTTCTATCACAAACTCATATTTCACTCTAAAAGATAATAGAATTTTTTTTTCTATTTATCCTATTCGTATAGGGTTCCAAAAAAATGAATTTATAATTCACCTATCAGACCCTTTTTAAAAAAAGAAACTATATTATACAATCTAGGGACTTAACGTGTTCTATTGGTAGGTAATAAATCCCAATTGCACTATGGTTGTGGGTTAGATTCTCGCATCTTTGTCCGACGCGACGGGTTGTCACACGGTCTGCGTGTTGTCCTTTTTATAGAAATCCAAAAATAATCTTAACAATAGTATCTTAATCCATTCCAACCGTTACACTTATCCAAAATAAATCTATCAAGAATCACAGCCCAAAATTTATAAGGAAGTTAAACGCAATGAAGTTCCTTTTTTCCATGTAATAACATGTGAAAACCATCATCATGCATTATTTTAAAACACTGCAATATCCTGAATTACCATAAAACCTTATTGATTATATTCATGCTCCCTTATTCCTTATAGAATACTGGATATACTCCTTCTATCCAAAAAATGTTGTAAACTCCAACAATTATGGAATATACAAATCATAATCAGTTTTAAAGAAGTCAAGAATATCTAATATAATTTATCCAAATCAACCATATCTTATTCCAAAATCACTACCTCATTATCAGGACCATATTAAGGATTACCTTTTCTTCAACCATGTATTTTCCAAAAAGTGTAGCTACTTTTAAGTCACTTTTCTTAGAACCATATAATCTCAAATCCTCAATAAAATAGTACTACAGCACAATCCTTATATACTGTATAATTATTATAACCAGTTCATTTTTTATACAATAATCAAATGACATTATTCTCTAATAACAGCATAAGAACTCTAATAATTCCTCCTCATCTGTGGTAGTATCATAACTTTATTATTATCCAATAGCATCATTTGGGGAATACTCTGATGATTTTGAAATTGGTTCATGTAGTGTCCCAACTCCTTGCAGATGAAGAATTATACATTTGAAACCTTTTTCTTATCCTTGCAGTCACGTACATGGTTTCCTTTTTCTCCATACTTATAACAAACTCACATTCCCTTCAGGCAAGTTCCAGGGTGTTTCTTCCCACAGTTATCACATATGAAAAAATTCTTATTTTCCCTCTTCCCTTTATCCATCTTTTTATCTTCCATCCTTTTCTTCTCTTTCTTCCCTTCAAATCCATTGGACTCGGAGAATTATTTACTTATCTAATTAACACATGATACTATTTCTTCATATGTTGAGAGTACAAGGGAGACTATTTCCCTTCTAAATGTTGTCTTAATACCATGAAAGATATGATCCTTCTTACTCTTTGGATCATATATATTGTTGGAGTTCACATTCCTTCTACTGGGCCCCATTTCTATACAATGGAATACACTAGGTCAGTTTATGAATTGTAATGAATAATTCCAAGATTTTAAAATACCTAACGTAGACTGAACAGTTTATGGATATAATCCATAATAAAAATGTTTTCTATGAGTTAGTATATACTCATAAACCCTTCATAATGGTTTGTAAAGAAAATGAGAGTTATCCCAAGCATATCCCCCGGGAGTGTCGTAACCAAGAGTGCAGCAAGGCCTGTTGTTATGCACCAATTCCCGTTCGATTCTAGCTCAAAGCAGTTTTTTCAGGTTTTACCCCTAGGTACATCTGTTCCAGAGCCGCCTCTACCTGCTCGTATACATATAGGGATGTATTTCTTGGAAAACTCACAAAATCTCTACAATACCGAAATTCTAGGAAGTTCTTATTTACTAATCCTCAAAGTCCATTCTAGGTCTATATGCTCTAATCAGAGTTTATCTAAATCTAGCTTCCAAGGATTGTACTAAACTTCCTCTGATACCAACTGTAATGCCCTGACCCCAGTTACCCAGAGTAGGTGCATTATTACATAACATTTTAATGATCACAAAAGATCAAGTCTCAAAAGACCGATTAGTTTAGTAGCCTTGGATTCACTAGACACATTCATATGTCTTACATTACATGATAAAATGAAAAACTATAACAACATATTGTCTCCATATACCACACTCATGTCCCCTCATACTATCCCTGTAGGTCATTCATAAAATACTTCCTCAAATCCTGGGAAAAATAAAACATAGAAAGGGGTGAGCTCAGACGCCCAATAAGGATAAAAATATAGTTGAAACTTTCATAAATAAGCATAAACATTTAAGCCAATGTATAAATAAAACAAAATCCTTTTAAACTTGAACTTCAGCATAATATGGAAAAAATAAAATGAAATAATTCCATTTACTTATTCACATGGATATTCTACTAGTCTAATAATCACATTAAATATCAATAACCACTTTCATAATGTTGGAATTCATAATTCCAGACTATCATAACCACATAGCCAAGGCCTCATTCCAAGACTACAAATAAGATTTTGTTAAGGCCTCGTGCCAAGACACTAGTTTGTCTAATCAGACCTACCAATACATCGAGGAACTATAGCGGGATCCATATGTCACTTATTAAGTCCAATGAATTTCTCATATGAACAGGTTTAAACATAACATAATCATTCCTATTAAAACTATCATATGGAATTTCAATACTTTCTCCATAAACCATGAATGGTATAAAAATAACATATCCACATTCAAACATATCACAAAACCTTCAATACAATATGGAAGTTTTATATCATAATAAATCAACTTCAATAAGCATAAAATCCATCAAAGGATTTTGACATAGATGAAATCAAAACTATTTGGGATAAATATATCTTTTTTTAATCATTGAAAAGTCACACATTTGTAAGGGAAGTAATTTAAAAGAGATTTTTGAATAAAAGTGTATCATACCACATTGAAACTTTTGAAAATAAATATCATTTCAAAACATTCATGTCCATATAAATATATCCTTAAAGTCATTTTGAAAACATGGACATTATTTAAAAATATTTAGAAAGATAAATTTTTTAAAACTTTTAAAATTCTGATCTTGATAAAGAGTACCTTTCACAAATTCTTAAAATATTCATTTTGAAATCATTTAAAAGTAACATAATTATAAAATAAAACATTTACTTTCAAAATATTCTTATAATATTGTAAGGGGATCTTCGACAATTTTTATAACAGCGTAAAATAGACGCACCCACCGTATAAGTTAAAAAAAGACATTCTTACCATAATTTTGTCGAAAAGGTTAAAAAGGACCTTGTTTAGAAAAAGACGGAAAGATTCCTTTATAAAAATCTTATAAAAAGTCAAAAAGGGTATAAATGAATTTAACCCATAGTCTATAAAATAGTAAGAATTATTTGAAATACATTTTTTAAAAACATGGATGTGGATGATAAAGAGGTCCTAGTCGATAATTACATATAAACAACCTCAGATAATGAAGAGATTGTGAAATAAACCCTTACCAATTTGGTAACTTACGAAACATGCACCCCATGAAAGAGGTATCATACAATTAATATGTAAATACACATAAATTAAATTTTATTACACAAATAATACAATTATGGGCAGTACATACACCACACAAAAGGTAATAATGGAAATACGGCATGAATCTCACGGGAATAAAGAGTGAAATGAAAAGCCCTTACCTTGTACTTTTCCTTAGTCGATGGTATGTTAACCTAATGTAAAATAGTTAAAATATTGTTATTAAATTATACAAGAACCATATACATAATTATGATATCATATATGATCTTTTAACATTTTTTTATAATATCTTAGTATTATTGTCGTTTCGGGTGTTAACTTACTCGTTTTCTTTAATATGTTTTGTTACATAAGCTGTGTTTATTGTGGATAGGTTTTATTTTATTCATATAAATAATTATATCAAGTCCTTAAACATTATTTTTAATCATAAAATCATAATTATACTTGAATGGATACGATGGGGAATGAATCTCATCGCGTTTGTGGAGACGGTAGTCCGTACGTACGCACGAGCGACAATATCATTATTTTGATATTAAAATAAAATATAATTGGATGGTATATCATATATAAAGAGTAATTATAATATTATATTTATTATTTACATGAATTACACATCATTATTATACTCAACCAAATAATAATGTATTGAATAACAATTACACCATGACGTCGAGACGGTAGGCCGTACGTACGCACGTATGGTGACATGTCATTCAAAGGATGGATAGAATACTAAATATAGTTGTACCATATTTATATTAACATCGCAGTATATAGAAGATACTTTAGTTATTATTTGAGAATGGAAATAACAAAGAAAGAAGAAGTTGAAGAAGAAAGGAACTTCAAAGAGGGTGGTGAAAACATTACCTCTTCTTCAGGTTCTTCCTTTTGATTTGATAAAAATCACTCCTTAGGTTGGATTTATAACTAAAGGAAGGCATCTAGGATTAAGAGAGGATATTTTAGAGGGTATTTGGGTAGATTTTTTCTGAACTAAAAGGATTTTAAGGTATGAATAATTGGTTATAAGTGGTTTCCTTTTATAAGGGGGAGGATGGGCTCTTTAGGAAAAACTTAAAGTATTAATTTATAATAAATTCATATTCGGTTCCTAATGGATAAAAAGTGGATTATTTAAAGTATAATGTGGGGATGGGTATAAATAATGTCATCCAATAGATTTTAGACAGGTTTGTATCACTATATTAACCTTATCATTTATATTTAACTCTTAGTTAAATAGTTTAACTTTTATCGTGTCTTCTTGTATTCTTACTCTATATGGTTCATAAACTTACTCTAAACTTCCAAGAGAACCTAAAGTGGATCATTAATGACATATATAATATTATTTAAGATCTTTGTATGAACCTTACATTTTTAGGAATATTATATCAACCAATAATATAGTATTTGTTTTAAACATTGATTTATGTAAATTTTGACACAATTTGGTATTTTGTTTTTGTGAAAGTCATCACAACTTTATTACTTTTAAAAAGATACATTTAATCATCCCTAAAATGTCATATTATACTATAAAATTAGTTTATGTCATAAAAACTTCCAAATTATATTTTTTTTAACATTTATAATACCAATTATTTGATTCTTTCATTAATAAGGAGAATACTGCATCATTATTGTGTCATAAATATATTTGATTAATAACTATCTAAAAATTATAAATAAAATACTATTATGTAGGAAATATTTTTATATTTCTAATGAATATCTATAGTCGAAAATATAACATATATAACCCTATGTAAAAATTGTTTTTCTAAAAGATATATGCTTATGTTATTTTTGTATTTACTTTAACTTAATTAATATAAAGTGTCATTATCACTTACAAGTTGATCCATGGGGTCCCAAAATAGACCCAAAGATTACTATTGTCGGACATGTATGAACCAATAGGGTTAGGACACATTTTAGGGTAATTTATTGTTATTATAATATTATTTGTTTACCCTTAATTACCGGATTTACCCTTTAACCATGGTAAATAAAATATTTACCGAAGTAATTATTCAAAATGTATAAAAAAAGTTACATATTTACACAATTTGGACCTCCTGATTCTAAATATGGAATCCATTTTTCTAAATTTATAACACAGAAGTGGTAGAAATTAATTTAAAATTAATTCTCGTTGTCGAAACAAAAAGCGTGTTTTGAACAAATGATAACTATCATAAGATTGACACTTTCTTATGTCAAGTTTAAATATGAAATTATGTCCAATTAACAACATTGGGTTAAATGGTAAAATTGTAATCTAATTATACTTTAAAATCGTGAAAATACATAATTTATCACTATTAATTATTTCGATTAAAAAATTTGTTTTTAATTAAAATTTAGTATTTTTCATTATTCACCAAAATATGAAAGTTATGAGAAGAATACCAAAAATTTATCAAAACTAAATTTTTATCTCCCGATTCTAAAGAAGAAGTTTATTTTGTCAAATTGAATATATAAAAGTGTCAAATATTGGATTTAAAAAGGGTTCGCCCTTAAAAGGTAGTCAAATTTCATTTTCTAAAAAATACTTCCTTCATCAAAAAAATTGAATTATGTCTAAGAAACTCATAATATGGGTTCTAAAATTATAAGGATTATATAAATTTCAAAACTCAATTAATACTATTCATAACTAATTTTGAACGGCTAGTTTGGTAAGTCGTGGTACGCTTGAACTCAGTGTTGTGTGTAGTGCAAGTTATTGAATTACTTTGAAGAAATAACGTACTATGAAATCATGGGGTGTTACACTAATTATATACATGGTTTAAATATTATAATTATAGGTGTATATTCATGGTTATAACCATGGAAATTGTCATCTACAACCACATTTTGAACCATTGTAGTAGACTATTTATAGCCACAATTAAAATCATGGAATTATAATTGTACATCCATGGATATAATCATGGAAATTAGAATATATATATATGTGTGTGTGTTTTAAACCATCTAAATAACTAATATTATAACAGAAGCTATATTAACCATAATTTTGTATACCATTCATTTTAGACCGAAATCCAAATAGACAATAGACACCAGAAAATTAACCCAACATCACATATAAAATTGTAATTTTATATTCAATAAAAACCAAAATAATGATAGAAATGTAAATACATAAACTATAAATAATGTATCTCATTAGTTTCATCTAAATACTCACAAATTCCATCATCTTAAGTTTTTATATCAATAGAATTTCCATCACCATCGGCATGTGTTCCACTAATAACACCAACACCACTTTCATCACCACCAACACCATCATCACCACCACCAACACCTCTCTCATCACCACTAGTAACCCCACCATAAACATCACACGCTTTTCTAGAATAATCAGTGGTAGCTGCATAATAATCACCATCCTCATAAATCAATGGCATACTCCATAAACATCCTTCCACTACCGCTACACCCTATAGCAGAAGTGAAGAGAATATAGGTGATATCACTTTATACAATGGTTCATTTTTATTTTATTTTTGTTTCTCTCAAGATTCCTGTAAAACTTGTTGCTTTACTATCTAGATGGGGTAATTTAACTATTCTTGGTTAAATATTCATTCATTGATTTTGGAATATTCAATAAGAAAAAAATATCTAATGACGTGATTTTCTTTCTAGGTTTAAAATGAACTATGCCACTATTGTCGCCATCTAGGGACTTATGTAAATAATTTTTTGGCCCAAATATGTATAGTTCATTATCCATTAGATATTTTAGATAATCCTATAATAGGTTGTTACCATTCATGTAGAAAATCAAAAAATTAAATAATATAAAACCTAAATACAACATAGAAAATATAAATAAACTAAAAATTTAAAAATGGTTTTACAATTTTATCATGTGTTTATCAATTCATAATGATTCCATGTGTTTTATATACTAGTAAAAAACAATTTTAGTTGACGAACACATCCATCAATATTCAATTCCTATTTCTTCCTGAAAATTCATATTAAATCGACAAAAAATAAAAATATATTCAATGTTAAATGATATATTACCTATGAAAATTCATGATATGGTTTTGAAGTTCACCCCAAAGTATGAATATATTTCATGGGGACATTTTTCCTTTAATATTATTCCTATTAGTGAAAAAAATATATACTATCATTTTAAAAAGACACAAGGGATAAAACATCACTATTTCAAATTAATAATTCAACGAGTTCAAGCCAAAACTCAAATAATCAGGTTTGTAAAATTTCATAAAACCAAACACACATATAATCACCAAATTTAAACTCAATAATAAACCAACTAATTAATTTTTATCTACTATGAAATTATCATAATATATTTTAATTAACCAAAAAATTCATCACCAACCAATGGAAAAGATAACATGCAAACTCTAATTTTGTACCATCACTAAACATTAATTTAATCGATATAAGAAATATATTAAAAAAGGAAAATTAAAAGAGTGAAATCTTTCTAGGTACATTTCAGATGTTTAAATTAAGTTAAATATATTTATATTTATTTTTTATTTATTCATTACATATTTTTTATGAGTATGTAGTATTTATTTTCACACATCATAAGTATGTATTTTTTATTGTTTTAATTTGTTAAATCATGTCGATTAGCGTCTAATGTAATTTAATGTTTAATATAGGGGGATATATTCAATATATTTTTTAATCTTTTTTAAACATGCTACATCAATTATTCTTGATTTTTCAATACAAAATTTTGATTTATTTTTAATCCAAATCACACAGTTTTAACTATAAGTTTATCTCTTTTGGAAATTATCACATAGGTATATTACTGTTTGTTTAATTTACCAATATTATGATAATAATTAACCTATATTTTTTAAGGGTCGTATCAACTTGTTATAAAAAATGAAAATATGGTCTCCTTGAAGAATAAATACTAATTAATCTCAAATCTCTAGTGGATAGAATCGATGTTATATTATTCTTCATCTCTTTCATGCAGTAATTTTGTGGGTTATCCTCTTCTCTAGATTTCTCTAAATTATTACAGTATTTCGTCACTCAATACCTCATTAATAAATAGTAATAATATTTTATTCCCATTTATTTTTTACAACTCCTCTCACATTTTTTATTAATATTCCATAAATTTATAATTCTCACCATAATAATTATTTAAGAATTTAAATAAGGAAATTTGCATTAATATCAGCACTATAATCTTTGAATGTTATTATTATTCAAAACTATATCCTTGAATTCCTCTAGTTTTTTCTTCAAAAAATCAATTATTTATTCCATTTAAAACTCTAGAATTATCACAATTAGGATTCTCATTAACTCTATATGAATTTAGCCACTATATTTGGGTTCTTGTATCATTAAAATTTCTATTAAAACTACAACTTTATTCCATATGTTCATGATTATATTCATGGAATAATACTACAGTGTGAATCTTCTCATCAATGTGAAATAATATTTTCTAAATATTAAACACACTACTTGAATCACAAATTTACAAGAAAATCACTGTTATTTTTTAATCTTTTAAGAACAACAAAACATTCCACTTTGACAAAAAAATGTTTTATCTATCAAAAATATTATATAGTCGATTATGACTATATATTTGTTGGTGATTTGGTAATTCATGAGGCCTTGGGTGAATGATTTTTTTTGAATGATCTATAGTAGTCACCCTTAACAATAAAATGTTTGTATATGAGTGGTTAGTAATGGATAACAGATTGATAAAATTTAAATTTTGGATTGATTTAGACAAACTATGATTCAATCCCCTCTCAGGATACCTCATTATATATACCAAAAAAATTGAAATGAAATAATTGGTTTGTTCATGTGATAATTTCTTCATGATTAATCATTTCTACTCAAGTCTTATACATTTTTGGTTATGTTATAAATCACGAGGCCTCATTTTTTAACAAAAATAAATATATCATTTAGGAAATTTATTTTTATGCTTAATTAAAATATATTAAATTTTTTATACACTCATATGTGGTATAAGATTTTTATTTATATCATTAAGAGAAAACGTAACAAAGTAGAGAAACACTAATTATTCTCTTTTTCTAAAAACAAATGAGGTCTTCAATGATTTAATTGGATATAAAACAAAAAAAAGATATATGGATGAAGTTGTAGGATACATATAGAGATCTTAATTTCTTAGAAGGTATGATCTTAGACATTTTATCACTTTAAAATGTATAGTCGAGTGACATTTAACAACATATATAATACATTGTGAATAGATATTAAAATGGATTTACAATTTTCAACGAATAGATTGGAAAATTCTAGAAATACCTGGATATATTATAGGAGATGGGGAATATTAAAAAGTAAAAAAGACATGTTATCAATGGTTTTATAAGAATAGAGTATATTGTCTTTAGAGAATATAGTGGACTTTGATGAAAATAATGAGAATGGATATTCATGATATCTCACAAATGAATAAGTTTGTTGAAATGCATTAAATAGAATATATAAATATTGAGACACTAGGAATCTATACCCAAAGCATCATGTAAAAATGAGATATGTTCTAAGAAGTGAATCATTGGATCCCTTAGATATATATTGTGGATAATTGAGTGTAGAGATAATCAATGAAATTAAAATCATAATATTATAATGAATATTTTTATCCTCTACAGTTAGTATAAAATAATCTTATTCAATTCAATCAAATAAGGAGGATTCCTAAATTTATATATCATTATAGGGACTCTTTACATGGATTAATACTATATTCATGTTATTATTACTTGTTGTTTTATGTTTATTATCCTACTACACTCAATTTATATATATTCATCATAGAAAAATTCATGATAGGAAAGGATATATCCTTGGAAATATTACAATATATCTCTTGATTGTGTATTTATGCTCTCAAATTTTTACAACTATGGTTCTAAAACAAATTGTTAGAAGATCAGTCATTAAGATATTAAAGGTATCCATAGATATATGATTCAAAATATTCATTAACACTACTCCATGTACTTGGGTGGATTCAACCAATTTATTGAGCTGTCAATATTCTTCTTCACTGAATAATCATACACTGCTTGAGTTTTTCCAATTTTATAGAAATATGTAACTCTAAAAACCATTATAATTTATCTACAACCATAAAAAATTCATTTTAAATTTTTTTTATAAGGAACTTAATACATCAATTAATTTTACCTTTTTCAAATAAACTCAGAAAAATTCAAAATAAAATTCCATAAGAAATAGTTTGGGATATTTTACCCAGTACATAGTAGGTATCCCAAGCTGAAGAAATGGAAAATGGTTGCTTCAAAAGTATCCCATTGTATGATATTGTTGTTAAACCAAATTTTTGGGGAATAGTGGTTATACCCAGCTTGAAGTAGGCCTCTAAAGACGGTTCAATGTGGATAGAGATTCAAGTTCCCTTGTTTCCCAAACCACTATGCATCTGGATACAAAGAATGGAAGTATTGCACCTTCTACCAAAACTCCTTGTTCCCGTTTTCAAAAACTCACGAGCCCATGTATATTTTCTTTTTTTTTTGTGTTTTTTTCTAATATATTGAAGTTATCATGGATTTAGATTTCGGAATATATGGTTTTCACTATTTCCAATTTAAAATGTTCAAATACTTATGATTGGTTACATGAAAACTATAGCTTCAATACAAGAAACATCCAATATTTTATAAATAGTTAATGAATATTAATAGGAAAAAACTAAATGAAATGTACAATTCATTAAATTAACATAAAATTAGAACTTTTCTAGTATTAAACTAGGTATTTTTATTATGTCGGTGAAAATTCTTAAAATATTGGAATACATTCATGATTGGTATCTCTTCTATTTTTTCATATGAAATACAATCCATACTGGTAGTCCTGCCATATCTCACCCACTTCTATTAACATAGGTTTATTTTCCATCATTCCATTCATGAATTTATATCATAGATTAATATTAAAACCAAATTGTTAATAATACATTTTAAAGAAATTGAAAATTAATTTCAAAAAATATATATTACACAAATTTCGACCCCAGAATTGACTTATAATTCTTGTCTGAATTTTTTCTACAAGATTACTTAAAATAAAATAATATTAATGTATTTAATAAGTTTATTAAAGAAATTCCACAATTATTTACCATTTTTTCAATTATTTACATGTCCTCATTATACTCAACTGTGATTTTTGTGTGTCTATTCCACACTACATGCATTTTTTTAAGACCATATTTTTACTAAAAGATGAACTTGGAGAAATAAATGAAAATTTAGTACAGATATATAACTGAAATTTAATAAAATAATATTTACTTAATTATTTTTTAAACACATACCAGAAGAACTATTTTTTCAATTGTATCTTGTATACTCTATCGGGGGTGGCAACTGGAGGGGTTTCATGTGTAATAGACTATGGATTCTGAAGTTGGGTAAGAGGGTATGGGAATACAAAAGAAATAAATAGTGGAGATATACCCTATAGAGATGAAGTTGGATAATGGGGGAAAGGTTGAGGGGTAGAAGGAGTGGGACTACCTTTAATGTTAGTAAAATGAAATGGATAGAAGGGATGAACACTCATGTATATAAAAGGAATATAAGGAGAAGGAATTATCAAAGTAAAATTTCCTAGTGACTACAAATCTAGGGTTGTGAGGCACTACATATAGGGGAATTGCGTTTAGGGGCATATATGTAGGTTCATTCCTATACTCCAGACTAGAAAACATATCCTCAATGAACAAAAGTTGTCACCTAGATGAATCCTATTAAAATTAAATATTATTTGTTTAAATTTAATACATAGACTTTAAATAAATAAGGTACTCACTAGAACAATCATATTTTTCATCCCTACTACTCTAAATCAATGATTATCTTTCTCAATTGGTTTTTACAAACCTCATCAAAAGACATAATAACCATAAAATTATAAAATTTATGTGACAATTTTAAAAATATAACAAAACATTAAATAACTATAAATATTCCAAGAAAAATCATATTACTTTTCAAAACCTTACATCTTCCATTATGTTTATTTTCATTAAGTTGCGTTTTCAAAATTAAAACATTACACAACAACATAAGATTCTACTTTAAACTCCAAAATGAGCTTAATAATTTTTTTTAGTTACAATTTCTTTATTTGTTCGCCTATTATATATATTTAAAATTATATAGGTATTGATGTGACATATACTAGTGATAAGATTGAAACCTTCACAAGTTAAGGTTGATTTAATTAAACTTTCATTAGTTTTACCAAATATACAAATGACAGCTAAGAAACCATAATATAGTCTAGTGGCATGTCAAACCATGAATTGGTCATTGATTAGATAAGCATAATAGGTTCAATAATACATCTAAAAACAAGTCTTTAACAATCACATAGATAATAACTAGTGTTCACTAAAGTAATATAGGTAAATACTAGGTATGGAATTATTCATAACTAATTAATACATCTCATAACCAAAATAGAGACTAATGCACTACACAAATATTTATTAAAACACAAACATAAAATTAAATCTTATTTAGAAATAAGTTTCTCTTATTTAAAATGTCATTTATGTAAAACACACATTTAACAAAAAAAACATTATTATAGAGTTTTTTTATTTAACTCCTTTACCATATAAAAATAATTATATTAGGTTTACATTAAAATTTATACATTGACTAAAAATAGTAAATTCTAGAAGGATTCCCCAAAATATGGTCAATACCATCAAACATGGTATTTACACCTCCTCCCATTTTGAATTTTTGAATATTTATAGGGTATGTATACGTTGTTCCTCTTCCATATATGGTGTCTTAATCCTCATTTTTTTATACATCTAGAAGAGTTGATGCCTTCAAAATAACACACACTAGAACAAACACACTACTTACAAACATGGATATTATTTAAAGAGATAATCATGAACATTGAAACCAATATAATATCAAAATTTTCAACAAATTATACACACAAAAATATTCAAATAACAAGAATTTTTGAATAAAATATGATAACTAAGATTTTATGCCCAAAACAAGAATATATTAAACAATAAATTTATTTAAGTATAGTGTAGTTTGAATTTGGAATTTCATTAAAATAATTTTTATTATTTTCATGGAAAGGTAAATAAATCACTTAATTTTAATTAGGAAGAGACTCTATGGGAAAAGGAGGAATCATGAGGGAAGATTTCCAGTGCACCAAGTAATTAAATTTTCATAGCCTCTAATCTCATCAATAATGCTAAGAGGGGATGTTAGGGGAAAATAGAAATGTGGAGTAGAGTTGGTTAGTCTATCATGAGGGGAAAATATGAAAATTAAAATTCTAGAGCCACTTAGTTGGTCGATTTCATGAAGATGGGAATCATTGGGGAGAATATTTGAGGAGCTTATATATTAATCTTGTGAGGGGAGTGAGTGGATTTTTGTAGTTTGTAGGTATATCACACAAGGGGAGTGAATAGTTCGGTAAGTGGAGGAAATTTTAGGGAACTTTATTTCCAAGGTTTTAATAAAATTTGGCCTTAAATAACATATTATTAAGGTTTTAATAAACTATATAAATATATGTTTGGAATATGGTAGTTTTTTAGCTATTTTACTTTTTTTATAGTGGGTGCCACTTCTTGTAGAAATAAAAGAAGATCGAGTAGTTTTAGTAGGACAGTGGCAAGAAATCAAATTAGATCAGGTTTTATTCAACCTATTATGTAGTAGGAGGATACCCCTAATGTTTAAGCTATGTAAAGAGTGTTAATTATCACAAATTTTTTAGGACATCAGAAAAAGTGTCATCAATATGGAAATATGGGGAATCTTTGATATTTATTTTCAAGTGTGTCATGGATAGGCTCTCATGGGGGTGTAGGCAAGACATAGACTATGACATAGGGGATGTTATGGGTCCTAGTAGTTGGTTCATACCCCCAATAACTTTAGATACCCATGAAAATTACGTGCCATAGGGTAAGGTCCGTGGAGAAGTGGCAATTAGAGTCTATATCATAGAGTAGGTCCTAGATAATGGTAGAGAAAGATCATTGACTATTCAGGTATGATCTTGATAAAATATATGATATCTTTAATATTGGTTGATAAAGGATCTTCCCATTCTTTTATATCTCCTCAATTTTTTACTGATATTTACTTATCAGTAAAGTTATCTTCTGAGTTATTATATATTAACACACCCTTGGGGAAGAAATGAGATTGTCTATAGATATGTCTAGAATATCCTATAATGTCTATTGGCTGTAGATATGTATGTAATTTCATGATTCTTGATATGAAAAACTAAAATTTTCTCTTTTTCATGGACTAGTTGACTAGTTTCCACATGCACATCGACTAGGAGACGAATATCCGTTACTATGACTAAAAGGGAGAAGTTTTTTTAACCAGTGAATAGAATGTTGAATTTGAAACTATGGGTCTAGACCGGATTTAGGTTGTGTCCATCATGAAATAGGCATAGGATTTAGTTCATGTGGAAGATTAGGTGATAGTTCCCTCCTCTTTTCCTCATGTAGTGGACCTTTATCAGGATGTATTTTATAATATTTTTTTGGAATTAATCCTAATAAAGGAGTTAGCCTTGCGATCAAACTCATGCTAGGGGGTATATTATATAAATTCCTTCATATTTTTTGGCACTATCCAAGTTTAAATAATTTAGGGTACAACTCAATGATTTAGATATGAATGGTTTTATCAGACTGAGTACATCTCCCTTGGGTGTTGTAATGTTTTTCACATAGAAGGTTGATGGTAGCCTCTGATTGTGTGTAGACTATAGGGAAATGGACTTGGTTTCCATGAGGAATAGATACTCATTGTTGAGGATTGATTATTTCTTTGATCATTTGTAAGGGGATAGACGGTTCTCCAAGATTTACCTATAATCATTCTACCACCAACATTGAGTTATAGAATTGGATATTCCTAAAAAACATTCAAGAGTATAAATGGATTGTTTGTGTATCTTTCCATGCCTTTTGGGTTAAAAATGAACCAATGGTATTCATAGATCTCATGAATAGTATCTTTTATCCATATCTTTACTCTGTTGTTGTGTTTATTGATGATATCTCATATACTCATGACTCACATTGATGAATGTAAGACACCAGGAGATTGTATTGAGTATACTTCAAGAACATCAACTCTATGAAAATCTCTTAAAGTGTAACATTTGGAACAAGAATGTAAGTTTTATTGGGCATGTGATCTCTGAGGGAAGAATTTTTGTTGACCAAATAAGGTAGGGGTTGTTATGTATTGGTAAAACCCTATAAATTTTTTTGAGATTGGGATTTTCCTTGGGTTAGTGGGATACTACCAATGGTTTATATTGTAATTATCCCATTTATAATAACCTATGATGTCACGACCCAACCCAACGGGGCTTGAGTTGTGACTCCCCAAGCTTGCCTCTGATAGTTGGGGGGATAGAGACTAGGGCTGAGTAGGCTATCACACACATGTGAGGCATTAGACTAAGGTACCTATATGCACACACCAACATACACCTCCATGAAACAGTGCATAGATATAAAAACTGAAAGCTAAAAATACTTGTATACATCTATCCCAACCAGAGTACATTAAAAGTAAAAAAGGGGAAAATATAGGGCCCACCAAAAGAAAAACTTCAAAAACATCCAACCTACTCTGAAGGATGGAATCACTATCAAACACCCACCAGTAAGCTCCTCGGCCAAGCTCTGGTGAAAACCTCGGCCAGTACAGCTACTACACTTTGCCTACTTTAAGTCCAACTGGGACTCTATCGAAGGACCTATGGTCTGCACAATACACAAGACATGTGCGGAAAAATCCCATGCAGGGGTGAGTACAAGAATACTAAATAGGCACCCTAAAAACCCTAAAATAAAATTTAGCAACTGATAGGCATCAATTAACTCAACCCAACCTGAGTGAACCCAAATGAGAGAGAGACCCAATCTCGAGCCATCCTTGGAAATACCCGACTAGTTAGCTCGACATCCTTGGAATGTCAATGAAATAAAACATTCCATGGGGACTCCAAAAACATTCCCAGATATTCTCATCTCCAAGTCTCATGGTCCTGACCATATATTATCCAAGGTAAATGACTCGAGGTTACAATGGAACATTCGCAACAATCACATGAGGTACTGACCTCACTGATAGCAACAAGAGCCATTCCATCCCTAATAGACCGCATAATGAAAAGGGAAATCATAAACAGCTTGAATTCAATGATACAACCACACCATCCTAGATGAAACTCCACTGAGAGATGAAACTCTATCGGTAACATGAAAAAATGGCACAACCAGGCCAACCCTCGTGATACCTTCCCATAAGGGCACGCTTGATGGATAGCTCCATGGATGAGGATACCCATAGACTAAACTAGAACCAACTCCTAAGGTAGGGGATCCCACCTAGAATCTATTGGGAGATACTAAAACATTATATGGAACACCAAACATAGAAAGGGTAACCACACAACAACCCAAATATGGAACTACACGTCTCGTAGAGGCCCAGCACACATATAGTGTTATTCATGATGATACTGATAAATCCACTGATGAAAACATCATGATCTCAATCTAAAATTTTAGATATCATATCGCTCAGATAGTGTATCATCACCCATTTACTTTTAGTCATCACGATTCCACAAACACCACCTGGTAACTCACAGAAACACGCCACAGAAATCCGAAAGAATAGATATCGATACATAGTTAGAGGGTCATCTCACAAGGCTCACTAGGGATCGGTCCCCTACTAGAACATCTTAGGTAGAGGATCTATTACCGTGTAAATATTGGCCACATGGATACTGAAAACTCCACTAATGAAACACAAAGGAATATGAGGATCACACCAGGCCTCTCATGATGATATGTGCCCCAAGTTCGTTGAGTCTTTAGTAAAAGTTGACTAAGGAAAATCACTCAAGAATGTGGAAATGTGATCCTAATACCTAGAATGGTAGGGTATAACCACTACATGAAATGTGAGCCAGATACCTAACACAGTAGGGGAGTACCACTACGTTGCATGTATGCAAAGCATCCAAAGAGGGTTTATAGTCTGGTGAAGAGGACATGGTACCGAAAACCCTCAAAGTGAAAGGAACAGGGGGCCCCACTCAACCCATCTAGTCGGTGTCTATAACCCAAGATACCCATATGACATCACCTACACACCATCTCTCTTAGGCCCAAACAGTAGACATCATCACGTTCTATGTCGAAAAAACACACAGGATAGTCTATTTACTCACCCAAAACAGATAACTGGTGAAAAGGGTATTATTCACCACAACAAGACCAAACAGGTATTCATGGAGCCAATTTTATGATCTTGGAAAACATTAAATGTATCATTCCATTGTAATCCCTATGTAAAAACACGCGGGATTGAAAACTTATCCATCCAAAACAGACACCCAGTGAAAAGGTCACATTTCACTACAAACGCCCAAACCAGTCCTCATGGGGAGAGCACCACGATTTAGATTCAAGCACATGAAATTAGTCTTGAAACTTAGACTTTTAATTAGGGTCTCAACACCTCTTACAGTGCATTAAACAAACATCGGACTTAGGATATACATTTGATTCAATGTTTTCCTAATAATAATAAATATATTATTATTTTTATAAATGAACATTCACTACTAGAAAAACAGGTATTTGCGACGGGCTATTTGCGACGGGATCCCGTCGCAAATAGACATTTGCGATGGGGTCCCGTCGCAAATAGCCCGTTGCTGAAAACGTCGTCGCAACTACACTTATTTGCGATGGGCCCATCGCTAAAACCTTTTTTTGCGACGGGCATTCTCCCCGTCGCAAATAGTATTCCGTATTTTTGTAAAAAACTTTTAAAACAGTTTTTGAGACGGGACCCGTCGCAAATACCTTTTGCGGCGGGACCCGTCGCAAATAGCTTTTGCGACGGTTCCGTCGCAAAAACTCTTTTTTAAAAAAATAAAAAAAATTAATAATACTAGTATTTGCGACGGGAGTCGGGACCCGTCGCAAATACTTTTTTTAAAAAAAAATAAAAAACTATTAATAATACTAGTATTTGCGACGGGCATAGTATCCCGTCGCAAATACTATAAAAAAAATAAAAAAAATAAATTATTAATAAATTATTTTAATTAATATAATAATAGAATTATAATTTACAAATGAAAATAATAAATTATTTTAATTACTATAATAATAGTAGAATTATAATTCAAAAATAAAAATAATAGAATATTAATAAATAATTTAATTAATATAATAATATTACAATTATAATTCATAAATAAAAAAAATATTAATAAGTTATTTTAATTAATATAAAAATAATAGAATTATTTTACATTCAAATATTAAAATAATTCAAGTATTACAAAAAAAATAATTAAATTATAATATTATAAAATTTTAATATATATATATAATTTTAATATATATATAAAATTTTAATATATATATAAAATTTTAATATATATATAAAATTTAATATTATAAAATATAAATAATATTATTATTCATATTAATATTGTTATTTAAAAATATAATATTATTAATATTTTATAATGAGACAGAAACTACGAATAGAAAAAAAAATATTTTGATTTCACAAATTTTATAACAGAAATACAAACTCTAATCTGAAGGAGGGGGGGAGGGGGGGAGGTGGGGGATCTGCAGATGGTGGTGGAGGAAACTCCATCCCTAAAGCATGAGTGAGTCGGCGCATGTACTTCATCTGCTCCTGATGCTGCTGCTGCCACCGACTTGCCTGCTCCTCGTACAGCTGCTGCTGGCGTCGATGCTCCTCCTCATGCTGCTGACGCATCTGCTCCTGCTCCTGTCGGAGACTCTCTATCTGTGCAGTCTGAGATCGCAACTGATCCTCATACTGTGTAGAAGAAGATGCACGAGCTCCTCTCGAGCTGGACGCCGACATCGCAGCACTGCCATAATAATCTCCGGGAGTCAGTCGAGAGCCGATACCAACTACCCGGCCCTTCTCGAAGGCATACTGGGTGGCCTGCATCCATGCCGCCTCATCAAACTGACGGGCAGTGGTCTGATCTGATGACTCGGCCTGACTCTCAGGCCGGGCCTGTGCCGCTGCGGCCTCATATGACTCCTATATTTGCAATTGAAAATTAAAATTGTGAATATATTATATGCAGTTAATTTTTAAACTTGAAAACAAATAATACTGACCACGATGTGATGCTGACGATCACCTCTGAGCTCCCCAGTAGCAGGATCACTATACATCCTCCGATATACGTCGTACTCTGTAATATCGGGGTGCTCGACAGCCTATAAGAATAAAAAAACTGTTAATATTTATAGTTATATAAAATATTTATAAATAATGTACGTACCAGATGCTGTCTATGAGTACTGAAAGAACGACTCCCAGCTCGATGAGTCACCTCCTGTCTCCCCCGATTCTGCCTCCCCACCGATGATCTCCTCTGAAAGGCACCACTCAACCAGTGCGCACATAATCCATCCCATACATGGGATGAAATATACTCTGGTCGGTGTGCTCTACATGACTCCTCAAAATCTGACACTCCTGCTTTCTTCATCGCAGCTTTTCTTAAATTGTGCAAAAACTGACGAAGACGATCACGCATGGCCACCTCCCATGCCTCGTGGATGGCGTCACGCATGGTATCCTCGATCGGATACCATAAACCCTACAAATAAATCAAAATATCAAGTTAGAAATGAAATAATTTTCAAAATAAAAATTATTTATTTATGTACGTACCAACCAATGGCCGAACATGGCCTGCTGAACATCAATGGGAATCTGCTCCCATGTGGTCCACGGCTGAGAGAAATAGTTGCGCAAAATAGCGCTGCCCTGTCCGACTGCTATATGCAGAAAACTGAAAAAATAATAAACATTTATTATGTGAATAGATTAATGAAATCTTAGTCAAATCCACAGGTTATCACACAGGTTATCACACCTCCGTGTGCGTGGATCAAACCCAAGACGTGGACGTCGCTCGGGGACGGGGTCAGGAATCATCAATCGTGCAAGACCGCGCCCCCTCCGCGTACTCCCTGGAGCGCCTGCAGGCTGAGGGTCATCTGTCAGCAACTCATCCGCATCAAAAGTCAGGTCAGCATCCGCCAACGCACGAAATGTGGCGTCATCCATCTGAAACAGAAAATGTTAATGTTAGAAAATAATTGATAATTACTATTATATATACATATATACATATTATGATTGTATATAAATACCATGAAATTCTATCAGTGTTCATCTTCATCATCATATTCATATATGTCAATGTCATCTTCATATTCCTCCTCAACATCATCGATATCCATTCGAGTTACAGTTGCTTCATCTCTTACCGTTTCAAATTCATATGTGACATCATTAACATCATCGTCATCACCGACTCTTAAATGTGGGGTGTCGTCATCGATACTCATGTCTCTTTGTAAAAAAGATTGATTTTGAGTACTCTCTTGAAAAACTTCAATTCTTTGCACATCAGTGAAAGCACATTCACTTTGACTAAACTGATTGTCTCGAATTTTGATTTTTATTACACTCCACCAATCAGTCAAGTCTCTTGATGTTGCACAGTACTTTGCATAATAAACTTGATATGCCTGTTGAGCCAATAAGAATGGTTCATTTACTGCGAGAACACTTTTACATTTAATATTGATGATTCCATGAGTCGTATGAACACGCACGCCTCTCTTTGTATCCAACCACCGACATTTGAACATGGTTATGTAATGTTGTCCAAGATAATAGAGTTCAATGATTTCATCAAGTATGCCATAAAAGTCAACTTCATTTTCTCGATGATGAGTTCCTCTCAAGCTAACTCCACTGTTCATTGTTTTTTTCGATTCCCCATATGCATGTGTGTGGAATCGAAATCCATTCACCACATATGCATTATAAGTTTTAACAAGTTTGGAAGGTGGGTTACTCAATACACACAGCCGTTTGTCAATTTTATCAGCATGTCGAGACACCTGAAGATTTGTGAAATAATTATCAATATAGTAAACTATACATTGAATGAGTTGCTAAAAGATAAAGAATTTATGTTACCAGTTTTTGAAACCACTGAGAGAAATTTTTCAGTCGACGTTCTTCGAGAGCAGCTGCTGTAATTTGTGGAATTTGTTTCTTGATATGATTATCATACAACCTATAAAAACCAAAGTTATTTACTGTAACATAAATGATAGAATAAGTGATATAAACACTTACAGTACAACTGATGTCATCTCTTCACAGTTGAGCAGAACATACGTATGAGCTCTATGATGTTCATCATCTGAAAGCCAGCATTCAGAAACTCCACCAAAACCAAGCTCTGACTGGTTGAAAACAGATAATTGATTGTCGATTTCATCAATATTCCTCTCATTCCGTCCCAGTCGGTTGTGTTTAGAAGGATACTCAGATTCAAAATAATGGGAGCAGAAAAAAGATATTTCCTCTTGCAAATAAGCTTCTACAATAGATCCTTCAACAGATGCTTTGTTGCATACTTTTGTTTTCAATTTTTGCATGCATCTTTCAAATGGGTACATCCATCGAAACTGTACCGGACCTCCACATTTGGCTTCATATGGAAAATGTAACATCAAATGTTCCATTGAGTCGAAGAAAGACGGCGGAAATATTTTTTCCAGTTTACATATAATTACAACAACATCTTTTTCAAGTTTTCCTAGAGCATCATAATCTGTCGTAGCCGCACAAATTTCCCGAAAAAAATGAGACATGTCTGTTATGGAATCCCAAATCACAGAATTCAACAGACCTCTTAATCCAATGGGTAGAAGTCTCTCCATTATAACATGACAATCATGACTTTTTAATCCAGTAATATGACCATTCTTTACACATCTACCCAAATTGGAAGCACAGCCATCTGGAAGTCTCAAATCTGCAATCCACTGACAAAATAATAAACGGTTTTCTTTAGACAGTGTATAAGCTGCTTTTGGTTTCAGTAACCTTTCTGTTCTGACATTCTCAAATAGTTCCAATTCTGGACGCCTGCAAATTTGGGCAAGATCTAAACGTGCATTTACATTGTCTTTTCTCTTTCCTGGCGTATCCAAAACTGTATGAAACAAATTATCAAAATAGTTCTTCTCAATATGCATGACATCTAACATGTGTCGGACCAACAAATCAGACCAATATGGCAAATCCCAAAATATGCTACGTTTAATCCAATTGTGTTCTTTCCCAAAACCAGAAATTTTCTGTTGGATTATTGTGGGACCAAAAGTGATGGGAGGTAATGAAAATACAACCGATTTTAACTCCGAACCTGATAGCATTTTTGGAGGTCCATCCCTTTCAGCTGTTCCTTTTCTGAAATGAGATCTGTTTCTGCGAAAAGGATGATCAGCTGGAAGAAATCTGCGATGACAGTCAAAATAACAAGGTTTCTTTCCATGAATGAGCATAAATGATTTGTTCTCTCCCATACAGTAAGGACATGATTTCTGACCATGTGTACTCCAGCCAGATAACATCCCATAAGCCGGGAAGTCACTTATTGTCCACATCAATGCTGCTCTCAGTATGAAATTCTGTTTCGTTACAACATCATATGTACTGACACCAGTACTCCACAATAAATTTAATTCATCAATCAATGGCTTCAAATAAACATCAATATTTTTCTTCGGATGTCCTGGAATTAGTAAAGTCAAAAAGATATATGGCTCCTTCATCAACATCCATGGAGGTAAATTATACGGAGTTAAAAAAACAGGCCAACATGAATATTGACTACCATAAGATCCAAACGGACAGAAACCATCAGTGTAAAGGCCCAGTCGAACATTTCTAGCTTCTAAAGCAAATGATGGATGCACTCTATCAAAATGTTTCCATGAATCACCATCGGTTGGATGATTCAAGCTTTTATCGGTTGAACTATTCTCTTTATGCCATGACATCATTGTCGTTGTATTCTTAGACATGAATAAACACTGAAGTCTGGATGTAAGCGGAAAATATCTCAACTATTTTACAGGAATCAAACCAGACTTCCCGTGTTGTCCTTCTTTATATCTCAGTTGCCCACATGTGGGACAACTATCCAACGACTCATTTTCCCCTGAATATAAAATGCAGTCATTTGAACATGCATGAATCTTCTGACAAGTAAGTCCCAAATTTCGAACCAACCTCTTACTTTCATAGTAATTTGCAGGTAAAACATTTCCTTCGGGTAACAGTGTTTTCAGCAAATAAAATATCTGGTCAATTATTGTTAATTATTACTAATTATTGTTAATTATTACTAATTATTGGTAATTAATACTAATTATTGGTAATTAATACTAATTATTGGTAATTAATACTAATTATTGGTAATTAATAATCATTATTACTAATTATTGGTAATTATTACTAATTATTCCTAATTAATACTAATTATTCCTAATTATTCCTAATTATTACTAATTATTGTTAATTATTACTAATTATTGTTAATTATTACTAATTATTACTAATTATTTCTAATTATTACTAATTATTTCTAATTATTACTAATTATTGCTAATTATTAGTAATTATTGCTAATTATTACTAATTATTGCTAATTATTATTAATTATTGATAATTATTAGTAATTATTGATAATTATTAGTAATTATTGATAATTATTGGTAATTATTACTAATTATTGTTAATTATTGGCAATTATTGTTAATTATTACTAAATATTGGTAATTATTACTAAATATTGGTAATTAATACTAATTATTGGTAATTAATACTAATTATTGATAATTAATACTAATTATTGGTAATTAATACTAATTATTGGTAATTAATACTAATTATTGGTAATTAATACTAATTATTGGTAATTAATAATCATTATTACTAATTATTGGTAATTATTACTAATTATTCCTAATTAATACTAATTATTCCTAATTATTCCTAATTATTACTAATTATTGTTAATTATTACTAATTGTTGTTAATTATTACTAATTATTACTAATTATTTCTAATTATTACTAATTATTTCTAATTATTACAAATTATTGCTAATTATTGCTAATTATTAGTAATTATTGATAATTATTACTAATTATTGCTAATTATTATTAATTATTGATAATTATTAGTAATTATTGATAATTATTAGTAATTATTGATAATTATTGGTAATTATTACTAATTATTGTTAATTATTGGCAATTATTGTTAATTATTACTAAATATTGGTAATTATTACTAAATATTGGTAATTAATACTAATTATTGGTAATTAATACTAATTATTGGTAATTAATACTAATTATTGGTAATTAATACTAATTATTGGTAATTAATAATCATTATTACTAATTATTCCTAATTAATACTAATTATTCCTAATTATTCCTAATTATTACTAATTATTGTTAATTATTACTAATTATTGTTAATTATTACTAATTATTACTAATTATTTCTAATTATTACTAATTATTTCTAATTATTACTAATTATTGCTAATTATTAGTAATTATTGCTAATTATTACTAATTATTGCTAATTATTATTAATTATTGATAATTATTAGTAATTATTGATAATTATTAGTAATTATTGATAATTATTGGTAATTATTACTAATTATTGTTAATTATTGGCAATTATTGTTAATTATTACTAAATATTGGTAATTATTACTAAATATTGGTAATTAATACTAATTATTGGTAATTAATACTAATTATTGATAATTAATACTAATTATTGGTAATTAATACTAATTATTGGTAATTAATACTAATTATTGGTAATTAATAATCATTATTACTAATTATTCCTAATTAATACTAATCATTCCTAATTATTCCTAATTATTACTAATTATTGTTAATTATTACTAATTATTGGTAATTATTACTAATTATTACTAATTATTTCTAATTATTACTAATTATTTCTAATTATTACTAATTATTGCTAATTATTGCTAATTATTAGTAATTATTGCTAATTATTACTAATTATTGCTAATTATTATTAATTATTGATAATTATTAGTAATTATTGATAATTATGAGTAATTATTGATAATTATTGGTAATTATTACTAATTATTGATAATTATTGGCAATTATTGTTAATTATTACTAAATATTGGTAATTATTACTAAATATTGGTAATTAATACTAATTATTGGTAATTAATACTAATTATTGGTAATTAATACTAATTATTGGTAATTAATACTAATTATTGGTAATTAATACTAATTATTGGTAATTAATACTAATTATTGGTAATTAATAATCATTATTACTAATTATTGGTAATTATTACTAATTATTCCTAATTAATACTAATTATTCCTTATTATTCCTAATTATTACTAATTATTGTTAATTATTACTAATTATTTTTAATTATTACTAATTATTACTAATTATTTCTAATTATTACTAATTATTTCTAATTATTACTAATTATTGCTAATTATTAGTAATTATTACTAATTATTACTAATTATTGCTAATTATTATTAATTATTGATAATTATTAGTAATTATTGATAATTATGAGTAATTATTGATAATTATTGGTAATGATTACTAATTATTGGTAATTATTGGCAATTATTGTTAATTATTGGCAATTATTGTTAATTATTACTAAATATTGGTAATTATTGGTAATTATTAATAATTAATACTAATTATTGGTAATTAATACTAATTATTGGTAATTAATACTAATTATTGGTAATTAATACTAATTATTGGTAATTAATACTAATTATTGGTAATTAATACTAATTATTGGTAATTAATACTAATTATTGATAATTAATACTAATTATTGGTAATTAATACTAATTATTGGTAATTAATAATAATTATTACTAATTATTGGTAATTATTACTAATTATTCCTAATTAATACTAATTATTCCTAATTATTACTAATTATTACTAATTATTGTTAATTATTCCTAATTATTACTAATTATTGGTAATTAATAATAATTATTGGTAATTAATACTAATTATAGGTAATTATTACTAATTATTGTTAATTTTTGGTAATTATTACTAATTATTGTTAATTATTCCTAATTATTACTAATTATTGGTAATTAATACTAATTATTGGTAATTAATACTAATTATAGGTAATTAATACTAATTATTGGTAATTATTACTAATTATTACTAATTATTCTTAATTATTGATAATTATTGATAATTGTTCCTAATTATTAGTAATTAAATGAATAATTATCAATAATTAGAAATAATTACCAATAATTACAAATAATAACATTATTAATATATTTTATTATTAATATTAAAATAATATAATTTTCTAATTTATATACAATTCTTCTTTCATCTGTGCGTTTTCTATCTCCACATACAAATAATACATGTGAAGACAGCAAACACACAGATGAAAAAAGAATTGTATATATATAAAAAATTATATTATTTTAATATTAATAATAAAATAAACTAATAATGTAATAATGTTCTTATTCATAATTATTGGTATTTATTACTAATTATTAATATTTATTCTTAATTATTAAAAATTATTACTAATTATTCCTAATTACCATTAACTATAAACAATACTAATAATTTAAATTTACTAAGTAATAAAACAATGTAAACATAATTAAATTACAACTAATTAATAATAATTGAAACTAATAAAAAATTAAAAATAAATAAAAAATTAAAATGAACATAAATACCTTAAAAATTGATCTGTTCTGATCGTTCTTCAAAACTTTAATATCAGCTCCGGAGAAAAAAATTAAACTGGAGAAAAACTCAACTCTAGAAATATAATTTTGAGAGAAGGAGAAGATAAGGAATGAGAATGAAATGAAAAAAACGGATGGGGGTATTTATAGGTTAGATTATTTGCGACGGGCCCATTTGCGACGGGAATCCCGTCGCAAATACCTTAGCCAACATTTATTACGGTCAACCGGTAAATAGTTATTTGCGACGGGACCCGTCGCAAATAACCCCTGCCGACATAGTATTTGCGACGGGGGAATATTCCCGTCGCAAATACCTTTTACCGCCGCTGGTTATTTGCGACGAGAATATTCCCCCGTCGCAAATAAGTTTCCCGCGATTTGGCGCGCATCGCGGGAAAACTATTTGCGACGGGGAAAGCAATCCCGTCGCAAAAGCCTAATTATTTACGACGGGTAAATACCCCCGTCGCAAATAACCCGTCGCAAATACCCATTTTCCCGTAGTGATTTCATGCCACTAATTATTTAACCAGAAAAAAAATTCCTCAAAATGGAATCAAAATGTCCTCTTAGAAGAAAGGGTCGTGTTACTATAGACAACACACAAATCAAACCCCAATAGTGAAAGTTACGGGGGCATAAAACACCCCCAGATGAATCTAGCATGACTGGACCGCTCTGGTCAGTCTGCCCCACCTGGGCCGGATGCCCTGAACCATTCCACTGGCCCATAGAAACACATCCCAGTCACGCTGGCCACCACTCTTGACTACGCCACCATGTTGGCACTGCCCTCTAGCGTCCCATGCCCATCAGATCTGCCATCCTCTGGTGCCCCGCTTAGCCACCTTCAGCACCCCGCACCACCAATCACTATTAGAATCTATTGTGTCATCGTTCTCGGAGCTTATCGCGTCTCCTCCTTAGTGGAACCCACCGCCAAACCTTTTTCGGACCACCAGGAGCACCCCGGTGCTCCAAATTCAAATCTGAATCCAGATCTGGGATCCCCAGATCCCAATCTACACTGCAATATGCTCAAATCAAAGGTTTATGGCTGATTCTGATCAAAAACAAGGGGAACGAGCTTAAAACTCTAACTACCTACCTCACAGGTGAAAGAGGAAGGAGGAGGGGGATTCGTATGTGCGTAGAAAAGGGGGAGGGGATGGTTGATTGATTTTAATTTTTTTTTTATAATTTCCCTATTTAACTCCCCGTCAACATGCCTCTGTCCAAAACACTCGACGTGGAAAACTTTATGTCATGTCTAGGATAAACATGTTGTTCTGAACCCAACCTGAAATCTCATAATTTTGATCTGAGACTTCGTTTAGGAGTTATTAAATCTGGCATCCAAAATAAATTATCTTAATTTATTTACAAATATTCCCTTGAATATTGTCTCCACAAAAGGCATGTATTCTCAATAGTTATACCCTTTCTAGGGTAAAAGTCACACTTCGTACTCAATGGTGCCCTCATTTTCTTGATTTGAGCTACCATTTAGGAGATAACCCATTTACTTTGTTTTCAAAGTATAAAAACACTTAATATTTTTATAAAATTTATTTCAGTCACATCAGGCCATGAAATCACACTTCATATCTGCACCTAGCTCTAGAATTATATGTATAAATATTCCAAAGTCAAACAAGACCAAACCTAAGTCTTTACATACTCCTCACCTTAAGGTTGTTCATCCCCAAAAAGACAAAGGCTAGGCACGAGGAAAAGAAACTGAACTCTCAACTGGGTCTCCCACACCAGCGAGTTTACCAAAGCCACAACAAAACCACCAAGGGTTCCCATGCTGCCAATGACCACATACTCTGGGGAACCCAAGGCCACACCCAAGTCCATATCATCCCAAGCTAACATCATGCAACAAGGTAGGCACGTGACTCCTCAGCTATAACAGGTGAAAAACACCAAGCACCGGGTCCATCTGTTATCATCAGGTCTAGCGGAACTCACCCCTCGCTAACCTGACATAGATACCAATGAAAACCCACTCTAAACATGAAAATTCAAAGTAAATCATCTAATACACCTTGATATTATCTGCTCTGGGTGGCACTAACTCGCCTGCATGACTTTAAATCGCGTGTCGAAAACGCGTCTCAATGGGGAAAGCATTCCTCCACCTTGTGAGCCTGAATCTAGGTTGAAATGAACCACACACTCATGTATAAACATGTGGGGTAAAAAAACAAACAATTATTCCAAAACACACATTGGGTCTTATTAGTCCCTTCAGGTAAAATTCTAAACACACCACAACCTCTTCCAGCATCCTGTGTACAGGCCGACGGTGAGAACGTGAGGGAACTAATGAACAACAAATGCCTTCCCAAACTGTAGGTATCAGGGCCTGTAGTGAAAGACGATTGGCTAGTTTATTTAAAATTTTTCATCATCAGGATTACAAAACTTTTCACCACCAATGATATGAGCCCGAGTATGGTTCGAGGATCTAGCTTAAATTAAAAGACCACCAAAATAAAAATGTACACATGCCTTTATTGATCTGAAGTCTCAGTCGAATGAAACTCATCATCGATGATCATTTCCTGAAATATTTGTATAAGGATGCCTTAAGATCATCCACATTCACTTCAAAAATCCACATGAGCGATGATCATCGAATTTCGAGTGCTTGTGCGGTGATATGATAATATCTTCGACGTCCTGAAGACCACTATGGTCATCTACCCTAGATGCTTGAAGGTAGAACATGGATTGAAACATTATTGGGGAGACTCTATCTATATAATGTGGAAGGATAGAGAGTCTCTCATTTATAAAAAAATGAATTAATCGTGGTGAGAGAGCTTATTCCTCTATTTACAGTGGAGTTGCAAAATACCAGATTGGGTTCCCCAGCCCCTGTTTATTTCAACATCCACTAAATAATAATTATGATGAACTAAACTAAAGAATCAATATTATTAATAATTTATAGCATACTTGTAATATATATATAATATTTTGTGATAAAATCGAGTCATTTAACTCAACTCGTTGTCCCTCTTAAAATTAAATGAACCTTGAATATTAAATAAATAGTCTTTTGATTAATATTATCTCTTGTTTACTCAAATTGTAAATACATTAAATAAATTCAATCTGATTATTTATAACTCTAATAATTATGAATTTATTTATTTATCATTGATCGATAACTTGGACAACACTCAGGCCTTGTGGTGGGTCCAACAATGTCCAATATACATATTCAACTGAATATGGTGGATTATAGAATATGTTATTGTGTGTGACCCTCTAGGAAATTATCTTGATGGTAGTGAATAAAATCTATAGACCAATAGTAGAATCTAGTAACCCAAAAAATCCCCTAAAGAGATAAGTATTATTATAGAAACAACAACCAACCTATGAACACAGACTGTGTACTATAATCTCTTTGTCTTTAAATATATCAAAAAGCAGGACACACACTTGTCTCATCGCCTTTTTCTTTAATTATTATTTGTTGATCTATCTGGATGGATTTACCTTTTTATTTATTTGGCCAAAAACTTATGAAGGTATCACCGTCCTGATCAAACAGGCCTAAGATATACAACTACCTTAACTTGGAAGTGACAAATCGTTTTTTGATCATTCAACCAATGTCATACAACTAATGATGCACCCAACGCAAGCTACATCACCATGATTTCGATATCATTGTTTTTTCCTTACAAAAAAGTACACAATCAAATGGAACACACTGGTAATGATATCAATTCAGGAGACCAATTCACATGTTTGTAGATAGTAACAACCCATGGCACCCTCAACATGTGGTGTTCCTATTGGTGGGTCTATCCTCATGATCTCACTACAAAAGATCGTCAAGTGGGAACTTCATGAGAATAAATCTCAATGCTTATGACTGTAATAACATGGTTCTTACCTTGAGGTATGTATCATAACTTTTTATTTTATACTTAAGAAAATGGGGGGTAAAAGGTCAAGGGCTGGTTGTAGGCCTATTACACGATGTGACTGGGGCATACACATTGTGTACTTTCATGTACACACTGCGTATGGAGGGATACACGCCATGTAATCCCAATACATTTCCATGTAATGGTCTATCCAGTAATTGTATGGACACGGTGTGTAGTTTCAATTACACACCATGTAATTTTTTTTTATTAAATCAGGTAGTAGAGTCATTTTTGACAGATGGACATAAATGATCCATTTTGATGAGCAGCGTGACCATGAAAAATCCATACAGGAATTCTTCTCTCATTTCATCATCCGAAACCTGATTTTAACACCATCAAATCTGATGAAACCCTCTTGGTGAGTAGTCAATTCCTCTTAAGCCTTTCTTTCTTATTTCTTCTCTCAACCTTGCTATTTAGGGTTGATGATTTTTTACTAATTTTGTAGATCTACTCTAATTAAGTCGAATTGAAGATCAACACTAGATAGCAAGAGACATAATAACATGAGGTAGGTGGTATTATGACCTTTTTTTAATTTAGAGTTCATTATATTTTTTATAGTGCCACATGAAAACATTTAAGGTGCCATAGGATTGAATAATAAACCCTATTATTTCCTATTGATGATTAGGTAATGAATTAGATGATTTGAAGCATGTTTAGGGTTGTGAACCTTGATTTAAGGACACCCCATGGTTATGTTTCCATCATATGGTCATTTGGTAGAGACTACATAAGATGCTTGATATGAAATTCCCACATAAGATAATTAAATGATTAATCCATGCAATAGTTTAATTTTCAAGTTATACTTATGTAAATTGTGCCCACGTGAGTTGTTTTAATGATAATTCATGTGATAGTTTAATTCACAAGTGTTGATTTTGTTTTGGAATTGAATTATGACAAAGGGGAGTAATTAGAAATGGGTGATCTACAATTATAGTTAAAAGACAAGGTTAGACTCATGTGACTAATTTCACCTTATGTATACCTTGGGTGAATGAGGATCTTGGTTAAAATACCGTGGATGATCTCAAGAGATAATTATGTAATGGCCATGGGTAATCCATGATAGGGTGGTCGGGCTCATTGGGGAATATTTAAAATGCTGAGCAAACCTAGGATCCATTGATTAATGACTAGGTCAGGCTCTATTTGAAAATAATTAAATGAGTATTATGTCACGAGTTGACAGTTACTTTTATATGGGGGTCATCGGGCCTAGGCCGGATCTCAAAGGATTTTATATAATTCAAGGAACTTGAATAATGAAATGGATGACTTGTGATGCATCTACCAATCCAAATCACAATCATGGATACATTATTCATTTATACTTGTTTACATTATCTTTTGATACATCTGTTGTTATTTATTTTGATTACCCATAGTTTACTTCATTCATTATTGTACATTTCCTGTTATATATATATATATATATAAATATCCACTGATTGATTGGCATAGAACATGGGTGGTTTCTTACTAGGATTTAGTCTCACACCCTGTTTGGGTCATGCTTTTGGGCCCAAACTGACTATATGATTGGAGGTGTTGATCAAGGCAAGAAACCTGCTACATGTACTTGATGTGTTTCTTAGTAGTAGAATAGCATAGGACTGAGTAGAGGCTTGAAATTATTCCTAGTCACTTTTTTTTTATTTTTTTATTTTTATACATATATTGTGTATTACTGCAGTGTACTTGTTTGGGTTGTTTTCTTAGAACATGTGATATGATGCATCATCTTTTGTGTGTATGATGTTTGGTTACTTCTAATATCTGTCTTCTGTTGTTTACTTTAGTTTTATATTGTTTACTATTTCCATATTGTATTATTATTTATTCCATTGGGATACACTCTACCAATGAGGTCATATTTTCCCCACTATCACACCCTAGTCACTCATTGTTAGTCTAAGCCTCTAGAGTTTTTTGGAAATTCGCTTGAGGCAATGTAGCCAATTGGGTATGGGTGCCTGTTGAGTGGCATCTAGATCTAGGAGGTTACAATGAGCCCCCAACTCCTGATATTCAAACATCTATTGTTTCCAATCAGTAATATGTATTTAGAATATAGTAACTTATTTTAAGATTAATGTCATTGTATCTCAAGGTTCACATTATAGCCTAGGATCTGCTATAAACTTTTGATATGATAATTAATCTAGGACTTTTCCATTAAATAGTGGATGTAGAAATCCAGTAGGCATTGTGGGAGGTGGCACAACCTTCAAGAAATCTAGTAGAGGAGACAAGTGCAATGTTCCCACAGAGCACTGGGGTGGTGTGCTGAAGGAGGTCATGTGAGAGGTCTTTTAGTGTTTGGGAGGTTTCATGACCAAGGAAGTTGTAAGGGAGGCTGGATGGCATGAGCGGGGTGCATTAGTTCTGGAGGTAGCCAGTGGAAGAGGCCAAAGGCAAGGCTGGCTCCGACTGAGGGAGGTGGTGGCACCAAGTCGGGTTGAGGTAGTCGGTCTGGACTCTGTGGCTAGTGGAGGGGAGTGCCTTTGGTATTGGTTCAAGGAGGAGATCATTGATGCATAAGGTGGCCGCGTGAGGTAGGGGACGATCGGGGAGGGGTTCACACCCTTCCCCTTTTTTCTTTTTTCTTTTGTTTTCTCCCTTGGAAGCTGTCGCACCCACCCCCTTTTTAGAATTTTTTTTATCTATTCCCTCTTTTAAGTTCAAGTCTCCCAAACCTTACCGCATTTGTCTGGTGTGGAAAATTTTCCACATGGATAACACAATTATATTTTTTTATAATTTAATGCAAATGAATTTTTCTTTGGATCATAAAATCTATGTGATCCCTCTGATACCAATTTTTGGTACCAAGGCCCACAGGAGAAGTTGATGTGCCAGGGAATTTAAAATTTATCATTGTTAGGATGATGAAACTTGTTGCCACCAATGAATCGAGATCGAGTACAGTACGAGGATCTCACATAAATTAAAAGAGCATAAAAATAAAACTATAAACATGCCTTTACAAATATGAAGGTTTGGTCGACTGCAAATCTTTTTTAGTGATCATTACATAACGGATCCATAGAAAGATCCCTCTAGATAATCCACACACACTTCTACAATTCATGGGAGCACTGATAATTGAGTTTTGGTTCCAAGCGTGGTGATATGATGATATCTTCGACGTCCCAATGATCACTGCGATCCTATACCTTTGATGCTTGAAGGAGGCACTTGGATCTACACTTGAGAGGGAGAGATTGTATCTCTAGAAAGTGGAAGGAGAGAGAGTCTATCATTCATAAGTTAATGAATCATTCATGGTGAGATATCTTCTTCCTCTATTTATAGTGGAGTTTCTAAATTTTTGATTGGGTTCCTCGACCCCCGTTTATTTCAATGTCCACTAAGTAATAATTATGACGAACTAAACTAGAGTATAAATATTATTAATAATTCATCACATACTTTTAAAATATATAAAATATGTTACATGATATAAATGATCCATTTAACTCAACTCATTGTCCCACTTAATATTAAATGAGCCTTGAATATTAAAATAATATTAGATCGATTAATATTACCTCATTTTTAATTAACTTTTAAATACATTAAATAAATCCAATCCAATTATTCATAACTTGAAAAATAATGATTTTATTTATTTATCAGTGATCGATAACTAGAACAACACTCATACCCCGTGGTGGGGACCACTATGTCCAATATACATATTAAATTGAATAGGGCGGATTTTTGAATATGATATTATATGTGACCCTCTAGGACCTTATCTCAATATCATTGAATAAAATATATAGACCATGATCAGAGTCTAGAAACCCATCAAATCCCCTAAAGAGATAAGGAATGTCATAGAAGCGACAAATAACCTATGAACACTGACTGTGTACTATAATATCTTTGTATTTAAATATATTATAAAGTAGGACGCACACTTGTGTCATTTTCCTTTTCTTTCTATATTATTTGTTGATCTATCTAGATGGATTTACCATTTGACTACTTTGGATAAAGACTTGTGTAGGTAGCACTATCCTGATCAACCAGGCCTGAGATATACAACTTCCTTAGCTTAGAAGTGAAAAATCATTTCTTGATCATTAAACCAATGTCATACCACCAATGACACGCCCAACACAAGATACCTCACCACAATTTAAATATCGTGGTTTTTTCCTTGCATTAAAGTACATAATCAAATAACACATGCTGGTTATGATCTCAAGTCTGGAGGCCAACACACATTTCCATAGATAGGAACAACCAATGACACATAAAACATGTCGTGTTCCTATTGTTGGGTTTTTTCCCATGATCTCACTACTAGAGATCATCAAGTGTTAACTTCATGAGAAGAAGCCTCAATGATTATGGGCCCCCAGCACCTGATAGTCAAACATCTACTGTATCTAGTCAGTAAGATGTATCTAGACTATATGAAATTAGTTTGAGATTAATTTCATTGTATCTCAAGGTTCTCATTATATCGTGGGATCTTCTACAACCTTTTGATATAATAATTAATCAAGGAAATTACACCTAAATAGTGGATGTAGAAAAGTATACACTTTAATGGTAAGAATACATCATGTATAACTGATTGTATACACATTATGGTTATTAAAATTACTACATATTTGGGTCTAGGGAACCCATTATTTCAACACGAACACTCACATTGGGACTTATCAGGCCCTAGGCTACTAACATGCTAACAATCCTCATGTACACAAGTTAAAGGGACTCAACCACCACACCTTGATACTTTCTACTTTGGGAAGCACTGACTCGCCCGTGCGGTTTTCATCATGTCACAAAAATGCAACTCAGTGGGTGAAGGATCCCTCTTCCTTGTGTAGTTAAAGTTATGTCAAACAACACCAACAACAATAGATTCATCTATGGCTCGGTATAACATGTTGCATCCACCTGAACCCTCATACATGGATCAATGTGTTTCTAGATGAGTGGTGGCTCCACCAACTGTACAACCAGTGGAGAACCTGCCTCATGACCAGGCCCCTACAAGGAAACCATGTCACACATCAGGTTATATACCAAACCCATCTATGGAACCCTCAAAGTCTACCATCATGGAAACATCTTGATAAAATTCTAGATGCACCATAGTCAAAGAGTATATCTGGGGAGCAGACTCTAGAAGGATAGGAAAAACCCAAAACCCCATCCTATATGATGTATATATCATTTATTTCCCCTAAAAATAGTGTCATAATTTACTGAGTAGAAAAGTAAGTTATCAAAGTCCTGGTGAATTGATATGTCGGTCTCTGCACAAACACTGGAGTCCCTATCTTAAAAGATGAAATTGAGACATCCTAACACTACCGCTATGAAACCCAAATCAAGATCACAGCTAGACCAACTATGATTTGAGTTACCAAAGGAGGAACCTGCTCTCATACCACTTTGTCATGACCCGACCCAATGGGGCTCGAGTTGTGACTCCCCAATCCCACCTCTGATAGGACAGGGGATGGAGAGGAGCGATGAGTATGCTATCACGCACATGGGAGGACTTACCCTAAGGAACCAGTATGCACACAACCACATATACCTCTATGAAATAGTTAAGAGATATATAAATTGAAAACTAAAAATGCATGTGTACATTTATCCCAACCAGAGTAAAATAGAAGTAAAAAAGGTAAAAATACAGGGCCAACCAAAAAGAAAAACTGCAAAAGCATTCAACTAGCTCTGAAGGAGGGAAACCCTGTCAAACACCAGCTGCTAAGCTCCTCATCCAAGCTCCAGTGAAAACCTCGATCAGTACATCTACTATGTTCTTCCTGCTCTAGGTCCAACTGGGACTCCATTAAAGGACTTGTGGTCTACACAAGACATAAGACATGTTCAAGAAAATCTCGTGTAGGGTTGAGTATAACAAAACTTAGTAGGTTCCCCAAAACCCCGAAAGAAAAGGGTGAAACAGATAGGCATCAGTTAAATAGACCCAACATGAGGGAACTCAAATGACAGAGAGACCCCATCTCAAGACCATCCTTGGAAATACCCAACTAGTCAGATCGATGTCCCTGGCATTTCAAAGAAACAAAACATTCCACGTGGACTCCAAGAACATACCCAGATATACTCAACTCAAAGTCTTATGGTCCTTGACCATAGACTATCTAAGGTAAATGACTCAAGGTTCCAACACAACACTCACATCGGTCACAAGAGGTACCAACCTCAGAGACAACAAGAAGATCCAATCCATCCCTAATAGCTTTAATAATGAAAGGGGAAAGCATACAAATCTCTAAGTGGATGGTCCAACCACGCCATCCCATATGTAACTCCACCAAGAGATGCCAATCCATCGGTAGCATGAAAAAAAGACACAATCAGGCCAACCATCGTGATACCTATCTGTGAGGGAATGCTCGAAGGACAGCTCCATGGAAGAAGTCACCTAATGACTAAACTACAACCAATGCCTAAGGTAAAGGATCCCATATAGGATATTATGGGGGAAACTAAAACCCTAGATGAAACACTAAACATATGAAGTGGTATCGTACAACAACCCGAATCAATAACAAATGGTCTCGTAAAGGATCAGTGCTCGTGTAGTGTTGGTCATGCCGATACTGAGAACTCTAGTGAGGAAAATTCCAAGATCTCAGTCCAACACCAAGGAGATCATATCGCTCAAATAAGGGATCATCTCCCATTTAATTTCTTTCCTGAAAATGCTACAAACCGCACTTGGAAACTCGTGGTAACATACCACATAAAGCCGAAAGAACAGAACTCGATATATGGCTGGAGGGTCATCTCCCAGGACCCACAAGGGATCCAACCCCTACTGTAACATATTGGGTAAAGGATTGATGACAATATAAATATTAGTTATATAAATTTCAAAAACTCCACCAGGGAAACATGATGGGACATGAGGATCACGACGGACCTCTTGGGGCGATACATGCTCCAAATCCACTGAGTCTGTAGTAGAAGTGAACTGAGGAAACTCACTCTAGAAATTGGAAATGTGATCCCACTACCTAGAACAGTAGGGGAGAACCGCTCCACAAAACTTGAACCTTATCTCTAACATGATAGGGGAGTATCACTACGTTTCATATACGCAAAACAATCGAAGAGGGGTCAAAATATGGTGAAGAGTATGTGATACTAAAAATCCTTGAAGAAAAAGGACCAGGGGACCCACTCAACCCAGTTAGTCAGCATCGCTAACCCAAGATACCCACATGACATCACCTACACACTACATCTCCTAGGCCCAAACTATGGCCACCATCAAGTTTTATGTGGAAAAAACACACAGGATAGTCTATTTACTCACCCAAAACGGACAATCGGTGAAAAGGATACTATTTTCCACAACAATCCCAAACGGGTCTTCATGGTGCCCATGCATTGATCCAAAAACACATCATATGGATTGTACCATTGCAATCCCTATGGAAAACATATGGGGTTAACTACTTATTCATCTAAAATGGTCATTGGGTGAAAAAGTCACAATTCAACGCAAATGACCAAACCGAGCCTTATGGGGACCACGCTATGATTTCAGTTCAAGCACCCAAAATCAATCTCAAAACATCTTCCATTAAGTTAGAGTCTCATTGCCTCTGAAGATGCATCAAACCAACATCAGATGCAGTAGATACGTCTAATTCAAGGTTCTCCTAACAATAATAAATATATTATTATTTTTATAAATGGATATTTCATGCAACGAAGTCTCAACCCACAAAAAAGTACACAAAGTGGACACAAAAGGTTATTTTTGAATTAAGGGTCATGTTTCTATAGACGATACACCAATTAGACCCCCATTGTGAGATTTATGGGGGTTTAAAACACCCTTAGATGAATCTAGTTGGACCGGCCCACTCTAGTCGGTCCGCCTCTCCTGGGCCGGACTGTGCCGGCCGGCTTGGTTTACTATACTAGCCTGTCGAACCATGGCCCAGCCCACTGAACTATGGCCTAGCTGCCGCTGGAGCCTACTGCACCACCTCCTCACCCAAACCCGCCACCAAACCATTTTTGGACCACCTGGAGCTCCCCTGTTCTCCAAATTCAAATCAGAAACCAAATATAGGATCCTTGGTTCCGAATCTAAACTGATATAATCTCAAATCAATGTTTTATGGGTGATTCCAAGAAAAAATTAGAGGAATGGTCCTAAAACATAAACTTCCTACCTCACGGGTGAAACACCGAAGCTTCGGGTGTAGAACGGCACCTAAGATGCGCTGATTCTCGATCCGGTGACAATCAGTTTTCAAAATGACCTCCAATATCACCTCCCTTATTGGTTTGTTCATTGTTGAATGAGTAAGGAATAGGGGTCTCCTGGCGTGTGTATAAAATGGTGAGGGGGAGGGTTGACTAATTTTAATTTTTTTTATAAAATCAATTTCCGTATTTAACTCCCCATCAAAACGCCTTCATCTAAAACACTCAATGTGGAAAACATTAGGTCACGCCTATGGTAAAAACAATGTTATAAACCCAACTGATGGCTTAGAATTTATATTTGAGACTCCGTTCAAGATTTATTTGATCTGGAATCCAAAATAATTTAATTTATTTACAAAAACACCCTTGAATACTTTTTCCACAGAAGTCATGTGCCCAAAAAAGTTATACCCTACCTAGGGTTAACGACATGCTCTAGACACAACCATTTCATTGGTTTCTTGATACGAACTACCATTTATGAGATAACCTATTTCCACCATTTCCATAGCATAAAAACACTTAATATTTTTATGGAATTAATTCTAGGCACATCGGGTCGTGGAATCGCACACCGTCTTAGCGCCTAGATCAGGAATTATATGCCAAAATATTCCAAAGTCTGATAGGGCCAAACCCGAGTCACTACATATGACTCATATTATGAATAAGGGGTGAAGTATTAGTGGAGATATCAATCAGAATAGGCCTTATTAGAGCAAAATAAAATATTATCATCATCTATAATTCTGACATTTCCTAATCCAAAGATTAGATATGTGGTCTACTGTGATACCTCGAGTGTTGGGTTGGTAGTAATATTCAAGAATATGTACTAGGTACTAGATTATGGGTTAGGTTATTTTTTACACCATGAACATCATTTCCATATGCATGACTAAGATTTATAAGTTTTGTTCCATGCTCTGAAGTGTTAGTAAAATTATCTCTTTGGTGAGAGGTTTCAAGTTTACAAGGACCATAAGATATTGTGATATATCCTTTCTCAATGGGACTTGAATCTATAATAGATAATTTGTGAGGATTATATATAGAAATTTGACTTTGATATGGATTATTTTTTTGTAAAATTTAATGTTGTGGAATATTCCCTCAGAAGAAAAAAACAAGAGTTTGGATAGCAGCATATGGAGGAGTAACTCATAATGAATTTGTTGTATTAGTGGTTGATGAAAACATATGATCATTAAGGAATGATGGAATGTGTAAATTTGGTTATCACATCTATATTAGTGGACCAAATTAAGGATATTTAGGAGTTTTATCCTAAATGTTTAGTGATATGGTAATGATTGGTGGGAAGTAACCTAGTTCTAGGATGCTTCTTGTATAGTGATGACATGATCTTTATTCATGGGAAAGTTGTAGTCTCAACTCCATGATGAAAGATATGATAAGGTACATCCATACCTCTCATTTACCTAGGTTTGATGAATATGTATCAGGATATTAGAAGACACTCCTTGTGGTCTGGAATGTAGAGACACATTGTGGGATTCATCTCTCATTGCCTAACCTGATAGAGGGTCAAGGAAAAGCATTGGTGGCCATGAGGGTTACTTTAACCACTTCTCAGGTCTTTATGGAAGTGGAATGAGTGTATGATGGAATATTTTATGGGGATACCGAGGACCTTGAGGAGTAAATATGTTGTTTGGGTGATAGTTTATTAGCTGATAAAAGTGGTACATTTATTATCGGTCTGAGATACTCACTCGGTACATAAGATAGGAAATATTTATGTTTGGGAGATTTTATGGCTTCTGGGAGTTCCTTACAGTATCATACTGGATAGGAAAAAAATTACCTAAGGTTATTGGACTGTTTTACAGAAGGATTTGGGTACTCAATTAAAGATAAGTAAATAATATCATCTACAGATCAATGGAAAGTTGGAGATAATGATCTAGATCTTAGACGATATGCTAAAATCATGTTTCATGTACTTTAGTAGAGTGTGGGATGATCACATATACTTGGTACAGATTTTATAAAATAATATATTTCAGGATTCACTTCAAATGATACCATTTTAGGCCCTTTATGTTCATCTGTATCACTCACTGTTGTGCTGGATTGAGGAAGGCAAGGAAACTATCATTGGGAAAAGCTTGGTGTAGGTTACCTTTGAGAGGGTGAAGTTGATTTGGAATCACGTAGTTAATGATAAAAGTAAATATAGATCATATTTCAATCAGAGGATATGACCTTTTCATATTTCTCTGGGTGATCAGGTTTTCTTGTGGGTGTAACCTCAATTCGTACATCATCATTTTTGAAGGAAAGGGAAACTCGTGTCAAATTTAGGAGGTTGTTTGAAATTAACAAGCGTATCAGAATTGTGTTATACCATTTGAATATTCCTCCACTATCTCAAGGTATGCATAATGTGTTCCATGGGTCTCATATTTGTAGGTACAATCCCAATCATGTTCACGTAATCGATAGTGAGGATGTTGTGTTAGAATTTGATACATCATTTGTGGAGAGGTTGGTTTGGATTATATAATAGAGTGATAAATTGATGAGAATAAAGAAAATTACACTTTTTCTAGTTTTCTTTATTCATGTATGAATCCAAGAGGATACTTTAGTGTGGGAATCAAAATTATGTTCTTAATTTCCTATGTTGGTTAAGAAAGAACTCTAAATACAGTTCTTGATCAAGAGAAGTATATAGAGGGGGATATTATAAGGTATTGGAATTTTTAGGATCCTTGGTAATTAATTTCAACCATTATTTGAGTGTTTTTTAATTATTATTTGTTTTTTTGATGTATCAGGTAGCTTCTAGATGGATTTTGAGGGGTTTATAGGCCTTTAAAGGGGTTCATAGTTGGCATACAGTTAGGGGAAACTATGAAGTTCTTCATAAGAACTAGTGTGTCTTGATAGATAGGTAATGTGGGTGAACATGATTGGTGGATGGTTATAGATAACCATGAATACTCCCTAGAAAATCATGGGAATAAAAACATAGGAAAAAATAATGGTTTTCACAAGGTTTACCATATTATGCTTCCAAACTATTTGGGTTCCTAGAAGGGGTAGATATACTTGTGTAGTTGGCACACAGTTTAGTAAATCATGAAACCAAACTATATATGGAGTTTTAATTAATTAAAAAATTTAGTTTTAAACTTGAAACATCCATGAATCTCTTAATTCTTCCTCCAATTCAAGGGATTAAGAACCTAAGGACTCCAGGGGTGGTTTTTGGTGATTCCTATTTCTTAAAACTCCAATCCTAGTGGATCTGGAGGCTTTAGGTCATGATAATTCAAGTTATGTTGTATTTGTTCGCAATTTTTCTTCATCTCTCTAGACATTTCCTCTTTATATTGGGAAGAATTTTAAATTTTAGATTCAACGGCCAAATCTATGGACACCCATATAAAATAAAGGATAATTATTGGATTATTGAAGGATCAACATCAATATTTATTAAGAACCATGTTCTCTCTCTTGAAAAGATCTACATCTATGGTTGGTAAAGGATCTCATTGGTTAAGCCTGATTGAATTCAAGACCTTATCATGTTCTTATACTTGAGTATTGTTCTATAAACCCTTCTATGATAAATTTTAGGTTATTTATTGGTGTATTTGGTGTATGGTCCTGATTTAAGAGATGAAAATGTTTGGATTTTAATTTTTTAAATCAATGCGCTTGAGGTATGAAGTTTCTTACTATATAGAGCCCCTTTAAAATGTTATTTACTTGGTTGATCATGCATGTGTAGCCCATGAGAGCCATTTTTGATATTTATTACATGTGTGTAGATGTGTATATTATGAGACAATGCTTTATTGTGATCTCATGTGTTTATGTGTTTGGCTATTGAGACTCATTATTGATATGTTATGTTGTAAAAATATGTTTTATGCTATATTTTGTGTTCATGTATAGCCTATTGAGATTTTTCTTCTAGTAGAAAATGTTAGGGAGTCCATCATTGATTTTTTATCCTTTATATTGGGAGATTTTAAAACATGTGTCATTGATGAAGATGGACCTAGACATAGGGTAGGGACAAGATGTCCTTGAGGAATGACTTAAGGTAGAGATGGGGTATAATGGCTTTAAGGTCTGGCATATGAGATACATGGGGTATGATGGTCATGTGGTTAGACTAATGATATATATGGGACATGATATCCTTAATTATCAATCCAAGTATTACTACACATATTAATACTTAGGTATATATGGTGTCCTTGCAGTTGGTCCATGTTCATGACTCCCATTACGACTTCCCTTCTAGCATGGAGTTGAAGTTGGTATGACCGGGGTTTATGTGGATTTTTTAGTGAACAATCCATTCATACTTGATGATTGATTCTTGTTTGATACTTTATTTATTATTAGGGAATACACCTTTATGAATGTGAACTTATGTAAAAGATTCATTGGTAGTGTTCTACTATGTTATACTCACACCTTTAAAGGGCATTTCGATGCATGTGCATACTTCATGATCAGGGGTATGGGATAGGGAAAGGGCCCAAAAACAGGGAGTTGAGGAGATGGATATTAGTGTTTAGATGTGGTTTTGATATGGAGTCTATATTTATTCCAATAAGTTTTTTTTATTTTCCTTTTTTGTGCTTATACTCTTGTTTGGCCTGCCACTTTGGGGGGCCTCCGTTTAATGCTTGTATAACAATGTGATGCCTAACATGTAATCTAATATGGAAATTATTTTTGCTTAGTTCTATATTGACATTTTTGTTGATTTATCTTTTCTTATTATTATTCTATTTTATGGTTATTGACCCTGAGTATATAGTCTTTCCATTTTACCATTTGGAACTTTGTTGTTAGTCACAAACCTTCTATGTATAGGGAGGTGCACATGAGGTCATGTAGCTCTTCGACACATACATGGTGATTTGGATTAGGTAATTATAATTACTAAGGGTTATAAATAGTTCTATTGAATATGAATAAATTATTTTTATGATATTAATTTGTTTTTAATCTTTAGAGATGGTATGATTTCCTAGAATACTTATGTAACACTGACATATTAATGGTGCAAAGCATTAGAAAAGAAAGTAAATGATTTTAAAAACATTAACATTAATACATTTTTGATGAATTATTACATTCCAAAAATTTCTTGAAAATTTATAAATCATCAATAGCATTTAAATTTTTTATATTATAATTTCATTATTACCTTTATACCTTTAAATATAAATTTTGTGAATATTCCTCAAAATTACCTTAAATGGAACATGATGTTTAAAAATTATATTCAAATCATTATAAAATAATAATAATACTATAATAACTCAAATATATGAGAAAATGTTAAATTTTTTATGAATGATCATTTTATGTTCCACTTGAAATTTTTAATATTACTTTCATTACTATTAAGTATTGAAACATTTGTTACTACGGTTAAGGGTAAATGGGGTTAACAAAGAAGTTAAACCAAAAATATGGTTTAAAATTACAATTAAACTTTTATAAATTTTATTGGTTAAATTTTTTGGCTTTATACTCCTTATATTTGAGTACATGCAACTTTTTATCAATTTATCATTGTTTAGACACATATTATATATTAATATTTCATATATTTACAAGGTTTCCACTCACCTAACTTATAAAAGGGAACCACCTCTCTTCTCTTTCTCACACATCATGAGTAATTTATCTCAGAAAAAATATACAAATATACCTTATTTTATTCCATATATAATTCTAAGATCTTATATTTTTTCCCTAAGACCATCCTAATAAAGTATAAGGTGTAATCCAAAGCGTGATTTCCAAAGAAGAGGTATAACACATAACTAGGTTTTTTCATTTTATATCTTATTCTAACCCCTTCAAATATATCCTAACTATGATTATATAATAACATATAAAATAACATATATAATGAAATTTTATTATATTGAGGTAACAACCCTTATTCATCTACTTTTCCATCCAAAGGGAAATAAAGTGTTCCTCGTGTGTACATACCGACTACCGTCTCTATGAAGCAATGCATTTTATTTTACATCACCACCTCAAAAGGTTGGTAATTATAATATATATAATTAATATATATATTATATTAACGATATAATTTTTATCTGAAAATAGAAGACATTACTTACCTTCTTACCCTTTCATCTATTGAAAATTGATAACGTATTTCATTTGTACGTGTAGACTACAAAATCCACGAAGCGATGTAATTCACTTTTCATGTCCACCTTTCATGAATGGTTCTAAAATTTAATTTAATGTATAAAAATTATAATTATTTCATGATTAATATTTTTTATATACTTTAACAATGACCCCTTCAACAATGTCCGACCTACTGAAGTTTTTTTTGGATTATAAAATGAGCATCCTCAACACATCTATGATGAACTAAACTGATTTAGTAACTATATATGACATGAAAAAAATGAATTAAAAAGAGATTATAAAAAATTAAAATAAAATTTAAAAATTTTATTAATAAATTAAATGATTATAATAATTTTATTATATAAGAGGTTAAGTGCATATATGAATCAAATTGGACTTGGTGTAATAGTAATTTCATCTCATTTCCACTTTAATGATACATGTTTTTTATTATACGATGAACTTATTTTTCATGGTGTATATACTACACTTATTACACATTATATCATGAATTCACATTTATTCTTGGTATTTGATAATTTTGATTCATGTTCTCTCTTTTAAGGTAATTTTATTCAAAAGTAACTAAACCATTAGGGAATTATTTGACAATAATAATTTTAATCAAGATTATTAATGTTTAGATTTTTATTTAAATAATTTTATGAGCCATTATCCTTAAACATAATATATTTTCATCTATTCTAATTATTTAGGTGGTTTGAATTTTTTTCATCCAATTTTTTCTCTATTTGGTAATTAAAATGATCAAGAAAAGGTTTTTAAGAAAAATTGAATTTATTTCCTCTTTAGTCGGTGAATTTTTTTTACATGTACATGTTCTTTATAATGGTTTCAAGAATGTTTTTTTCAGTGATAATATTATTTTTTTAAATTCATTTACAAACAAATTTGACTTTATTTTAAAGTATTTAAAAGTAATATCTTTTAATTTTTTAAATGAGGTTCTTTTGAAAATTTTAAAAAAAGTGTGAAAGAAATATTCATTTTTAGCATTTACTAAATGAATGGATTTTTTGTTGTCTTGGACATTATTTTCTTTTAATATTACATTACAATCTTCCATGATTATTTTCAAATAAAATCCTTTTCTAAATATTCTTTAAAATTTTAGTTTTCAAAGGTATCGAAAGAAAATGATATTTTCCCTCTTTTCAAAGAAATTTTTAATGTTCATTTAAAGATATTTTTCATCTATATAAACAACCTTTGATTTTTCTTATGCTACACTGGGTAGAAAATCTAATGATATGATCCATTTTATTTCTATTAATGGATTATGATTATGTGGTGATGAAATATTTATGAAACTATTTTATTTTCCATAGGTTATGCTATTATGAATTGATGTATCTTCTTTCATCCTTTATTGGTTCATGGTTTCCTGGTCATTAACATTATCATGATCACATTCCCTACCACTCTATATTATTTATTAGGAAATTATTTTTCCTATTCCTGTCCATATTTTTAGTATCATGGTTGTATTCAGTATCATTTCTAAAACTTTGATATTATCATAAATCTATACCTTTTCATGATATGGCGTTATTTTAAGGAATATTATTAAGAAATTTATTCAATTTACTTGGGAAATATTAATTTTCTGAATTTTTATTCAATTTTAATATTTATTGATTGATAAGGAATTTTTATTGTGTTTCATATTATTAATTCAATATATTATGAATGCATTGAACATATATAAGTGATGGGTGTGACCAGTTATAGATAACCCCTTGATGCATTGGAAAGTATGATGAGACAAAATAGGTGGCCACATTAGTTGGGTAATTGGTGTATACATGACCATACCATGAAAGTGTCTTGGCCAAGGAATTAGATATATGATTCACGATGTATTTCTCGAGTCTTTGATAGTAAGATAATGAATTCTTAGCAATATGAATTTCCTTTATTGGGAATTCGAGTAATAATTATCCTTGTGAATGTTTCACTGATAGTATCCATGGATTTATTTCAAGATCAAGTTATTGATTTTATATAATGTTTTTTACTTATAAATCCTACCATATGGCCCGTACCTTATTTACTCAAGGTATATTTTATTGTACATAACCCTTATTTAGTAATTGAGATCATCCTTTATTTTTTTCCTTTCCCCTTGATATGAATAATGGATCTTTGAATTAAATTCAAGGATTCAAGAATGTTATTTATACTATATTTTTAGATTTAAAATATAATGTGGGAATCATGTATATAGTTAGTTTCAAAGACTACTAAACAAATCGATCATTGGTGATTTGATATCTTGTATATTATATAAATGTAATTAGTAAACATCATGTTTAGGGTACCAAAGATGAGCCTTCTTCAGTTGGTATCATAGAAAGTTTAGTAAGAACCTTGGGAACTATATTTTAAAATAACATAACTAGCATGACCATTACGATAACACCTTATAATATTTGAGAAATTTTTAGGTATTTTTATTCCATGTCTCGATATTCATGATGAATTTGGGATAACTAAGTGAGATCCATTATTTAGGGATGGGTCCTAGATAAATTAAGGGAATCAAAATTTATGGTCAATGTAGGGATTACCCATCTAAGCATGGCCATATAGTGGGTGTTGGAGATGATAATATCATGGAAATTTTGGAGAAACTGAACTAGATTATGATTAATGTCTTTACCCATATGGAGTAATCAAATAAGAGAGAATCGGGAGTGCAGAATCTTGTAATTATGCATGACCAGCTACCTTGAGTTATAAAAAACAATATAAACCTTAATAAACTTTATAATCCATGAAATAAGAGAAAATTTGAGTCTCATTAAAGTTTAGGTGATAAATATCATGGAACCAAAAGGATTTAACATTCTATGTGTCATGAATTTGGGAAGAATCACTTTGTTAAATTATTATAGGTAATGGAAGTTTATTATAAGTGTGGAAAAAATTACATGATGCTCATAATTTCAAATTAAATAAATAATCTACTAAAGTCTGCTGATATAACTGTAAGAAGTTGGGTATTAATGAAAACTAATGCCCCAAGTATCAAATATGACACTAATAGTTTTTATGGTATTTATTAATAATATGTTGAAATAATCTAAGGATTATGAATATCGTGAGGATCACTTAAAAACATTCAAGAATCATTTAGATAAAAATGTGTTATATTAAAATTTTGGTAGGTGTGAATGTTGATTTTAGGAATTTTATTTCCTTGTAAATATTATCTCCATGAATTTAATGTCAGATGATCTTTCTAAGACAAAAGGAAATAAAATAATAGCCCTCATAGATGAATGTAACTTTTAAAAAATTTATTCAGGGGCATTATTGTTAATTTTGAGGATACATAATTATGATGTGGTAGTATTTTTAAATGGAAGTTTTGAAGGAGTATTAAGAGGAGACAAACAAGGATTATTCTAATAATATGGAAAAGATAGAAAATGTGAATTTTGGAAACATATATTGAATGGTATGAATCATCTCGAAAAGTGATTTTTATAATAATGTGATATTTTTTGGAAGAATTTATAAATGATAATTAAATTTATTGTGTGATATAACATGGTCATAATTTGTGAATTTTACTATATTTTTTTGTAGTTTATGTCATGGTAATTTAGGTTATTTTGAAAAAATTATATTTTGGAATATATTATTAGAAAATATAAATATTTTATTATGTGAATGTATAAGTGATAAAGGTTTTTAGGGATACAATGAAGAATAAGTGACCAAACATCTATGATTTTTGGGTTCAAATTTAATCAAGCATATTTTAGTGTTTTAAATTCGATCTTTAGTTACTATTGATATTTTAAAAATTAATTTTTATGAATTTTTATTCATATTTTTTAATATTTTATCTTGTGTTGACCATTTCATTTTTATCAAGGAAAAATAAATTTTCCTCATTTTGTGGATCAAATGGTCGATTAAAAGTTGATTTTAGTGATTTGGGCATCAAAAGTTCATCTTGATTATGATGATTCACATCAAAGGATAAAATCATGCTTATATAATGGAAATAAATATAGTAAATAAATTTTATCATATTTTAGATCCCATTGGTAAAGGAATTTATTAGACTCAAGAAAATTCAAGATAAATCTATAGAGTGTTATATATAAAGTAACACTTATCTACTAAGGTATGTTTTCAAAAAAAATCAAAAATGAGTCTTATAGAGGTACATGTATAATAAGTTTCATGGTCATAACCTAGAAATTTATGTCCATGATAAAATATATATCTGGTTTTATTATTGTGTTATGGAATATTTAGTTTAGAAGAAAATAATTAAAATTTTGAGGATATAATTTCCATACGGAGGAAAGAATGTGATAACCCAATATTTTGGTTTATATTTTATTTTGAAACAACACTATGTTTAATAGCATAAACTGTAAGAAAACCCAATCTTAAATGAATCATGAAATAATATTATATTTATATTCATACCCTAAAGTGTTTGAGACATTATCTCTTTAGTGATAGGTTTTTAGTTTACACAGAACATAAGAGCTTGAAATGTATCTTCTCTAAATAAGAATTAAATCTCAAATAAAGGCCTTGGTTGGATTATCTGTAGATTTTTTACATTGATATAAATTAATCTCTCAGGAAAGGGAATATTGTTATAGATCCTCTTGTAAAGAAAACATTGGAACTGTGAGGGCAACCTATGGAAGAGGAATGATACCTAGTGAGCTTATTAGTTGAGTGGATGATGGATAAATCTGAGTATCAAGGAATAATAAAAAGTGAACCTTTGTTTATCATATCCAAATTGGTTAACGTAGTTAATGAAATATAGTAGTCATATATTGAATTCTTAGTGATGTAATAATGGTCAATGGGAAGTGACCTAGTTCTAGGATGGTCATTAGATAGTGAAAAAGTTATCTTTATTCATGAGAGAGTAGTAGTTTCATCTTCTATGAGGGAAGATCTGAGAGGGAATCTCATTATAATCAATGGTTGGTTCACCCATGTTTGAAAAAGATGTACCCAGATATCAAGTGATGCTTCTGGTTTCTGAGAATGAAGAGAGACATAATGGGCTTCATCTCTCATTGGATAATCTATTAGAGGTTCAAGGTAAAGAATTGTAACGACCCAAAGTTTCATTAATGGAAATACCTCTTGATCTAATTAAATGTCTCTTTATGTAAAATATTTATATAAAATGTAAACTTTTTTGGTTTTATGTTAATAATTTTGATCGTTTCTAATATAGTCCTTGAACAGTGATTGCATGATTAGTATAAATATAGGTCTTTAACAAATCCAATTTACTTAGACAAAAGAAGCGATGACCTCATCCAGTAGAATTTCTCCATACGAAGCCCATTTTTCGGAGCTCGGAAAAGAGGTGGCATCCTTGGGTTTCTCTCTAGACCAAGTCCAAGCTGAGCTTCATCATGTCAAGCTCGAACGAAACTGTCTACGGGAAAAGTGGAAGTTGATAGAGATTACCACTCGAGCGATGTTATCCGAGCCACCCCAAGAGTCTGTCACCATCGCACACCTTACCCTTAGGTCTTATGCGGCTGTTTCAAGGGTTTATGTAACAAATTGCTAGTACTATGTTCATGTATATTATTTTTTTATATAATAATGAATATACCTTCTTGTCATTATTGACACTTTGTAAATAGTTTTTTTTAAGTACAAATAGTATTTTTTTAGTTAATATTCATATAAGAAATCTATTTTGATGAATAAATGGATTTCTGAATTAAATAATATTTTAATAAAATATTATTATTATTATTTAATTAATTTTTATTAAATATAAATGATCTAATAATTTTATGAATGCAATTGTAATTTTTATTAAGGTTTGAAATCCATTTTTGTCAAAACCCGTGAATTTTTGACAAATGTCAGTTTTTATTTTAAAACTAAAAATTATCATATTTAGAAAATTATTTAGATAAGATAAATGTTATTTATGGAATTAGGATGTCAAAATTATCCAACGGTGAATTTTTCATAATTTTCTAAGACAGTCAAATTTTTGGGTAAAAATTAAATACCGTTTAATTATATAATGTGTTTTATGACATCATAATGACCCAATAGTGATTTAATAATTTACTATAAGCTTTATGTTCAGCCAATATATGTTTTACCATTAAAATAATGTGATTTTGGGTTTGTTTGACTTATTTTACAAATCATTAATGGACCCCTCAAGACTTATTAAACATCTTGTCTTTTTAAATTATTTTCCATGGGAGCGTGACTCACCTCCACATAAGCAAACCCATTATTTTAAGAAGTTAGGACTTTGTACATATAAAATATTTTTTCCCTCTTCCCTTTTCTAAAAACCATGGGCAAAAACCATGAGCTGATTTTTGGTTTGATTTAGTTTAATGTAAGGGGTCCCAAACCTAAATAATAAACAATTCACTCACCTTTCCTATGTAAACCCACCCAAGATCCCACTTACTCCTCACTCAAAGCCTTTGGAGTTTGTCCAACATCTGTCCTACTCTCTCTAGAATCCTCCCAAGGTTCCCCAAGCTCCCAAGAAGCCTCTCTCAAGCCTCCCTCAAGCCTTTGGAAGCACACTTCCAAGTAAGGGTTTTTCTTCCTTTCACTTTTTTTGTCCAATTTTCTTAATATTGTTATGCCATTTTAATTTCAATTATAATTGTTGGGGTATGGTTTCACACCTCCCCCATACTGCCCTATTATTGTTTTAATGATGTGATACCCCTTTCTCTCTTATTAAATTCCTCCCATATACACCTGTTACTATGCCGAAATTCTGAAAGGAACTTCTCTCTCTTCATTTACATTCAAGCAATACTTTTGTATCATGAATCTAAATTCCATTAAAATTGATGCAACCATTGCCCATACCAGAATGTAAATGGGAGAACACCACCATGGAATTTTTCACTGGACTTCTGAGGACATCCCATGGCAACAATGCAACCTGGGTCATGGTGGATCTTCTTACAAAGACTGCACACTTCATTGCTATTCGAGAGGATTTCTCATTATATCAAATGGCACAGATATATATCAGGTAAGTGGTAAGGCTTCATAGAGTACCACTATCTATTGTGTCTAACTGAGATCTAAGATTCACCTCTAAGTTTTGGAAGAGTCTTCAACATGCTCTGGATACTGAACTGAACTTCAGTACGGCCTATCATCCTCAAACTGATGGCCAATCCGAGCGGACTATCCAAACACTTGAGGACATGTTGAGATCATGCTTAATGAACTTTAAATGAGGATGGGATCAACATATTCCTCTGTTTGAGTTATCTTATAATAATAGTTTCAACTCGAGCATCCAAATGGCACCATATGAAGCCCTGTATGGGAAAACGTGCAGAACACCGGCATGTTGGGATGAGGTCGGTGAACGTAAGCTGCTTGGACCAGAAATGGTTGATGAAATGGTGGAGAAGGTGAAAACCATTCAACAGCATATCAAGGCAGCCCAAAGTTAACAGGAGAGTTATGCAGATAACCGTTGATGAGACCTTGAGTTTAAAGTTGGAGACATGGTTTTTCTATGCATATCTATGTGGAAGAAGGTCATGAGGTTTGGAAAGAAAGGGAAGTTAAGTCCAAGGTACATCGGCCCCTTCGAGATTCTTGATTGTGTTGGGGCAGTGGCCTATCGACTAGTACTTCCACCTACCATGGCCAAAGTACATGATGTCTTCCATGTATCCCTCTTAAGGAAGTACATACCGGACCCTTCATATGTACTCTCTTCTGAGGTGGTACAGTTGGAGGATGATCTTTCTTATTAGGAGAAACCAGTGAAGATCTTAGATCGTAGAGAAAAAGTTCTACGAAATAACACAATGCCCCTCGTAAATTTTTTTTGGTGAAACCACAAGTTTGAAGAAGCGACTTGGGAATCGGAGGAAATGATGAAGCTGAGTTACCCACATCTGTTTTAGTGTGGGAAAAGGAAATTTTGAGGGTGAAATTTCTAAAGGGGGGAATATTGTAACGACCCAAAGTTTCATTAATAGAAATCCCTCTTGATCTAATTAAATGTATCTTTATGTAAAATTTTTATATAAAATGTCAACTTCCTTGGTTTTATGTTAATAATTTTGACCATTTCTAATATAGTCGTTGAACAGTGATCACATGACTAGTATAAATATAGGTCTTTAACAAATCCAATTTACTCAGAAAAAAGAAATGATGGACTCATCCAGTAGAATTGCTCCATACAAAGCCCATTTTTTCAGAGCTCGGAAAAGATGTGGCATCCTTGGGTTTTTCTCTTGACCAAGTTCAAGCTGAGCTTCATCATGTCAAGCTCGAACAGGACCGTCTACGGGAAAAGTGGAAGTTGATAGAGATTACCACTCGAGCGATGTTATCTGAGCCACCCCGAGAGTCTGTCACCATCGCACACCTTACCCGTAGGTCTTATGCGGCTATTTTAAGGGGTTATGTAATAAATATCTAGTACTATGTTTATGTATATTATTTTTTTATATAATAATGAATATACCTTCTTGTCATTATTGACACTTTTTAAATAGTTTTTTAAAAGCACAAATAGTATTTTTTTTTAGTTAATATTCAGATAAGAAATCTATTTTGATGAATTAATGGATTTTTGAATTAAATAATATTTTAATAAAATATTATTATTATTATTTAATTAATTTTTATTAAGGTTTGAAAGCCATTTTTTTCAAAACCCGTGAATTTTCGATAGATGTCATTTATTATTTTAAAAGTGAAAATTAACATATTTAAAAAAAATATTTAGATAAAATAAATGTTATTTCAGGAATCAGGACGTCGAAATTATCCAATTGTGAATTTTTTATAATTTTCTGAGACAGTCAAATTTTTGGGTAAAAATTAAATACCGTTTAATTATATAATGTGTTTTATGACATCATAATGACCCAATAGTGATTTAATAAAATACTATAAGCTTTAATTTCTGCCAATATATGTTTTACCATTAAAATAATGTGATTTTGGGTTTGTTTGACTTATTTTACAAAGCATTAATGGACCCCTCAAGACTTATTAAACATCTTGTCTTTTTAAATTATTTTCCATGGGAGTGTGACTCACCTCCACATAAGCAACCCCATTATTTTAAGAATTTAGGACTTTGGAATTTTAAAATATTTTTTTACTCTTTCCTTTTCCAAAAACCTTGGGCAAAAACCATGATCTGATTTGTGTTTAGATTTAGTTTAATGTAAGTGTCCCAAACCTAAATAATAAAGAATTCACTCACCTTTACTATATAAATCCACCCAAGATCCCACTTCCTCCTCACTCAAAGCCTTTGGAGTTCATCCAACCTCTACCCTACTCTATCTAGAATCCTCCCAAGGTGCCCCAAGCTCCCAAGAATCCTCTCTCAAGCCTCTCTCAAGCCTTTGGAAGAACACTTCCAAATAAGGGTTTTTCTTCCTTTCACTTTTTTTTGTCCAATTTTCATAATAATGTTATGCCCTTTTAATTTCAATTATAAATGCTAGGGTATGGTTTCTCACATCCCCCATGCTGCCCTATTATTGTTTTAATTATGGGATACCTCTTTCTCTCTCATTAAATGGCTCCCATGTACACCCGTTACTATGCCGAAATTCTGAAAGAAACTTCTCTCTCTTCATTTACATTCAAGCAATAGTTTTGTATCATGAATCTAAATTACATTAAAATTGTTTTGACATGTATCTATATGACCCCATTACTTTCCATTTCATGTAAATATGATGAGACACCCCTTTTCTCTCTCATCAACCATTTTTATGAATTCTTATGTCACGCCGTTACGCTGCTGAAATTGCACCGATTTTCTCATCCAATGCCTTTGTGTAGTGAATACCATGCCCATTTCTGCATCAAGGGTATTCACCTTTGTGCACATTTACTTATTTATTATAAAGTTTCATGTATAAATTCCACATTACTTTATCATGGAATAAATTATTATGTTTAATGAATCCATGTTTTATGATCCATGTGGCACACTTATGCATGAAATGAAATGTTTAAGAAGGGTGCACCCTTATAGCACTCCAATTCATTGGGTAAATTATAGTATCATGATATTTCATGTGCAATGAGTGTTGAATCATGCTAATTCAAGTGCAACGATGGTTTAATCGTGATTCATGTGCAATGAGAATTTACTCATGCTCCATGTGCAATGAGCCTTGGATCATGCTAATTCCATGTTAAGTGTTGTTGCCACATTTCCATGTTATGATTATCATGCTTTATCATGCCTTTATGTACATCTTTCTCTTGTTCTCTATTGATATGCCTATTGTCTAACATGTATTGTACTCCTCATTTATTCCATGTCTATTCCCTTAATGGGCTTTATATCTCACCCCTTTTCTTATTCATGTCCTCAGGTTATCCCATGAAATACTAAGTACGAGCTAATATAGTGGTCATGTAAAGGAATTTTTCAATAAAGATGTTGTATTTCATTTTTTAAGTTGTTATTTAATGATCCTAAGCCCCAAAGACACTAGACCTCTCTATCTTCCATGTTGTTTCAAGTGAATAGTTTATGTAATAAATCATGTTTAATTTTGTAATAAAATCAGGGTTTTCATAGTTGGTATCAGAGGATAGGTTTAGTTATTTTTGGGATTAGGATTAGAAAACCCTAGTAAAGCCTTAGATAGAAGACTAAGTACAATAAAAACGTCCCTATGTTTTGGTGAGTATTGATTATGTGGGTTATCAAGCAAAGACATCCTAGTATGGATACGAGCAGGTAGAGGTGGATCTGGCACAGATATATCCTAGGGGTAAAACCCGAAAAACACTACTTTGAGCTAGACTCAAACGGGAACTCGTGCACGGCAATGGGCCTCGCTGAACTCTTGGTTACGATACTCCCAGGGGATATGATTTGGTAAATTCAAAAGCATAATATGAACCCTTATTAAGGGAATAAACAAAACCCTGAAGAATATATGTTAGAAAGTAGGTCATGAAAATCCTAGATTGAAGCCTATAGATTCATAAGTTAAGGAAATAAAATTTAATTTATAATTCATAAACTTTTGTCTTTGGATTACTCTTTATGTGTTACCCTTAACTTTCATTTTATTCCAGCCAATGGCCAGTAAAAGGAGGACTCGGGCTAACAACCGATGTGAAGATCAGTGTGATGACTGTACTAATGAGATGCCCAATCCAATGGGAGCATGAATCGTGAACTTTGTCACACTTCTCTCTCAGCTAACTCAAGCTTTGAATAGAAACATGGGTCAATAGGAACGTTCAACCCCCCCCCCAACCCTAAGAAAGAACAAGTCGCTATAGAGAGCTTTATGAGACAAAGGCCTCCTATTTTAGTGGATCATCTGATCCCACTATGGCTGAACAATAGATCAAATCCATTGAAAAGATATTCTCCATACTTCAATGTTCTGAACAAGAGAAGGTTCTCCTGGCATCTTATCATATGGAGGGTGAATCTGATCAATGGGGGATGTTAATCAAAAATATGAAGCCTGAGGAGGAGATTGAGGCGCTGGAATGGAAGGATTTTTGGAAGATGTTTTTCGATAAATATTTTCCGCACACCATCCGGCTTAAGATGGAAAGGGACTTCCTTTACCTCAATAAAAAAGATGAAGAATCTATTGGAGCGTATGAGTAAAACTTCACAAGGCTTTCATGATACGCTTCTGGAATTTTCGATACCCTGAATACAAAGTTGACCACTTCTTTGGTGGGTTGAAGCCTAGCCTAGAGATATCATTAGAAATCTGTGACTTCAACAGCTATGAGGAAATTTTTCAATGTGCCCTCATGGTCGAAATGGAGATCGGGGAATCACAGGGGTATCATGGGGACAAGAGGAATAAGGTGGACTTCAATGTTGGCGGTATTATGGATAAATCCAACGATGCTAAGAAAATCTAGCACCCTGCTTTCCGAAAGTGCGGAAAGAAGCACCCTGAAAATTGCCTCAAGGGGACGAGGAAATGCTTTAGGTTTGGAAGATAAGGGAACCTAGTTGTTAACTATCGGAAAGAAAGACCCGCAGCTGTGACAGAGGAGAGGAACACTCCATTCGAACCTCAACGCATTGTTCATTGCTACAACTGCAAAGAACTGGGGCATTTTGCAAATCAGTTCCCTAATCCAAGGGTTTTCGAAGGCAACCAAAAACCTCCAAGGCAGCAAGGAAGAGCTTTTTCCATCACTTCTGTTGAAGTGAACCCTGAAAACGAAGTGGTGACAGGTACGCTAGTTATTCATTCAAGAATAGAGAACTTACTTTTTTATTCAGGTTCTACACATTCTTTTATATCTCGAAAGTTTAGTACAAAAATCCGAGCACCACCACAAATCATGGAAGTGAAGATGCCGGTGAGTATAGAAAATGGGGAAATCATTACATCCCATGAATATAAGTCCTCCCCTATTATAATCTGTGGAATGAATTTCCCGGAAAAAATCGTCATACTCCCTCTGGTGGAATTTGATGCAATTCTTGGAATGGATTGGCTTTCCTTATATAGAGCCAACATAAATTGTTAGGAAAGGTAAATCACACTCCATATGGAGAATCGACCCCCGATTCTTTACAAGTGTAAGGAGGAAGATGATTCTCCTTTAGCTCCATCATCTCAAGCATGGATATTACTACCCTATGAGCATGGGTATCTGGCTCAGATGATTGAGTCCAAGGAAGAAACCATCCTTGAAGAAATGCCTATTGTGAGGGAATTCGCTAAAGTGTTTCCTGAGAAATTTTCTGGTCTTCCTCCTAGAAGAGATGTTGAATTCTCAATTGAACTTATACCAAGGGCACTACCAATATCCAAGACTCTATATAGAATGGTTTTCGTGGAGTTTGAAGAGCTGAAGAAAAAACTACAGGAGAATCTAGATAAAGGGTTTATACACCCAAGTGCTTCACCATGGGGTGCACCATTCCTCTTCGTCGAGAAGAAGGATGGGTCAATGCGGCTTTTCATCGATTATCATGAACTTAACAAAATCACGATAAAGAAGAAGTATCCTCTTCCACAGATCGATGACTTGTTTGATCAGCTACGCAGAGCACAATACTTCTCTAAGGTAGATTTGCGGTCGGGATATTATCAAGTAAGGGTGAAGAAGGAAGATATCCCCAATACTGGTTTTCGTGCAAGATACGGTCACTATGAATTCATAGTAATGCCTTTCAGACTCACTAATGCTCCATCAATCTTCATGGACTTGATGAATAGAGTCTTTAGAGATTACCTCGACAAATTTTTGGTAGCCTTTATAGATGATATTCTAATATACTCCAAAACCAAGGAGGATCATGAGGATCATTAGAGGACTATACTAGAGACTTTGCGTAAGGAGAAGCTCTATGAAAAGTACAACAAGTGTGAGTTCTGGTTGAAGGAGGTCTCATTCTTGGGCCATATCATCACAAGAAATGGGATATATGTGGATCCCTCAAAAACAGATGCAATTGATGGATAGCCAAGGCCAACCTCGGTAACTGATATCTGTAGCTTCTTGGGGTTAGCTGAATATTATTGATGATTTGTGAGAAATTTCTCATGATTTTCCAACACTCTTACCAAGATAACTCGAAAGGGAGTAAAGTTTTCTTGGAGTGATGAATGCGAAGAAAGCTTCAATGAGTTGAAAAGGAGGCTTATCACTGCGCCCGTGCTCACTTTACCCACAAGTAGGGAACCTTTTTTGGTATTTAGTGATGATTCGAACAAGGGCTTAGGTTGTGTGCTGATGCAGAATGATAAATTGATATCCTATGCCTCAAGGTAGTTGAAAATCCATGAGCGAAACTATCCAACTCATGATATGGAGTTGGTGGCGGTGAAAGCGAACAAGGTGGAAGATGCCCTAAGTAGAAATGACCCAACGATTCTATCAATGATGAGAATTGAGAAGGATCCAATCTTCTTAGACTTCATGAAGATGGACATGGGAATCATAAATAAGGGAACATCATCAATCCTTTCACAAATTATTTCTCAAACATCTCTTTTGGAAATGTTAAATAATGCTCAAAAGGATGATGTGGGAATTCAAGGAAAAGTGGAAGCTATCAAAAAAGGTAAATCCTCAGAGTTTAATGTTGATGAAGAAGGAATTGTGTGATTTGGGAAAAGACTATGTGTTCCATCAAGTCCGGAGCTGAAGAAGGAACTTTTGGATGATGCACATAGTTCAAATTTCTCTATTCACCCAGGGAACACAAATATGTATCAAGATATCTGAGAAAACTTTTGGTGGGACAATATGAAGAAGGATATCGCTGAATATACATCAAAGTGCCTGGTGTGCCAGCAAGTGAAGGCAGAGAGGCAGAAGTCTAAGGGGATGATGCAACCATTTCCCATACCAGAATGGAAATGGTAGAACATCACCATAGACTTTGTCACTGGACTTCTGAGGACATCCCAAGGCAACAATGCAATCTAGGTCATGGTGGATCTTCTTACAAAAACTGCACACTTCATTGCTATTTGAGAGGATTTCTCATTATATCAACTGGCACAGATATATATCAGGTAAGTGGTAAGGCTTCATGGAGTAACACTATCTATTGTGTCTGACCGAGATCCATGATTCACCTCTAAGTTTTGGAAGAGTCTTAAACATGCTCTGGATACTGAACTGAACTTCAGTACGGCCTATCATCCTCAAACTCATATCCAATCTGAGCGGACTATCCAAACACTTGAGGACATGTGGTGATCATGCTTAATGGACTTTAAAGGAGGATGGGATCAACATCTTCCTCTGGTTGAGTTCTCTTATAATAATAGTTTCCACTCGAGCATCCAAATGGCACCATATGAAGCCCTGTATGGGAAAAGGTGCAGAACACCGGCATGTTGGGATGAGGTCGGTGAACGTAAGCTGCTTGGACCAGAAATGGTCGATGAAATGGTGAAAAAGGTGAAAACCATTCAACAACATATCAAGGCAGCCAAGAGTTGACAGAAGAGATATACAGATAACCGTTGACAAGACCTTGAGTTTAAAGTTAGAGACATGTTTTTTCTACGCATATCTACGTGGAAGAAGTTCATGAGGTTTGTAAAGAAAGGGAAGTTAAGTCCAAGGTACATCAGCCCCTTAGAGATTCTTGATCATGTCGGGGTTGTGGCCTATCGACTAGCACTTCCACCTACCATGGACAAAGTACATGGTGTCTTTCATGTATCCCTATTAAGGAAGTACATACCGGACCCTTCACATGTACTCTCTTCTGAGGTGGTACAGTTGGAGGATGATCTTTCTTATGAGGAGCAACCAGTGAAGATCTTAGATCGTATAGAAAAAGTTCTATGAAATAAGACAATGCCCCTCATCAAGGTCTTGTGGAGAAACCAAAAGTTTGAAGAAGCGACTTGGGAATCAGAGTAAATGATGAAGCTGAGTTACCCACATCTATTTTATTGTGGTAAAAGGAAAATTTTGAGGGCGAAATTTCTTAAGGGGTGAATATTGTAACGACCCAAAGTTTCATTAATGGAAATCCCTATTGATCTAATTAAATGTATCTTTATGTAAAATGTTTATATAAAATGTCAACTTCCTTGGTTTTATGTTAAGAATTTTTACTATTTCTAATATAGTCGTTGAACAGTGATCACATGGTTAGTATAAATATAGGGCTTTAACAAATCCAATTTACTCAGACAAAAGAAATGATGGCCTCATCCAGTAGAATTTCTCCATACGAAGCCCATTTTTCAGAGCTCAGAAAAGAGGTGGCATCCTTGGGTTTCGCTCTTGACCAATTCCAAGCTGAGCTTCATCATGTCAAGCTCGAAAAAGACTGTCTACGGGAAAAGTGGAAGTTGATAGAGATTACAACTCGAGCGATGTTATCTGAGCCACCCCAAAAGTCTGTCACCATCGCACACCATACTCGTAGGTCTTATGAGTCTATTTTAAGGGGTTATGTAACAAATCGCTAGTACTATGTTTATGTATATTTTTTTGTATATAATAATGAATATACCTTCTTTTCATTATTGACACTTTTTAAATAGTTTTTTTAAAAGCACAAATAGTATTTTTTTTAGTTAATATTCAGATAAGAAATCTATTTTGACGAATTAATGTATTTTTGAATTAAATAATATTTTAATAAAATATTATTATTATTATTTAATTAATTTTTATTAAATATAAATTATCTTATAATTTTATGAATGCAATTGTAATTTATATTAAGGTTTGAAAGGCATTTTTTTCAAAACCCGTGAATTTTCGATAAATGTCATTTTTATTTTAAAAGTGAAAATTAACATATTTAAAAAAAAATTTAGATAAAATAAATGTTATTTCTAGAATCAGGATGCCTAAATTATCCAATGGTGAATTTTTCATAATTTTCTGAGACAGTCCAATTTTTGGGTAAAAATTAAATATCGTTTAATTATATAATGTGTTTTATGACATCATAATGACCCAATAGTGATGTAATAAAATACTATAATCTTTATGTTCAGCCAATATATGTTTTAAAATTAAAATAATGTGATTTTGGGTTTGTTTGACTTATTTTACAAAGCATTAATAGACCCCTCAAGACTTACTAAACATCTTGTCTTTTTAAATTATTTTCCATGGGAGTGTGACTCACCTCCACATAAGCAACCCCATTATTTTAAGAAGTTAGGACTTTGGCCTTTTAAAATATTTTTTTACTCTTCCCTTTTCCAAAAACCATGGGCAAAAACCATGATATGATTTTTGTTTTGATTTTGTTTAATGTAAGGGGTCCCAAACCTAAATAATAAAGAATTCACTCACCTTTCCTATATAAACCCACCCAATCTCCCACTTCCTCATCACTAAAAGCCTTTGGAGTTCATCCAACCTCTTCCCTACTCTCTCTAGAATCCTCCCAAGGTTCCCCATGATCCCAAGAAGCCTATCTCAAGCCTCTCTCAAGCCTTTGGAAGCACACTTCCAAGTAAGGGTTTTTCTTCATTTCACTTTTTTTTGTCCAATTTTCATAATAATGTTATGCCATTTTAATTTCAATTATAAATTCTCAGGTATGGTTTCACACATCCCCCATACTGCCCTATTATTGTTTTAATTATGGGATACCCCTTTCTCTCTCATTAAATGGATCACATGTACACCTGTTACTATGCCGAAATTCTGAAAGGAACTTCTCTCTCTTCATTTACATTCAAGAAATACTTTTGTATCATGAATTCAAATTCCATTAAAATTGTTTGTACATGTATCTATATGACCCACTTACTTTACATTTCATGTAAATATGATGAGAAACCCCTTTTCTCTCTCATCAACCATTTTTATGAATTCTTATGTCACGTCGTTACACTGCTGAAATTGCACCGATTTTCTAAGCCAATGCCTTTGTGTAGTGAATACCATGCCCATTTCTCCATCAAGGGTATTCACCTTTGTGCACATTTACTTATTGATTATAAAGTTTCTTGTATAAATTCCACATTCCTTTATTTTGTAATAAATGATTATGTTTAATGAATCCATGTTTTATGATCCATGTGGCACACTTATGCATGAAATGAAATGTTTAAGAAGGGTGCACCCTTATAGCGCTTCAATGCATTGGGTAAAGTATAGTATCATGATATGTCATGTGCAATGAGTGTTGACTCATGCTAATTCAAACGAAACGAGGGTTTACTCGTGCTTCATTTTCAATGAGAATTTACTCATGCTCCATGTGTAATGAGCCTTGGCTCATGTTAATTCCATGTTAAGTGTTGTTGCCACATTTCCATGTTATGATTATCATGCTTTATCATGCCTTTATGTACATGTTTCTCTTGTGCTTTATTGATATGCCTATTGTATAACATGTATTTTACTCCTCATTTATTCCATTTTTATTCCCTTACTAGGCTTTATAGCTCACCCCTTTTCTTATTCATGTCCTCAGGTTATCCCATGCAATGCTAAGTACAAGGGAATGTAGTGGTCGTGTAAAAGAAGTTTTCAATAAAGATGTTGTATTCCATGTTTTAAGTTTTTATGTAATGATCCTAAGCCCCAAAGACACTAGTCCTCTTGATATTACATGTTGTATCAAGTGAATAGTTTTTGTAATAAATCATGTTTAAGTTTGTAATAAAAGCAGGGTTGTCTAAAGTATCATTAACCTTGAGGTTTTCTTATATAAGAACCTAGTTCTTTATTTAGGTACAGAATATTTTTATTTCCATATATTCTCAGTTTATATGATTATTTATGGCCTTATGTAAATTACATTTGATTTTATATAGGTATCATGGGGGTCTTTGGCTTGTTCAGATCCCAAAACCCAACTTTTATGGAGAAAAAGTCTGGACACAGGATTAGTAGAAACCATGTGGGGTAGTTTGCATGTTTACTTCTAACAATATGAGGCTATAAAATGGAATTTATCAGCTCCCATGGTTTGATAAATCATGATATTTTATGTGTGTAATTGTGTAGAAACTGTAAATTTCTTGAAAGAGGATTTGTTCATAGTTTGTTCATGGTTATTCAATCTGTGCACACTAACCGTGGGAAGTGCCCCTTCTTACAGGAGAGGGCACACGGTGAGCACACAGTTTGACCAATTGTGTGGCCTAATATTTTTTGTAAAATTATAAATTTTCACTTAAAATTTTTATAATTTCTAGCTAATTTTCACTTCTCCTCTATTGCACATCCATGGGAATTTGAGAGCTTCCCTTTGACGGAAAAACTAGGAATCAAAAGAACTCATCCATCCAAGCTCGAAATCAAGATATGTTGGAAGCATTATATCTATATCGATATGATCTACAATATTTCTTTAATTACTTATTATTTTTAGTATTGGATACACTATTTAGGTGCAAGATAATATACCCTATTTTCAGGTTTCTCATCTGTTCTTCACTTTTCTCCTAATATAAGTCAAATCAGAATCCAATACTGGATGATCATGCCACTAAGGACCAATGGAAGGTGGTATCATGATTTTCCAACAAAGTTGATGTGTTTATATATATGTCATTGTGTTACGCACCTAATTATTAGCACAACTCCATTGAAATTAAGTTTTAATCTTTGATTTAAATTGATAGGTATGACCTATAAAATAAATGAGGATCATTGATAAATGAATAAAGGTTAAGATCCTTGCTTTAAAACCACCCCTTGGGTGTTTTGAATAACTAATTGGACGACTATGAGTATTGTTTTACTTTGGATACCTTTTAAGTGTTTCGTTTACCCCTTTCCATGGTATTTTTAATAATGAACTATAAATTGTAAATTGAATTGATTAAATAAAGTGAATGGATAACCATGTACCTATACTATGGTTGGGTGGTAGCTTTATTAATCATGATTTTATACTTATATTTACATTCCCACATGATATGAATAAGAGGTTAATCCTCCTAATCTCGTCTCATGCCTTTAGTCATCTTTTGATGTTTGCCTTAATTGAAATGCTCATGGCGACGACCTTGAAATTAATTTTATGGTATTGATTGAATGCTAATATGAATTTGGTTAAAAATTGCCCGGGATGGACTCATTTGGATTTCGTCTTGCTTATGCCTAAGTGAAACTTGGACTCCCTAGCGGAATACTAAGGACATACTCATAGGGTTGACTATTACATTCTCATGTGATACATGTATTCCTTATGGATTTCTGAGGAAATACTAAGAGGGTACATGATATTTTTATATGTTCGAGGAGTGATACTTGGGATCCCTTAGTGGAGCACCAAGGATGGACTAAACGGTGATGATATTATACCCCACATAGAGTGATACCTGGGTTCTTATGAGGATCACCATGGATGGGCATATAAGGTTTCTGGTTCATGATATGCCTAGAGAAATACCTATATTCCAAATAAGGATTACCAAGAAAGGGATTAGGTTATTAATTGAATAATAAATGGAATGATGTATATGACTCATCTTCTAAGACAAATTAGAAGATTGGATTCAGTCTTTCTCTTACACATGATTGATGGCCTAGTTAGGCATCCTTGACCACATATCTTGGTATGGGATGTTGGTCTATGTGCCTAGTCTCGGGACTTATTAATTAAATGAGATATTTTAATTAAATTAACTTGATTATAATTGATACAATACTTACTATTTATTAAAATACCTAGTAGTTATGGATAAAGTAGGTTACAGATGATAGGCATCCATGGGAACCTAGTACTTTATGGGTTATTTACTTTTAGTACATCCTTTACATATTCAATTACTTCCTTTATAGTTTTGTTATTATATATTCACCAACTTGAGGTAATTATACCTTTGGGTGGTTTCCTATAGTGATTGTATCCCATGCCCTATTTGGGTCACTAACAGGTACCCTAATAGACTATATGATTATAGGTATGGATAAGGGAAAGTGCCCTCTTACAAGTTTTTTATTTTTGCTTAGGAATGGGGGAGTACAGGACCGAGATGAGGCTCTTGATGCTAGATGGATAAATTTTGTTCTTTTCGGTATTTGAATATTTTATTGTAATGTTTCATGGAAACTTGTTTTGGATGCTTTATAGATATGACATGACATATCATTTGTATATGAGATTACTTTTCACTACTGGAAATGGGGTCTATCCCCACGCACCTATTCCCACGGTTCTTTAAACCGTGGGGATAGTATGTTTTTTTGCTGTTTATACCCACGGTTTTATTAAAACCGTGGGTATTAATTTTTTTTTCGAGCCCTTGTATCGGGATCCTCCTCAATCTCTCCTCAATCTCTCCTCAAATCCGTGACGCATCGAGCTCTACCCTACCTCCCCAAGCCGCGACGCCGCTCCCCGACCACTGACTCCCGACCCTCCCCTCTCCTCTCCGACTCCCCTCCCCGGCCTCCGACTCCCCTCCCCGGCCTCCAACCCCGGGCTCTGACTCCCGGCTCCGCCTCCCGGCTCCCGACTCGCGGCTCCCGACTCGCGGATCCCGACTCGCAGCTCCCGATTCACGGCTCCCGGCTCCCGACTCCCGGCTCCCGACTCCCGGCTCGGCCTCCCGGCTCACGACCTGGACCTCCCGGCCTTCTCAGTAGTGATTTTTTTTATGCTGGAGTCCCAGATTTCCTGGTAATTTCTTAGTCTTGGTTGATTTCCCATAATTTCATCATATTACCTCTTGATAATCAATTAGTGTTGTAGTCAAAGGTAGCAGTTGATGCATTCATAGGTTAATGGAGTGGTTTGATTCTAAATTTTTTTTAAGCAATTTCATTTTTTTATGATGGAATACTAAAAGGTGAATGATATAAATATCCTGATTATCAAACCCAGTGAGAATATTTCCCCAAATTAATTTAGCATTGATAATCCTAAGATGCACTATTTTGGCCTTAAAATAGTATATATGAAGGTATGTACATACACATGTTGAGCAGTTCCGGGTGGTTGTTTATAAATCTATCAAGTTTCAGGTGTTGGCTTGGTTCCTCTTTGAGGAAGGGTACCCTTCCAATTCCTCAAATTTATTAATGCATTAATTAGTTTCTTACTACACTTTTTCTTTGTTTTTAGTTAATGCAGTGAATACATTAGATTAAATTCCTCTTAATCTTGAATTTAGTATGTTTCATGATTTAAGAGTTAAAGGTAATAAATGATTGTTTCATAAGAAATATCATGTTTATATATTAAAACCCCTCCAATGGAGGTGCGCTGTCTTCAAGTTAAAAAACAATTATTAGACTTTTAGGATTTATTGTCTTGTTGTACTGATATTTCTTTATGAATTGATGTTATGTTTGAATTATGTCATATATGACACCTAATGGATTTAAAAAAACTAAGTTTTCCTTTTTAAATGATTAAATAACCAAGGAACCGTTTAAGTTCTTTGACCGGTTTTTATATTGGAATTACCCATGTAGAATTGTTTCCCATAATTTTCATTTTAGTATGTTGACATGTTTGAGCCACCATTCGGTGAGCCTTAGATTTAAATTTCTAAGGGTATGATTTTCTATATTAAATGGCTTGAATTATCTTTTGAATTTCAGAATGGAAATTACCCTGTATGCACAGCATTTAACCCGCCTAATGTAAGTGCTTCAATGTAATAATTAAATGTGAAATAGAAATTGTAAAGTATACGAAGTACATGAATTAGCCGTATTAGATGTAATTGAAAAATATGTTGCGTATTCATAGAACCCCTTACCATGTTAATGGAAGGTACCAGAGTGAACCTTGATTATTGAAAATGCCTTAAATGGATTAAATGAGTGGTTTCAAGCTACATGGCCTTGTCACACTAATGAAAGGCTAGGGTTGAACAAAATTGACTTATTGATTAATTATTACTTGATTAAAGGGTTTCATGCTACTTGGCCTTGTCACACTAATCAAAGGAAAGGCTTGAACCAAATGGAATATTATATGAATTCAATATCAAAGTAGGTGTGGCCTGACTCAAGCTCACCTTGGATACTTGAGAGAAAGCCTTGAGCACTCAAAGACCCTATTCCGAATTCAAGGATACAACTTTCTTAGGTTGAGACCTACATAGAACCTGATCCTTGTCTAACTTTAGATGCCTGGAATGACACCATATAATCCCTCATGTATTACAACAAGATTCCTTAGATACACTCCTTGGTTCCAGAATTGACAAGTAGGTACCATGGTTAAATCCTAGCCCAATCTTTTCTTAGACCCATTTTACCTTGGATGAACTTCTTAGACTAGATAGTCCTCTTATTGTGGAATTAGTTGGACTGTTATCCTTGGATTACACTCTTACCCCATGTGAGGCTATAGTTATTACTAATTTGTTGACACTTGAGGTCTATGTTTCCTTGGTTATAACCTTGGAACTTCATTATTAAATATCATTACATGTTTTCTTGTCATATCTTAGAACCTCAATATCTTTCTCATATAAATTATATTTAAACTGGATAAAATTGATTAATGAAATGGTTACACATTCTGACACCAGTCAAAGGCTAAAGAAGGTATAACTGCTATGTGTCCCATAGGAACCTGTACGGGTGATGTTTATTTATCTCTCTATTATTATTCTATATACCAGTGAACTATATATTTTATACTGCACTATCTAGATTGGGTTGGACATCAGTGGTTCCATCCTATTACTCCTTGTTTTTTCATGAACTTTCTGCAGGGGGAGGTGGGGGGGGTGGGCAGGGGGGGAGGGGGAGGGGGGCTGGGCAGTGGGAGGGCTGGGCAGGGGGGGAGGGGAGGGGGAGGGGAGGGGGGAGGGGCAGTGGGGGGCTGGGCAGTGGGGGGCTGGGCAGTGGGGGGGAGGGCTGGGCAGGGGGGAGGGGGAGGGGGAGGGGGGAGGGGGTGGCTGGGCAGGGGGGGAGGGGGGGGTGCTGGGCAGTGGGGAGGGGAGGGGGGTGGCTGGGCAGGGGGGGAGGGGGGGGGGCTGGGCAGGGGAGGAGGGGGGGGAGGGGGGAGGGCTGGGCAGGGGGGAGGGGGGGGCTGGGCAGTGGGAGGGCTGGGCAGGGGGGGAGGGGGGAGGGGCAGTGGGGGGCTGGCCAGTGGGCGGGCTGGGGAGGTGGAAAAATAGGTTTAAAGATGACATACATAGATCAACCTGATGTTTGAAGTAGTTCTCTGTGGAATTTGAGTTCAAGATATTTCTTGAGATTTCAACAATGGTTTTTTGTAATAAATATCTCATTATAAGTCATTTAATAACCAATTAAAATAATTTTAATCAATGAATAAAGTCATTCATATTTCTAAGAGAAGGTATGATTTTTAGTAGTATTTTAAATTCAAATTCCAAATGCACTAATTGTTTTGAATATCACACTTTATCTGGTGATATTTCTGGATCTGTTTGACCACGATCAAATCACATTCTTATTTATTCTCAACTAGTTTAGTGTGCAAGGATGTATACATACATGTTTTGATCTACTGCTACTAATAACAAAATTTCTTTATGCAATTTCTTCTTTCATTTTTTCTACTTTTTTTCAGCATTTGTTTTAGTTCTATATGACCTTTCATTGCTTATGAGTCTTATATATTCATTAATAATAATTCATGGTTTTATTTGTTGCATGTACAGATTGTAGCAAATTAAAGTATGATTAGCAATCAGTGGTTTGCCATTCGATCTTTATCAAGGTGAGCTGACAAATCTATGTTCCAATCTAACACGGCATTTGAGCTTATTCATGCATGACTCATCAATGTGAATTCTTCTTTGAGTTATGAGTCTAGCTGAAACGCACTTTAGATATTGGAATCATTGAACACACATGCATTCTGAATGTCCAATTTTTTTTCCTGCTCGGTCATTGGTTTTAATCTAGCTTCTTTCATTTGGTTGTCATTTCCCATCACTTTTGTGCTGAATATGTTTTCCATCTATTGTTTGAACAGTTGAAACTGTTTGAATGGTTCTGTATGTAGTATGTGGGTGTGTCTCGATACGTTCTGTTTGACCAAGTCTATCCTATCCCCTTATCTTCTACATGTACTTCTCACCTCTAGGATATTCTTCTACATGTACTTCTCACCTCCAGGATAATCTTCATCAAAGATATTTACTATAGTGTGGTTGTGCTCCAGGGTGATGGAATTTGTCATCAGGATGTCTGTGATTGCGGCTTTGATACTGCACTTACCTAGGTGAACTCTACTACTTAAGGATAATTTTATATGTATCATTTCAATGCTCTTATTTCAATTAAATATATTTACTATAGATTGGTTGTGATCCAGGGTGATGGAATTTGTCGTCAGGATGTCTGTGATTGTGATAATGAGGATGAACTACACACCTGAATGAAGGGAAATGTAAATAGGAAAATAGAAAAAGCAGACTAAAATGTGATGCCGCACACCAATGGTAAACATACATGTTTACTATTTAATTTGTTTTCAGTACTATTTTTCAAATTCCTATTTGATGTGAAATAATTATTACATTATCTACAGTACTGAAACGTTATTTGAAATTTATGTTGCTCCATTGAAAGCAATTAGTCATTTCATTATCCTGTTTTCATTGTGTTCAATTTTCAATGCCTGAATTATTATACTGCACAAATACGACATGTTTGTTGCCTCCTATCATTACAGTTTTCTGTTTGCATACTGTACATACACACCATCATGGAATGTATTATATAAATGCCAGATTATTCATTTTTATTTGAACTCCATGTTTCAATGGTATTGGTTTGTAATCATGTCATTTGATGAAATATGTCATTCTATCTTCCGATTATTCATTTTGTTTCATATGCATTTTTAAATATTTGTAATTGTAAATCATTTATTTGATTCTGATTTCTTTATCAAACACCATTTTTGAATTGTGCATTATACAGAATTTTGTGCATTATACAGAATTGGTCATTTTTAATCAGTTCTATTACATAGCCAAACTTCTCCTCTTCGTTATCTACTCCACTACTACTCTCCTCAACCGTTGATCTTCTTCGACCAATCATGGAGACCAGGAACCAAACGTGATTCGACGGTGCCAAGCAGCACCTTGGACGCGTCGAGATAGCTCTCGCAGATTTGACTTCGCAAGTTCACGGCCTCTTGCAGAGCCAACAGCGGCTGGGGCGGGAGTGGGTCTGTGAACTGCAATAGAAACCAGATTTCTAGAAAATTCTTACACTTTGTGTTTCGCCTGGAGAAGATGAAATAGAAGAAATAAGTGAAGCCCCCCTATTGTAGAGCCAACGGCTGGGAAGGGAGTGGGGCTGTGAACAGCAACAGAAACCATAATTCCAAAAAAGCCATACACTCTGTGTCGCCTGGACAAGATGCTGCCCCCTTTCACCCGCATTCCAGCCTCCTCCCGCTCCCTTCGCTCCTGGTCAGAAGATGCTGCCCCACGGATGTCGCTGGATTGGGCCAACACGCTGCGGTCACGCCGCGGTCACGCCACGGTCATGCCGCGGTCATGCCGCGGTCACGCCGCGGTCACGCCGCGGTCACGCCGCAGTCACGCCGCGGTCACGCCGTGATGTGGCCCTGCTCCAGCCACATCCAGCAGGGGGGAGGGGTGTCCAGCTGGGGGGAGGGGTGTCCGCGGTCACGCCGTAGTCACGCCGAAATATATCTATACGTTTGTAATCAATCTAAACAAAGAATAAAAATGGTGTACCTTACACCATTCGATCCAGTCTTTCGAATCTTTTCACAAGTGTTTGATTGTGATCACTTAGAAGTCGCTGAAAGACTCCTTCAGAGGTATCCACAAATCATGGGAATCACCCGACACTTAGTAGGACCCCCCTTTCACCCGCATTCCAGCCTCCTCCCGCTCCCTTCGCTCCTGGTCGGAAGATGCTGCCCCGCGGATGTCGCTGGATCGGGCCAACACGCTGCGGTCACGCTGCGGTCACGCCGCGGTCACGCCGCGGTCACGCCGCGGTCACGCCGCGGTCACGCCGCGGTCACGCCGCGGTCACGCCGCGGTCACGCCGCGGTCACGCCGCGGTCACGCCGTGATGTGGCCCTGCTCCAGCCACATCCAGCAGGGGGGAGGGGTGTCCAGCGGGGGGGAGGGGTGTCCGCGGTCACGCCGCAGTCACGCCGAAATATATCTATACGTTTGTAATCAATCTAAACAAAGAATAAGAATGGTGTACCTTACACCATTCGATCCAGTCTTTCGAAGCTTTTCACAAGTGTTTGATTGTGATCACTTAGAAGTCGCTGAAAGACTCCTTCAGAGGTATCCACAAATCATGGGAATCACCCGACACTTAGTAGGACCCCCCTTTCACCCGCATTCCAGCCTCCTCCCGCTCCCTTCGCTCCTGGTCGGAAGATGCTGCCCCGCGGATGTCGCTGGATCGGGCCAACACGCTGCGGTCACGCTGCGGTCACGCCGCGGTCACGCCGCGGTCACGCCGTGATGTGGCCCTGCTCCAGCCACATCCAGCAAGGGGGAGGGGTGTCCAGCGGGGGGGAGGGGTGTCCGCAGTCACACCGCAGTCACGCCGAAATATATCTATACGTTTGTAATCAATCTAAACAAAGAATAAGAATGGTGTACCTTACACCATTCGATCCAGTCTTTCGAAGCTTTTCACAAGTGTTTGATTGTGATCACTTAGAAGTCGCTGAAAGACTCCTTCAGAGGTATCCACAAATCATGAGAATCACCCGACACTTAGTAGGACCCCCCTTTCACCCGCATTCCAGCCTCCTCCCGCTCCCTTCGCTCCTGGTCGGAAGATGCTGCCCCGCGGATGTCGCTGGATCGGGCCAACACGCTGCGGTCACACTGCGGTCACACCACGGTCACGCCGCGGTCACGCCGCGGTCACGCCGCGGTCACGCCGCGGTCACGCCGCGGTCACGCCGTGATGTGGCCCTGCTCCAGCCACATCCAGCAGGGGGAGGGGTGTCCAGCGGGGGGGAGGGGTGTCCGCGGTCACGCCGCAGTCACGCCGAAATATATCTATACGTTTGTAATCAATCTAAACAAAGAATAAGAATGGTGTACCTTACACCATTCGATCCAGTCTTTCGAAGCTTTTCACAAGTGTTTGATTGTGATCACTTAGAAGTCGCTGAAAGACTCCTTCAGAGGTATCCACAAATCATGGGAATCACCCGACACTTAGTAGGACCCCCCTTTCACCCGCATTCCAGCCTCCTCCCGCTCCCTTCGCTCCTGGTCGGAAGATGCTGCCCCGCGGATGTCGCTGGATTGGGCCAACACGCTGCGGTCACGCTGCGGTCACGCCGCGGTCACGCCGCGGTCACGCCGCGGTCACGCCGCGGTCACGCCGTGATGTGGCCCTGCTCCAGCCACATCCAGCAGGGGGGAGGGGTGTCCAGCAGGGGGGAGGGGTGTCCGCAGTCACGCCGCAGTCACGCCGAAATATATCTATATGTTTGTAATCAATCTAAAAAAAGAATAAGAATGGTGTACCTTACACCATTCGATCCAGTCTTTCGAAGCTTTTCACAAGTGTTTGATTGTGATCACTTAGAAGTCGCTGAAAGACTCCTTCAGAGGTATCCACAAATCATGGGAATCACCCGACACTTAGTAGGACCCCCCTTTCACCCGCATTCCAGCCTCCTCCCGCTCCCTTCGCTCCTGGTCGGAAGATGCTGCCCCGCGGATGTCGCTGGATCGGGCCAACACGCTGCGGTCACGCTGCGGTCACGCCGCGGTCACGCCGCGGTCACGCCGGGGTCACGCCGCGGTCACGCCGCGGTCACGCCGCGGTCACGCCGCGGTCACGCCGCGGTCACGCCGCGGTCACGCCGCGGTCACGCCGTGATGTGGCCCTGCTCCAGCCACATCCAGCAGGGGGGAGGGGTGTCCAGCGGGGGGGAGGGGTGTCCGCGGTCACGCCGCTGTCACGCCGAAATATATCTATACGTTTGTAATCAATCTAAACAAAGAATAATAATGGTGTACCTTACACCATTCGATCCAGTCTTTCGAAGCTTTTCACAAGTGTTTGATTGTGATCACTTAGAAGTCGCTGAAAGACTCCTTCAGAGGTATCCACAAATCATGGGAATCACCCGACACTTAGTAGGACCTCTCTCAATACCAGTCCTTCCTGCTTGTCGAAGTTTTCACAAGCGTTTGATCGAGATCTCCGAGAAGTCACCGAAAGACTTCTTCTGAGGTATCCAAGGTTCATGGGAATCACCCGATGCTTAGGTAGGGTCTCTCTCAACACCACAGTCTGTTAGAACCTTGTTTAAAGGTGGGAGAGAAACAAGAGCTAGAGAGAATCGGCTTTGAGGAGTTCTAACGATCACATGATCTCATCCATCAAGTGCAACCACTTGCATAGGAATTGAACCAATTCATATAGGCCTTCGAGAACCTCAAAATGTTCAGCCTATTCATGGTACGTTACACAAATGTCCCAAATTTTTCAGCTCATTTGAAGCGTACGGCTCAATCCCATTAGTAATCGTTTAACATTTAAATTAAACGATTATGTGAGATGTTCAAACTCCCCAAATCCATCGAAACAGAAAGAAGCTTCGAGCCGAAAGGCTCTAAAGCCATTTTATTAAAAACAAAAGATGACATAAGAGAGGAGATGGGGCTAGACATTGATAAAACTGCCTTCATAATAAAGCATTTCGTTTTCATAACCCCCCTCCCCGACATCATCATCCCATTCCAAGTTGTAGGTAGATGAGCTATGAGACCTAGTCACCATCGTTGTTCTCCATTGAGAGCAGTCTTTCTTCTTCCTTGATTTCCTTGAATAGACAATTTGAAATCCCTCTTTATCAACTGAAGGAAACTTTCCCTTGCTTAAAATATCCTTACATGGATCACTTCTATGGGCATAATCATCATTTTCTATTCCGGCCCAACTTCCCCCTATATTATTAAGCTCCATTTGCCGATTGATCTCTTCCTGGATCTGAGAAGGTTGAACCATTGGTTCATGCTGCTGAGACCCATACTGAGGCTGCCCCAGTGAAGCACCCAGCTGCTGATACCATTGCTGCATGCAACTTCCAGCTCTAAACCAGATCTGTTTTCAGCTCTAAAATATATGCTTTGTGAGCACACTTACCCCATGGATTGTGTCTCCCCTTCTTTAGGTTTGTTCTCTTCTTCACAACCCAAAACACAACCTGTTTTTCCTTGGACAGCTTTACCACCAAGGATTTTTCTTTTCACTATAGGTTGATTTTTCTTTCTCCAAATCACCTTGCTGCTTGGACTGTCCCTGCAAGCATTTTCAGTACATACCTTGCCTTGGGGCACCCCTTTCACATGAATCCTTCTAGTTTTAGGATCATGTGAGTTCTTCTCATGCTTCCAAGCCCTTTTTTGTGTCTTTCCAGGGGGGCTGGCAGGGGGTAGGGGGGGCTGGGGGTGGGGGCTGGCAGGGGCAGGGGGGGCTGGCAGGGGGAAGGGGGGGTGGCAGGGGGCAGGGGGGGCTGGCAGGGGGACAAGCAGGGGGAAGGGGGGGGCTGGCAGGGGGGGCAAGCAGGGGGCCGGGGGGGCTGGCAGGGGGAGGCTGGCAGGGGGAAGGGGGGGCTGGCAGGGGGGCAAGCAGGGGGCAGGGGGGGCTGGCAGGGGGACAAGCAGGGGGGGCTGGCAGGGGGGCAGGGGGTGGGGGCTGGCAGGGGGAAGGGGGGGCAGGGGGGGCTGGCAGGGGCAGGGGGAGGCTGGCAGGGGGAAGGGGGGGCTGGCAGGGGGGCAAGCAGGGGGCAGGGGGGGCTGGCAGGGGCAGGGGGAGGCTGGCAGGGGGAAGGGGGTGCATACCCAGATGTGGTGGTTCCTACTCTAAAGACCACACCCACTACTGGACTGGGGTTGACCTGCAAGAATTGTTCAGATTTTGACAAGTTAGCTACAACACATGTTTGGGGTTATAAACCCAAAAATTCTTATCCCTTTCATTTAATTTTATTTCCTTTAGTTAATTTTCTACTTAATAACAATTTTTTCCTCTTTTATGGGCCAGACAAAATCTGGACATCACCTCAAACTTCTGTTAAAGATCTATTTATACTATTGTTAGAAGTTGAAACAAACATCCAGGTTCTTATTACACTTGAAATTTATAATAACTGCTTCCATACCATTTTGTCTGAATTTTTAATTGAAGTACTGTATTTTAACTATTTTTTAAATGGTTTTATTCTGGATAAGGTTCCCAATAATATTGGAGATGGGTCATGGTGTCTGCATGGTTTGCAGTGGGCGGTCGCAAGCATCGGCCACCAACTGGACTCAATGTCTGACACTTTTGTCGCTGACAAATGCCGCAACTACGAACAAACTTCAATACAATCTGTGTCAACCTCAGCCAAAACAGTCCCCCTTCCAACTGCTTATAGGTCTTTAAGAACCCATTATGTCCTCCTGCGGGTGTGGCATGATAATAATGAAGTCGGTTTGGAATCAACTGGGAGTCCTTGGACACAACTAGTCGTCCCTTAAAGTAAAACATCCCATGGTGAAGAGAATAATCGTTCCTTGTATCATGGTAATTATCCAAAGCTACTACAACAGGCTGCAAGTATTTATCATCAAGAACTTCCTGCTGCACAAGTGGCATTTCAACCCAATAGGGCTCCAAAATATGGTGGAATTTCTCGAGTATCCTCTATATAACTCTGCTCATCTCCCGATTTGAATATTTCCCTATAACCACGTCTGCTATACCGGACTCACACAAAAGGTCTTGTGTCAACAGTTTCTTGCCGTCTACAAGGCTGAAGGGCACCTTCTGCTGCGACATCATACCCTGCAATGTTATTTGTCACCCCTAATAACCAAAACTCATTGTTAACTTCTTCATGTGAAAAGTAACAAATCCAAGTGTTTCCAGCCACTTTCATCCCCATAATAGGGTCTAGCCCAGACGTGTCAAACATGTTCGCGTCCACATCAAATTTTAAGTCTCCCAACTGTACTGAGAGTGTCTTATACAGGCCACTAGAAAAAACTCGATGAACATCTCCCAAGAGAACCCCAAAGGACTTAGTCTGAGTAATAGGCAAATCTAGAAACTTTAAAAGGGCTTTTGACATGAAATTGTGGCTAGCCCCACTGTTTATAATCACCAAAATTGGAACTCCTACAGAGTTTCCCTCTAACATCATGGACCTGGTTCCTTGAGTACCATGGCCCTTTAAAGTGCCAAGAAACAATGCCTGATAATCCATTTCCATCATCCCTTCTTCCCTGTCACATTCTCTTCCTCCCTCTTCAGTTTCTGTTAGTTCTTTTTCTCGGGGCTTCACACAGTCCCAAACCATTATGTGCATGCCATTCTAGGAACACCTCGGTGCTGGTCCAAACTTTGATCTACAAGAATAACAAAGTCTCTTTGCTCGTCGTTCCTCGTACTCAGATCTGGAAAGATTCCTAACTCACCTCTTCCTAGGGGCAATCTTCCTTTTCTCAGTAGTCTAATCGAATCTACTCCTTTATGGAACAGCTGAAGTGGAGAGGGAGGGGGAGGGCTGGCAGTGGGGGGGGGGAGGGCTGGGTTACATGAGAGGTCTCTACATCCAATTCAAGAAAACGGCAAGAAAACAGTTACTAGTGGGAACCGTGATAAGCATTGCTTCAGCAACATCCGCCCGCCCTTGTATCTGTTCAGCACAAGCGTCCGCTGCCTCCAATTCATAGACAGTTGAGCCCACATGCTATGCAGTTTGCACTTTCATCTGAAAATCCCCATGTACTGTGTTTACAGGGCTGATGTCTATAGCCCGGACCATAGGATGCTGAGGTTTCTCATCATCCATGTATAATCTTATATTCTGTTTTTAGGTGCAGAATGTTAAGGTGCAGAATTGTACAGCCAGGCCTGCTTTGCTGCAGGGGATCTGCCAATACCTACAGTTCAAATGAACTGTAGGAAATGTTTGGCGTTGGAAACATGTATACCCATGGTTTTATAACCATGGGAATACGTCTATACCCACGGTTCAAATGAACCGTGGGAAATTTCTGGAGCTGCAAACAGTATACCCACGGTTATAAAACCGTGGGTATACATCTATATCCGGAGATGCAAAACAGTATACCTGCGGTTATAAAACCGTGGGTATACATCTATACCCACGGTTCAATGAACCGTGAGTAATATAAAATTTTCCGGGTCTATACCCACGGTTCTCTGAAAACTGTGGGTATAGGCCTATTGCGACGGCACTCCAGCCCGCGGTTACTGAAACCGTGGGTATACCCTATACCCACGGTTTCAAGGGCTATACCCACGGTTTAAAACCGTGGGTATAGGTGCGATTTCCAGTAGTGTTTGGCCTTGTTGTATATATCTATCTTGGATGTTTATCTCCTATTTAGTAATCTATTATCTGAATGTTTTACTTCTTCCACTACCTGTATGTTATCATATATCCACTTTAATAAATCTATTGATGAAGGAATATTCTCCCCATAGACCCACCTTAGGCCCTCATTGCAGGTCGGTAGCCTCTAGAGTTTGGGGAGATGCACTTGAGGCCATGTGGATATCCAAACTCGAGGCACCTGTCAATGGTATCTGAGTCTAAGACAATAAAAATTGTAATTAGAGGGATTTTATTTTATGGTTTATTATTTTTTCAAAATAGACATGGGAATGAAGTAAATGGAATTTGGTAATGGGTTGTTCCAGGGAGTAGTTAACCCATGTATAGGAAAAATCCAAATTGCTTCAAATGAAAAAAGTTCTAGATTTCAGCTAGTATAGTTGATTTGATTCCACCGTTGGGAAATGCACTGGAATTGTGATTTTATTATAGATATAATTGTGGGTTATATTTTGTTTCAACCTGATGAGATGAGGGTATTCCATCTCATGCATCATTTTAGGCACTTTACAGGATTAACATTCCATGCATTATGCAATTCCATATAGGATTTATTACTTTATTGCTTATTGTTGTGAAATGTTTCATGATTGATCTACTCATTGTGTGACACATATTTTATACAAGGAATTGGATAAAATGGTTAGTACTTAGAGTGTCTACCATAACCTAAGTAGTGTTTTCCTATTTAGGCTACAGTAAACACCCTAAGTAACCAATGGTGACACATTGAGACATAGACCATGAGTCACAAGGACTAGAATGTGTTATGGTGTGCACTAGGTGGATGCTATATTTTTGGTTCTTGATGAGTACTGGACCTTATGTATTAGAATTTGGTGAACCATTTTATTCAACCATTTAAAATAAATTTTGATATAATGGAATTGAATATGAAAATGAAATGGAAACTGAAATTGTCAGAGTAGGGAACCTGACCTAGACTTGACCTTAGTAGTGGGCAGTAGGAAGTATTTTTTGCTTTTATATGATTTTTACATCACCCAGACCTAAATCAAGGAACAATAAGAGGGGTTTTCTCTTTTATAGGAAGGCTTGTACCTATCCTTTTTTAATATCTATGCTTTTATCTACAAACCTTGATAATGTTTTTTCTGAGGTATGTGTTTGTCATTGTAGAAAAATACCACCATGACGACCACCAGTCGTACGATAGGAGGGTGTCAATGAACACACTATGAAGGCAGTGCAACTTGGGATAATAGTAGTTCCTCTTATTGTTCCAGATATGGAACCAATTGTTTAACCAGAAATAGGTGTTCATCCATAGTTCAGTGAGGGCTTTATGTGTTTCATGTAGACTATTTAGGGAGCAAATCGACCTAGCCCGACTATGGTAGAGTTGACACAAGAGTTCCAACAGAAACATATGCCCACATTTTTTGGGGATGGTGGACCATAGGATATGGATTCATCATTAGAGGTTATTCTCTCTATATTCAAACATCTTGAGAAACCTCCTGAGAGAAGTTTAAATCTCGCTACTCATATAATGTGTGATTCTGCCAAGAGATGGTGGGATTTCATTACTTAAATGGATCTTCATTGGGAGATTTATAATAAGGACTTTCATATAGACTTATATGATTAATTTTATCCAGAAATGTTGAGGGACAATAGATCTTGAGAGTTCATGAACTTGGAGTAGGGATTATTATCATTTATGGACTATTCGGCCCGCTTTACAAAGCTCCAATGCTCCGCAACAATTCTGATTGGTGACAAGTTATCTAAAGCTAGACGATTTGAGGATGGTCTAAGGTATGAAATCAAATCATAGTTCAACATCATTAGGATTACTACCATTTATGGAATAATGAATCATGTGCTTATCATAAATCATAACCTAAAAGAGGATCGAGATGCGATCTAGGGTCGTTCTACAACAAGATCTTGTGCTAGATTGATTGGTAGTAGAAATAATCATATAGATATTCCATATGGTGATATTAGTAGCAAGATAAACTACTCAATTATTCATGTGAGGTTCCCCCAATGTGGTAAATTAGGAAATATGAGATCTCATTGCATGAGAAACCCATTCGAGTGCTGATCCTACGGCAAGATTGGTCATCTACATATCATTTTCATAATTTTTCCTCCAGCAGCTAGTGAGAGAGGGTCTACCCCAACTCCATGCATGGTAGAAGGGTCATAATCTTCTTGTCAGGAAGGTAATTGGAGTATTTCTATCCGATCATGCTGAGTTTTTGGTCATGGCTATAATAGTCATACCCCGAATTTTCAGCAATGGCATAGCGGATATACTAAGGGTATCTAGGAAGTATCATAGGGTCATGTATCAGACCAGAAATATTCTCTTAAACTAACCCCTAAGGAGTAGAATCTTGAACCTTATACTTTGATAGGTACTATTCTTGTATCCACTACTTTGGTATCAACTCTTTTTGATACATTTTCTTCTCATAGATTTATATTTGTTCCCTTTTTGGAGATCCTTAGGGTTAGTGTTTAGTTTTTTTATGGTTTTGTGATGCTTGAAAGTCTATTGGGATTTATAAAGGAAGGTGTAAGTTAGTGTAGGAAGTGAACTCTTGAGATTTAAGGGTGTCACTTCATATGAGACCTCTTTTTCCTTAGGATAATAGGTTTTGACATCATTCTCGGAATGGATTGGTTGGTTCCCTTTCATGATTTCATTGATTTATATCACTGAATGGTGACCTTCACATCACTATAGGGTAGAGAGTTTATTAAAAAAGATGAATGGGATGTACAGGAAAGATGAGATGGACCCAATAATCATGGGCTAGGTGGGATGGTATCCTATATTGTGAGTATATATCTAGATGATCAAGGAACACATCAGTAAAATTTCCCTCCAGTGGTTGATTGTTTCAGGGATATTTTCTTGGATGCATTTTTAGGATTACCTCCAGTGAGATAAGTAGAGTTCTCCATCGATTTAGTTCAAAAAGATACATTAGTATCCATTCCTCCTTAAGGGATGACTACTACTAATATGTGGGTTCTCAATAGGTAGCTAGAGGATTTAGAGTTAAAGGGTTTTATCTGACCTAGTACTTCTTTGTGGGGTCCATTAGTCCTTTTGTGAAAAAGGTGGACAATGACCTTAGGCTATGTGTAGATTACCATAAATTGAACCAGCTAACAGTTAAGAACCAATATCCTCTACCACAGATAGATTAATTTTTTGATATGTTCTGAGGATCTCGGGTATTTTCAAAAATTGATTTGAGGTCGATTTGTCATATGGTGTGTGTTAGACCATTAGACATTCCACACACAACTTTTAATAGCTGGTATAGTCTATATGAGTGTTTGGTTATGTCATTCTGTCTTGTGAATGTGCCAAAGGTTATCATGGTACTAATGAACTGAGTTTCCCATCCTAATATGGATTCATTTATGGTGGTTTTCATGGATAACATCTTGGTGTATTCCCACAATCGACATGACCATGCCAAACATCTTGAGATCGTATTTGATACACTAAGAGAGCATCAGTTAAATGCTAAACTCACAAATTTCACCTATTCGATGGATCATATTCACTTCCTGATTCACATTATCTCATATATAGAAGTATAAGTCAACCTAGAGAAGGTGGTAGTTATAGTTTCCTAGGATCATCCCAAGATCTTCTTTAATATACGATTTTTTTGGGGATGGATGGATATTATAGGACCTTCATACAAGAATTATCACACCTAGAAACACAACTCAAGATCTTGACTGAGAAGGGTGTGAAGTTTTTATGGTTAGATACCTATGAGGTAGCCTTCAGAAATTGAAATGTTGATTGAATTCAGCACCGATATAGATTTTTCTAGAGCCAAGTGGGAGTTATACTATTTACTGTCATGCATCAGGTATTGATCTAGAATAATTTATTATGAATGGGGATAGATTCATGGTGTATGGGTCTTGGTAGTTGAGGCCACATGATAGTAATTACCCAATGCATGATCTTGAGTTAGCTATAGTTGTTCATGCTTTTCACTATTGTATACATTACTTACTTAGAGAGAATTTTTTGGTGTACACTGACCCCAAAAGCTTCAAGTACAAATTTATGTAGTGTGATCTAAATTTGAGGTAGTGAAGTGGGTTGAGTACCTATAGTAGTTTGACTTTGAGTTTTCTTATAATCCTGAAAGAGGCAATTTTGTGCCTAATGCACTGAGCAAGATTATTCAAATACATGTGGTCCATCATGCCAGTACCGAGTTAAAATTATGAATTTTTTCTCTAAGATTCACTTAGTGGGGAAAGATAGTCAGGGGAAGACATTTCTATCATACTTAGCTATGACCTATACCCTACAAGATAGAGTGAGGATGAGGCATCTATCTGATACCAAATGCCTAGTTATATAAGAGAGTGTGGTAGGTGAGGACCCTCCTCTTAGTTGGAACATAGGTGAAGTTGAAATTATGCATGTTCAAGGTTTCATATGGGTTTCAGTAGACATGTGTGAGGATCTGATGTGAGACTTTCATGATTCATCTTGGGTATTGTACCCTATCATCACCAAGATGTATCGGGATTTATATTTCCAATACTGGTGGCCGAGTATGAAAATATATGTATCTAGTTTTTTCATGAGGTGTTATGCATGTCAAATGGTGAAGGTGGATCACCAGTGAATACCTAAACGTTTTCTACAGTTGCCCATTTCTGATCGAAAGTGGGATAATTTCATGATGGTCTTCGTGACTATATTACCAAGGTCACCTTGAGGTAATGATACTATTTGGTTTGTTGTTGATGGGCTCATGAATTTTCCACATTTCCTTTTGAAAAAGGAATCCTTAAATGTGGATGAGCTTGAAAGGTTGTATATCCATGAGATAGTATGACTTCATGGGGTCCCTTATACTATTATTTCAAATAGGGATGCCCAGTTTACTTCACGAATCTAGAAATGTTTATAGAGGGAACTGGGTATACAGGTGCATATGAGCAAGGTATATCACCCTCAAACTGATGCAAATTCAGAACATAAAATACAGGTTCTTGAGGACATGTTGTGAGAATGAATCCAATATTTTAGGGGCTCCTCGGAGAGGAACATATCCCTAGTTGAGTTTCCCAACAATAATAGCTTTAAAGTTATAATACAAATGTTTCTTTATAAGGATTTATATTGTAGTTCATGTTGATCACCCCTATTCTAGTTATAGGTAGGAGAGGAATCTATGCTTGGACCTCGTCTCATATAGTGGACTATAGTGCAGGTTAAGTAGACTTCAAAGTGGAGGGATATTGCACAGTATTGATAGAAATCTTATGTTGATCACTTCTGAAGACCTATAGAGTTTGAGGTCAGTGATTGGGTATTTTTATGTGTTTCATCGAGGATGGGACATAGGAGGATTAGGAGACAGGGTGAAATTTCACCATGATATGTCAGACCATTTGAGATTCTAGAGAGAGTTGGGCTGATAGTCTATCAGTTGTAGTTACATTAAAGGTATCAGGATATGTATGATATCTTCCACATATCTCAGTTTCTTCATTGTATTTTATACATGTCTCAGGATTTTTAGCATGAGGAGGTTATGTTAAAGGTATATGCATCCTTTGAGGATCATCTTATATGTATTGTGTATTGTAGCATGAAGGTTCTCCAAGGTCGGTCAGTTCCTCTAGTACTTGTGCAATAGAAGCACGACCATGTACAAGATGAGACCTAGGAGTGGGTGGCCTATATACAATCACATTGGAAAAAGTTATTCTCATTTGATTCTTCACCACCATTGGAAGATTAATTTAGGTATGAATTGGTTTAAGGTGGAATTTTTTAGGAACCTAGTTCTTTCTTGAGGTATAGAATCATTTTATTTCTTTCTATTCTCAGTTTAAAATATTATTTTTAGCCTAATTTGAATTCAATTTGAGGTTATGGAGGTATCAGGGGTGTTCAGTGATTGTTTGGATCCTAGAACCCAGTATTTTGGGATAAAAAGGCTTGTCACATAGTTATTAGAAACTGTGTGAGGTTTTATGCACGATTAATTATAATCATGTAAGAATGGACAGTGGTCTAGAGGATCTCACACGGTTTCATAAACCATGTGGTTTGAGGTGTATGTCCATACAAAAACTATAGAGTTATTGATAGATTATTTTTGCAATTTTTCACATGGTTAGTCTAACCATGAACACTAACCGCATGAAATTCCCTTCCTTACAGTAGTGGGTGAACGGTTGGAGCAAAATTTGTCCAACCATGCAGCCCAACCATGTGGATAGTATTTTGAGTAAAATTTAACAAAAATACATAAAATGGTTATAATTTCAACATAAATTTCATTTATCCTTTGATTCACTTCCATGTGAATTTGAGAGCTTCCCTTTGACACCTAAACTAGGAATCAAGAGAACTCTTCCATTCAAGATCTGAATTAATATACATTGAAAGCATCATATCCATATTAGTAAGATCTCCATTCCTTTTGTGTATTTAATAATTCTTATTGGTATATAATGCACTATTTAGGTGCAAGATAATATTCCCTATTTTCAGGGTTCTCATACTTTCTTCATTTTTCTCCCAATCTAAGCCAAATCAAGAGATGATACTGGATGATCACTCCCCTACAGACCTACAGAAGGTGGTATCATGATTTTACCTCAAATTAGAGTTTTTGTGTATATTTTGTTTTTTCATGCTCGCAATTATCGGAGAAGCACCCTTGAAATTGATCTTTAATCCTTGGTTTAAATTGATAGGTATGACTAATGTAATTAATAAGTCATACTGAAAAAAAATATTTAAGAACCTTGAATTGAAACCACCACTTGGGTGTGTTGTATAAATAATTGGACCACCATGGTTGGTGTTGGAATTTGGATTCCTTTTCGTTGCATCATTTACCCCTTTAGATGGGATGTTTAATAATGAACTGTAAATTGTAAATTAAATTGATTAAAGAAAGGGAATGGATGAACATGTCCCTAGGATATGGCCATGTCATTGCTTTCTTAAGAATGAGTTGCTCCTTATATTTATATGACCACATTAGATAAATAAGAGGCTAATCCTTATAATCTTATATCATTCCTTTAGCCACTTTTGAGGTGAGATTTAATTGAAATGATCACAGCGATGACCTTGACATAATTAAATGATATTGATTGAATTATTATATTTTTTGGGTGAAAATAGGCTCATATATGAATTACATGTATGGAATCATTTAGATTATGCCTTGTTTATGCTTGAGTGACACTTGTACTCCCTAGAAGAATGCCAAGGACAGACTCATGGGGTCTGACTATTACATGATCGAGTGATACTTGGATTCCTTATGGATTTACAAGGACAGACTTAGGGGGAAGTTGATATATATATATATATATGTATGTATGTATGTATATATATATATATATTCCATGAGTGATACATGAAATACCTAAGTGTACCACCAAGGATGGACTCAATGGTGATGATATTATACCACACCTAGAGCAATACCTATGTTCTTATAAGGATCTCCATGGATGGGATTATAAGGTGCTTGGTTCATGATACACCTAAAGCGATACTTAGATTACAAATAAGGAATTCCAAGGATAAATCTAGGTTCTTATTGGAATAATAAATGGGATGATTTATATGATTCTTATTCCAATCTAAATCACAATCTTGGATTCGGTATTTTTCTTACACATGATTGATGGCCTAGTTAGGAATACTTGACCATATATCTTTACTGGGGATGTTGCACTATGTGCAAGGTCTGAAGACTTGTTTATTAAATGATATATTTTAATTAAATGAACTTTATTATAATTTATAAAATATTTAATATTTATAAATATAATTACTAACTATGGATGAGGTAGGTAGTAGTGGACGAGTGTCCATGGGAACCCAGACCTTTATGGGTTTTTTACTTTTAGTACATCCTTTACATATTCTATTACTGTCTGCACACTGTTGTTATTATATATTCACTGATTGGATGGAATTAGATGATTGGGTGGTTTCCTATTGGGATTGTATCTCACACCATATTAAGGCCACCAAAAGGTACGCAAACAGACTATATGATTGCGGGTATGGATAATGGAAAGCACCATGCTATAGGTTCTTGATTGTTGGTTAGGAGTATAGGAGCACATGATCGAATTGAGGCTTGTGATACTAGCTGGATAACTTTTGGTCTTTTTGGTATTTGACACTTGTATTGTATTGTTGCATGGAAACCTATTTTGGATGATTTATAGACAAGACATGACATATCATTTGTAAATGATATTACTTCTAGACTTGTTGTATGTATCTATCTTGGTTTTTTATCTCTTGTTCAGTTATATGTTGTATGACTATTTTACTACTTCCACTACTTTTATTTTATTTTATTCCCGTTATTTTGTACTCTGGTGATGAGTTCATTGTAGAGACCCATGATTGACATACATGGACATTACATTTATTTTGAGTAATACTTAATACATGACACAAACTGAGGCCCAAAGATCGTATTAGTTTAGTGTTTTTCGAAACTGAGAACATAATATTCAAACTTGGTGAAAGATCTTCAACATCTCCCATAAAGATATTCCCCTTTCTGTTTTCCTACCTAAAACCTTTATTTATATCCTAGGGAAAATAAAACATAACAAGGGTGAGATCAAATGATAAGTAAGGTTAAACATAAATAACATCAAACAAAACATAAACATAAGAATGTGAGAAAATGAACATAAATTTTGAATATCAAAATCGTGAGTCATGAAATAAATCTTGTCAGAACATAAAGCATAGATCATAAAAGAACATTAACCATGATATAATAGCATTGTAATAAAACATGAAATTGTGTAAAACTAATAATCACATAATATGATTTCCATAGTATCCATGGCATTGCTTTCAAGACCATCATAGTGGACAAAGTCAATTACTGAACCGGGTTTACTTGTTATTCCTACCATATATTACTGAAACGGATTTACATGTCATTCCATTCATGTATATCTTGAGAGATATAAATCTTTACACAATGAATTAGAGGGAGATAAAGGACTCACCCATCTCATAACGAAATAAATCTTACATGTTCCACAAAACATAAATCATTCATCATAGAATAACCCATGAAATAAAATGGGATTCTTAAACATCATTTCATTATAACATAATCCATATAAGATAAATGGACATCATAAAAATAATTCCACCATAAACACAATAAAATCAAAGTAATAATAGGTATAGAAACATAAACCTATGTTACCTTATATGGAAAATAATTTTGATAAAACACTTGAACTTAATTCTTGAGGAAAATATCATTTCTTCTTTAAAAATGCTTTCTTTTCCCAAAAAACAAGAAATTTTAAAATAAAAAAATTTATTTGAAAATAAACTTTAAATCGTTTAGAGTAATATTCATGGAAATAATGTGTTATGAAGAAGTAAAAATTAATTCATGCTTTATAAGTTAAAAAAACATTATCCTCGTACTTTTTTTCAAAAAAGTCAAAAAGTACCTTGTATGGTAAACAAAAAGAAATATTCCTTCCATACCATGTAGTCAAAGTCAAAAAATGGTAAAATGAATTTAAAAATACATATAATATTAGCCAAAATTTTAGGAAAACATTTTTAGAAAACATGTACATAGATGATAAATATATCCCTAGTAAATACTTACATGTAAACAATCTCGGATAAAAATTAGATTGCAAAATTATCTCTTACCTTAGGTCTGATTTCTTCCGTATGTGTATGAAAATCCTATATAGTGGGTTTAAACATATTATTAACCTGTAACAAAAACATAATTTTATTTATGATATCATATATGATTCATCTATGACTTTTTATTACCCATTCATTTGTCAATTCCATGTTAAATAAATGTTTTGGGTAATAATTGTTTTTATTTATCGCACGTGTTTTGAATTGTTATTCTTGATATTATTACTTATATCATGATTTAATTACTTCCATAATGTAAAAATTAATTTCTATATTATATATATTTATTATATATATATATATATAAAAGATAGAAAAATTAAACGGAATACACCGTTCATGGAGACGGTAGGTCGCACATACGCATGAACGTTGTTTTTGTTTTCTTATTAAATTGAATGGAAGTAAGTAAATGAAATAAATATAGTAGAATTATTATATCATTAATTTAATTATTATTTATTATATATACTTTATAATCAATCTTTAATGATTAACATGGAGAATAAATCTCATCACGCCATGGAGACGGTAAGTCGTACGTACGCACGAGCGACGATATCGTTCTCATAATTATTGAATAGTATTTAATTTTATGGTGTATAATCTCTCAGAATTAGTATAATGTTATAATAATCATATATAGTTATTATTTACACCATTATAATCATCCATGTAAGGTGGTAGTGAAAAACAGATTACACCACGGTGTGGAGACGGCAAGTCAAACGTACACATGTGCGATGATTTCATTTTTCATAGGATGGATAGAAGGTTAATTAGTGTTGTTTCACATTTATAATAACATATAATCGTATTATTTATACTGATTTTATTACTTTATAAAGAAAAAATTAATTAATAATAAGTATAAGAAGAAAGAAATTTGAAAGAATCAGTAGAAGATATTACCTCTTTCTCGACGTGCCTCCTTTAAATTTCCTCTTATGGAACTAGAGTTGGTATTTTAAGATGAAAAAAAACCAATAGAATGTAAATATGTATTTTTATAAGATAAATGGGTAGGGTTTATCTGAACTTGAAGGCTCAAAATGGTGTGAAGAAGAGAGGGAGGAGGTTCCCTTTTATAATATAGGAGGGGGGCACTTTTGGAAACTCTCAAAATATTAATTTATTATAAATTAAAATTCAATTAAAAATGGTTAAAAATTTATTTAATTAAAAGATAAGATGATTTTGGTTTGAATTACCAACATAAAATATTTTTTAGACAAGTTTTGAATATATTTTTTTATCCTTTTCTTTTTTGTTAAACCCTTATTTTACCGTTTTTAATCTTATCGTGATATCATGTTATTTACACATTGTGGGTTAATTTATTTAGCATATCATGTCAAAAGACCCAAAAAAGTATTTTATGACATATTAGGACTTATATTAACCATTTGTATGAATATTATATTTTTAGGAATTTTATATCATTTAATAAACTATTTTATATTTTAAGTTATGAATTGTGTCAATTTTGGAAACTATTCATACTTGACTATTTATATACATATATATATCAGTAATATAACCCTACATTAAAATTGAATTAGTAAAATATATATGTTTAGGTTATAATTATATTTAATTTAAATTAATTCTTATAAAATTTTATTTTCATATCCAAGTGATTCCATGGGGTCCCAAAATCGATCCAAGGATGACCATGGTCGGAAATATCTTATACAATAGTATTATTACATGTGTTAGAGTATTTTAATATTATTATGATATTATTTTTTACCCTTATTTACAAATTTTACCCTTTTAACCAGGGTAAATAAAATAAATACTGAAGATACTATTTATAATGTATAAAAATAAATGGTGCCTATTTACACAATTTGAACATTCTGATTCCAAATATGGAGTCCATTTTTCCAAATTCAAAATACATAAGTTTCAGTAATTATTTTAAAATTTATTCTCCTTTTTAAAACCAAAAAGTGGGTTTTTAAAAATTAATAACTATCAAAAGATTGACATGTGTTTATGTCCAATTTAAAAGTGAAATTACTTCCAATGACCAAAATTGGATTAAAATATAATCCAATTACACTTTAAAACCAATTAAAAAGATAATATAACTATATAAATAAATTATAAGAAAATGAAGTTTTGAATTAAAATGTAGTATTTTTCACTATTCATTAAATTTTGAATTTTATCATAAAAATACAAAAAAATTCAACAAAAGTAAATATTTATGTCCCACTTCAAAATAATGATCTTATCTTGTCAAATTTAACTTATGAAAGTTTCAAAACTAGATATAAAATGAGGATTCCATTAAAAGGCAGTAAAATTGCATTTTTTGAAAAATACTTCTTTTATCTGAAAATTTGGATTTTTTCTTATACCATGTTCTAGAAAATAGGTAAGATGAATGATAATGTTATATAAAATTCAAAATTTGTTTAATTATATTCATAATTTCTAGTTTATATCTCATTAAATAAAAATATTTTAATAATATATCGTTGTTTAGTGAAATTGGGTATCACGTACAATGCAAGCTATCGAGAAAGGTCTCTCTGGTGTGTAATGCAATCCAAGTTATGGTTGAATGTAGTGAATGATTCCTTTGATGTTGCGTATAGCATAATACAACTTAGTTCATTTATACATTGAACAAAATATATTCTTAGTGTTGCGTGAAATGAATTCTATCAAAAAAACATGAAATTGTGGGCAACACAAGCCAAGAATAGTGTTGCGTATATTGAAAACTAATATGGTGTTGCATATAGCACAAGATAATATTGGTGTATCGTACAACACAAGACATCAAAGAAAATAAAAAAGAATCTATCCCATAAAATCTCATGGTGTTATAGGAATAGTCTCCCTAAAGACACACCCTAAGCCCTCACAACTAGCTAGTAGCCTTTAGTGTTTGGGGAAATTTGATTGAGGCTAGGTGGACAACTGGGCTTAGGGAACCTATTAGGGGCATCTGGATCTGGGATGTTACAACTTCATGCACTTTTCATGCCAGTGTGGAAGTGGGATAAGTATATTATGGACTTCATGAAGGGGATTCCCAGGACTCCTAGTAGTTAAGATGTTATTTTGGTGATAGTTGATCGGCAAAAAAAATTGGCATGTTTTTTATCGATATGAGAATCACTCAATAGATGAGTTGGGAATTATTTATGCCCAATAAATTTTAAGACTTCATGTATTTCCTTCCAGTATTATATCGAATATAGATGCAGATTTTACAATGTGATTTTGGAAAGTTTTATAGAAGGATTTAGGGAATTAGTTAAAGATGAGTGAAGCATATCATATCCAAACCAATGGAAAGTCAGAGAGGACAATTAATATATTGAAGTATATGCTTCGGGAATGCATCCTATCATTTGGTGGATCATGGTATGATCATCTTCCTTATGTGAAGCTTTCATACAATAATATTTTCTTTACTTAAATTCAAGTTGAACCTTTTGAGGATCATTATGGACATATTCATCACTCACTATATTGTTGTAAAAAGTATGGATATGTGGCTATCATTGGTCCACTTATGGTGAAGGAGACCTCTAAGAGGGTTTAGTTGATTTGGAAGTGTTTGGTTACCACTCAATGTAGATAGTGATCATACTCCAGCTAGAGGATAAAACCTTTTTAATTCACTGTGTGTGGCCTATTTTTAATATGGGTGTCACCTCTATTGGAACATCATCATTTGTGTAGTCAAGGGAAGCTAGTGCTATTATTTGTAGGACCATTTTAGATTATCGAGAATATCATAATATTGTCCTACCATTTGGACCTTTCTAAATGATAGGTAGGTGTGTATGATGTGTTCCATGTATATTTTCTTCAAAATTATGAGACTGATCCTGCGTATGTAATCAACTATAAGAATTTTGAGTTGGAACTGGATACATCATTAGTGGAGCGGTCAGTTTGAATTTTAAACTAGAGTGTGAAATTACTTAGGATAATAATGGTACCACTTTTCTAAGGTATGTGGTGGAAAGGAAAAATCAAAGAGGAGACTCAATATATGGAATCTAATATACAAGCTCAATGTCTAGAGTAATTTGAGTAAGAAATTTAGTGACACTTCTTGAGGATAAAAATCCATATAGGGGGAGATTATAATGGATGTGGATTTCAATAAACCTTACTCTGTACTTTCAACCCTTCTTTGATTTTTTATGAGTTATTATTTTCATGGGTGAGTCTTGGGTAGCTTCTGGATTATTTTTTGGGGATTTAGAGGACTTTAAGGGGGTGAATAGTTTATGCATGGTTAAGGTAAATCATGCATTTTTCCCTAGGAAACTATGAAACTTTTTAGAGAGTTACATTAGGTGGTATAAGGTTGGTGCATGATTAGATATAACTATTTAAATTCCCCTAAAAATCATGTGACTTGGGGTGGAGGTGAAAATCAGGGCTATAACACTATTTACCAAACCATTCATCCAAACCATGATAATTATTTGAAGGGTTAGAGATCCTCACATGTTTGGTATGCATTTTATTAATTTGTGAGACCAAACCATGAATAGATTTTTAATTAATATTAAAATATATTTTTAAACCAGAATCCTCCCTAAATATCTTCAATCTTTCTCATTTTCCTAGTGTTATCAAACCTAGGGACTCTAGTGGTCGTTTTATGTAAATTCATCTCCCTTCAAACACTAATTTAAATGGATCTAGAGGCTTTAGGTTGTGAGAATTCAAGGTATGTTTACATTTTTCTATATTCTTATTAATCTCAATAGATATTTCCTCTCTCTGTAGGGATGAATCATAAATATGGGTTGTTTTGACCAAATAAATGGATTCACATATAATATAATGGGGAATTGTTGGATCATTAAAGGATAAATGTTTTATTCTATTATGAATCATGTTCTATATCTAAAATGTATCTAGATCTACCATTTCCAGTGGATCTCATTAGATAAGCCCCATGGAATTCAATCCCTTATCATGTTCTTCTTCTTGAATCGTGTTCCAAAATGCCATTTGTCTTATAGATGGGGGTTGGTTATAAGGGTATTTGGTTTGCAGGATTGATTTAGGTGATGAATCTTGGTGGATTTTAACAATTGTCACCAATGCGCTTGATATAGGAAGTTACTTACCATGTAGAGCCTTTGTGTAAAGTTGTTTCCTTGGTTGGTAATATTTTTGTTCATGTATAGACCATGAGTCCTATTTTTTATATTTATTTTAAGTGTGTGTGTGTGTGTGTAAATATAAGATCATTCTTAATTATTATCACATGTGTGTGTGTGTGTGGATTTCAAGATATAGGCTTGATATGCTTTGTTGTGACTATATGTGTTATTCAATGTTCTTTATGAATGCAAAGACTATGAAGGTTTTTCTTATGGTAGAAAATGGTAGGTGGGCCTCCATGGATAGGTTATACAATACAGGGGGATCATGTTAAATATGTGACATTTAATATGAATAACCTAGAAACAAGGTAGGGACATGATGGCCTCAAGGCCCACCCTGAGGTAGAGATGGGTACAATGGATGAAGGCTTGACCTGTAATAGAGATGGGGTACGGTGGCCTTGTGGCCTAACCCATGATAGGTACGTGACATGATGGCCTTGAGTCCCAACCCAAGGCTTTCTTTTCAAGTGATTACTCATGAATATATGGTGTCATTATGGTAGACCCATGTTCATGACTCTTATTAGGACTTTCCTTCTGGAATGGAGCAGAAGCAGGTATGTTTGGGGCTCATGGTGGCTTGGTTAGTACACAATTTTTTGGTACTTTTTTTACTAATTATTTCTTATGATTTTATTTATTATTATGTAAAACATCTATATGTATGTTCACTTATGATAAAGATGCATTGGTGGTTTCCTAATGGGTTATAAACACACCATGGATAGGTATCTTGATACTCGTGAAAAATATATAATTAGAGATTTGGAAAATGATAAGGGCACAGTGACAAGGAGCCAAAGATATAGACCCCAGTGTTCATTGGTGGTACTGATAAGGACTTTGGAATGACTTTATGATTTCTATATTTTTTTATTATCACATACTTATACTCTGGTTTGACCTACCACAATAGGGATACATGGTTTAGTGCATGTATAACACTGTGATACCTAACATACTATATAACATTTCATTTATTATTATTAAGTTTCATATTTCCATTTTGGGTTTTTTACCTTTTATTTTTATTATTATAGTGTATGGATATCGAAACTAATAGTAAAGTCTCCCCATTTTACTTTTGGGACCTTTATTTCTAGTCAGAAACCTATTACATACAGGGAGGCTTGTTTGAGGTCATATAACTCTATGGCCCAAACTAGGTGATTTGGGTCATTGAATTATAGTTATGAATAGCTATAAATGGTTATAGTATAGGTGAAAAAATTATTTTTATGATTGTAGTTTATATTTATTTTTTTATGGTATAATTTTCTAGAATTCGTATGTAACATCAAAGAAGTGCTTGTACAAAGTAGTAGAAAAGTCAAGTAAATGATTTTAAAAATATTAGTACTAATATTTTTTGGATGAATTATAGTATTCCATGAATTTCATGAATAATTATAAAGTATTTAAATTGTTAAAAGTTTTTATATTTTAATTTCATTAATATCTTTATTCCTTTAAAGATAATGTTTTTGAATGGTCCTAAAAATGACCTTAAAAGGGATTTTAATATTTAAAATTTATCTTTAAATAATTAGAAAATAATAAAAATCCTATAATAACTCAAAATTGATGAGATATTTTTGAACTTATTATAAATGATCCACGTATTTATCACTTTTAATATTTTAAAATTACTTTTATTGCAATTAATAATTGAAACTTTTTTCACTATGATTAAGGTTAAATGGGGTTAACAAAGGGTTTAAACCAAAAGATAAGGTTTAGAATTCCACTTAAACTTAGATAAATGTTATTGGTTGAATTTATTTCAAACTTATACTCCTTATATTCAAATATTTGGAACATTTGATCTATATTAAAATAGTTATATGCATATTATATATTAATATTTCATGCATATACATTATTGGAACCCACCTCACTAATTAAAGGAAACCACCTCACCTATCTTTCTCACACTTCAAGATTCAATTACTAGAAAGTTTTGGGTAGAGTCATATTTATTAAAAAGGAACAAATAAAATCCCATTTTAATTGGGAGGTAACCCATTAGATCATCCAATCCTTGAAAAAATAGCTTCCAATATTCCTTATCCATTTCATAGATCTAATTTTCTTCCCTTGGCACCATCTTAGAAAGTCTTAAGGTGTAATTGAAAAGAATACTTCCAAAGAAAAGGTATAACTCTTGACCAAGTTCTTTCATTTTATTTCTCATTATACATCCTTTAAATATATCCTAGCCATGATTATGTAATAACATAAAAATATTAAATATACTAAAATGTTATTATGTTCATGGAATAACCCTTATTCATCTCTTTTTTCATGCAATGGGAAATGAAAGTATCGCTTGTGCATACATACCAACTACTGTTCCCACAAAGAAATGTATTTCATTTTTTATCACCACCTCAAAAGGAAAGTTATTATGATGTATTTATGGTATATATATGGTATTTATGAAATATTTATGATTTTTCAAAGATAATATATAACTTACCTTCTTACACTTCCATTCATTGGAAATTGATAATGTCGTCTGTGCGAGTGTGTGGACAACCACCTCCATGAAGCAATATGATCATTTTTTCATATCCACATTTCATAAATGGTTATAAAATTTTATTTAATTTATAAAAATGATAATTATTTAATGATTAATATACTGTATATGATTTAAAATTTACCCCTTTACAACCTACCTATGTTGTTTTTGGATAATGAACCGAACATCCTCAAAACGTCTCAAATGAATTGAATCCATTTAGTAACTATATATGGCCTGTTAAAAATGAAATAGAAATGGATTATGGTATATTAATAAACCTAAAAAGGTTATTAATAAATTAAATAATTAATATAAGTTCTTTATAACTTAGGTTAAGAGTGCATACAAAGAATGTTGGACTTGAGTTATGGGTAATTTCATCTTATTTCCACTTCAATGAGACATATTTTTCATTATGAACTTTGCACAGCTTCATATATACTCATCTTAATGCTAATTGAAATATTATTTTAAAATTAATTTGAATCTTATATACCAAAATTTATGAATTAATCATTGGAATAATTTTCCTGGGATGGGAATATATATCATCTTTTTTATTAAACTTTTAACCATAGAAAGTCATTCAACTATATAAACATTGAAATCTCAAAATTTATTTTCATTTATTTGGTGAAAAATTCATAAGAATTATCCATCATGCCTACAATCATCAATATAATCAATATAAGTGAGGGTACCTATGATTTATTCCTTCATAAACAAGTATCTATAAAATTCTTCTTTATAAAACTTCAACTACTTAAAGAAAGTGATAATATTTAAATACCAAGAACTAGGAGCCTGATTCAACTCGTATAAAGATTTATTTAGTTTAAACACCATGGTTCCATATCTATCAATTATAAATCCACTTGGTTTCTCAATATAAACGTTTTAAATTTATCCATTTAAAAAATATAAATTAACATTCATCTGAAAAACTTTGTTATTTGAATGATTAGTAACTACCAAGACCATTTTAATAGTTTCAAGTCTTGAAATAGGTGAAAACGTTTCCTGAAAATCAACAACTTCCACCTATGAGTAACCATTGAAAAAAAATTGTTCTTTATTTCTCAAAATCCTTATGTGTTTGTAGATATCATTTTAAAAAATCTATTTTTTCCTTAAAATATTGGTTTCTACTATTCAAGGAATAAGAACACAGGTTTCTTCTTTCTCAACCTGATCTAACTCTTCATTCAATGCATTTAACCACTCTTTATGTTCAAATTCCTTTGAAAATGGATGTGGTTCCACCTATGAGATAAGTGACATAAAATTCTTAAATATCAACTTACTTCAGGTCTAAACATGAGATTTATGATTTCCAATGAAATTATAAAATTCAAACCTATTTTTGTAAAGTTTGGAAATTTATAAATTGTCTTCCGGTCTTACACTCCCCATCAATAGACTAGACTCAATCAACTTTTCAAGTTTAGGCTTGTTTTCATCTTCGTTCTCATTATCTTCTTTAGATTTCAAAATTCAATCTTTCATAACATCTTTTTTATTATATTCAAAAACTTTTTTTAAGGAAGTATGTTCTTCAATAACTTTCACATCCAAGGAAATTTCCATCATATATAGTTCTTTATTCAAACACATATAACTTTTTTCACCAAGTGAATATCCCATAAAAATTCCTCCTTCTGGTTTTTGATCAAACTTTCCAAGATCTAGATTTTTTATATTTATTAAGCAAGGACTCCCAAAAACCTTGAATTATTTCATTGTAGGTTTTTCTTATACCACATTTCATAGGAAGTAATTTAATATTCTAGCCATAATTAGCATATATTTTGAACATTAATAGTTTTATTTATAGATTATCTCTAGAAGAACATCAAAATTTTATATTCAGTAATCATTCTTCTTATTATTTATCTAAACATCTATTTTTCATTCTACCACTCTATTTTGTTATGATGCAAAAAAAGAATATTTTTAAAAAAAAAATTATCAACACTAAAAAATAGTACAGAAAAAGGGTTCCATTATCAGATCCTTTTTAGAACTATTAAATACATCCCTTTTTAGTGTTAAAAAAATCACTGATAAAGGTATTAATGTTTTTTTCACATTGATCAATTCCATATTTTAACATCACCCACAATATCAGTTCTTTCTAATCATGGATAAAACCCTTTTTTAGTGCAGTTAAAGGCCAGATTTTTAGAGTGACCAAACATATACATTTAGAAAAAAAATCCATCTAACTAAGCCTTTTAGAAACCATGAACACACAATTTTTATTTCTCAAAAACAACTCATTTGTATTATTTAAATGGAAACAACCACTTTAAATCATTTCACTGGAAGATTACATCTTTAAAACAAAACACCCAATTTGAAATCCACTTTAATTCACCCACACAAGAGCCTTTAACTTCAAAATACGTTTTATAAACATATTTGAGAAATCATTTCCCAATGTGAACAACCCAACACACCCACATAGGATAATCATAAAAATAAGGCACCATATATCACAAGGAATATATCAATGTTAAGAAGGAATGGTGAGATAATAATAAAAGTGGGGTAAATGATAAAAACAAGCACAAAATAAAAATTTGTTCAATCAATAACCAACCATGAAATTTAATGTGTCAATGGATCTACCCTAAGATTCCTAACATAAAAACCATCTAACCATATAAGAGTATACCAATATGAGAACAAGATAAAGGAATTCACTAAATTTCAAACCATATGTCATCCAACTAGACTAAACAAACCTCATTGAAATGAAAACCACCTATTAGATTTTATGGTTATCATGACTTGATGGAAACTAGTGGAGTGTAAACCAATAAGAGGAAAAAATAGATCTCACACTTAGTACCTGATTTTCCATGAAAATTAAAGAAACTAAGGTGTGGGAACAAACAATACAAGTTTAACAAATAATAGATAACTAAATCTATCCTCACCCCTAACACCAAACAATGAATAAACCCTTAAATAGAACACACCCAAAACATAAACAAGAACATTCCCACAAAAGGGGAGAAAAAATCATCTCATAGAGATGAATAGCCCACACAAGGTGTAAGAACATCGAGGGGTAAGTATAGAGACCTCGACCCCAATAGCTTAGAATTGATGTCTACTTTATTACATTAGCATAAGATACAAGGAATCACATCCTGAAGGACTAAATATTTTAGTAGTCTTGGTAAAGTATACACTTAATTGAATATCATGTTAAAATTGAAAATATAACATACAACATAGTATTTTCTTTTGCATACACTACTCTTTCCTTTAGAATATCCCTTCATATCAATCATAATACACTTCTTAGTATCCTAAGGAGAATAAAACATAATAGAGTGGTGAGCTTAGATACTCATTAAGGGTAATAATATAGTGAAATATATGAATAAATAAGGCATAACAAATATGTAAAGGTAAATAACTGAAACACATACCATTTAATCAATAACTTGAGTATAATATGGTAGGAATAAATGATGTTTAAATAATTCCATGTAAATAATCACATGAACATTAAAACTTAACCATGGATATTCTGACTAATAAAATAATCTCATGGAATCTCAATAACTGAATTCACAATGATGGAATACATAATTCTAAACATCTAAAACATATCATTGAGGCCTTGTACCAAGAAATATAAATAAATGGGTAAATCCACAGCCAAAACCCAAAATAGTTTATCTCATGAGACCTAAGGGTGCATCAAGAGGCTATATAATTTTATGCCCCACCCATCACTTCATTTCCAAATCATTCCTCATATATCGAATAATTAATTTAATTCATTAACAATATGTCTTATCATCAAAAATCTATATTGAGGAAAGAATACGAATTTATAAATATTTCTACAGATAAAAAAAAAATTTAATGTAGAACACCATATGTAAAAATGATATATGTTCTAAGAAATAAACATATCTAAGATAAATAATATGTATATTTAGGGGAAATTTAATTTCCATTGATCATAACAAAGTTAATATTTCAAGGAAAATTTAATGACTATAAAAATGAATCAATAAAGTGAATGTTAATAATTTCCCTAGCCAAAATGATCATAAACCACACATATAATTAATAAGGATGGTATCATTACAACATATCCCCAATATATCATAAGTAGTATAAGGGTTTTTATCATTAAATAATATAAATTCTGTGAAAAAAAAACCTTTAAAAGATTATTGAGTAAAATAACCTTTGCACTTTGAAAATCACCTTTTTTTAAGTTCAAAAACATTTCGAAAATAATTTTATTTGAAAATAACCTTTTAAAATTATAAAATAATCATTAAAATATTAATTGGTCATGATGGAAGGAAATTCCATACATTTTGTACATATTAAAACAACTATTCCTTTCACATTGTTGGTAAAATCCCAATGGGCCTTCATTTAAAAACAACATGAATATTCCTTTCAAAAAAATTAAAAAGAAAAAAATGGAAAAAATTTATTTAATAATTCATTTTTATAAATTTAAAAACATTTTTGAAAACATTTTTATAAAACATTGATTTTGATGAAATTTTTTTTCAACGAAGAGAGAAATATAGTTGGATTTTATTAAAAACATTTTCTCAACAATTTTAATCACCAATTAATGGATAAATGGTACTATTATTTTAAAAATATTGAATAAAAATGTGAATAAAATAAAATTGTTTTATTATCCAATTATCAAATAATTTCTTTCAATGGAAATTCAAGTATAAACAATCCTGATTAAAATGATATTATGAAGTAAAACCTTAAAAAGATCATAATATTAAAGTGAAAATTAAAAAATTAATTGATTATGTTTATAAAATTTAAATACCCATAAAATAAGGGTAAAATACCATAATATATTAAAAATTAATTACACACATAATCTTAGAATATCAAAGATAATAAAGAAGTAATATTACCCAATGAAAAGAAATTGAGTTATGAAATTCTTTACCACTTAGTAACTTTTAAGTCAAATAAAAATGGATGAAATAATTAAAATTAGAACTTAAAATACCATGAATTTTTATGTTTTTCTTATATTTAATGTCAAATTGGAAGTATATATACCATATAAAATAAATTATGTGCATAACATTACAATATGCCTCAATGAAACGAAATTGAGACAAAGTCCCTTACCTCAGGTCTGATTTCCTTCGTACGCGTTTGTAACTTATGTATAATAGTTTTAATCCTATTATTAATTTATAAAAAATCCATAATAATATTTATAATATCATATATGATCCTATTATAACATATTACCAAATGTTTGTTTATAATATTTCATTCTTTTTGTTGTTTGGGGTGTTAATTGCCTTGTTTTCTCACGGGCATTTTGTCTTGAAAGTTCTAGTTCTTGTACATATGATATATATATATATTATTTATATAATTATAATAATTTTATAAATATAATATTTACTAAATAGATATATTTTTACAACCATTTATTAAAGTTAGACATGAAAAACAAATCACATCACTTCATGGAGATGGTAGGTCATACGTACGCACAAGCGATGATATCATTACATTAATCAGTGAAATGGTAAGAAATTGGTTGATATATTAATTTTAAATAAAATAATAATAATCTCATATATATCATATATATTCATTAATTTTATCTTTATTATATTCCATGTAAATCGTAAGTGAAAAACGAATCACATCACTTCGTGAGACGGTAGTTTGTTGGGCACATGTGTGGCGTTATCATATTTGAAACGGAATGGAACATAAAAAGTTAAATGTGATATTAAAATTAAATAAGTATATTAATATGATAAATATCATATAAATTTGTTAAATATATCATTATATCCATTCTTTAAAGGTGGTTATGGAAAAAAACTACATTAGTTCGTGATGTGTTAGTCCACCGTACACATGATCAATGATCTCGTTTTCCATTTGATGGAAGAGGTAATGGATAAATATTATGCCATAAACATAATAAAATATTAATATATGGTATATAATAGTGTTATTATATTGTAAGTGTTAATACAAAATTAAAGTTTTAAAACAAATAATGAAAATGAAATATCTTTGTTAAGTTAATTACATTCTCTAAGAGAGACCTCCCTTGGATCACCTCATAAGGACCCTATGGATGGTATTTTGGGAGGACAATAAGCTATAAAATATGTTTAAGTATGTTCTTGGGATATTTTTTAAGGGTTTATTTGAGATAATGGTCTTCAGGTATGTGAATAAGTGATTGGAGGTAGTGCCCTTTTTTAAGTGGGGAAAGGGAACCCTCTTCGAAATTACTTAGATATTTCCTAAAAGAATCCAAAATGATAGAGTCATTCACATGAAAAAAGTATACAGATAAAAGTAGGTTTGAATTTAGGATATGAAAAGGTTGAATTATATCTATAAAACAAGATTTTTAAAAAAAATTCAGCCATTTTACCCCTTATCTTCTTAGTTTAACCCCATGGTAGATCCATTTTTACCTTAACTGTGGTAATTAATTTTTACAGTTTTCACGATTCATTTTGGTAAAAAATTAAGTTTAAATTATTATATAATTTAAATTATTCTAATTGAAAAAAATTAATCCTTTTTTTCAAATTCAATTCGTAAAAGTGGCAGAATTATAATTAAAATTATACCCGTATATGTGATGAAAAAGTATGTTTTCAAAGAGAAAATTATCACCAGTATAGAAAGTTTTAATATACAAATTAAATATGAAATTGATTACAGTGACCTAAATTAGATAAATTTAAATATAATTTTACTAATTTTACTTTAAAACCAATTTAAAATATAATTTATGTTTTTAAATAATTTAAACGAAAAGGAAGTTTTTATTAAAAATCCTTATTTTTCACTGTTCATCAAAAAATAAAACATTTTAGAAAAATCAAAAAAAATTAACCCTAAGATATTTTTTATATGATGATTTAAAAATTAAAGTTTATTTTTCCAAATAAAGTTTCTAATATTAGTAAAATTTAATTATAAATTATGTATGTGAAGCGTGACTAAACTGCCTTTTAGAAAAATACAGTTTTTCATAAAACATTTCTTTTACTTTAAAATGACTCTAAAGTTAGTTATAATAAATTGATAACAATTTAATTTATTTTATACATTATTAATCCATAAAATCTTCAAAATTTTGTTATTACTATTAATACCTTCCAACTTAACGACTATGTAATAATGATCATGTTTAAATAATAATATTTTAATAGATTATCATGTTTCGTTTAAACATAGTGTTGCATGAATAGTAAGCTATTGAAGAGATTAAATTTATTTAAAAACAAATATATCATAAGTTATTAGGGTGTTACATTCTCTTCTAAGATTAGTGTTTCATGTCATATATGCTATCGAATGTGATGTTCCTCTTTTAAAATATAGGGATGTTAAAGAAATCAAGGGGTGTCTTTCTCAACCACTATTTTAAAACAAAAGTTCCAACCAATCCTTTAACACCAAATCATAGCTTAATAATCCAGGAATTTAACTCTTTGTAAAAGAACATTTACAAATTTTATATTTTTCATGAAAACGCTCACTTCACTAAAACATTTTAGATTTTCCCTTCAATAAGGGTCTTTCTCTTTGAAAACCAGAACAAGTAAAAATGTCTATACATTTCCATTCAAACATTTTAAATAGTACATCAAGACACTTTCATAAGTGGAAAATCAGACACACATATTTCTAATCACCATTTGAAATCCATTAAAGAACCCTTTATTAAACACTTTGAGGTCAACACCTCACTATAAAACCAAATTCCATTTAAAACATATTTTTCACTATTGGAAAAAAAAAGTAAATACCCAATACATAATGTGAAAAATATTTTAAAAATCCATATGATCGTTTTAAAAGGATTAGAACCTTTATACATTCCATTTTAAATATGATAACATGGAACTCGCCTGAAAACCTATTTATTCTAAGCTCAAAACATAATGAAATCACCACAAAACTATCATATATAATCATACATTCATAAAAAAGGAATTTAAAAGGCATGAGAACAATTTTAATTCCAAAATGAAATAATTAAATAGAAACACCTACCTAAAATAGATTAAAATCATGATAAATTTTTTTGTCTTCAATGGTGAGCATACCCACAGGAATAGAAATAGAATCTAATAACCTGAAACACTAAAAACCCCTACATTAGATCCACAAGGAACCATAAAATCAAATAAAATAGGTATAAGGTGTACGGGGGAAGCCAAAACCAAGGTAAAATAGAGGAATAATGATGAAATAGGTAAAAGGAGGAAGAAATGCCTCAAAATATCTTGGAAATCACCAAAGGAAAGGTAAGGATCAAGGGAGGAGGAGGTTGTAACTCCTCCAAGGGCTCCCAAGGATCAGCCAATACATTTAAGGAGAATAGGGGTGAAAATACATTTAATTAGAAAGTTATATGTTGGGAAACTTCCAAAAATTAAACACCTAGATAGATCACATGACTTGACCACACAGTTTCCCCAAATATACACCAACTGTGTGCAACCCACTACCTAGAAAAAAATCATCTACACAGTTTGGCCGCATGGTTTGAAACAAATGTGCCAACTATGCACCAACCTCTACCTATGTCAAAAACCTCTTTCATGGTCTCACCTAGGGTTCCACAAGGTTTGGAAAAATCGTGTTCCTAACCTCAGATGCACCCCAAGACTCGTATAGATTCTAGGGATATTTTCACGGTTTGAAAACCCATATGGAAGCCATAAAAAATGGATTTGTCAAAATGATAGGCCCACCCATATAGTCACTCCATAGTTAATACTAGACATGTGGGGAAACCTTTATCCTCCAAAAAAATCCTCCAAAAACTTTAAATTTCATCCCACAACATACCAAAACTCAAAAAAATACTCAATATGAGATAAAATAATACAAAATAAGAAACATTGTGACATGGGGAGTGTCACATATTATTATTATAATGATAATACCTTTAAATATTTGAGAAAAGTTTTGGGATTTTTATTTTATTACTCATTATTCACGATAAATTTTTGTTAACAATGTGAATTCCATTTCTTAGGGATGAAACTTAGAGGAATGGAGTGAATCAACATTCGTGGTCAATATAGGTATTACATTACTGAGGATTCAAATATAGCAGGTGTTAGAGCATAGAATACCATGTAAATATTAGTAAAATTTTCACAGGTTATGATTAAGATATGTTTATGTATAGAGAAACCAAATAAGAGATAATTTATATTGAAGGATATTATAAGTATGTATAACCATCTATCTCGAGTTATGAAAAACAATTTGAATATAAATTAACTTTTTAACACATGAAATATTATAAAAATAGAGTCTCATGAAATTTTAGGTGATAAATACCATGGAAGGAAAAACATTAAATATCTTAAATGTCAAGAATCTTTAAATAATCACTTAGTTATATAATTAAATGGAAAGGTAGTTTGTTACAAGTTTAGAGAAAAGGTCCTTCATGCTCATAATTATAATGGTAAGAAATAATCAACTAATGTCCAGTTATTTAACTATAAGTAAACAGGAAATTATGTAAACCAATTCCCCAATTATCAAGGATGATCCTTACAAAACATTTTTGGTATTTATTAATACAATTATAAAATAATATAAGTATTATGAAGATCGTGAGGATCACTTGAGAATAATTCTTGAATATTTTAGAGAAAAGGTGTCATATGAAAAATTTGGTAAGTGTGAATATTGATTTAAGGAAGTTTCTCTTCTTGAAAATATTGTCTCCATGGATGGAATATTATTTGATATTTATCAAACAAAAATAAATAAAATAATATCCCTTGTGAATGAATTCAACCTTTACAGATTTGAATTCAAACTAATTATGGTTAATTTATAGAATATAGGATTATGATGTGGCATTATTTATCAATGGTACTTTGTTATGAGGATTAAGAGGAAACATCCAATGATTTTTCTAATAATATGAAAAATTTAGAAAATCTAAATTTTTTAAACATATGTTGAATGGTATAAATCATCCTCAAAAGTGATTTTTATGATAATATGATATTTTTTAAAAAATGTAAATATTTCCTTTAAAGTTACTTTGTTATATGAAAAGGTGATCCTAGTTGAATTTCATTGTATTTTTTTGTAGTTTATATCATGGTAATTTAGGTAATTTGGGAAAAAAATTATTTTTCAATATGTGATTAGGGCATAGAAATATTTGATCGTGTGACTGTATAAGTGATAAAGGTTTTTTGGGGATAAAATTAAGTATAAGTTATTCAAATTTAATCAAGCACATTTGAGGATTTTTTAAGTCAATATTTCATTACTATTGATGTTTTTTAAATTAATCCTTATGAAGGTTTATTCATATTGGTTGTTATTTTATCTTCTGCATACCATTTGGGTCTTATATAGGAGGAATAACATTTCATTATCATGTGGATCTTATGGTCGATTAATAATTGATTTTAGTGCTTCAAGCATAAAAAATTCATTATGATCATGATTATTCTCATAAAAGGATGAAATATGCTTATCGAATAGGAAGAAATCAATTGAATAAATGTTATCATATTTTATATCCCATTGGTAAAGTAATTTCTCAAACTCATGAAAACTAAAGATAAATTTATAGATTCTTATGTGAAAATTGGAACTCATCTATTAAAGTATGTTTTCAGAAACTCTTTTGAATGTATGTGTCTTATAATGGTGCATGAATAATATTTTTCATGTTCATAACCTAGAAATAAATGTTTATGAAAAAATCTATATATGATTTTATTGTTATTTTATAATCTATTTAGTTTAGAAAATAAGAATTAAAATTGTGAGGATATAGTTTTCGTAAGGAGGGGAGAATTTAATACCCTAGGATTTTAGTTTATATTTTATTTTGAAACAACATTGTGTTATATATCATACACCATATGTAACAGCGAACTTAAAAAAACCAATAAATAATAATATTTTAAAATGATCATTGCAATCTAGTTGTTGGATTGAGGGTATGAATAGAAGTAACAAAACTTTCAAATTTATATAGATATAATTTTTTTTAAAACAGATAATTAATTCAATCAAGAAATTTAACATTCAACAATTTTTTGTTTCTAGGAAAAGAATAAGAATAAATTTATTTGATGCTTTAAAAATATTTTTTTCTAAAAATGGTTTTTAGGAATTTTATACATGGTTATTTAGAATTAATTTCACATAATTTTAGAAATTATATTTTAAAAAATTAACATAATTTTTGAAATTATAACATCAAAATTATATTGTGGTTAATTTTTTTATTTTTTTTAAAAAGAATGATTTTTAATTGAAAAGTGAAAATAAATTTTTTTGCTAAAACTGACATTTATTTTCTTTTCATTACAAAATTAAATTCGATTTTAAATTTAATTATAATTCATATAAGTATCCTTTATTTATAAATAATCAAATTAAGTCCATGGTAATCAAAATTATACTTTATTTTTGTGTTAAATTAATTTTATGTTTAAAAAGGGTGTTTTTCTAAAAAATGTTTTTGATGTGTTCTTCATACTTATATTAAAATTAATTTCTTCCAAATATTTTAATTACATCTTGAAAAATTATATTCATATTTATAATCTATATTTTCAAATTTCTTAAATAGGTTAACTAAATTTGTTGTCATAATGAATAGTAAATATAGTAAAAACTTAGTCACTGTGATAATGGGTAAAATGGGTTAAATAGGGTTAAAACAATGGGTTAATGCTTCAATATCACTCTAAAACTTGACTTTATTTTATTGTATGAGTGTATGTCTATCGACCTCATCCTATATTCTAATATATTTAATTTCTATGTCATTTTCCTTTGATAATGAAATTGTTACTTTAAGTAAAGAATAAATACAACATGTCACTCTCATTCTTTTTATATTTATAATTTGTTTTCATTGAGGAATAAAGAAGTTATGAATGGTTATAAATATGTATATTTAATATTAATAAGTTATTTTCATTATTTTAATTTATTTTATATTTATAGTGATGGTATAATTACCTAGAATGCTTATGTAGCACTAATGCAGTGCATGTGTTAAGAAATAGAAAAACCAACTAAATGGTTTTAAAAACATTAATAGAAATAGTTTTTATATGAATTAATGTGTTCCATGAATTACATGAATAATTATAAATTATTATTAGTATTTAAATGATTTATATTTCAATTTCATTTTTATCTTGATGCCTTTAAGGGTAAATGTTGTTAATAGTCCCAAAAATGACCTTGAATGGTATTTAATGTTTAAAAATTCTTTTTAAATCAATAGAAAATAAAAAAAATCTAATTAATCAAATTTAGGGGAAAATTTATAAAACATCATTAATTATCCATTAATTTTTCACTTTAAATTTATAAAATTACTTTCATGATCATTAAGTGTTGAAAATTTATTACCATGGGTAAGGTTAAATGGGGTTAATGAAGGGGTTAAACAAAAAAGTAAGGTTTATAATGCCACTTAAACTTGTATATATTTTATTGTTTGAACTTATTTATAAATTATATCCATAATATTTAAATAAATATATTTTTAACCATTTTACATAAGTTAGACACATACTATATATTAACAGTTCAACTATTTATTAGATTGTCACGCACCTCACTTATAAAAGGGAACCATCTATCCAATATACCTCACACTTAATGAGAAATTTATCTAATATAATCCATATGCAAAATACCTTCCTATATTCCTTATACACTTCCTATGGCTTTATTTATTCCCTTAACACCATCCTAGGAATGCTTAAGGTGTAATCTAATAGAGGATATCTAAAGAAGAGGTATTATTATTAACCGATATCTTTAATTTTATTTCTTATTATTAATCCTATAAATTTTTGTTAAAAATGTTTATATAATAACATGAATGTCTTAAATATACTAAAATTTTATTATGTTGATATAAAAAACCTTTATTCATATGTTTACTCATCCAATGGGAAATGAAATCATCACTCGTGCGTATGTACGGACTATCGTCGCCACGAAGTGATGTGTTTCATTTCTAACCATAAACTAACAAGGAAAGTTATTATAGTGCATTTAATGAATATATATTATATTAATGACATAATTATTATTTTGGAAATATAATATACTACTTACCATCTTACCCTTCCATTCGTTGGAATTTTATAATGTCATTTGTGTGTATGTGTGGACTACCAAAGTTGTATTTAATTTATAAAAATGGTAATTATTTCATTATTTATATTCTATATATTATGTAATAATGACCCCTTTGACCATGTTTAACCTACCAAATTTGTTTTTGGATTATGAACCAAACATCCTCAAAACATCTGATGTGGCCTTAGTCGGTTTTGTAAAAATATATGACAAGGTAAAAAAAATAGATTAAAAAGGTATTATAATAAATTATTAAACCCAAAATGGTAATTAATCAAGTAAAAATTTAATATAATTTTATTATATAGAATTTTAAGAGGACATACTAAGTAATTTTTACTTAATTTAAGGGTAATTTCATCACATTTCTGCTTTAATAAGACATGTCTTACATTATGCACCTAATTTATTTCACATGGTGTATATACTTCCCCTTTGACAAGTTATATAATATATTAACCATTATTCATAGTATTACAAGTTTTTTATTCAATTTTTCTCTTATAAGGGGATTTTATTCAAAATTTACCAAAACAGTAAGGATTTATTTGACAATCTCATTTATAATCAAGATTATTTATGTTTAATTTTTTATTGAAATAATTTTAGGATTTATTTTATTTAAACCATATATAATTTCATCTATTCTATTTATTTATGTTATTTCAATGTTTTTATCCAATTTTTCCTCTCTTTGGTACTTAAAACAATCAAGAAAGTATTTTAAAGAAAATTCAACCTTTTTTCCTTTTTATTGATGAACTTTTTCTTCAATGTCTATGTTCTATAAAAAAATTTAAAGAATGTTATTTTCTATGATAAAATGATTATTTAAGGTGATTTTTAACCATATTTGGATTCATTTTCAAAATTTTAAAAGGTATCTTCTTATTTGTTTCTGAATGAGGTACTTTTAGACTTTTTACCAAAAGTGTAAAATAAATATTTTGTTAATGTTTATTTAATGAAGTTACTTTCCCATAGTCATGACCATTATTTACTTTGAGGATTCCTTTACAAGCTTCCATGGTTATTTTCAAAGAAAATATTTCTCTCAATATTCTGAAAATTTTTAGTTTTTAAAGATAACGAAGGAAAAATATATTTTCCCAATTTTCAAAGAAATATTTGAATGTTATTTTAAAGGTATTTTCCATCTATGTCAACATCCTTTAATATTTATTATTCTTCATTAGAAATAAGATATAATGATACCATACATGTTTTTTCTTCTGATATCTTATGTACATGTGATGTTGAAATCTTTATGAAAATCATTTCTTTTATATAGTTTTTGTTATAATGAATTGATGGTTTTCTTTCATCCTTTACTAATTCATATTTTTGAGGTCATTAATGTTGTCATGGTCACATTTCTTATCACTCTCAATTATTTTTTCAGATTTTATTCCCCCCATTCATGCTAATGTTTTTAGTATCATGGATGTATTCAATGTCATTTCTACTACTTTGTTATAGTCTTAACTGAATACCATTTCAGTGTATGGTGTTAGTTGAAGGAATATTATTAATAAAGTTATTTCATTTATTCGGTAAATATTGAAGTTCTAAATTATTGATTAAATGTAGATATTTATTTATTGATAATACATTTTGATTATGTTTTATATTTCTATTCAATAAATGAGGAATTTATTAAACATGTGTAAATGATGGGTGGGGCTTGGTTATAGATAGCAGCTAGATACATTAACAGGTCTCATGAGAAATAACAAGTGGCCAAATTAGATAGGTAATTAGTATATACCAATCCATATAATGAAATTTTATTAGCTAATTCCTTGAATGTAAGATTCACGATGTCTTGGTCAAGGTCTTGATAGTAATATCACGAATGCATGACATATTAATTTCCTTCATCGATAATTCAGTTATTATTATCAATGTGATTATTTATTTGATAGTATCCATGGATTTATTTCATTATCAAGTTTTTGATCTTATGTAATTTGTTTCAATTATCAACCCAACCATATAGTTCATGCCTTATTTACTTATGATAGATTTTTGTTATATTCACCCTTTACTAAAAATTTGATCTTATCATTTATTTGGTTTTCTTTTCCCTGAGATATGAATAATGGATCTTTGAATAAAATAAAATTATACAAGAAATTTTTCCATGATATGTTTTTATATTTCAAATGTAATATGGGAATCATGTACAGATTTAGTTTCCAAGACTGGTAAAAAGATCAATTCTTAGTGATGTGATCCATTTTTTCATGTATTAATGTAATAAGTAAAGACCAACTATTTGGTAGTGGAGTTGGGGCTACTTCAATCTTCCATTGACTAATCAAACAAGTTTTCAATCCATGGGAGTGGATTGAATTTATTCACCGTTAATTGATTTAATCATCAATAATCCATGTTAAACTATAAGTTATCATTCTCTTTCTTTCTAAACAAGATTGGAACTTCCTGAGGAGATATGATAGGTTAATGAATCCATTTTTTAGTGGATCATCAATCTGAATTTTCAACTCACATGCATTCGAAGGAGACATAGAAATAAATGATATGTAAAGTTGTAACTTTATCCTACACTTGATCTCAAATTAAGAGGTCATTTCCATAACCCATTCTAGACAAACATCTAAAAACTCTTCCACATCTCTTAAAAATTTCATTTCCTATACTTCTGTCAAGTTCAATATCAATTCCATCAGCTATCATGTGATGGGATCTAAGAATATATAATCTATATAATGATATCCCTTACCAATAAACAACATATTATCACTTTACACAACAAAAAAGGTCACTTATCTATAATAGGATTCAATGAATGAAAGTTCAAAATAAAATAAATCCATGTTTAATATAAAATTTTAGGGTTATATCCATAATAATCAGAACTATCTAATCAACTAATGTCACCCCATAATCAACTCATACCCTAACATGCCAATTTCAAACTAAGATAGCCTTTTAGTAGCATATATAACACAAGGTTCATAGGTAAATAGTAAGTATGTCCACCTTAAGTCCTAGTGATCATACTAAGATAGTGAAATGAATAAGTGTGAAGCTTCTATGTTGATAAAATAATAATCCAAGGTAGAATATAGGCAGATGGTACCTTTAACAATCACAAGTTTTATTAGTGTCAAAAACTCTATCACATGAAATTATCCTTGCCTTTCACCACCACTTTATTACCCCTAGTGTCATATACCACCTTTCCCATGATCTACTCAAGGTTATTATGGATGGGTAATATTTTAGGGTTATCTATTTCCTAATACATATCACATCACTAGTCCAAAATTCAAAGACCTAACTACTTATGATAATGTATAGAAGTATATTAATGTTGAAGTTGGATCAGAAACTAATGGGTTCCATCCACTACCGCTATTCTAAATCCATGATGACTACTGAGAAAGGTTTGGCACATGGATTGTCAATGTTTTTAACTTATATATAAACATAAAATAATAATATTAAGGCCTATAAATCACTTCATATATCATAAAAACATAAATATACATTGAAAACATGAAAGGAATAACATAAAACTGAATCTATAGGTATAAATACTCCTCTAAATGACACACCCTCATTGTATCATCTCATAAAAGATCAATATAATAGTGGAAAAGGTTCATAAACCTCATTATAAATTCCCACACACTTGATCTCCCCTTCCACAAGGTGATCGACTCTTACTATTGTATTTTATTCAATGTTGAATATAAGAACGTAATCTAGAACATGATCTTGAATTTATATCAATTCACCTCTGAATCATGATGGTTTCCAAGATAAAGGGATCACAATTTTCAATTTGTGCCACAAAATAAAAAAAACCACTAATGGATTCCAATTTTTCATACTAATGTGGATCAACAAAAAAGAGATCATATTCTCCTCTATCCACCTCTTTTTTAATAGTAAATTGGAGAATCTTGTTTCACTTCACCAACCTAAACTATGCAATGAAATCATTCATTATCCTTGACTACAAGTACAAAACAATTTATGAATCCTAGGATATATATTTTTTTAGAAAAGAAAGAAGCAAGGTTTAATATAACCAAAGAAAATAGAAACCTAGGTTACAATAGTCTAAAGGAAGGAAGTTTACATTTATCTTTGTAAAGAATAGGGAGCATCTCATGAGGAATTCTCGAATGATAGGTTCAAGTGTCACCAGAGGCTCCCATGTTTGCAAGGAAATCAGTAAGTTGTTTGGATTCATGATAGAAGTGTGTAATGATATAATTAATTGAAGAAAGTATGTCAAGGAACTTAATCCATTTCTATTTAAGCTTCCAAGTAAGGTGATTCTGACCCATTCTAACCACTTGGACAATGGTGAAAGAATCATTTTCAAACCAAATTTTCCTCCAATTTATTTGATGAGAAAAATCAACTGCTTTGATGAGATCCATCATCTCTGCTTCAAGAGTTGTGGCATGTTCACATGTACTATGAACCCTGTCAAGGAAGTCACCATCCTGATTTCTGAAGATAAGGCCATATCCAGCAGGTCCTGGATTATCTCTCGAGGCTCCATCCGAGTTACATTTAATCTAGACTACAAAAGGAGGTAACCATAATACATCCATGGATCCAAGAGTCCGAGGATAGTTACCTTGTAGGTATAGTTTTTTCAGAACAATGAAATCTCTAATAGAGTTTTCACATTTTTCATCATTTAAACAATTTGCTTGTTGAGTCACAAACAAAATTTCAGAGAGCACCACACTGTAATTGATGCCAGAATTTGTATGGAAAGCCCTATTTCTTCTCTTCCAAATAACCTGAATAACATTAGAACATGTTCCAAGGAAGTATTCAAACCTGCTTTGATAATTGGATCATTGGAAGTAGACGTAGGAGGTCCACTATACTGTTCACATGGGTGAAAAATAAGAATGATATTTGTACCCCACCTAGGTCTATATCCCTTAATTAGTGTGCACTTTATTAAGCATGTTTTATATACTATAAAGGTCATTGCATAAAATCTTTGGGGTGTGTCATGACCAAAATCCATAGAATAATTCACATGGTAAGATCAAATGAATTGTTTCCCTACTAAACCAATGTAATCCCCACTAGTTCCTACTCTAAACTCCATCCTAGATAAAATAGTAGATTTGAAACCACTCTTTCATGACTAATATCCAATGAAATCCCTCCTGGTATGGAATTGAAGCTTATTGTGGCCCATAAATTCTTCCACCAATAGGCCATGGTTTGGAGACTAATGTTAAGTGTATGATACATGAAATATAAATGGAATTACCCTCTTTAATTCTAGGAAATATAATAAAAATATACAAATAAACACTAACTCCATAGATAAAATAAACTCAAAATTTCATAAAAAATAGATAATAAAGTATATGTTGTCAAAAAAAATAAAAAAAACATCTCCAATGTAAATTCCAAGAAACATATTGGCACTTGAAAGATATTCAATCAACTAACAATATCCAATCATCAGGTCCTAAAAATAAATCTGGAAGAATCAAACTAAAGCCTTAATGGATAAATAATGAAACTAACCTATGTCCCCTCCTAGGTCAACTGAAACCCATATCACCATAGACATACTCCCCAAATATGTATATAATATAAATATAGTAAATCAAAAAAATATAAAAAAGAGGTAACCTGATACTACTTACCTGCTGCTCTAGTCACCCTCATATCCCAATGACATATGTATCGATTCTCTCATCCATTCCCATATACATATACCATAAATAAAACTCACAACTGTATACCTCAGCCTCATAACACAACCTCATACCATAGCCACATTTCACAACCTCATAACACATCCAAGTACACCACATTCCAAATCTATTATATCTACCGCATAATCACAAACACAACTAGAAGGAAGAGTGTGAGAGTGGATATTCATCCATCCATATCACTCATATCCTAGATATTGGGGGTTCATTTTATACTTAAGGCTTCATGTGGGAATCATTTAGGTTACCTAACCCGAGTGGTGATGCATAAGAAAAAACAAAGAGGAATAAGGATATATATTATAACTAATAACCCCAACATAGGGTTAACACCTATACAACCATACTATAACCAACATAAACACCACCAAACAATTTTAGATACCACATATAACCATACAACAAATAAACACAATAGTAACACAATAATTAGTAAGTTAACACAACTTTTATCCAACTTTATATTTCATTATTTGTAACCAAATCATTCCCCACTTACTTATTCATAAAATATATTATAATTTATTTCTTCTACTTAGTTCTTCAATTTCATGAGTTCCTCACACGAGGTATTCATTCACTAATCAGTGTTAGTAACTGGATATTGGATGTTGTGGGAAGCCTAGAACAAAACTAGTCACCGAGAGGAAGCTAATATTTATTAACATCTAAAAATAAATTCATTAAGAGTCCTTCATAATATTTATACAATAAACCAATAACTGGTCATATGGAGTCCCCAAGGATAATCTAGCCCACAACTCACACTTTGGTTATTTTCAAACTTGGTAATAGATCTATAGATATTCCATGAATCGTCTTGGGTCAACCTGCCATATCACCCAAACTCGCCCTTCATAGGGCATGAAGCATGGTTCTAATCACCACAAGTTGGTAACAAGAATATAAAATCAAAATAATAACCCTTGATAATGGTTTCACCCAAAAATAATAATCAATAATAAGTGGAAACAGAACAATAATTCATTATGGTGCATCAATACATTGGACTTTCAAGAATATAAAATAAATATTTTTAAACCACAAACCAACCAAACATGTAAAAAAAAGAAAAATCTTGAAATAACTTTACTAAAAATAAAAAATCAATAATAATACATAATAAGAAATTATACAAGAAAAACCAAAATACAAATACATCACAAGAACCAAAAAAATAGAGTCCAAAGACAAAAATATATCTGGATGAATTGGTCAATACAACAATATCCCCAAAATAAATCAACAACCTAAGCCACCACTAGATCATCTCCATGTGACCTTGGCTTAATTTCCACATCCAAAACATCTCAAATTTGAATAAAATAAATAATATCAAATACGATACCAAAACAAAGGCACATGAATGAAAAAATAAGAGTTACATATGCATATAGGTGTGTATATAGACTGTGATCTAAAATTTCCAATACATTTCAATAAATATAATATTTAATTACATTTATAAAATATTTCATAACCCTTGTATTGACATATTTTATAAAATAGGTATTTCTAAATGAGAATTTATATGGAAATAAAGAATCATATATTGATTGTTTTTTCTAAATCCATAAGGTAAAACCTTTTTAAAAGACATAATAATTATCTATATTTAAATAATTATTTTCAAACTTATGTGAGTAAATCAAACTATTATTTTAAATCTCATTTTCAAATCCCCTTTTTATAAACCAAGGGCCAGAACCACCACTTAAAAAGGAAAACATTTAAAAATATTGAAAAGGTGGACTTCCAAGCTATGAAAATAAGAAAAAACATTTTTTACTTTAAAAACTTTTCACAAAAAAAAACTATTTTTTTATAAATAAATCAAGATCTATCATATCAATGAAACATAATATGAGTAAACAGTAATAATTTAAATGGTTCCACAAAACCAAGAAGAGAACATGGAGATGTAAAATAAGTATATAGTGGTGATATCCAAGATACCATCATCAACAAATGAAATAAACATCATGGAAAACACACTAGGTCTTAATGTGAGATAATGTTAGACACACTCAAGTGGAATAAACTACCAAACTATATTGCATTCATTAAATATATAATCAATTCAATCACTTTTATGGTCTCATTGAGGCACTCCCCTAGTAAGGGAATGATCTACACTAGGGGATACTAGTCAGTGCAATAATCTAAGATAGTGTATCATAAACATAGATTTATCACATAGTTACCTTAGGTTTCCATGACATAATTAAAATGCATGTGATAATACAACAAGATACATGATCATTAAACATTACAAATAAACCTCATATCATCTACAAAAACCTCTCAACAAATATCCCCATTCATATTTTTACAAGAATAAAATAATAATTCAATTCATATGATATATGTAAAAAGTCTATACAAGTCATAATACCAAGGTCCTTGCAATAAGGGTGTTACAGTAATCAAGAAAACCATTTTTTATAAGGTTCTAACCGGGCCATTAAAGCCAACTTGGATAGATAAATTATATAACACCCTTTAAAACTAATCATGGATCAACACTTTCAAAATAAATCCTTCCTTACATAGGACTTGATTGAAAACAAAAAAAAACTCTTTAATTGGAATAACCCATTAAAAACATTGGTTTCCCAATTTGGTAATAAAAAAGTCAAAACCATTCTTTTATCGTCAAATTCATTTAAAAGAAACACTTATGAATTTATAGAAGAACTATCCATACATATAATTTAAGTTCAAATCAAATTCTATTAATTCATTAGAAATCCATTATAAAAAGAATTAGAAAAAAATCATTTTTCAAACCCATCATGGGTATCAAACATAGGAATAACATAAGATAAAATGAATTTATAAAGCCCAATAATTTCATGACATGTAAATAAAACAGATTTCACAAAAAATAACCACTTAGAAATTTATACAAGAACTATCCATACATATAATTTAAGTTCAAATCAAATTCTATAAATTCATTATAAATCCATTATACCAAGAATTAGAAAAAACAATTTTTCAAACCCATCATGGGTATCAAACATAGGAATAACATAAGAAAAAAGGAATTTAGAAAGACCAATAATTTCATGGCATGTAAAATAAAACATATTTCAAAAAAACACCAAACTCAATAACTAAAAATATCCCACCTTCAAAGGTAGAATCCAGTAAAATGAGTAGTATGGCCTCTATAAGTTCAAAACAATCAAATACCTAGGATTATACTATTCAAACCCTAGGTTCAGCCACCGTGTACATTAATGTTCAATAGAGAATAATGAATAAACATTAAATGGAATAAATAAGATAAAATAGGATAAAATAGGAGACTACCACCCAAATATGCATGAAATCCATGGAAAATGGTATTTTATGAAAATAAGTAGATAAAGAAAACTCCCTTCAGATCTCTCTTGGAAAATATGTTCCAAATGAGTGGTGGAGGAGGGATAAATGAGGTTAAGTCCATTAGAGGTTGTGAAGTAAATTCATAATTTAAAATTGTGGTTTGATTACATATTTTAGACACATGGTTTACCAAGTCCTATGAAAGTTATTCATCCACTATTGGAATTGATCCACAACCCCTCATATGGTTATCCCATACAGTTCTTCAAACCATGTTCAAACCATGTAAAAATCACTAAAGTAACACCTTATATATAAAAGTAACTTTAATATTAACTAATAAAACTTTTAAGGTTTACTATAAATCATGCACAAACTATAACCCATAGGGAGAACCATATATAAAGGTAACTCATATGGTTACCCCTAACCATGCTTAATTTGGGCATCATCATATATAATAGAAAACCAAACACATAAAGGTATGTTTCATGATTATTTATATTGTGTACCATGTGAGATAAAATGAACTAGAAAAACTCATATGTAAGTATAACTCACACGGTTTCCCATTACATAAATGTCATCTACATGATTTTCCCAAAATATAATTTTTTCTACACAGTTTCCACTAACTGTTTTTCAACTATGTATCACTCACTAAAAAATCCTTATATATTAATAGACCTACATGGTTACTATAAAGCGTATGGTATCCATTTAGCAACCATGAAAAATATAAAATTATTAAAAAAATAAATTTTAAAATTTTAAAACTCTTAAAAACTCAAGATAACTTGTAATTATATAATAATATACAACAGTGACATTGGGGAATCATAATTCTCCCCACCATGCCATTTTCTACCCCTATAAATTCATTGTAATATGGTATAAAACAATAAGTAATATAACCACTTCACCCAATCAAGGGTTCAGTCATATACCAAGAAAATCAACTAAGTGGATACCAATTATCTATCACATTAAATAAAATTATATCCATTTAAAACTTAGTAGTTGATAAAAACAACAATCCCACACCACCACCCCTTAATATGAATATGTGAGGTGGGAGGGTCGGGAAAAACTAAAAAGGTTCCAGTGAGAAAGGAGCACCAAACAATAACACAATTCCTAAAAATCAATGGAAATAAATCCTTAAATACCATATTATAACCATAATAATATCCTATAACACAATTGAGAAACATAAACTCCAAATATCACATAAACCTATAATAGGTCTCCCCGTTATTTATAATTCATCCTAAAATGGTGAGAGATAGTATAAACACTCTGAAAAGAAAAAAATCAACAAATAATAACCATCTCTTCAAAATATCAAGGTAAAAGATAATCATATACTAGTCATAAACAATCACTTAAGAAGTTGGTTCATAATTCCAAAAGTAAGACAAATCCAAAAAAAATACCCAATATTCCATAATATAGTGTCAAAAATTCATCAATATCATATAAAATAGGAATATAAAAGATAAATAAATCCAAAACATTCCCTAACATGAAACAAAATGGATTATAACTTCAGTTCATGAAGTTAAAGGTAAGGGTAACATAGGACCGTGATCATGGAACACCTAGGGCATATGGTTTATAGAACATCTAATGTGTTTTTATGATCACCATCCCTTTATGTGTTTTTTAATATTTGTTTGAGTTTATTATAGTTATTTTACATCGTGATTACCTAACTTACATTATGAAACCTTATTCACATTATGAATGTTCACCAAAAATTGTAATTCACATAACAAATGGTTTTCATGGGGAGTAGTGGCGGTGTTATTATTTTGTAACTCTCATTCACATCATGAAGCTTCTTTGATTGTTTGAATAAATCAAGGATGATTTCAAAGTTTCCAAAATGAATATCATCACTCCATGATTTATTAGTCCACGCCATGAAAAAGGTTGAGTATATAGTTAATGCCTTTATTCATTTTGTCAAAAATCTCATTAATCTAGTCGCGTATGATTACTTTCTTCTGAGTTGATCTGTGGCATTTTCTAAGCTTATTCCAATTCTCAAAATGAAATCAGGCTTCAATGACTTCAATTTAATATCTTTTTTCCTCTTTCTATTTGATCCATTTTATCTCCTATTTTTTTCTTAAAGGCTCTTCCTCTTCTACCTTATCTCTATCTCTATCTCTTACTATTTCATTTTCTTATAAATACTCTAGATATAGTTCATTTCTTTGTAAAGGGTTCATAAATACAAACCCATATCTTATTATATTATTCTTTAGGTTCTCACCATCATTAGAGTGAGGGTTCTTGGTTCTTGATTTTCATTAAAACCAAGGGTCTTATTTTTGTTCTTAGTTCCCATTAAAAATAATGGATTTCCTTTTATCTTTTGGTTCTTAGTTTCCATTAAAACCAAGGGATCAATATTTCCCTCTCAAGCCTTCTAGAGTGGAGGAAACATAGGGGATCATTGTTGAGCTATTATCAACCTTCTTTATCAAAGTATGACTTTTTAATTTCTAAAATTTATTTTCTATAATTCCTAATGTATTGTTTTCCAATATGTTTTCTTATTATCATCATCATCTATTTTATTTATAGAATAGGGGAGTACAAAGGAGAGGAAAAAGATATAAAGGATGGGAGAAAGAGGTAATACATGATCCCTTAAGGTGGTCGGAAGTGGTGAATCGCGAGAGCATCATCTCTAACGGGATTCACCACCTCAGGAGGAAAAAACATATCTGAAGGATAAAGAGTAAAATCAGTCACTTTTGTGGGTGAAGAAGAAATAAAATCAGTTACCTTGTTGCCTTCACACCAATGAGAGATCCCTAAAGTATTGAAGATAATGCCCCTTCACCTTCTAGAAATATAATTAATAGTCCATGATGCATAGAGAACATTCTTCAAGAAGTTACGGAGAATAAGGGAGTCCATTTTAACCAAACTGAGACCCATATACCATTTTCTACATAAGTAAAAGAGGGTTAACATGTCCAATGCTTCAACTTTGTAGGAGTGACCACATCTGAAAAACACTGAGAAGGTGAAGATGATAAAGCCCCTAGTGTCTCAGACCAGTCCTCCTCCTCTCATGAAACATGATGAGTAGGAACCATTAGTGTTAAGCTTTTTGGCTGAGCTATGGGGATACCAGAGAACCCATAGAACCTTGGAGGAACCACTAACCGAATGAGAAAATACATAACTACCTATAGTAGGTGGAGAGTGGGAGAATCCTTCCAGTTCTTCACAAGCCTAATTATATCCAGCATGAGGAATTTTGTTTTGATCACCAGGGGATTACTCAATTATTCTCTCCCTTCTAAGAGAGTCTTGTTTATAGATTTCCACAAACACCAACATCCATAAATAACAACAATAGCTCGATCTTTTCTTTCAGGCCCAGCCTACACCACTACTTCAAACCAGCTACTAAGGAAAGGGGTGTCCTTACTACAGGGAACATTGAGTCCAGTAAAGTCATCGAAGTTGTTCTAGATCATATGACCCCACTCACTTTCTAGAAATAGGTGATTAGTGCTTTCCTACCGCCAATTCTTACTGTATGAACACATGGAGACTAAGATAATACCGAGCTTCTTGATATTCTCATCGGTGGGTAAGGCTCTATTTTTTATTCTCCAAAATAAGAAATTAAATTTTGTGGGAACCTCTTTGCACCATATTGTTTCATCTCAAGGATCTCACTGATTCGAATAAGAGAGTAATCGGTGGTAGTCTTTAACTAAGAATATACCTAAGGAGAAGTTCATAAACAAGAACATATCCAGATCATCATTGATTTCTATGGGATCGAAGGTCCCACACTGATTAGAGTTAAGTACTTAATTGATTAAATAAAGGTGATCGCTTTCTTACCAAAAAGTAATATCTGGTACTGGACAGCCTGGGAAGCTGAGTACCGATCCCTCTCAATTATGATGCCATAATTGGATCTCCCCTCTCCCCACAATCCACTGAGCATGGTCTTTGATATTTAAGAAATGGGGATGAATAAAATGACATATGTATCTTCTTGGATCCTCCCTTTCCCCTCAATTGTAAACACCCATTGCACATCCCTAAAGAGAATTTCATTTAATCGCATACCAGGATAGTTTCACAAACAGTCCCTACATGGTGTCCGAGATATTTTTTAAATTCACACCCATTTCTATGTGGGTTTTTCTATTCTCCTCCATGAAGACTAGTGGTGTTTCCCATCACCATTAGCATACCAGATGAAAGTATCCAAAATTATATCAATATTACGTAGTAATTCCCCAGAAACTCTGATAGTTGAAAGAGAATGGATTGGAATAGCTACAATAATGCCATTAACCAGGGTAATTCCCCCACAAAAAGAGAGGTAGAAATTATTCCAACTAATAACACGACTCTTGATCCTCTCCAAAATTTAATAAAGGTGTTGAATTCACAATCTACCTGGGGAAATAGGTGCCCCATATAGATTGTAGGGAAGCTTCTCTGCTGGATACTGATAACATTACTAAGCACTATGAATCTTCTATCTGGAAAGTATTTAGAGATGAAGATGTTTCTCTTTGATTGGTTGATGATTTGGATGATCCATTTACAGTAGTCATCAAGGAACCCGTTCATCCCCCTAATGGATCTCTTTCTAGAATTCAATAAAATTATGGTATCATCCGCAAACATTATGTGGGAGATACTGGTTGAAAGATCCCTGCAATGGTCAGGAAGAATGGTTACACTGGATAAATTCTTGTTCAATTTTATGCTTAGGGAATCCTATTATAAGATGAAGATAGTGAGGTATAGGGGATCCCCTTTTCTAAGACCCCTCATTACTTTAAAAAATCCATAAGACTTTCTGAGGAAAAAAATAGCCAACCAAGTGGAGCTCAAGTATCTGAACATTAGATTAGTCACCCAAGTAGAGAAACCCATCTTCATCAGAATCGTAATAATGAAATTCCATTCAATGTGTTCATAGGCCTTGTCCATGTCAAGCTTGAAAATCATATTTGATCCCAGAACCTTATTTTTTATTTTATTCACTAGCTCTTGAGTCATAGCAATAGCACCTAAATCATTCTGCCTTTAACGAAACCATATTGCTCATGAAAAATCTATCCAAGAAGATGGGGTGATAGTCTTTGGTTGATAATTTTGGTAAGCACCTTATACATGAAGTTTCACATACTAATGGGCCTGTAATAATGGAGTGATGTAGTGTATTTGATCTTTAGGATGAGGAAAAGGGATGTAGTGCAAGCCGCTCAAGGTAAGTATCCAACAATAAAAAAAATACAAAATCACCTTAATTTTTGTTTTCAATAACTTAACTTATTTAAAAGTATGATTTTTTTAAATAGCATCTTTTTCAAACACCCATGGTGCTCCCAAAGGACGATATGTGGGTCATTCACCTTATTTTGATGGTTTTAATTATATTTATTATAAAATTTATATATAAAACTTATATTTATTAGTAATACTTCATGGAATATTGTTATGCAAGGTTATATTCCTACAATTAAAAAAGAAGAAAATTGGACACCCAATGATATTTTTTCTTTTCAATTATATGGTAAATTTATAAATTCCTTGCATTGTAGTTTAAACCAAAATGAATTTATTCATATATCAACTTGAACAATAGCCCATGAAATATGGAAAATACTAAAAGTTACACATGAAGGAAAAAATAAAATAAAATATACTAGACTTGATATGTATAGAAAATATTTCTAAAGTTTTACTATGCATATAAATGAATAAATTACTAATATATCTATGCACTTTATAGATATATGCAATGGTAAAATATATCTTTGTGATACACTAATGGAAGAAACTTTATTTAAGAAAATACTTTGTGATTTACCAAGCAATTGGGAACCTAAAGTGATGACAATCCAAGAAGAGAAGGACCTAAGAACATGTTAGTCGATGTGCTAATCGGATATCTCTTTACATATGATATCACAATGAAGGGAAAGTCTAATAAGGAAGCCAAATAAGTCATGAGAAAAAGGTGATTCCTTTCAAAATAATTAATGATGAATCTTACAATGATGATGAAATGAATCACCTCACCAAGAAGATGGTGTTTCATCAGGAAAAGATACATACTGATGGTGATCAACCATGTGTTGATAAAAAATGGTATGATGAGAAATGGTTATTTTATCCTCTTTATTTTGTAAAGGATATGTCGTGGTTAGATGATTTCACATCAGGTTCACTATTTTTGTTTTATCAGTAAAAGATATGGGAGGCTTGGCCCGATGGTTTGATTGTTGGGGGTTCAATGTCTATACAATCCTTCATATTAGTTTCACCATTCATGTTTTCAATTCATAGAAACTCTCAATTGTTCCCACATCCATAACTAAGTATAGACCAACTTTCCAAAGGCAAGTGGTCAATTGGGGTTTCAAACCCAAAGGAACTTAGGAACTCACATTGGTCAAGAGGATGGTAGGTTGGGCTCATCACACCTTTTTTGGGGGGGATTTTGTTTCCTAATATGAGACACTCTTATAGATTTAAGATATATTCATGAATCTCTTCCTAATCTTGATACAGGACTAATTACCCTAACAAAATAATAGTAGGTTAAATTCTTTTATATGGAAAGTGAAATATATTAGTGAATCCATCTATATGTATCTGATTTTATTCATCAATTCCCCATAAATGGGTAGCTGATTATATTTTTAGTCTATATAACCAGGTAATCTAGTGTTTATCATCATCCAGGGAGGTGATTAATATTTTGACGATGGGATTGAACGTTTATCAGGTGTTCTACATATCCTGTTTGAAACATGAATCAAAACCCACAAAGTTTTTTAAACCCATGTAGTTCAATGTAATGTGAAAAGGACATATATAGGGGAACTTAGGCATTGGGTATCATACTAGAACCTCAAGGAGGCATCCTATGTATCCTGGTTATAGCAGGAATCAGAGTTATCATAGTTTAGTCATTCCCTTGGGACTTTCCCTAAGGTAGATTCACTTATTTGGGGGTATCCATGTAATTCTACTAATTGAGGCTTATGCACTAAGGCTACCCTAGATGGTGGGTATTCTTTATGTGAACGATATGATTATTGAAACTTCTTAAGACCACGTGATCCATGCTTGGTGTGAGAAACAAGGGATAGAAAGTAATCAGTTTCACTATATATATATGAGGGAGTTATATAATAGGACAACCCTATGGATGTTTAATATGGAGATTTTGCATTTGGAAGGTGTCTTATGTATCTTGGTTATTGTAGGAACCAAAGTTCTTGTAGTTCATTTTAATTCTCAGTCTGATGATGGATGAGGAATAATGATCAGTCCATGGGAGAGATTGGGTTTTGATGGAGGAAATATCATAGAATTAGAAGAAATCACACCAAGGTGGATTCCCATTTTAGATCAGGCCTTAGAAATTCGTCCCACATATCCTGGTTATTATGGGAATTAGAGTTCTCATAGTTAAGTTTTATTAGGGTTTACAAGTGAAGGTTTCCCTTATATGGGGGCATATCATATCATACCATTGATCGAGGCTTACACACTAAGGTTTCCCTTATATAGGTGGAATTATTATCATGTCATTTATTAGGGCTTACACAATGAGTTTTCCCTTATATTAGGGAATTAATATCATGTTGATGATCAAGTTCTACGTACTGAGGTTTCCCTTATATATAGAGTTTGGACAAGGTTATCATGTCTGGAGACTCCTTCTTGACTTGGCCTTTTTTTCTGCCTGACATACTTGATTGTTTTCCTAACATGTCTTGATTTTATGCCTAACATTTTAAAGGATGTATGTACATTTTTGGTTGTATCAAGGAAAATACCAAAGACATTCGCATGCTTCAGTTGACTTCTCTAGAGTATGTCGCATAATTGGAATACAATGTCTAAAGAGCATCACATGATCATGGTTAACAAGTCCAAAAAAAACATCATAAGATCAGTCATATTTATCTTGGAGGCCATTGCATGATCTCAAATGACATTCCTAAAGGGTTTTTCAAGATCTGGATGACATTTCTAGAGGATGTCGTGCGATCGGGATGACTTGTCCTGGTCACATTTCATGACCTTTTTGACATGCTTGGATGGTATCGCTTGACCTGGTCAATAATCCCGGAGGACTTCATGATACCTAGCTGACACCTAATGGAGTCATCACATAAATTTGTATAGGTTTCTAAGGAAATTTAAATATCTAGATGGTGATCTCTGAGGGCTTCGTGAGACTCAGGTGGTATACCCAGAGAGAATCATGAAACTTTCTTAACATGTTTGTAGTACATTGCATGATCTGAATGACATATCAAGAGGACATTATATGGCTTGGGTGACATGATCTAGGGATGTCGCATGATCTGGATGATTCATGAAAAGTACATGAGGATCAGTGTATATGTTCTTTGCATAAGTCTCATATCTTTTAGTATTTATTCCAATTTTTCATTGCATATATGCCTTAGATTTGTTCAATGTTATCCCTTTTTAAGTTTTGCATGATGCAGAATATCTATGGGGCCTCCTTTTCATAACCCTAATAAAACAGTATAAGTCCTTTATTTCGTAAGTGATCATGTGAATTTCCTATGCATGCTTCATCATCCTTAGTTTTTCCCTCAGATTTTATCTAGTGTAAAAACTTTGCAATCGTGATATTATTCACTCTGAGAAGTCCACTCTGATACCTGGATGTGTCATTTCATGGATCCAAAGATGATTTAATGTACAGATGGGGAGGAATTTATATTCCCCACCACTCTAGGTATATGACACCTTGTGCAATGGGTATATCATAGATTCATGATGGAGTTGGTGGAGGGATTTGGTGTTACAAACTTCGCATGACCCATTCACAGGTGTCACGTGATTTTCAATGACCACAAGACCATCTCTCCAGCGCTCTGCCTATTGGATTTTGGACAATAAAAAGGGTCTTACCTAATCATGTGTAAATTCAAAGGGGATTTTATAATGTTGGGTTGACATTTATAGGGACATTTGTGATATTGGGATGCATGTTGAAAGGATTTCACATGATCTGAGATTCTTTGTCTGGGACCTTCCACGAGGCAAAGGTGGCTTTCCCAGGGGGCCTTAGAGAGATCAACATGTCATGCTAAGGGATCTTGTGAGACCATATTGGTTTGTATATTGGGGTTTCACATGATTAATGGTAATATATCAGGGCATATAACCATATTCTCATAAAATTATTGTATCTTTCTATCACAAGAACCCCCCATCATTTTTCTTTTTTATTTCTATTTTTATTATACAGGGGTTGAAGATCTCAAAAATTTGTACAAGTGTTTTCTAAGACAATCAAGATCCCCATAGGTGATTCATTTCATGACCAATAAAGGGTCTTGTGGTGATGCATGATAATTATCATGGAAAACCCTAATGTTTTTATTTGTAGCTGGATGGGGAGCATAGGACCACCTGGACATGTCTGAATCCCTTCACGTGATGAGGGTGACATGCTAGCAGGCACTTTCATAATAAGGCAGGCATGTCACCAGGGATTCCATATAGTCTTTAAAACCACACAAGTGTGTCTCATGAAAATTTATTACTGAAAAATTATTCTACCTTTTCATTTTCTTCTCATTATTATAAAAGTATTTTTGGACGGTTTGGTGGGCTACTATCAGCTGACAAGTCGTGTGACTTAGAGGAGCTCATCTGGTAGCCACCACATGATCAAAAAGTGTCTCAGATTCCTTCATAATAATAAACAGTTTTTTTCAAAGGGGTTACACATGATCTTGATTAGGATATACATAGTGCATGAAACATTCACATGATCTTCTGAATGTCATTTGATCGTGTGTCCTACTGTAGGTTACATGATCCATGTGCCTTGGACACATTCATCTAACTTTTATTAATGGGGAAATGATACCTATAATTTGGGTATTTATTCCCATATATATTTTAAAATTATCATTTTTCATGTGTAAAGAAATCCCCCCCCTCAGGAGCAATGTCTACAAGGAAAAGGGCTCGGTTCTGAGGAAATTAAATTCCCACCTCATTATTTGGGTTGTCACCAATTAGTGTCTTCGGAAACATTTGGTCTTTCAAGTGAACTTTGGTATTCTATAGAAGACCCAATAAATAGGGTAATTGAGGGTGGATCATTCACCTTCTTCCTAACTCTCAAAGCTCTTGAAATCTTCCTTCTTAGCATGACCTCTTCACAATATCTTCTACAAGAATTGATCGTAAGACCTTATCATGAGACCATTTCGTGAGAATCACTTTGCATGACTTTATTTTACCCATGCTTATTTGAATTAATCATGAATCCATCTTTGGTAATTATTTGACCCTTGATCATACGGCTACAAAGTTATCTTTAAAGGGTTTTCAAGATATTCTAGCTTGGTCACATGACCACTCTACTATTATGTGGCTCACATGGCCATGTTAACATCATGAAATCGAAAGTCTTATGAAGGGTTAAGAGGTTGAGTGATGTTTTGAGGGTTTATGTGGTCTGTGATATCTTTTTAATCCATTAGATTCTAAATTTATATATTCTATCACAAATACCCAGTGTATTTATGCGATGCACATAAGGCTTCTAGAATTATGGATTCCTTTTGATAGTATTTTCACTTGTTTGACATATGTTTCATGCTTTTGTGTTGATGGCTTCCAACTCTCAATATAGTTCTTACTATATTGATAACCAAAGGACTATTATTTCTAAGAACTGTAATATTGACCCTCAATATCATGTGTTCTCTAAAAAAGAGGTTCTTAAAATGCCTCTTCTATCCAAACTCCAAAGCAATCCTTTATCACATCTTCTTCCCCTATATGGATTTGTCCTACAAGCTGAAGTTTTCATCCATTATTCATAATAAAATATTCCATGTTTATTTGTTCCAACTTCCCTTTATTTCATTTAGACAACAGTTTCTGAGGATGGTCAACTGGTCATAGCATGGTCCCAAGGGTTGTATTATATGCTAGAAAACTCCACTATAAGTTCATATAGATGTGATTGTGTCCACCAAAACATTCTTGAGCATATTTATTTCTTCTTTAACCAAATCAGGTGGTGGGTGGAGCTCTAAGTGGGAACTATGACCTAGTCAAAACTTTTCTAATGAAGGGTAATGGCCATTTTGGGTCATGTAAATGTGCTTATAATTTTCCAACCAATTACATGATATGTATAAAGACCCATAAATTTCAAAGAATTTTTTTTAAATACTTTGGATTTTACCAATACGCAATTTCTGACGGCACCTGATTCCGAGGCCCGGTGTGCCCGGAATAATTTTCGGAAGTTTAGCTCAGGTACGTTCAGTGAACGGACGAGCGGGTTTTTCTATCTTTTGAATCGGTGCTCGGAATTGAAATCTGAGGCCACTGATGAACTCGCAGCGTCGGTATTTGCTTAAGGGAACCTTTACCGCAGTTGCGTTTTATGCGGGTCGAAAGTTAATTTTTGAGGCTTAAACTTAAACTAAATAAAAATTTTGTGGTACACAATTTTATTTGTGAGTTGATTATTTCCTCCTAAGTGTGGATATTTGTGAGGTGGGGCCCACACGAGCCCCAATCTTTAACTCCCCATTAATTCCCTATTGTTTCCTTTGACAACTCCTCAATAATGGTGGAGCCTTCCTACCTCCCTCTCCCATCAATTATGCCAACTCCTACAATTAATGTCAGCGTTAATTAATTGACGCATCTTTGAAATTAATATGAATTGCATGTCAATTATATTAATTTGAGGGAATCTTATTTATTTTTGTTGGAAAATCACCGTGGAGAAAAAAACTCGAAAGAACTAAAGGAGAGGTGATCATTCATCGACAAATAACACTTTTCTTCAACGAAGAACACCCTGGTGAAGAAAGAGAAGAACTTCTTCCAACGATGCATCTTCCTCGGATGCACCTCAATGTCAAGGAGCCTGTGTCGCCTACAACAGAGACCCTTCCTCCATCATTGATGGAATGACACCGTTCTTCTGTGACGCCCATCTACCGCGATGCTCGTCTGTCGCGGATCGACTACGTACGAAAACAACTTCAAGGTAGGGGGAATTTTGTATATTTCATATATGTGTTTTCTACCCTTGAACATGGCGTTTAATTTTTGGGTGATGTTTTGAACCTCTAACACGGAGGGTACGGACTAACGAACAAGTCCAGACCCACCGCTATTTTGTTCTTGATGTGAGGTGTGTTTGGAAATGATGAAACAGGACCGTAACAGCGATTGGGGGAACCAGCGGCGTCATCCAGGCGTCGCGTCCGCAGAAACGGGGGTCGCGCTCCCCGCTCGGCCAGCTGGCCGAGCCAGCACCCCTCCCCCGGTCGGGCGGGGGCGGGTCACACGGACCGGGCCTCACCAGCTGGGCTGGGCCACGCCCATCCGGGCCGGACACAGACCTGAGTCGGGTCGACCCAGTTCGGGCCGACCCAGGGTGGGTTGGGCCGGGTTGGACAGGGCCCAGACCCCCCACTTCGGACAGTTTTTCGGTCTTTTACCCATAACTTGAGCTATGGACATCCGATCGATGTACCGTCAGCTGTGTAGGAATACTTGGATCAAGGAGGTCGTTTCAGTATATTACACTCAATGTTTTTACGAAGTTTGGGTATGGCTTGGTTGATTCGAACCTGAAACCAACCAGGCCCATGGAGCAGAAACGCTTATAACTTAAGGACCAGACGTCCGATTGAAGTACTGTCAACTAAGTTGAATTCCTTTTGTTAAGACAGTTCTTTTGGAATACTCCACTTGAGGTTTGGATGCAGCCGCAGTACGGTCGGGTTGGTTTTAGCTTAAAAACCAACCGGGCCCCTGGAACGGAAAAGCCAATAACTCTCAGACCGGGCGTCCGATTGACGCACCGTCTGTCGCGTTGGGTTTCTTTTGACGAGACAGAACTTTGGGATACATCAACTTTGATCTTCGTGACAGTTGATTTATCGACCCCCCTTGCTCGAGGAGTGGACCCTCCCTGAATTGAGCATGCTGTGTTCGGGAACCCTAGAGCTGGTTGCGACTGCATTGACTACTGTACTGGAATCCTCTGTGGGTTCGACAGCGACCACTACCATACTGGGATCCTCCATGGGTTTGACATAGATGGATATTGTTCTTGTATCCTGTGTGGGTCCGGTAGTATTGACATATGTACTTGTATCCTGTGTGGGTCTGGCAGAGTAGCTGGTCTTGTATCCTACATGGGTCCGACAGCTTAGTTGGTCTTGTATCCTACGTGGGTCCGACAGCTTAGATGAATCAGTGGCTACATCTAATCATCTCTATCGCTATACAGAAGATGTATACCTGTGTGATCAGAGTCTTGAATTTAATCATTATCATCGATGTGTTTGAATTTCTTTCCTGTGTGGACTAGGTTGTGCTTTCCTATGTGGACTAATTTGTGTTTTCTTGTGTGGAATAGGTTGTCCTTGGGCTCGAGAGTTGGAGCTAAATTGTAATTGATGACTCAGGTATATGTATGGGCATATACCTAAGTAGAGTCGGTTGATACTTTGTGATTGTATCTTACCTCTGTGGTTTATCCTTCGTGGATTCTGAGAGACCTTCTGGGGTCTCGGGGTCCCTACTGCGTATCGTATACTCACCACTGCACGGGCTATGCCCGCACTACATTGTGTTGGATGCAGACGATGGACAACACTGATCGTAGAGGAGTCTTATGGATCTGGACGATACCCGGAGGTGGAACACCTAGTGAGGCATGCACGGGGAGGACGGATGGACCCGAGGTGCTGAGGAAACCATCTGTACCCACCCTTCAGGTGGGATTTCCGGAGGACGACTCGGTGTTACTGTTTTACTTTACTACTACTGTACTTTCTTTTCAGTTGTACTGTACTTTCAGTTGGGTTTGTATACTGGCCCATTTACTTTTCAGCACTTACTTTTGTACTCAGTTTACTTAGTGCTTGCTTCAGTTGTGTACCCTGTTGTGTTTGTTACTATCATAAAGGAAATTCCTTCCCTTTTTATCAGGATTTACACCTTTGGTAATAGTTTCCAGCCCCTGGCCTATGGAAGGCGGTCTTGGGGTAGTCACAGCAAGGGCCCCGAGGACGGGTCGTGACAAATTGGTATCAGAGGATTCGGTTCTACCGCAGAACTCAGGACTCTGATCTTTCCTTTCTGTGAGGCAATAGTGTTAAGAGTATTGAGTGTGGTTTTTAGTCCAGGGAGTCCAGTGTTGGTGCGGTGGCCAACGTATCCATACATCAGGACCCTGACCTCTGAATTCCGACTCAGTGCACGAAAACACTAATTGCGTGTGTGTGTGTGTGTTTCAAAAGTTTTCTTTGTGATTACTTTGTTTCAAATCACCAGGTATACTGTTTGATCATAGCGCACCTGTTTCTTTTCAGGATGGCCCCACGAAGGAAACCAGCTTGGGTTCCTAGTTACGTGTGAGAGGGCGTCCCACCGAGCGACGAGGCCTCAGTGCAGGGCCCCATCACAGCAGAGGCACCGGCGGTACCACTACCTGCTGAGCCAATGATGCTACCCAGTCCAGCAGAAAAGAGTGCACGCCGCCTGAGTGCATTGCACAAGTTCCAGCACCAGAGGCCACCCAGGTTTCGGGGAGAGACGGACCCACAGGTAGTTGAAGACTGGCTAGAGGTTGTCGTCAGAGTTTTCTTATTGGTAGGGACACCAGTCGACCTCATGGTGATCCTTGTCGCGAGTCTCCTGCATTCAGCAGCAGGCAGATGGTGGAGCCTGATGCTCCAGGTGCATGATGAGGCATCTCTACTCAGGGCAGACTTTGAGAGCCTATTCTGGGCAGAGTTTGTACCAGCCACCCTTTGTGCGGTACGGATCCAAGAGTTGCATCATCTGCGACAGGGTATCATGACAGTAGCTCAGTACTCAGCAAGGTTTAATGACCTCTCACGCTACTCCACATACATAGTACGGGACCCATTCTTCAGGGCCCGAACCTTCGAGAAGGGGCTCAATAATTAGATCAGGGCTTCGATGATCTCCCTCAACATCCTGACGCAAGAGGGGGTGCTGGAGAGAGCCTTTATGGTGGAGAGTTTTCTCCCTGAGCAGTCACCAATGACGAGACCCTCCGCAGGATGACACGTAGCGGAGTCTTCTGCAGCCTGCAGTAGACACTTGACGCAGAGGTCCAAGTGGACCAGGACATCAAGTGGGAGACCTCAGGATACAGGTTCGATTATGTGGGACACACGAAACAGAGCTATCCGTACGAGCAGCAGGGAGTTCTATGCATGCAACGGACAGGGTCACATGGCTCGGGACTGCCCGACCCACCCTGCAGATGAGCAGAAGGTAGTAGAGGGACCTCCCAGGCAGAGGTAGAGGTTCTACCATAGTTCTCTACGAGCAGGTGGATAGGAGCGGGACTAGCTCCAGGCATAGATACTTTTGTTCATGATGCTTCTAGCTTAGTTGATGTCGTTTTTTTTGGTTGCTTTGTGTCTTTGTACTTTTATCTGCAGTAATAAAATACACTTTTCCATGTGATGTTTGATTTACTACCATTTTTGTATGGTTGATACTAAGAGGTTCCGTTGAAAACCGTTGACTTGACCCTCACTTTCGAGATCCCTACTGGAGGAGACCCAGTGACCACACACTACTGCCGACAGTGTGACTCGACCCTTGGAGGCAAGAGTAATGGTTGGATCTCTTGGTAGTGGCGTCGAGGCCTTACGACATCGTCCATGGCATGAGATAGTACCGTTCATGTCAGGATTGACTGTATTAGGAAAATAACATGGTTCATCCAGGGGATGAGACCGGATTTCTCTTTTCGGAAAAGGATAAATCTTAGCAGCTCTTGAAGGATGTAAGCGAAAAAGGGTGTAGTCGAGTTCTTTACAAATGGATAGTCACACCCATAGTTTTTTGGGTGAGCGCTTTACTGTCTACTCTGACCACCAGAGTCTCAGGTACATCTTCTCGCAGAAGGACCTGAACCTGAGATAGCGGCGATGGCTCGAGTTCCTCCAGGACTATGACTTTGAGATAGTCTATACTCCTGGGAAGGGGAATGTTGTAGCTGAAGCTCTCAGTAGGAGATCGAGAATTCAGATTCTAGGAAAGGCGACGGAGTAGCTAGCAGCATTGTAGATATCCTTTGTGGATACAGATGGATAAACCTTTCTTCAATCTCTCACAGTCACTCCTCCACTTCTTCAGCGAGTTAGAGAGGCACAGCGAGGAGACGCTGACTGCGAGACACGACTTGCTCAGATATCCTCAGGGCTGGCACCCGATGGATTTTTCTGAAGGAGGGGAGCACGTCATCCTCCCTAGGGGGAAAAAATGGTACCAGTTTCACTATAGGAGGAGGTACTGAGAGAGTTCCACACTTCCCCTCTAGCGGTACATCCAGGAGTGGTGAATATGTATCAGGACCTCATACGATAGCACTGGTGGCTGGGTATGATGAAGGCTATAGCAGAGTTTGTTTCATGATGCCTCACTTGCCAGCAAGTGACGGCAGACCACCAGGTATCAGTAGGCTTGGTATAATACTTAGAGGTTCTAGAGTGGAAGTGGGATGGGATATCCCTGGATTTCATGATGGGGCTTCCACGTACTTCCAAAGGACGTGACTCCATCTGGGTAATCATAGACCGACACACCAAGTCGGGCCACTTCCTACTGATCAGAGATCAAGGCTCAGTAGAGATATTGGTACGCCTCTACGTTCAAGAGATCGTACAGCTTCATGGTGTGACCTTGTTAATCGTCTCCGATCGAGATGATCGCTTTACTTACCATCTCTGGAAGGGGTTACAGGAGGCATTTGGGATGCAGCTATGCCTAAGAACTGCCTTTCATCCTTATATGGATGTCCAGATGAAGAGTACCATTCTGACTCTTGAGGACATGCTCAGTGCATGTGTCGTTGACTTTGGTCAGAGCTGGGAGGATCACCTACCCTTAGTTGAGTTTGCATACAACAACATCTACCACTCCACCATCAGAATGGCACCATACGAGGAACTGTACGGCTGACCATGCAGATAACCTCTGTGCTGGACTGAACCAGGGGAGTCAACACTTATAGGACCAGAGATGGATTAGGCTATGACGGAGAAGGTGCAGATTATCCAGGAGCATATGAGGACTACACAGAGCATACATAAGTCCTATGCTAATAGGAGACGGAGACCACTGCAGTTCGCGGATGGTGACCACGTTTTCTTATGAGTCTCACCTCGACGTGGGTTATAGAGATTTATCCGAGGCATCAAGTTATCTCTGCGCTTCATCAGGCCTTTCCAGTTCCTCAGCAGAGTAGGCGAGGTTGCTTACCGCCTGGCCCTTCTACCTCAGTTGCACCGGGTTCATGGCGTCTTCCACGTATCTCAGCTGAGGAGATACGTGCATGACCTGACCCACATCATTGATCACGGGGAGCTGGACATCGATGATGGGGAAACTTTCACAGAGGTCCCGGTGGAGATTGAGGATCTATAGGATCGGGTCCTACGTGGATGTTCGATTCCTATGGTGCGCATTCATTGACAGCACGGGAACCTCTAGGAGAGCACATGGGAGCGGGAGGCTCAGATGCATGCTCAGTACCCTCATTTGTTCCCCCAGTTTATGTTATAGATTTATGGGGACGTAAATCCCTAAGGTGGGAGTAATTCAAAGACCCATAAATTTCAAGGAAATTTATTTTTTAAATACTTTGTAATTTTACGAGTACGCAGTTTCTGACGGAACCTGATTCTGAGGCCCAGTGTGCCCAGAATAATTATCTGAAGTTTAGCTCGGGTATGTTCAGTGAACGAACGAGTGGGTTTTTCTATCCTTTGAAGAGGTTCTCGGAATTGAAATCTGAGGGAACCTATGAACTCACAGCGCTGGTATTTTCTTAAGGGAACGTTTACCGGAGTTGCGTTTTGTGTGGGTCGAAAGTTAATTTTTTAGGTTTAAACTTAAACTAAATAAAAATTGTGTGGTACAAAATTTTATTTGTGAGTTGATAATTTCTTCCCAAGTGTGGATATTTGTGAGGTGGGGCCCACACGAACCCACCCTTCAACTCAACATTAATTCCCTGCTGTTTCCTTTGACAACTCCTCATTAATCGTGGAGCCTTCCTACCTCCCTCTCCCGTCAATTATGCCAACTCCTACAATTAATGTGAGCATTAATTAATTGGAACATCATTGAAATTAATATGAATTGAATATAAATTATATTAATTTGATGGAATCTTAATTCTTTTTGTTGGAAAATAACCATGGCGAAAAGACTCGGGAGAACTAAAGGAGAGGTGATCCTTCATCGACGAAGAACATCGTTCTTTAACGAAGAACACCCCCGGTGAAGAACGCGAAAAACTTCTTCCAACGATGCATATTCCTCGGACTCACCTCGACGTCAAGGAGCCTACGGCACCTAAGACAGTGACCCTTCCTCCATCATTGACGGAATGACACCGTTATTCAACGACACCCATCTACCGCGACGCTAGTCTTCCGCAGATCGACTACGTACGACAACAACTTCGAGGTAGGGGGAATTTTTTATAATTCATATATGTGTTTTCTACCCTCAAAAATGACGTTTAATTTTTGGGTGATATTTTGAACCTCTAACGTGGTGGGTACGGACTAACGAACAAGTCTGGACCCACCTATTTTTTGTTCTTGATGTGCGGGGTTTTTGGCGATGACGAAACGGGACCGCAACAGCGATTAGGAGCCTTCGTAGTGAAGTACAGATCCCGAGACAAGCTCAGGCGCAGACAGGAACAAAAACGGACCACCGGAATGACTCTGGTGGCCCGAGGAAGACCGCGGCAGTGCGGGTCGCCAGCGCGGTGGTGCCGGCGGCCAGAGGCGGGGGCCGGCACCGGTCGGCCGCCTGGAGGCGGCGGCGCCCCGGAACGTCTACGGTAGGAGCCCACCGCGGTAACAGCCGTAGCGGCGAGCGGTGGATCCAGTGGCCACGCGGGATCCGGGGGAACCTGCAGCGCCATCCTGGCACTGCCTCCATAAAAACGGGGGTCGAGCCCCCCGCTCGACCAGCTGGCCTAGCCAGCACCCCCCCCCCCCCCAGCCGGGCTTGGGTGGGTCACAGGGACCGGACCGCGCCGACTGGGTCGGGCCGCACCCCTCCGGGTATGGCCATACTCTGTCGGGCTAGGCCGCACCCTACCAGGAAGTACCCAGACCTTGGTCGGGTCGACCCAGTTCAGGCCGACCCAGGGTGGGTTGGGTCGGGTCGGACTAGGCCCAAACCCCCCACTTCAGACTGTTTTTCGGTCTTCTACCCATAACTTGAGCTACGGACTTCCGATTGATGTACCATCAGTTGCGTAGGAATAATTGGATAGAGACCTTCGTTTAGGTATATTACACTTGAGGTTTCGACGAAGTTTGGGTATGGCCAGGTTGGTTCGAACCCAAAACCAACCGGGCCCTTGGAGCGGAAACGCTTATAACTTAAGGACCGGGCGTCCGATTGAAATGTCGCCAACTACGTTGAATTCATTTTGTTGAGACGGTTCTTTTGGCATACTCCACTTGATGTTTGGTCATAGATGGAGTATGGTCAGGTTGGTTTTATCTTAAAAACCAACCGGGCCTCTGGAACGGAAAATCCAATAACTCTCAGACCGGGTATCCGATTGACGCTTCGTCTGTCGTGTTGGGTTTCTTTTGACGAGACGGAACTTTGTGATACATCAACTCTGGACTTCATGATAGTTGATGTATCAACCCCTTTTCTCAAGGAGCGAACCCTCCTGAAATCAAGCGTGTTGTGTGCGGGAACCCCAGAGGTGGCTGAGACTGCATCGACTACTATACTGGAATCCTCCATGGGTTCGAAAGTGATGACTACCGTACTGGGATCCTCCGTGGGTTCGACGGTGATGGCTACTGTTCTTGTATCCTTTGTGGGTCTGGTAGTATTGACCTCTGTACTTGTATCCTGTGTGGGTCTGGCAGAGTAGCTGGTCTTGTATCCTACGTGGGTCCGACAGCTTAGCTGGTCTAGTATCCTACGTGGGTCCGACAGCTTAGATGAATTAGTGGCTACATCTGATCATATCTATCGCTGTACGGAAGATGTATACCTATGTGAGCTGAGTCTTGACTTCAATCATTATCATCGATGTGTTTGACTTGCTTTCCTATGTGGAATGGGTTGTGCTTTCCTGTGTGGATTGGGTTGTGTTTTCCTGTGTGGACTGGGTTTTGCTTGGGCTTGAGAGTTGGAGCCGAATTGTAATTGATGACTTAGGTATATGTATGGGAATATACCTAAGTAGAGTCGGTTGATAATTCGTGATTGTATCTTTCCTTTGTGGTTTATCCTTCATGGATTATAAGAGATCTTTGGGGGTCTCGGGGTCCCTACTGAGTATCGTATACTCACCCATGCATGGGCTATGCTCGCACTACATTGTGTTGGATGTAGACGACGGACAACACTGATCGTAGAGGAGTCTTGTGGAGATGGACGATACCGGGAGGTAGACCACCTAGTGAGGCATGCACGGGGGGGATGGACATACCTGAGGTGCCGAGGAGACCATTTGTACCCACCCTTCAGGTGGGATTTCCGGAGGACGACTCAGTGTTGCTGTTTGACTTTACTTCTGCTGTACTTTGTTTCCAGTTGTACTGTACTTTCAGTTGGGTTTGTATACTGGTCCATTTACTTTTCAGCACTTAATTTTTTACTCAGTTTACTTAGTTCTTGCTTCAGTTGTGTACCCTGTTGTGTTGGTTACTATAATAAAGGCAATTACTTCCCTTTTTATTGGGATTTACGCCTTTGGTGCGAGTCGCCAGCCGCTGGCCTATGGAAGGCAGGCTTGGGGTAGTCACAGCACGGGCCGCCAGGACGGGTCGTGACAATATCCATCTTTATGAGGCTATATGGGTTTCCCATTTCATCATTTATATTCATTATGATCTTCTCAGATAATTTATTAGTCATCATTTCCCTAGTACCAATTCATTCCAAATGTACCATGGTGATGTAGGAATCGACCTCTGGGATATCTATCGACTGGGCAGGATATAACCCTTGGGGAAATGTATGATGAATTCCTTCTTGTATCAAATGTCTGGGATAACCCCACACAAACTCCAGTTTTAGTGTGGAAATTCTCAACATCAAGAAGGAAAAATTAAGAAAGGACATGACTATGTGCTCACACATCTCTTTTAGAGATTGTATCAACATTTTCCTATATCACAAAAAATCATTTCTGATCTCTATACGCCCTCATTGGTGCCCATCCCAAGAATTTAAGGATAGAATCAGTTCATACTAGGATGTCTTGGAAGTAAGAGATCATACCTCATGGGGATACAAAGTGAGTAAAGATATATACCTGAGTCTTAGGTTGGTAGGTTTCATGTCCATGTTCTTGAACAGGTGGATTTTCCCGGTTGGGGATGCATAATTAAGAATTTGGATCAGTACACTAGTGATAGAATCATGGTTATTAGTGGGATGGCATATTAAACTGAAAGTACCGACTACTAGATGCCTTCACTAGCTCTTACGCCGCATCCAATGGTGAAACATCCCTTACAGGATCATTATCCCTTTTAATTTTTTATTTGTCTAGATGGGGGATCATTTCCATTGTCATGGATACCACAATACTATCAAGATCCTTGGTGCCTTATTTTATCCTATTTTACAAGACATATATGTAGTTGAGACCATGTTATTAGTCCCTAAAGAGTTTCTTGATATACTGAGCCAATTTGATCATTTTTATTTCACCCCATATCCTACACCAACCAAGATAATTATTGACAATGGATGTGGAACTCTTTATTAAAGTTCATACAAGACCTCTCTTTAGGAAGGGGTTCTTGTTGGAATGAAGGATGAGTTGATCATTTGAAATATATATACCCCTAATAAGTTTACTCTATAATTTATATACATCCAAAGGGTTTACCCTCCCCCTTCAGCTGGTTTATGGGGATATTGAAATCTCAGGATCATCTGATAGTTTTGGATAATATCGATGCATGAAGATACCAATGCTAAAATCATTCTTCTACCTATTAGAATCCCTGTATTTCTATCACATGATTACCACTAGGCTTGGGAATAAGCCTACCTAGGTGGCATGCTGAATAGACTGGTCCATCATGTGGAAAAACCATTTCCCTCACAAACACCATTGTTTATAAAAATGATGGATTTGATTCAAGACTCAGGTGATTATTCAAGGAATGACTCTTGTCTTAACTATGATCATCCCATCAGCAGGATAGAATCTGTCGAGGAGGCTATCTCTTCGGCATAAGAAATAGACGATGTGCCTATTTAGGGAAGAAAAATGGGGCTTCCTCTCCTATTTCCTTATCATTTCAATAGGTTATTACCTCCTCTAATATACCTACCTCGGGAGTTGTAGAGGATCAGGCATGATGTAGTTAACTTTGTGGCATATTCATACTCTAATCATATAAACTCCCTTAGAAACATTTTTTGATCAAGAAGAAAATCCTCGTTGGCACTTTCATGACATGGGGTCCGACGGATTTGACCACCAATCATTATATGAAATCATGTGACAAATCACCATAATTCAGGAAGAGTTGGATACCAATGATAAGGGCTTATGTGACCTTGAATATAGGACTCCCCTAGCTGAATAGATGAAGGAATCTTCAGAGGTGTTGTAAAAGAGTCCTCAATTCATATCTGAATTGCATGACCAAATGGAAGTTTTGATCATACATATATAGAGATATGAGGAGATCCTAGATCAATCAAGTTATGATATTTCATAATCATCATCCCCATTATCACCCACTCAAAAAAGAGCTCTGAATATGTATACTCTTATTGACCCCTTCACCCTCAGGAAATAATGGAATAATCAAAATGGGCAGCATTTTAGGGCTCAATCAATGCTTCTCACCAGACACTTTCTGACTTGTCCATCTCATCTGATCAAATATTATTATATTTTGATCGTTTATGTTTTTTTAATGAATCCTCATAGAGACTCTAAAATGTGTTGATCCTTCCTTCTATATTATATCAATGAATAGATCTATCAAAATTTATATGTCATTATATAGTTTTATTTCATTCATGATATGCATGAAAGTTGATTAATTTCATGTCACATAGAACATCAATGATACCCATACTTTTTATAATATCAAGTAAACTTGAATGTTTGGATTTTAACTTTTACATCCTAATATATTTTTCTTAATAAATGCTCCTAAATTCCCACCAACATGATATTCCAAATTTATGTATCTTCTCCAGTTATCATGTGATTGCCAATTTTACAAAGAAGGATAATTTGGTTAGAGTATATGTCCTATAGGGAGAGTATCCTATCTTGGGATGAAGTCAGTGGACATAGAGAGCATGGATTGATTTTTTCTAAGGTCGTACGATGGGCCCCATAAGATTTGTACCTCTTTATTTAGGTTTCCCATGAATATTTTCTAAGATTCATATAGGGTAATACATAGTGGATTTGGACTCATCTTTTTCTCAGGGCATCCTCTTAGGGGTTTTTAGCCTGAAGGGCTTTGTGTCTTTCTTCAGACTTGCAGACTAGATCATTATTGTGATGTAGTTTAGGGTATTTTAGCTCGGAAATGATATTTCTAGTAGTTTAGGTTCTTTTATATTAGATATTCTATTGGTATAATTTTAGGGTATTTTAGCTCATAACTTTTATTGTTGCAGTCTAGGGTCTTTTAACTCAAAAAAACTATTGCTATAGTTTAGGTTATTTTAGCTCGGACCTTCTATTACTATAGTTTTAAGGTATTTTATCTCAAACCTTATATTATTGTATTTTAAGGTCTTCAGACTAGGACCACGAGATGACATTATATTTAAATTCTTATTGCCAGGACTTGATTGGTGAATATAGAATATGGGGCAGACATGCCAGGGATGACCCAAAATAATTTGGGGTGCTGAGTTTCACCATGGTGTTTTTGGGGTTCATTATGATTGTAATTACCTTCCTAAAATGAGGATATGCCTCTGGTTGGTAGTTCAAATCCCTTGTGCATCAATAACATGGTCAAACAGAGGTGTCCCCACTCTTTACCAAGGGCCATGGATGATTTATGGGGGTAATATCGATTATAGGTGAAATAATAGGGAAGCATAGTCTACCTAGATAGTTGGAATGTGGGTGAACTAATTCATAACCCACGTGTTTTAGTCAATGAATATCAGGTGGGAAGATTCTCCAGAAATGACCAATAACACCATGAGGTGTTTGGTTCTGCCATGGAGTTACTAAGGGTCACAAGGATTGTGTATGCTTTCCTGTGAGGAGGGAAAACCTCTAGTTGGTAAGTAAAATCCCTTATTCATTGATAACATGGTCAAAAAAAGGTTTCCCCGCCCTTTTTAAGGGCCATAAAAGATTCATGAAGACTTAAGTGTTTAGATGATGAAGTTGGGTATGGATAAGAAGTTATCGAGGAAAGGTTCTAGCACCCTAGGGTATTTTAGCTCTTTAATTGTGAAGTTAGATCCCTAAAATATATGGTTTCGAGTCATGAGGTATGGGTCATCAAAATCTTTGTTAAAGGAGTGTCTCTTCCAACTTTGGGAGAGGCTAAGAAATAAGGTTATGTAACATTGAGTATGTTGGATCTTCTTGAATAGTTTGGATTTGGATATTGTAAATCATGGTCCAAAGTGCTGAGGTTATGTGGATGGTATGGGACAATCATATTGGGAATGGATTAGAACACTCAAAGGATATGAGTTCTTCCATGGTGACATCAGGCCCACAAGGATCAGAAATCCCTTTTTTAAGGAAAAGATGCATTTGTTTGATGACCATAGACACATATACAAGAGCCATATGATACATTCATAGTCAAAAAAAAAAGTTCCCTTGAAGCTAGGAATCCTTTTACAAGGGCCATGTAAGGTTTATGGTGATATGTGGCACTCAAATCATGAAGTTTTATTTATGGAAAACATAATATTCAAGAACAGTTTGAGCACCCTAAAAGGGGTTTCTCCACCTAGTGAACACATTATTGTAGTGAGGAGATGTGAAAAAACATTACTTTAACTTTTTCATGGATTAGGGGTCCAGTGAGCATGGATAAACTTTTAATATGGATTAAAAAATGGTCCCTGTGAACTTTATGCTTCATTTATTAATGCCCTAAATTTTTTCTAAACTCTGGAGATGAAGAGTTTAGCGAGTGAAGACTTGAATTTTTCTTAGGCTTCCCTTTGCGATTTTTCAACCTAACAGGATTTGCATCTCTTTATATGGTGGTTTAAGGTCTTGAAATTTGTACCCTAAAAGTCTAGAATCTAAGGTCGTATAAAATTGAACAAGGTGTATGAAATTTAAGGTCATGATGCACATGCACCTAATATGAGGAGAATGTTACACAAGAACCCGATAAGGATACCCATGGTTAAGAGTACTCCAAAATCCTTCTAAGAAGGAGATGATTTTTTTTTAAATCATGGCTAAATGTCCTATAGTTGTGGGTAATGATATGGGATGATCATAATATAGATGTCCTAGAACACCATTTGGTGATAAGTTTGGCCATGATGATTTTATACTCACAATGATAAAAAAAAGTCCACCTTAATAAGCCAAGATATCTATGGTCTAAAGGTCTGAGCCCTTATGTATCGATAGTATGGAAAATCAGTGAGATGTATTTTCCTTTACAAGGGTCATGATAGGTTTATGGAAACTTTAGGTGCTCAATACATGAAGTTTGATTCATAAGATAAGGGGATTAAAAGGTGGTAGAAGCACTCCATACTCTGGTTTACTAGGTTGAGGATCTTATGGACCTTTGATAAAGAATGATGATGGGTGATGGTATGCACCTTTTAACTTCATATAGTAGAAATGTGTTTTTTGTGATGTTTTAATGTCATGAGACCAAGATATTTTCCTTTCAGTTTAATTTCATGTGGAAAGGACGTTCCTTTCCTTACAGTTTAACATCATACGGTAAGGATGTATGTTTCATAGGCCTAGCCCATATGTTGTCAGGGGTTAATTTTTATGTTCATTGTTGTATATGGGCCTAGGATGGGAGATTTGGGTGTCACTATGTATCATGTGATAATAGGAATCAATCCACACATAGTTCTTGAGAACTCATGAAGTTTAACATCATATGGTAAGGATGTAGGATCTCCAACATGAAAAGGGGATGGTTTGATCAGGACCAGGAGTGGAGGTTTGGGCATAAATACAAATATTGTGATGATAGGAATCAAGTCATGTGTATTTCATGAATAATAAACTCTCTACAAAATTCTGACCTATATGCATAAGGGGGGATTGTTTCCATAAATTATTGTAGAATGGCATTGGATTGGTGGTATTGGTGTCGCTATGTATCTCATGATGTAAATAATAGATACACACATAGTTCTTGAGCAGAGTCGTGGTGGGATACCAACACCAACGATAGTAGTCCTCTCAAGAAATGACCATAGTAATGTGTAGTTTTATGTCATGCAAGTGACATTAGCCATGTAGTTTAACATAAGGAAGCAAGGAATCATGGTTTTCCTTTTATATTCTTTAATCTAGGACCATGACAACTCTATCATGAACTGTTGTTCCTTGGTCATATAAGGGAACCATCACCAAAATTCCTAATCTCATGTGATATGTGCACGGTGTGAGAAATAAAGAGTGGTAATGGTTCCTTTCATGACATAGAGGCAATTTAGTGAATGGATAGGGTCATTTTGTATCATATAGTGGATGGGCCAAGATATAGGATCTGTTCATCCCTATATATCATATTTGGAATGATAATCAAGAAATATGTAGTTATAAAAACCTATGTTTTTTAGTGTCATGCAGCGAGGACACCAGACATGTAGTTTAACATTTTGTAGTAAGAACAAGGGTCATAAAACATGGGAGAAAATGAATGTTGGGGATCCATGCAGTTTAATATCATATTGTGAGGACATCTTCCATATAATTTAATGGCATGTAGTAAGGATGAAGGACACTATGTAGTATATCATCTTACTATCAGGACGATCTCCATAGATTTTAACATCATGGGTTAAGGATGAGATACACTTGATGGTAGCTATTCAAAGTATTTCTTAAAAAACCTCACATTGGAGGGGGTGTGACATGTTCCACATCCATTGTGGCCAGTGAGTAGGCTCTATTTTGATAGACCTTATATATGATATAAGACCCTTACCATTTGGGTTCTTTCTTAGGAGGCTTCTTACGTGGTATCATTGGGGTTATTATAACCAATAATAGTTATAATTGATGGAAGAAATGGAGGAAAACCTTTTATTTAAGTCTAGAGTAATTTGATTCTGATGGAATTCAAGGTTGTGAAAAGTATTCAACTTTTTCTCATCAATCCACTCAAACTCATCCAACCACTTTTATGATTTCTCATCATCTAAGATTTGATTTATCATAATCTAATAGTGGTCCACAAATAGCTATTAAAAGAGATGGAAATTATACTTCTATGGGAAACACTACCTTGATCTCATACACCAATGAGTACAGTGTTTCTTGTGTAGCAGTACATGTGGTGGTATGGTAGGCCCATAAAGCATGGAGGAGATTGCCCATCCTAGAATTATTGTCATTTTTACCATATTCTAGAGTACATTTGACATAGCCATGTTGAAGGCTTATATTTATCCATTTACCACTGCATGATAGAGGGATTTGTGATTGGACTTAATGGTGTACTCCTTGTACAATTTCTTCAACTCTGTAGAAAATAATTTGGTGTCATTTTCCATCAATATTGTGTTAGGGACTCCAAAGATTGTGATGGTATGGTACATTATGAAGTTGATGATGTTCTTCATCTTTAATTCCATTAGGTGTAGTGCCATATCCCATTTGGAAAATAATTAAATAACAATAAGGATGTACTTGAACCGATTATTTGTGGATGGGTGATATGGCCTCATAAGATCCATTCCCCATATAGAAAATGGCCAAGAATATTTAGTTGTATGTAGAAATTCTAGAAGTTTGTGGATGAAATTTTCATGATTTTTTTCACACATGAAATTTATTGGTTAATTCTACATAGTCTTATATTATGGATTTCTAGTCATAACTCAGCCCCTGAATTGGTGGAAATATTGGTCCTATAATGATTAGTTCCATAAGAGCCTACATTTAATTCTTCCATGATGGATAGAATCTCTCTTTCTACTATGCATCTGAGGAGGATTCCACTGAATCCATGCTTGTAAAGAGATTTTTTCTCATTCGGAACATCTTAGAGGGTAAAGTTTGATGCTCATCAAATAATGTGTTCCCTCCTGGCTCGGTCTGTTGGGAGAGTTCCATTTTGGAGATAATCAATTATGGGCACCATTTATCTAGGGGTGGATATTGTTTCATCATTCCCTAGACAGTGTTGTCCTGATTGATTTTTTCCATGATGCAGATGATTATTGATGAGACCATTCTTCGGTGCATGATATGGAAGATTTATTCCTCCTAATTAAGGATGGCCAAGACAATGGTTGCATTATCCAATGCATCGGAAGAAGCATTCTATGATTAGGTAACATGATGTAGTGTGGTCATGAAAGGTAACTTTGGCATTAGTACCATGACATATAAAGTGAGAGGGGGCAATTCTTTCTTTTTAATGGCATATTCTCGATTAATCTACTTTATCACTAGCTCTGAATCCCCTTTGATATTCAGGTAGGCTTTTTTCAGTTGCAGTTATAGTTTCAATTTAGTGATAAGGGATTGGTATTTGGCCTCATTATTCATGCAACCTTTGGATATTGAGAAAGAGTATGGAAAAATGATTTATCTAGAGAGACAAATAAAATTCCTAAGCCAAATTGGTTGAGCTTTGTATTTATATCTTTTTTCCAATAAGTCATCCGTTGGAAATACCTAAATTCATCTCCCATGACCAAGTAGTGTCATGGGTATAGAAAACCTCCTCATTCAAAATCTCAGGGTCCATTGGTGTACTTTCTAGGGAAGTTTATTCTATGAGGAAACCATCCAAGACCTACCCTTTCACTTACCTTTGTAATAAAAACTATATGTTATATTGTTGTAGAATGACCACCCATTGATCCAATCACCTGATCAATATGGGATATCCAAGGATATACTTTAGAAGATCAATATAGGAGACCATGTGGACATCGTGGTGCTTCAAGTAATGCCTCAAATTCTGAACTACAAATATGAGTGTGAGGTAGTTCTTATCAACATCCAAATATCAGGTCTCAGTACCTATCATTGTCTGACTGAAGTAGTAAATATTTTTTACATTCCCCATATCATTATTTTGTGCGAAGAGATTGTCAAGAAATCATTACATGGAGGCCACATATAAGATGAGTGGATTTCCTCTCACCAGATGAACTAGGAGTGGTGGGTGAAGTTGATACTACTTGATACTCTCAAAGGCTTATTAGATTTCATCATCCCATCAATAGGCAATTCCATTTTTCATTAGTCTGGTGAAGGGGAGAGATTTTCTGGCCAGGTTGGCTATGAAGCATCGAATGTAGTCCCCTTATTTCTTTGATATTTATAAGGGGTGAAATTTCTAGAATAGAACTAGAATTTTCTAGGTCATGATCAATTCCAAGGTGGCATACCAAAAATTTTAGGAAACTATATGATGTTACCCAAAAAGTTCATTTCAGTGCATTCATATTTAGACTGTGTTGTCATAGTTTCTCAAAGAATGTTTGAATATTCTTGAATTCATCACACCATTGTCAATATTTTAACACCAGTTCTTCAATATAACATTAGGTTATTCTCTCTAATAAGTTCTTAAATATGTGATTCATGGTGAATTGGTATGTATCACCAATGTTCTTTAATCCAAAGGGAATAACATGATAGAAAAAGATCCTTTGGAGTGCTCTAAAGGCAGTATCTTCCTCATATTTAGGGGCCATATTTATTTGATTGTATTATGAATACCTATCCATGAAGGAAAGGGCTTATAATACAGTTGTTTCATTTATCAAGAGTTTTGTGATCATAAAATGGAAATCATACTTTGGTAAGTATCGGTTAAGGTCTCTGAACTCAATGAGGACCCTAATATTTCCATTCCTTTTCTGAAGAGGGAGGATGTTGGTGATCCATATTGGGTATTTCACTTCTTGTATATGGTTATTTTTTATAAATTCTTTATCTTATGCCTCTATATTAGTAGCATGATAGAGATTCATTCTCATGGATGCCTTATTAAAGCTCGATGGCCATCGGGTAAGCCGATATGGTGTGTAGCCGCATCTGGAATTAGTTTAGGAATTTATGTATGGTTCTAAGGTCTTATTCTATTCTCATATTCACTTATCTGAGATCATTAATGGTTATGGTGACACCTTCCTAGAATGTGGGAGGGGTGTTATTGAGTTCATCTTCATCTTATTACACCCCAGATTATGTGGAGTCATTTTCAGATGAAGTCAACAATCTAATGGAATATCTATCACTATTGAGATGAGAGAGGCCATGGGAAGAGACATTGTCATCCAATGCTACTAGGTTTGTTATAGAAAGATTCTAGAGTTGATTTTATTTTACACTTTCACTGAAGATATAAGGGGCTTGGGAATCAATGACTGTGTCTATTTCATCAACTAGATTTATGGGTAACACATAATCATTATCGAGAATACTCTAGGGATTTGTAGGGGTTGTCTTCATGAAATTGGGAGTTGTAACAAATATATTTTCATCCATCATTGGTTTTTTTAATTCCATTTTATAGAGTCTATCTTCATCATTTTTTTACTTTAAAATACTCTAAGGGGGTATTTTCACCATGTAGTATGTTGAACATTCCATTTATGGAAAATTTTAGAAACTAGTGTAATTTTGAAGGTACCACAACATGAATATGAATCTAAGACCTTTTTAGATGGACATTATATGCATGTATTACTGGAAAACCATGAACTCAACATTATATGTGAGATCCTCAAACTAATCTTTAAGCATTATCTTCCCAATAGGTCTTTTCTCATGCATGTCATACCCATGAATGGTCAACTTTATGGGAGATAAATCACCTTTGTTATATCCCAAATGTTGAAAGGTATGAATAGGAATAAGTTTGATTATATAACCATTTACAATTAGATCCCTTTGAATGTTTACATTATTGAGTCTTACTAAAACATATAGGGTTCTAATGTGTCCCTGGATGACTTCTTCATAATCCTGGTTGGTGAATGAAATGGTGGCATGGAATTCTGATAGAATGGTATCCACTTGATAAAACTAAATTGCAGAAACATCCATCTCAAAATCCTATGGGATCTAGAGGGATTTAACGAGTGCATACATGAGTTCTTTTGAAATATAGAACACATCTAGGATTCATAGCATGGATGAGTAAATTGAAAACTGTTTCAAAATGTCATACTTTTGTGCTAGATGTCGACGCTTCCCAAGGTGGGGTGTATCTTTATTGTGTGGCTCAAGAGATAAGACATATGAGGTAGATATGACTGGTTCTTGTGTATAGGTTGATGGAGAATCTACTTCCAGTGTAATAGGTCATTCAAGCCTTTCCCATTGTCTGGGATGATCAAACAATCACACCCCCGCTAAACAGTCATGTAAGACAACTAGGCGTAGAAAACCACTGGAGGGTTTTGGGACACCTCCATGTCTCTATTGGGATCGTTGGAGTGTCTTCCCATGAGTTTCAGCTGTATATGTGTCCTATGAGGGGACATGACCAAAATATTTGTTCAGCCACACCCACTTTTTCCCATATATCCTTAGTTACTATGCATGTGGCCTTCTATTCTCTAGTCAAGTATGAAGAAATCATACACTAAGGTATATTCATCATCATAAAAGGTATTTTCTAAATGTATCATGTTTATGAATCCAAACATGATTTCTTCATCCAATGAGGGCTCTTTTTGGTAGGGTTGTTCTTGTACATTAGATGTTTCAAGGAAAAAATCTACAAGAGTCATAGCTTGCATCATAGCTGAATATGACTCTTCCTCTTCTATGTCTTCCTATATCTAATCATCACGTCCAACTTTAGGAGGCATACTTGTTGTAACCTCCCTTGGAGATAGGGTAGTTATGGGTATGAGGAGCTATGCTATTTTGGTGACATGATCTCATTTAAGTGTCTTTGGATTCATCTAGTTGCTAAACTTATGTCCACGCTTGGCCGGAACTTTCTTCTAATCACCTTCGTATTTTGACTGCGAAATGGTTATACAGGATACTTGTACTGGGGAGTTATCTAAAATCACCTATCTAGAATAAATAATACTCTAGAGTATTTATTTAAAGATGAATCAATCCTGGATGTTGTTACCCATCCTTCTATGAAAAGGGGGATAGTCGAGATGATCAGTGAGGTTGGTCTCATTGGGATTCCTAGGATATGGTAGCTTGAGTAGATTATTGTCCATAATAGTAAGGAAATAATCAGGGACTTAATCATTTTTAAAGGAGTATTATTTTTTCATCCATTCCTCAAATCTTGGGTGACCCTGATCTCTTTTTTCTTCTTGATGAGGGTGATTTTATTGTTGTTGTCTCTTGATGGGAGGCGTTAGGTGGTTTGGGACCTACCTAAGAGCTTGAATGGTCATTGCTTCTATTTTAAGGGTAATAGTGGTAGTTTATTCCTTTATAAACCTTTTCCCATATGCTAAAGGAATTATATGATATTTAAATTATGTTTTTTGAATGATTTCTTCAAAATGATTTTCTATTTCTTCGAACTCATATAACCTGCCTAAATACTTCATTAGGATCATAGGTGTCTCCATCTCATCTAGGATATTCCCAACATAGTGTTCTAGAAATTTCTCCTATGATAGAGGGATGTTGAGTGAGTATTTTTGACCTTTCCATCTGGATATGAAGTTAGAAACCCTCTCATTTTCATTTTTCTTGTAGTTTTTCAGGTTAACGATTATCATTTTCCTTAGCATAGAACTAAACTGATAAAGAAATTGACGATGAAAGTCATCCCATCCTACAAATAATCCTACTAGAAGACTATTGTACTAAAAAAGGCTGGCCTATTAGAGTCCATACAAAACACCTCAAATTAGTCACCTCCTACTGATCTTGAGATCCCATCATCAGACCACATCAGGATACGAAGTGTCTGAGATACTATTATGGGTCGCCTGCACAATCAAAGGTGGAGAAGGTAGAATTAAAGAAATTTGGTGGAGGAAAAGTTCCATCCACCAAATCAGAATATGGTGTTATCTCAGGCCATATAGGTGTTCATTACAAATCAATGGATTCCATTAGAGTATCCAGGGACTCAATGAAATTAATCAATTCTTGAGGTACTATTGTTTGATCCACCGCCCATCTATAGGAGTGGGTGGGGTTTAATGAAGTGTCCATGTTTTCATCTCTCATTGATTATCAATCCATCCTAAGACTGAATATTCACCCTACCTAGGGAGATTTTATCTCCTTAATGTAGGTAATTCATGATCATTTTCGAATTTCTCATTTATGTAAACAAGTTTCCTAGATCTGGATCTAGTATGAATCTCAGATGCTTCTATTACAAGAAGATCACATCTTTATAGATATGTGGGAGGAGTAATATTCCCCTATACCTAAATATGATACCCAGTGGGAATATTTCTATCAAGTATCTCCTCGTTGAGTTTTCTAAGATTTTGTATCTCATTCTCATATCATGATAATTGTTCCTCCATGGAAGGATTTTCAGTTCTCATGGGTGTTTATTGGGATATAGCTACACCTTTTCCTTTATCTTTGATAGTGTTTCTCTATAGAGGAGGAAACTTGATATTCAAATGTTCTAGGATTTGGATAATACTCTAATTTTGGGTATGTACAACCCGTTGGGTGCATCTAGCTCCTCCTCCTAGGGTATTTTTTTCATAGTTTGCCCTCTATATCTACATCTTGATCAATATTATCTATTGTGTTGATGGTGATGAAATTCAAAGAGGTTAATTGGGAAATTGAAGTTTTACCATTACTCTCAAAACAATAGGATGGCTTTGTACAACTCATATTAGGGTTGTATCTCAAACCCTCACCCCTATTGGGACATTTTGGCTTGTGACCTCAATGGGGTTTGATTTCCTTTATCATATGATCCTCCCATATTGATCTGTGAATAGTGAACTTAAGGGAGTTTCCAATCGATTTTGATGAACGAGCCCTGAATATAAGAGGTTTGACTTGTTGTGAGAAGAATGGATGGGATAACAAACATCGATATTTACCTCCCATCTAGGAGAAGATTGATTCCATATGTGGTGATGTTGATGACGAAAATTCTCCAAACCCCATGGGTTGGGGCTATTTGGGGTTGTAATTGGAATTGGTTGATCCTGTTGTTAAGGATTTAATGATTCTAGTCGAAGATTGGATGACTCCTGGGATGGACATTGAGATATAAACTCCCCTATCCCAATGGGATAGGGTTGAACTAGTACCTCCATTGAATTTCCCAGGACCCTATCAGGGAAAAATAATCCAAGTGATGGTTATTAAGATATAACTTAGACCATCCCAGTGGGTTGGGGTCCATTTTTAGCTACTACCGTTATATCCTAAATCCTCTCATGAATTGAAGATCTGAGGGGTGGAGGTGGTGGTAGATTTTCCCCTAACCTAGGGGTCTGTGAACTCTGTAGAGACACAAAGCTTGACGTACATGGACATTACATTACTTTTTAGGAATACTTAATACATAACAAAAACAAACACACAAGGACCATAATAGTTTAGTGTCTTTCAAAACTTGGAACTTAATCTTCTAATCATGGTGAAAGATCTTCAACATCTCCCATAAAGATCTTCCCATTTTGTTTTCTTACCTAAAACCTTTCTTTATATCCTGGGGAAAAGAAAACATATAAAGGGTGAGCTCAAATGCTCAGTAAGGTTAAGCATGGATAAAATAAAACAAACCATATACATTTGAACTTCAAAACGTGAACATAAAGTTTACATATCAAAATCTTAAGTTGTGAAATAAATCTTGGCAGTACGTAAGGAATATGTCAAAAAGAAACATTAATCATGATAAAATAGCATGGGAATAAAACATTTAATTGTGGAAAACCATTAAGCACATGATATAATTTCCATATTAGCCAAGGCATTGCTGCCAAGACCATCTTAGTAGACAAAGTCCCTTTTCTGAATCGAGTTCACTCCTCGTTTTAGTCCTATAACACTAAACCGGATTAACTTACTGTTCTAGCCATGTCTATCTCATGAGATATAAATCTTTACCCAATGCATTGGAGGGATATATAGGTCCCACCCATCTCATAATGATACCATTCTTATGTGTTCCACAAAATCATAAATCATACATCATAGCATAACCCATGTAATAAAAATGGGATTCTTAAACATCATTCCATCATAACATAATCCATATAAGATAAAAGGACATCATAAAACATAATTCCATCATAACATAATCAAATCAATGTAAAAATAGGGATATAAACAGAACACTATATTATCTTACATGGAAAATAATTTTGATAAAACGCTTGAACTTCATTCTTGAGGAAAATATCCTTTCTACTTCAAAAACATTTTTCCTTTCTTAAAATATCATACAATTTTAAACTAAAAAAAGTTAATTAAAAATAAACTTGAAAACTTTTAAATGAAGCTTCATGGAAATAATTTTATATGAAATCATAAAAATCCATTCATGCCGTATAAGTTAAAAAAACATTCTTCTCGTACTTTGGCCGGAAAAGTCAAAAAGTATCTCGTACTGAAAACAACAAAAGATACATTTCATATCTTTTAATAAAATTCACCAATAAGTAAAATTTGATTTAAACAATTGTAGGAGTATAGAAATAATATTACATATTGAGGAAACATGTTTTTGGATGGTAAATATACCCCAGCAAATTCATAAGTATAAACAATCTCTGATAAAAATGAGATTATGAGATTTTCCCTTACCTTATGTCCAATTTCTTCCATATGTGTCTGAGACTCATGTATAGTGGGTTTAAAAATATTATTAACTTGTAACAGAACCATAATAATATTTATGATGTCATATATGATTCACTTACGATTTTATATTATCTGTTCATTTGTCAATTCCATGTTAAAGCAGCATTTTGGATAAAATCGTTTCATTTATCGTCCGTGTTTTGACTTGTAATTATTAATATGATTACTTAGATCATGATTACTTAATTCCAGAATATAAAACATGATTTATATATAATATATATTCAGAATATACATATATAAAATAGATTGATAAATGGAAAGAAATACACCGTTCATGGAGACGGTAGGCCGTACGTACGTATGAACGTTGTTTTTTGTTTCCTTATTGAATTTAATGGAATTAAGTAGATGAAATACATATATATACACATAAATCCAATAGAATTATTATGTCATATATTTCATGATTACATATTATATATACTTTATAATCATTCTTGAATTGTTAACATGGGAAAATGAATCTCATCGTTTCGTGGAGACGGTAATCCGTACGTACGCACGAGCGATGATATCGCTCCCATATTTATTGAATAAAATTGGAGTGGATGATATAATATCTTAGAATCATTATGATGTTATAATCATATATAGTTATTCTTTACACCATTATACCCATCCAAGTAAGGTGGTGGTGGAAAAACTGATTACACCACAGCGTGGAGACGGTATTTCGTACATACGCACGCGCGGTGATTTCGTTTTCCGTAGGATGGATAGAAGGTGAAATAGGGTTGTTTCATATTTATAATAACATATCAGTATATAAGTAATACTTATGTTATTACTTTATAATGAAAAAACTAAATAATAGGAAGTATGTAACGACCCAAAATTTTGAATAAATCTTATTTCCTAATTTTGTGTGTTATTTTATTTTTCACACTCAACAAAACTGTTTCATTTGATAACATGAGTATAACTAAAATGAGACTTTTGGGTTTTGACTACTATATGACCGTTATTCAGTATGACCATTGGAAAATTAATGTTGCGACTATTGTCTCTAAATACAAGTGATCTTGGTTAATTAATATAGAAAGAAGATTCGATGGCCTCATCCAGTAGTCTTGGACCGAGCGAATCCCATCTAACAGAACTTGGGAAGGAGGTAGCACCACTGGGATTTGCTCCAGACCAAACCCAAGCCGAACTTCATCATGTGAAGCTAGAATAGAATCACCTTTACGAGAAGTTCAAACTGATAGAAAATTACTACTCCTGCGATGTTGGCCGAGCCACCCTCAGATTCTCTCACCTTAGAACACCTTACACTTAGGTCATATGCTGGGGTTATAAGGGGCTATGTAAGGATACCATAATCCTTTATTATAAATAAAATTTTGTTTTCTTCTTATGGTGATGTTTGGGAGTTTTCAAATGTTCGAATGAATATAGAATGTATTTTATTGATGTATTTTGAAAAAAAAAGATATTTTGAAATATTTATGTAAACCTTAAAATAATTAATGATGTGTAATGATTTTCAAAAAATGGTCTTCTGCAAATGTGTTCAGTAAGAAATTTAGAGTCTAATAAGATAAACTTAATTTTTTATGAATAGTAAATTATGAGTAGTGATTTTACGCTTAGGATTAGTAATGTGACCAAATGGATTAGTAATATCACTTAAAGAAAGTATTAATATAATATAGGCACCTTGATTATGTAATGTGATTCAATAAAATAGATAAATAACTGTTTCAGAATTTATTATTCAAGTATTAGGTTTTTTGAGTGAATAGTGTTTTTTAATTAAAAATTAAATTAAAAATATTTAGAAAATTATTTTTATAAAATGGACTTTATTTTTGAACTTAGAGCATCGATATTATGTTAAGGTAATTTTTGGGGATTTTTCTGAAAAAAATGAATTTTCGATGGATAGTGTATTTATTTAAAAATTAAATTAAAAATATTTAGAAAATTATTTTTATAAAATGGATTTCATTTTAGAAATCAGAGCATCGATATTTTGTTAAGGTGAAATTTTGGGATTTTTCTGAGAAAGTTGAATTTTTGATGAATAGTGAAAATACAGTTTTTAAGTTACGGGTGTTTAATGACATCATTAAATGATGTATTAAGTATGTAATAAATATGGTCTACTTTTGAATAGTAATATAAGGTATGAGGTGTCCCAAGTGGCCAATACCATGGTAAAATACCATGGGCAAGCCCATGGTTTTTCCAATACCACCAATAAGGTGTCCCTTGGCCATTAATGCCTTGTCCCCTCACTTTCCCTATAAATACCCACCCTTTCCTCCTTTAGTTTTTACTACCAACTCTCCCCCAACGAAGATATGGTCTCATTACCTCCCAAATATTCCTCCCAAGGTTCCCCAAATCCCTCAAGGTCCCAACCTTTGAATTTTAAGAGATATGTTTTAAGGTAAGGGATCCAACCTCTCTCTTTCTTTTCAAATACTCTCTTTTATGTCATTTCTTTTATGCTCCATGTTCTTATGTTGGAGGAGGTTATTGAATATTCATCATACTTTCATTTTCAGATTCATATGATGAGATACCCCCTCTTTCCCTCATCATTTCATTTTAATAATGTTAAAGTGGTGTCGTTAGGTTGCCGAATTTTTAAGGGATTCTTTCACCCTTCTCGTTTTCAAGATCTATTTTCATGTCAAGTCTTTAATGTTCCTTTTTATTATGTTGGGGTATGATCTATAAATATATCATACTTATCTTTTATTTTCATATGATGAGAGACCCTATTTTATCTCTTCAATTCATTATTTTGAAGTTTTAAGTGGCACCGTTAGGCTGCCGAATTTTTAAGGGATTCTTTCACCCTTCTCGTTTTCAAGTTCTATTTTCATGTCAAGAATTTCAAGTTACTTTTTATTTTTTTGGGTTATGATTTCTATATCTATCATACTGATATTTTATTTTCATATGATGATAGACCCTATTTTATCTCTTCAATTCATTTTTTTTATGTTTTAAGTGACGCCGTTAGGCTGCCAAATTTTCATAAGAGAAATCTTCTTTTTGTCTTCCTTTCAAGTTATTCGTATCATATGGTATATCATTAAAATTTCAATACCATGTTCTTAAATCCTTTATATTCTGTTACCCTACTGTCTTATGTATCATTTATGAGTGTGTGACCCATGTACCCTCTCCTTTCAATGTTTTCTAAAACCCTATATCATAGCCTTTATGTTGCAGAATTTTCATCTCAAAATGTATTTCTCTTTTTCTCAAATTATTTTATTTTATTAATTGAATACTCAAAGATCATTATTCTAAGTGGGTATTCACATATATACCAAAATTTTCTATTTTAAATTCTGGGATTTACATACATGATACCCTCTTTCCTTTTCTGTGGGTTTAAAGTGACATAAAGATCATGTCTTTAAAGCAGTTTTTAAAACGTTATGATTATGAAAGGAAACCCATTTATTTTATGCTATAGGGGTTATTTGTGAAATGTTTCATGATGGTATATGTGGCTCACATGATAATAAAGTAAAATTTAATGGTTATCCCTAATATAGCTCCAATGCATTGGGTAAAGACTTAATCTCTAGAGATGACCATTTTTAACGACGCCTTGGTGAATAACCTTGGTAATTTTTAATGACACCTTGGGGATGGACCTTGGTGAAATGGAAATTATTTTCTATGTTTAATGTTGTAGCCACATATTCAAGTTATGAAATACGTTATTTTAATTATGATATGCCTCATGATTTCTTTCTCAGGTCTTAAAGTTCTTTTTCGTGACTTTATTGATGTATCTCAAGTTCACATGTTAAATGTTTCCCTTGTCTCCCTTACTGGGCCTTCTGCTCACCCTTTATTTTGATGTATGTCCCTATGTTATGAGATGTAGTAATGAACCTAGGATGAAAATAAAGAGAATACTTTCAAGTGTTTAAGAAGAATGTTTTATGTTTTCATGTTTTGAGTTCCTGGTTTCAAAGACACTAAACCTTAAAGATCCCCAGTTTTGTATAATGTATTGAAAGTTTATGTGATAAAAAGGCAGGATGTTATAGTTGGTATCAAATGATGGTTTAGTTATTTGTGGAAATTATGATATGAAAACATTAGGAAGAACCCTATAGAAAAGTTTAAATATAGGAAATCTTCCTAGTATTTTGGTGAGTATTGAGTAAGTGGTTTATCAAAAAAATACATCCCTGTCTGGATACAAGCAGGTAGAGGTGGATTTGGCACAGATGTACATAGGGGTAAAACCTAAAAACATCACTTTGAGCTAGACTCAAATGGGAACTGGTACACGGCAACGGGTCTTGCTGCACTCTTGGTTATGACACTCCCGGGGGATATGCTTTGGTAAATTCATAAGCTTAGTATGAACAATTATTAAAGGAACAAAGATAAAATAAAATAAGGATTCACATAAGAATATATGATCATGGATAACCTAGATTGGAACCTAAGGGATCACAATTTAGGGTATGCTTTTATTCTACAAGTTTATCCTTCTATGCTTTATGTTTCCCTTTCATGATTATTGGCTAAGTATTTAAGCCCCCTAATTATAATTTATTTTCTTAGTTGCTGGCAGGAAATGGAAGAACATGTCCCAACAACAAATGTGATAGGATATTTGAAGATTTCCCTATTAATGTGACAGAGATGACAAGAGATCAAGTTGAACATATTGTGATTATGCCAAACCAGCTATCAAAAATCACAATTAATAATTGGTACCTAGTTGAATGCCCAAATTCATCAAGGAAGAAGAAGACAAAGTCTCAAGGATGTTCATCTTATAAAGTTGATAAGGGAAAGAAGACCCAATTTCTTTTTTTAAAAAAGTGTGGGAAGAGGTACCAAGGAGAATGTCACAAAGGAACCGGGAGATGTTTTAAGTGTGGGAAGATAGGGCATAAATTATCCAATTTCTTTAAAAAATGGATAATGTGATGAATAGAGATAAGGTTCAATCTAATGTACCTTTACTATTCAATGTGGTAAATGTGGAGAAGTTGGACATTATCCAAGGCAATGCTCTCTTGGAAGGGATGAGAAGCATGATGAGGATCAACAATCTTCAAGGACAAGGGAACAATGAAAGTCCTACGCTGAGATGGATCATGATGACTAAATTACATGCAACTTCTTCGCAATAATGTCTATGTCATGGTGTATTTTAGTTCGTGCTCCATGAGCATATCTTTAATATTTCATAAGAACATCAAGTCACTACCTAATATGGTTTTATATCATTAAGGAAAACATCTATTGTTATGTACCACATGTTGATGTTGTGAAGATTTTTTTCTTGAAAAAAAATGATTCGGGGATTAAAAGATGGATATTATTTTGGAAGACGTTCACTATTTTGGGAACCCTATATGATCGAGGTAAATAGTTTACAATGGTATTTCCTTTAAGGAATAAAGTTTGACTTATATTTTGAAGAATTGACGAATTTAAGGTGAACTTATGCTAATATAGGTTACTTATGGAAATGATTAACCTATCTTGGAGAAAATATGTTTAGGTTAGATACTTTTGTTGTAAGATGTTAGGAGTGGTTGATGTTGTTTGGAGATGAACGATGAAGTTTATTTCGGAAGACTATGTTATCAAATCCTTCTTGTATTTGGGTTTCAATCTTAGTTTGGTTTATTTTGAGGAATTTTAAGGATAGTTATTTATGGAATGGTATATGATGAACTTTGGGTAGTACCATGGAATTTTGAAGATTTAAAAGTAGTTTCCCTTCCTATGGGGTTCTTTATTTTGGAAGAGTTGTTTTATCTTACACTTTCTGTTTTTGGGATAATGTTTTAAGATGGAAGAAATAGATAGTTAATCTTTGGTGGATTGTGTGATCCTCTAGATGATGATTCTTGTGCTTTTGATGAGACCAAAAATTTTTTTTAATTTTCATCGTTTGGAGAAAAGATTAGTTTTGGTAGAAACTTATTAAGGGATGAAACTCTACTTGAAGGTAAATATATTTCCTTGTGTTTTTATTCTATGTAGTAAATGAATTCCACAAAACTTGGAAAAAGGAACGTAAAGCAAAAATGTTGTCTGTTATCATTTCTTACTGGGAAATCAAATACCGTTTAACCCATCATAAGTTTCTGATTTTCTTGTTGTTAACTTTCTTCTAATAATGTTTTCTATCACTCTCCCTAAGAACTTGACCCTTTGTTTTCTCTTCCATGTCCATGTTTTCCTACATATAATCCTAGTATGGGTTAACTCGGGTGGCCTTTGTACTTCCTTTTCTTTCTTTTAAAGTAATAGTGTTACTGACTCTTTTTCTGATGTGGGACTTTTAATGAAATTTCCAAGCCCAATTTTAAAAATTACGAGGTCGCAATTTCTTAAGGGGGGAAGAATGTAATGACCTGAAATTTTGAATAAATCTTGTTTCCTAATTTTGTGTGTTATTTTATTTTTCACACTTAACAAAACTGTTTCATTTGATAACATGAGTATAACTAAAATGAGACTTTTGGTTTTCGACTATTATATGACCGTTAGTCAGTATGACCATTGGAAACTCAATGTTGTGACTATTGTCTCTAAATACAAGTGATCTTGGTTAATTAATATAGAAAGAAGATTTTATGGCCTCATCCAGTAGTCTTGGACCGACCGAAGCCCATCTAACAGAACTTGGGAAGGAGGTAGCACCATTGGGCTTTGCTCTGGACCAAACCCAATTCGAACTTTATCATGTGAAGATAGAATGGAATCACCTTTATGAGAAGTTCAAACTGATATAAATTACAACTCGTGTGATGTTGTTCGAGCCACCCTCAGATTCTCTCACCTTAGCACACCTTACACTTAGGTCCTATGCTGGGGTTATAAGGGGCTATGTAAGGAGACCATAATCTTTTGTTATAAATAAAATTGTGTTTTCTTCTTATGGTGATGTTTGGGAGTTTTCAAATGTTCGAATGAATATAGGATGTATTTTATTGATGTATTTTGAAAAAAGGATATTTTAAAATATTTATGTAAACCTTAAAATAATTAATGATGTGTAATGATATTCAAAAAATGGTCTTCTACAAATGTGTTCAGTAAGAAATTTAGAGTCTAATAAGATAGACTTAATTTTTGATGAATAGAAAATTATTAATAATGATTTTACGCTTAGGATTAGTAATGTGACCAAATATATTAGTAATATCACTTTAAGAAAGTATTAATATAATATAGGCACTTGATTATGTAATGTGATTCAATAAAATAGGTAAATAGCTGTTTTAGAAATTATTAGTCAAGTATTAGGTTTTTCGGGTGAATGGTGTTTTTTGATTAAAAATTAAATTAAAAATATTTAGAAAATTATTTTTATAAAATGGAATTTATTTTTGAACTCAGAGCATCAATATTATGTTAAGGTAATTTTTTGGTATTTTTCTGAAAAAAAATGAATTTTCAATGAATAGTGTATTAATTTAAAAATTAAATTAAAAATATTTAAAAAATTATTTTTATAAAATGGAGTTCATTTTTGAAATCAGAGCATCAATATTTGGTTAAGGTGAAATTTTGGGATTTTTCTGAGAAAGTTGAATTTTCGATGAATAGTGAAAATACAGTTTTTAAGTTACGGGTGTTTAATGACATCATTAAATGATGTATTAAGTATGCAATCAATATGTTCGACTTATTAATAGTAATATAAGGAATGAGGTGTCCCAAGTGGCCAATACCATGGGCAAGCCCATGGTTTTTCCAATACCACCAATGAGGTGTCCCTTGGCCATTAATGCCTTGTCCCCTCACTTTCCCTATAAATACCCACCCTTTTCTCCTTTAGTTTTTACTCCCAACTCTCTACCAACGAATCTATTGTCTCATTACCTCCCAAAGATTCCTCCCAAGGTTCCCCCAATCCCTCAAGGTCCCAACCTTTGAGTTTTAAGAGATACGTTTTAAGGAAAGGGATCCAACCTCTCTCTTTCTTTTCAAATACTCTCTTTTTGTCATTTCTTTTATGCTCCATGTTCTTATGTTGTAGGATGTTATTTTATATTCATACTACTGTACTTTTCAGGTTCATATGATGATATACCCCCTCTTTCTCTCATCATTTCATTTTAAGAATGTTAAAGTGGCGTCGTTAGGCTGCCGAATTTTTAAGGGATTCTTTCACCCTTCTCGTTTTCAAGATCTATTTTCATGTCAAGTCTTTCATGTTCTTTTTTATTATGTTGGGGTATAATATCTAAATCTTTCATAATGATATTTTATGTTCATAGGATGAGAGACCTTATTTGATCTCTTCAATTCAGTATTTTAAAGTTTTAAGTGGCACCGTTAGGCTGCCGAATTTTTAAGGGATTCTTTCACCCTTCTCATTTTCAAGTTCTATTTTCATGTCAAGAATTTCAAGATCCTTTTTATTTTGTTGGGGTATGATCTCTATATCTATCATACTGATATTTTATTTTCATATTATTAGAGACCCTATTTGATCTCTTCAATTCATTTTTTTGAAGTTTTAAGTGACGTCATTAGGCTGCCGAATTTTCATAAGAGAAATCTTATTTTTGTCTTCCTTTCAAGTTCTTAGTTTCATATGGTATATCATTCAAATTTTAATAATATGTTCTTAAATCCTTTATATTATGTTCCCCTACTATTTTATGTATCATTTAGGAGTGGGTGACCCATGTCCTCTCTCTTTTCAATGTTTTCTAAAACCCTGTATCATAGCCTTAATGCTGCAGAATTTTCATCTCAAAATGTCTTTCTCTTTTTCTCAAATTATTTTATTTTATTAAGTGAATACTCAAAAATATTTCTTCTAAAGGGGTATTCACATATATACCAAAATTTTCTATTTTAAATTCTGGGATTTACATACATGAGACCCGCTTTCCTTTTCTGTGGGTTTAAAGTGACATAAAGATCAAGTCTTTAAATCAGTTTTTAAAACATTATGATTATGAAAGGAAACCCATTTATTTTATGCTATATGGGTTATTTATGAAGTTTTTGATGATTATATATGTGGATCAAATTATAATAAAGGATAATTTAAGGGTGCTCCCTGATAGCGCTCCAATGCATTGGGTAAAGACTTAATCTCTAGAGATGACCATTTTTAACGACGCCTTGGTGAATAACCTTGGTAATTTTTAATGACACCTTGGGGATGGACCTTGGTGAAACGGAAATGATTGTCTATGATAAATGTTGTATCCACATATTCAAGTTATGAAATACATTATTTTTATTATGATGTGCCTCATGATTTCTTTCTCATGCCTTAAAGTTATTTTTCATGACTTTATTGATGTATCTCAAGTTCACATGTTAAATGTTTCCCTTGTCTCCCTTACTGGGCCTTCTGATCACCCTTTCTTTTGATGTATGTCCCTAGGTTATGAGATGCAGTAATGAACCTAGGATGAACTTAAGGAGATCCTTTCAAGTATTTAAGAAGAATTTTTTATGTTTTCATGTTTTGAGTTCCTGGTTTCCAAGACACTAAACCTTAAAGATCCTCGGATTTGTATAATGTAATGAAAGTTTATGTGATAAAAAGGCGGGATGTTATAGTTGGTATTAAAGGATGGTTTACTTATTTGTGGAAATTCGGATATGAAAACTTTAGTAAGAAACCTATAGAAAAGTTTAAATATAGGAAATATTCCTAGTATTTTGGTGATTATTGAGTAAGTGGTTTATCAAGAAAATACAGCCATATCTGGATACGAGCAGGTAGAGGTGGCTTTGGCACAGATGTACATAGGGGTAAAACTTGAAAACACCGCTTTGAGCTAGACTCGAATGGAGACTGGTACACAGAAATAGGCCTTGCTGCACTCTTGGTTAGGACACTCCCGGGGGATATGCTTTGGTAAATTCATAAGCTTAGTATGAGCCATTATTAAAGGAACAAAGATAAAATAAAATAAAGATTCACAAAAGAATATACGATCATGGATAACCTAGATTCAAACCTATGGGATCACAAGTTAGGGTATACTTTTCTTCTACAAGTTTATCCTTCTATGCTTTAAGTTTTATTTTCATGATTATTGGCTAAGTATTTAAGCCCCCTAATTATACTTTCTTTTCTTAGTGAATGGCGGGAAATGGAAGAACATGTCCCAACAACCAGTGTGATAGGAAATGTGACGATTGCCCTATTAATGTGACAAATATGACGAGAGATCAATTTGAACATATTTTTATTATGCCAAATCAGCTATAAAAAATCACAATTAATAATTGGTACCTAGTTGAATGCCCAAAATCATCAAGGAAGAAGAAGACAAAGTCTCAAGGATGTTCATCTGATAAAGTTGATAAGGGAAAGAAGACCCAATTTCTTTTTTGCAAAAATTGTGGGAAGAGGCACCAAGGAGAATGTCACAAAGGAATCGGGAGATGTTTTTAGTGTGGGAAGATAGGGAATAAAGTATCCATTTTCTTTAAAAAAATGGATAATGTGATGAAAGGAGATAAGGTTCAATATAATGTACCTTATACTATTCAATGTGGTAAATGTGGAGAGGTTGGACATTATCCAAAGAAATTCTCTCTTGGAAGGGATGAGAAGCATGATGAGCATCAACAATCTTCAAGGGCAAGGGAACAATGCAAGTCCTACGCTAAGATGGATCATGATGACTAAAGTACATGCAACTTCTTCGCAATAATTGTCTATGTCATGTTGTATTTTAGTTCGTGCTCCATGAGCATATCTTTAATGTTTCCTAAGAACATCGATCCGCTACATAAGATGGTTTTATATAATTAAGGAAAACATCTATTGTTATGTACCACATGTTGATGTTGTGAAGCTATTTTTCTTGAAAAAAAAATATGATTAGGGGATTAAAAGAGGATTATTATTTTGGAAGACGTTCACTATTTTGGGAACCCTATATGATTGAGGTAAATAGATTACTACGGTATTTTCTTTAAGAAATAAAGGTTCACATATATTTTGAGGAATTGACGAATTTAAGGTGAACATATGCTAATATAGGTTACTTATGGAAAAGATTAACCTATCTTGGGGAAAATATGTTTAGGTTAGCTACTTTTGTTGTAAGATGTTAGGAGTGGTTGATGTTGTTTGGAGATGAACGATGAAGTTTATTTTGGAAGACTATGTTATCAAATCCTTATTTTATATGGGTTTAAATCTTAGTTTGGTTTATTTTGAGGAATTTTAAGGATAGTTATTTATGGAATGGTCTATGATGAACTTTGGGTAGTACCGTGGAATTTTGAAGAGTTAAAATTAATTTCCCTTCCTATGGGGTTATTTATTTTTGGAAGAGTTGTTTTATCTTACCCTTTCTATTTTTGGGATAATGTTTAAAGATAGAAGAAATAGATAGTTAATCTTTGGTGGATTATTTGATCCTCTAGATGATGATTCTTGTGATTTTGATGAGACCAAGTGTTTTTTTAATGCTCATCGTTTGGAGAAAAGATTAGTTTGGGTAGAAACTTATTAAGGGATGAAACTATACTTGAAGGTAAATATATTTCCTTGTGTTTTTATTCTATATAGTAAATGAATTCCTCAAAACTAGGAAAAAGGAACGTAAAAAAACGTTTTCTGTTAACGTTTCTTACTGGGAAATCAAACACCGTTTAACCCATCATAAGTTTGTGATTTCCTTATTATTAACTTTCTCCTAATCATGATTTCTATCACTCTCCCTCAGAATTTGACCCTTTGTTTTCTCTTCCATGTCCACGTTTTTCTACATGGAATCCTAGTATGGGTTAACGCGGGTGGCCTTTGTACTTTTTCTTTCTTTCTTTTAAAGTAATAGTGTTACTGACTCTTTTTCCGATGTAGTACTTTCAATGAAATTTCTAAGCCCAATTTTAAAAATTGAAAGGACGTAATTTCTTAAGGGGTGAAGAATGTAACGACCCGAAATTTTGAAGAAATCTTGTTTCCTAATTTTGTGTGTTATTTTATTTTTCACACTCAACAAAACTGTTTCATTTGATAACATGAGTATAACTAAAATGAGACTTTTGGGTTTCGACTATTATATGACTGTTAGTCAGTATGACCGTTGGAAACTGAATGTTGCGACTATTGTCTCTAAATACAAGTGATCTTGGTTAATTAATATAGAAAGAAGATTCGATGTCCTCATCCAGTAGTCTTGGACCGGTCGAAGCCCATCTAACAGAACTTGGGAAGGAGGTAGCACCACTGGGCTTTGCTCTGGACCAAACCCAAGACGAACTTCATCGTGTGAAGCTAGAATGGAATTGCCTTTGTGTGAAGTTCAAACTGATAGAAATTACTACTCGTGCGATGTTGGTTGAGCCACCCTCAGATTCTCTCACCTTAGCACACCTTACACTTAGGTCATATGCTCGGGTTATAAGGGGCTATGTAAGGAGACCATAATCCTTTGTTATAAATAAAATTGTGTTTTCTTCTTATCGTGATGTTTGGGAGTTTTCAAATGTTCGAATGAATATAGGATGTATTTTATTGTTGTATTTTGAAAAAAGGATATTTTAAAATATTTATGTAAACCTTAAAATAATTAATTATGTGTAATGATTTTTCAAAAAATGGTCTTCTGTAAATGTGTTCAGTAAGAAATTTAGAGTCTAATAAGATCAACTTAATTTTTGATGAATAGTAAATTATGAATAGTGATTTTATTCTTAGGATTAGTAATGTGGCCAAATGGATTAGTAATATCACTTAAAGAAAGTATTAATATAATATAGGCAGCTTGATTGTCTAATGTGATTCAATAAAATAGGTAAATAACTGTTTCAGAAATTATTAGTCAAGTATTAGGTTTTTCGGGTGAATAGTGTTTTTTAATTAAAAATTAAATTAAAAATATTTAGAAAATTATTTTTATAAAATGGACTTTATTTTTGAACTCAGAGCATTGGTATTATGTTAAGGTAATTTTTAGGGATTTTTCTGAAAAAAATGAATTTTCGATGAATAGTGTATTTATAAAAAAATTAAATTAAAAAAATTTATAAAATTATTTTTATAAAATAGAGTTCATTTTTGAAATCATAGCATAGATATTTGATTAAGGTGAAATTTTTTGATTTTTCTGAGAAAGTTGAATTTTCGATGAATAGTGAAAATACAGTTTTTAAGTTACGGGTGTTTAATGACATCATTAAATGATTTATTAAGTATGTAATCAATATGCTCGACTTATGAATAGTAATATAAGGTATTAGGTGTCCCAATTGGCCAATACCATGGGAAAATATCATGGGAAAGCTCATGGTTTTGCCAATACCACCAATGAGGTGTCCCTTGGCCATTAATGCCTTGTCCCCTCACTTTCCCTATAAATACCCACCCTTTCCTCCTTTATATATCACTCCCAAATCTCCCCCAACGAAGATATGGTCTCATTACCTTCCAAAGAGTCCTCCAAAGGTGCCCCCAATCCCTCAAATTCCCAACCTTTGAGTTTTAAAAGATACGTTTTAATGTAAGGGATCCAACCTCTCTCTTTCTTTTCAAATACTCTCTTTTATGTCATTTCTTTTATTATCCATGTTCTTATGTTGGAGGATGTTATTTTATATTCATCCTACTGTCCTTTTCAGTTTAATATGATGAGATACCCTCTCTTTCTCTCATCATTTCATCTTAATAATGTTAAAGTGGCGTCGTTAGGCTGCCGAAATTTTAAGGGATTCTTTCACCCTTCTAGTTTTCAAGATCTATTTTCATGTCAAGTCTTTCATGTTCCTTTTTATTATGTTGGGTTATGATCTCTAAATATATCATAATTATATTTTATTTTCATAGGATGAGAGACCCTATTTTATCTCTTCAATTTAGTATTTTGATGTTTTAAGTGGCACCGTTAGGCTGCCGAATTTTTAAGGGATTCTTTCACCCTTCTCGTTTTCAAGTTCTATTTTCATGTCAAGAATTTCAAGTTCCTTTTTATTTTGTTGGGGTATGATCTCTATATCTATCATACATATCTTTTATTTTAATATGATGAGAGACCCTATTTGATCTCTTCAATTCATTTTTTTTTTGAAGTTTTAAGTGACGTCGTTAGGCTGCCGAATTTTCATAAGAGAAATCTTATTTTTGTCTTCCTTTCAAGTTCTTCGTTTAATATGGTATATCATTCAAATTTCAATACCATGTTCTTAAATCCTTTATATTATGTTCACCTACTGTTTTATGTATCATTTATGAGTGGGTGACCCATGTCCCCTCTCTTTTCAATGTTTTCTAAACCCTTGTATCATAGCCTTTATGATGCAGAATTTTCGTCTCAAAATGTCTTTCTCTTTTTCTAAAATTATTTTATTTTATTAAGTGAATACTAAAAGATATTTATTCTAAAGGGGTATTCACATATATACCAAAATATTCTATTTTAAATTCTTGGATTTACATACATGAGACCCACTTTCCTTTTCTGTGGGTTTAAAGTGACATAAAGATCATGTCTTTAAAGCAGTTTTTAAAACGTTATGATTATGAAAGGAAACCCATTTATTTTATGCTATATGATTTATTTATGAAATTTTTGATGATGATATATGTGTCTCACATGATAATAAAGTAAAATTTAAGGGTTCTCCCTGATAGCGCTCCAATGCATTGGGTAAATACTTAATCTCTAGAGATGGCCATTTTTAACGACGCCTTGGTGAATAACCTTTGTAATTTTTAATGACACCTTGGGGATGGACCTTGGTGAAACGGAAATGATTTTCTATGTTAAATGTTGTAGTCACATATTCAATTTATGAAATACATTATTTTTATTATGATATGCCTCATGATTTCTTTCTCATACCTTAAATTTCTTTTTCATGACTTTATTGATGTATCTCAAGTTCACATGTTAAATATTTCCCTTGTCCCCCTTACTGGGACTTCTTCTCACCCTTTCTTTTGATGTATGTCCCCAGGTTATGAGATGAAGTAATGAACCTAGGATGGACATAAGGAGATGCCTTTCATGTGTTTAAGAAGAATGTTTTATGTTTTCATGTTTTGAGTTCCTGGTTTCCAAAACACTAAACCTTAAAGATCCTCAGTTTTGTATAATGTAATGAAATTTTATGTGATAAAAAGGAGGGATGTCATAAAGTATAAGAAGAAAGAAACTTGAAAGAGTCGATAGAAGAGATTACCTCTTCCTCGACGCACCTCCTTTAAACTTCTTCTTATGGCACTAGAGTTGGTCTTTTGAGAAGACCAGAACCTCTATGATATAACAAGATAGGTTGAGAAGAGTAATTGGCAGGGTTTGGCTGAGCTTCAAGGCTCAAAAGGGTGTTAAGAGAAGAGGGAAGGGGTGCCCTTTTTATACGGGAGGAGAGGGTCACCTTTGGAAAAAATTAAATATTATTTTATAATAAAGTCATATTCGGTTTATAATAGCTCTAAATTGATTTATTTATAAGATAAAGTGGGGATGGGTCGAAATCCTCTCAACCAATAGGTTTTAGACAAGTTTAGGTTACTATTTTAACCTTATCATTTAGATTTAACTCTAAGTTAAATAATTTAACATTTACTGTGTCTTCTTGTTTTCTTACACTATATGGTTAATAAACTTACTATAATAAGAAAAACAAACCCCAAGTGGTTAGTTATTAATATATATAACATTATCTAAGTCATTTGGCCGAACCATAGATTTTTATGAATATAATAACAATTAATAAAATTATATTTGTTTTAAAAACTATTTTATGTCAATTTTGACACTATTTGGTAATTGATTTTTGTGAAATTCATAACAACATGATTAGTTGGAAAAAAAATTAATTAAATCAATAATAACATGTCATAGTAACCTATAAAATTAGTAAAATTCAAAAAAAGTCTCAAATTACATTTATTTGGGTATTTATAACATCAATTATGTTAATATTTCATTAATAAGGTAATTATTGCATCATCATTGTGTCATAAATAAATTAAATTATTTAATATCTAAAAATTATAAATAAAATCTCATTATGTAGGAAATCGTTTTATATTTCTAATGAATATTCATAGTCAAATTTATATTATGTATAACCCTATATTAAAAATGTTTTAGTTATTAAACTTTGATTTTAACTATTTTAACTCTTCTTTAAATAAAATAATAATAAGTGTCCTAATCTAATCCAAGTGTACCTAAAGGGTAACATTTTATTCCTAAGTTTGTTTTTGGTCGAATTACACTTATCCAATAGAATTAGGACATGTGTTAGGGTAATAATAGTATCATTTTTACCCTTAATTACCCTATTTACTTTTAACTGTGGTAAATAAAAGTAAAAAATTACTATTCACAAAAAAAAATATTTTTATCTTATTGAACCACATTTTTCTCCTTGATATTAATCGTGTCTCTTAGATTTTTGAAATTCTACTCACAGAAGCGGTAAAATTATGTTTTATATAAATTTTCAAATTCTCCTAGGAGGTGGGTAAAAGACAGTGAAAAGTTCAATAAATTTTTTATATATCTAGAATTATTATAAAATGACTCAAATGAATTAAATTGAACTTATATAGGTATTATGTATCAATTTTTACCTAAAATAAATTTAAATAAAATAAATAATTATTTAAATAAAAAGTCGGTTTTTAAATAGTAACTTAGTGTTTTCACTATTCATCAAAAATTGAAAGTTTTCAGAAAAATACCAAAAATTCACCCTAGGAGAATTTGGATATTCCGAATCCAAAAATGAAGTCCATTTTGAAAGATAAAATTTATAAAATTTCAAAAATTGGGTATTACTATTCATAATGTCTAGTTCATAATAATATTATAAAAATATCTCGTTTAGTGAAACTTGGTATTGCGTACTACACACGCTATCGAAGAAGGTATTGATTGCGTGTAATGCAAGACATGTCAGGGTTGCGTGTAGTGAAATCTCTTTTTGGTGTTGCGTATAACATAATCAAAACTTATTTCATTTATACATTAAACAAAATCTATACTTAATGTTGCGTAGAATAATTTCCACAAAACGAACTTGAAATTGTGTGTAACAAAAGCCAAGAATAGTGTTGTGTATACTGCAAGATAATACGGTGTTGTGTATAGTACAAGCTAATCTTGGTGTAGTGTATAAAATAAGACATCAAAGAAATTAAAAATAATATATCTCATAAAATCTCTGGGTGTTACAAACACTCCTGGATAGCTATTATGGAAAATGATATTGCAACATGTTTGATGTGGTGAAACTTTTCTCCTGTAGGATATGGGTGTAATGGAATCCCATGACGAAAGTCAGTTTCTATGGGAAATTGTCTGGTTGATTGTAACTTCAGTTATTATTTTTGAACAATATTATTTTAATTCTTAGTGGACTTGTTCAAAGATTTGTGGACTATCCTCTCCATCAATTTGTGATGTCTTGGTATTAATTAATTGGGGGGATTCTAATGTAGTGACCACCTAGCTCATGTGTTACCTGGTCCCCTAATTTAACCAGAGGAAATAACATTATAGGTTAATCTATCTGGAGGATTTTGTTATTCTGGGGACATAATGAAGTGTAACAATCCATATTTTACACATCCTTAGATACGTATGTCTAATGATGCTCTATAAATCAATCGGTGTAGGGAAATCATGAAATGGAGACAAACACTACATTGGTTTTTTTTCATGCTCCTGCATTCCTGGGTTCCGAGCTCTGGAAAAGGCAGCCATATCTACCTGAAAATAGAGTGTATTGATGATCTGAAGTTAATACTCATATCCAATATAGGGTAGAAATCTATAATTCAGTCATTGATGAGTTTCCCACATATTTTTGGCATAGATAAGTCATGCACTCCTATTCATGCTCATATGGGATCTCATAGTCAGAAGTTGAAAAAGGAAAAAACATGGTGGGGAGGTTGTTTCTAGAAAAATATCTCCATATTTAAATGTCATCCTCATATGAATTATAATTAAATGCATCTATCTGGTCATACTAAGTAATGTATTTCTCGGACTTTCCTACTGACCATAGTGGAGTGATGTTGGGAGTTAATGGGGAACTATATGACAACCCTGCTCTTTATTACACACTTAACATAATTTATTACATAAAACCTTCACTTGATACAACATAGAAGATCGAGAGGTCTAGTGTATTTGGGTATTAAGAACATTTCATAACAACTTAAAACATAAAATGCAACATCTTATTGAAAACTTCCTTTACATGACCACTACATTCCATCGTACTTAGCATTGCATGGGATTACCTGAGGGCATGCATAAGAAAAGGGTGAGCTATAAAGCCCATTAAGGGAGTAAAAAAATCATAAAATGAAGATTAAAATACATTTTATTCAATAGGAATATCAATGGAGCACAATATAAACATAAACATAAATACATGATAAAGCATGATAATCATAACATGGAGATGTGGCAACAACACTTAACATAGAATTAACATGATCCAAGGCTCAGTACACATGGAGCATGAGTAAACCCTCATTGCACATGAAGTACGAGTAAACCCTAATTGAACTTCAATTAGCATGAGTAAACACCCATTTCACATGATTTATCATGATACTATACTTTACCCAATACATTGGAGCACTATTAGGGCGCACCCTTCTTAAACATTTAATTTCATGCATAAGTGTGCCACATGGATCATATAACATGGAATCAATCAACATCACAAGTTATTTCATGATTAAGTAATTTGGAAAAAATACATTAAATTACCATTCAATATGTATATGTGTATAACGGTGAATACCCTTGATAGATACATGGGTATAGTATTCACTACACAATGATCCAGGCTTGGAAAAAATGCGGTGCAATTTCGGCAGCATAACAGCATGACATAAGAATTCATAAAGATGATTTATGAGAGAGAAGTGGTTGTCTAATCATATTTACATGAAATGGAAAGTAATGTGGGTCATATAGATACATGTCCCAAAAAATTAATGGGATTTATATATTTAATACAAAATAATTGCTTGAATGTAAATGTGGAGAGAAATTCCTTACCGAATTTTGACATGGTAACAGGTGTACATTGGAGGCATTAATGAGAGAGAAAGGGGATATCACATCATTAAAAAATGAAGAGGGAATTATGGGGGAGGTGAAAAATCATACCCCCAACATTTATAATTGAAAATAAAAGGGCATAATAATACAAGGAAACTTGGACATAAATAAGGAAAGTGAGAATCCCTTACTTGGAAGTGTGATCCCAAAGGCTTGGGAGGGGCTTGAGAGAGACATATTGGGATCTTAGGGAACCTTGGGAGGATTCTAGAGAGAAAAGGGAAGATTCTGGATGAACTCCAAAGGATTTGAGTGAAGAGGAATTGGAATCTTGGGTGGGTTTATATAGGAAATGAGAGGGAATTCTTTATTATTTAGGTTTGGGACACCACACATTAAAATAATCCAAACCACAAACCAGACCAAGGTTTTTGCCCATAGTTTTTTCCAAAGTGGAGTGGAAAAAAATATTTTATAATTCCAATGGCCAAAATTCTTAAAATAATAGGATTTCTTATGTGAAGGTGAGTCACACTCTTAAGGAAATCAATTTAAAAAACTAAAATGTTTTATAAGTCTTGAAGGGTCCACTAAAGCTTTGTAAAATAAATCAAACAAAGCTAAAATCTCATTATTTAAATGGTAAAACATATATTGGCCGAACATAATGTTTATAGTATTCTATTACATCACTATTGGGTCATTATGATGTCATGAAACACATTATATATTTAAACGGTATTTAATTTTTACCCAAAAAATTTGACTGTCTCAGAAAATTATGAAAAATTTGTCATTGGATAACTTCAACATCCTGATTCCAAAAAAAATATTCATTTTATCCAAATAATTTTCTAAATATGTCAATTTTTACTTTTAAAATAAAAACCGACAATTATCGAAAATCCATGGGTTTTGATAAAAATAGCTTTCAAACCTTAATAAAAATTACAATTGTATTCATAAAAATTATACAATAATTTATACTTAATAAAAAGTAATTTACTAATAATAATATTTTATTAAAATATTATTTAATTCAAAAATACCTTAATTTATCAAAATAGATTCCTTAGTTGAACATTAAATAAATAATACTATTTGTGCTTTAAAAACTATTTACAAAGTAACAATAATAAAATGAAATTATATTCTTTATTATATAAAAAATAATGTACATAATAATAATTCTAGGTTCTTTTTACATAAACCCTTAAAACACCCACATAAGACCTTAGGGTAAGGTGCGCGATGGTGACAGACTCTTGGGGTGGCTCGGATAACATCGCTCGAGTAGTAATCTCTATCAACTTCCACTTCTCCCATAGGAGGTTCCGCTCAAGCTTAAAATATTCAAGATCATCTTGGGTTTTGTCAAGAGTGAAGCCCAATGACACCACCTCCTTTCCGAGCTCTGGAAAATGGGCTTCATACGGGGCAAGTCTACTGGATGAGGTCCTCGTTCCCTTTGTCTGGGAAAATTGGATTTGTTAAAGCCCTATATTTATATTAATCATGTGATCACAGTTCAACGGCTATATTAGCAACGGTCACAATTTTCAATAGAATTTGAAAATCCAAAACATAAAACCAAATAAGTGCATTGTTTTACATAACCATAAGAAGACAATTAAATAGACTAAGAGGAATTTTCATTAATGAATTTTTGGTTCGTTACAATCTTACCCCCTTAAGAAATTTCACCCTCAAAATTTCCTTTTCCCACACTAAAATCAGTGTGGGTAACTCTACTTAATCACTTCTTATGATTCTCACATCGCTTCTTCAAACTTTTATTTTTCCCATATCACCTTTTCGAGGGGCATTGTCTTATTTCGTAGAACTTTTTCTCTATAATCTAATATCTTCACTGGTTTCTCCTCATAATAAAGATCATACTCTATCTGTACTACTTATAAAGAGAGTACATGTGAAGGGTCTGGTGTGTACTTCCTTAAGAGGGATACATGAAACACATCATGTACTTTGGCCATGGTAGGTGGAAGTGTCATTCGATAAGCCACAGCCCTAACACAACCCAGAATCTCGAAGGGGAGGATGTACCTAGAACTTAACTTCCCCTTCTTTCCAAAACTCATGACCTTATTCCACGGAGATATGTGTAGAAACACCATGTCTTCAACTTTGAACTCAAGGTCTCGTCAACGATTATCCGCATAACTATTCTGTCAACTTTGGGCTGCCTTGATTTTATGCTGAATTATTTTCACCTTCTCCAGCATTTCTTCGACCATTTTAGGTCCTAGAAGCTTAATCTCACCGAATTCATCCCAACACGCTGGTTTTATTCACCTTTTTTCATCAAGGGATGCATATGGTGCCTTTCGGATGCTCAAGTGGAAACTATTATTATAGAAGAATTCAACCAGTGGAAGATGTTGGTCCCACCCACCTTTGAAGTCCATAGAACATGATCTTAACATATCTTACAGTTTCGGAATAGTTCACTCATATTGGCCATCAGTTTGAGGATGATAGGCCCTACTGAAGTTTATTTCAGTGATTAGAGCATGTTGGAGACTTTTCCAGAACTTCAAGGTGAATCTTGGATCACGATCATATACAATAGATAGTGGTATTTCATGAAGCCCTACCACATCTTTAATGTAAATCTGTGCAAGTTGATCCAATGAGAAGTCCTCTCAAATCATGATAAATTGATATGTCTTCGTAAGATGATCCACAACAACCCATATATAATTGTTTCCTCTAGATGTCCTTATAATTCCCGTGAAAAAGTCCATGGTTATGTTCTCCCACTTCCATGTTGGTATGGGTAGTGGTTGCATCTTCCCATTAGACATTTGTCTCTCAACCTTCACTTGTAGACATACAAGGTACTTTGATGTATATTCATAAATCTCCCTTTTCATATTGTCCCACCAAAAGTTTTCTTAGAGATATCGATACATCTTTGTGATCCCTAGTTGAATAGAGAAGGTTGATCTATGTATATCATTTAGAAGCTCCTTCTTTATCTCTGGATTAGATGGTACACGTAATCATTACCCAAATCTCAAAATTCCATCCTTGTCAACTATGAACTTTGAGGATTTCCCATTTCTGATAGCTTCCACCCTTTTCAATATTTCCACATCCTTTCTTTAAGAATCCTTTATTTTCTACAAGAGGGATGGTTGAGCAATCATTTGATAAAGGATTGATGATGTTCATCCCTTAAAGATTCCCATGTCCATCCTCTACAAATCTAAGAAGATTGGATCCTTATCAATTCTCATCAATGAAAGAATCACTGGATCCTTTCCACTTAGAGCATCTGCCACCTTGTTCAATTTCCCATGGTGGTAATGGATTGAGCCGTCATAATCCTTGATGAGTTCTATCCATCTTCATTGGTGTATATTAAGCTCTTTCTATGTGAATATATATTTGAGGATCTTGTGATCAGTATATATCTCACACTTCTCCCCTTAGAGATAATTCTTCCAAATTTTCAATGCAAAGATCACAGCCTCCAACTCTATATCATGTGTGGGATAGTTTTTATCATGTATTTTCAGTTGCCCTGAGGCATAGGCTATCACTTTATCATTCTTCATCAACACACAACCCAGCCCCTTCTTTGAAGCATCACTAAATACCACAAAAATTTCTCCACTTGTGGGTAATGTGAGCATGGGAATAGTGATAAGCCTCCTTTTCAACTCCTTGAATCTCTCTTCGCATTCATCACTCCAAGAAAACTTTACTCCCTTCTGAGTTAGCTTTGTAAGAGGTTTGGAAAATCGTGAGAAAATTCTCACAAATCGGTGATAATATCCAGCTAACCCCAAGAAGCTACGGATATCCGTTACCGATTTTGGCCTCGTCTATCCCTCAATTATAGTTATCTTGGAGGGATCCACTGATATCCCATTGCTTGGGATGATATGACCCAAGAATGAGACCTCCTTAAACCAGAACTCACACTTGTTGTACTTTTCATAGAGCCTCTCCATCCGCAAGGTCTCTAGTACAGTTCTTAGATGCTCCTCATGATCCTCCTTGGTTTTAGAGTATATTAGAATATCATCTATAAAAACTACCACAAATTTTTATAGGTAATATCTAAATACACTATTCATCAAGTCCATGAAGATTTATAGAGAATTAGTGAGTCCTAAAGGCATTAATATGAATTCATAGTGCCCATATCTTATACAAAAAGTAGTCTTGGGGATATCTTCCTTCTTCACCCTTACTTGATAATATCCCGACCGCAAATCTACCTTGGAGAAGTATTGTGCTCCACGCAGCTGATCAAACAAGTGATCAATTCATGGAAGAGGATAATTTTTATTTATCATGATTTTTTTGACCTCACTATAATCAATGAAAAGGTGCATTAACCCATCCTTCTTCTTGATGAAGAGGAATGGTGTACCCCATGGTGAAGCACTTGGTCATATAAACCCTTTATCCCGATTCTCTTGTAGTTGTTTCTTTAGCTCTTCAAGCTCCACAAAAACCATTCTATATGGATTCTTAGATATTGGAGACATCCCAAGTATAAGGTTAAATCAAAATTCAACATCTCTACTAAGAGGGAGACTAGGAAATTCCTCAGGAAACACTTCAGTGAATTCCCTCACAATAGGAATGTCTTCAAGGATGGTTTCTTCCTTGGACTCAATCATCTGAGCCAAATATGTGTGCTCGTAGGATAGTAATATCCATTCTTGAGATGATGTAACTAAAGAATATTCATCCTCTTCTTTTCACTTGTACAGAATCGGGGTTAGATTCTCCATATGGAGAGTGATTTCCCTCTCACGGAAATTTATGTTGGCTCAATATAAGGAAATCCAATCCATGCCAAGAATTGCATCAAATTCCACCAGAGGGAGTATGAAGAGGTTCACCAGAAAGTTCAATGAAAAAATTATGATAGGGGAGGAGTTATATTCATGGGATGCAATGATTTCCCTATTTGTCGTACTCACTAACATCTTTACTTCCATGATTTGTGGTGGTTTTGGAATTGTTCTACTAAACTTTCGGGATATAAAAGAATGTGTAGAACCAGAATCAAAAAGTATATTCTCTATTATTTAATGAATAACTATTATACCTATCACCACCTCATTTTTAGGGTTCAATTTGATGGCAATGATGGAAAAACCTTGCCCTTTCTACCTTGGAGGTTGTTGGTTGCCTCAAAAAACCCTTGGCTTAGGTCACTGATTTGCAAGATGCCCTGGTTATTCATAGTTGAAGCAATGAACAATGCATTGAGAGTCAAACAGAGTGTTCCTCTCCTCTGTCGCAATCGTGGATTTTTCTTATCGGAATATAATAGCTAGCTGTACTTCTCTTCCACACCTAAAGCATTTCCTTGTCCTATTCAATCAATTTTCGGGGTGCTTATTTTCATACCTTTGGAAAGTGGGGTGCTGGATCTTCTTAGCACCATTTGCTTTATCCATCAGACTACCATAATTGAATACCACCTTATGATTATTATCCCTATGATATCCTTGAGATTCACCGATCTCCATTTCTACCTTGAGGGCACATCAGATAATTTCCTCATAGCTGTCGAAGTCCTAGATCACTAGGGATTTCCACGGGCTAGGTTTCATCCCACCAAAGAAGCGGTCAACCTTGCATTCGGGGGTAACGAAAAAGTTGGAGGTGTATCATGCAATCCTAGTGAAGTTTTCCTCATATGATCTGATTTATTAATCATCTTTTTTCTTGAGTTAAAGTAAGTCCTTTTCCATCTTAAGCCGAAGGGTGCACAGAAAATATTTATCAAAAAAACATCTTCCGGAAATCCTTCCATTCCAATGCCTCGATCTCCTACTCAGACTTTGTATTTTTAATCAATGTCAACCATTGATCAACTTCACCCTCCATACGATAAGAATCCAGGAGAACCTTCTCTTATTTGTAACATTGAAGGATGGAGAAGATATTTTCAATGGATTTGATCCATTGTTTGGCGATTAAAGGATCAGATGATCCATTAAAAGTAAGAGGCCTTTGTCTCATGAAGCTCTCGATAGAGACTAATTCTTTCTTAGGAGGGTTGAAAATTCCTCTTGTCCCATGTTTCTATTCAATTCTTGAGTTAACTAAGATATTATCATGACAAAGTTCATAATTCCCACTCCCATCAGATTGGGGATCTCGTTAGAACAGTCATCGCATTGATCTTCACATCGATTGTTAGCATGACTCCTCCTATTACCAGCCATTGGCTAGAATAAAAGGAAAGTTAGGGGTAACACATAAAGGGTAATACAAAGACAAAAACATATTACTTATAAATTTCTTTTATTACCTTAACTTATGAATCTATAAGATTCAATCTATGTTATCCATGATCTACTTTCTAACTTGTATTCTTAGAGGATTTTTTTTAAATTCCCTTAATTATGGTTCATAATAAGATTGTTAATTTACCAAAGCATATCCCCTGGGAGTGTTGTAACAAAGAGTGCATAAAGGCCTATTGTCATGTACCAGGATACCCCGGGTCAAGCTCGAAACTCCTAGTCAGAGTTTTCACTCCTAGGTACATTAGTGCCAGAGTCGCCTCTACCTACCCGTATCCAGACAGGGATGTATTTTCTTGATAAACCACTTACTCAATACTCACAAAAACTTATGGATTTTTTTATTATACTTAGTCTTTTATTTAAGGTTTCCCTAGGGTTTTCTAGTCTTAATCCTAAAAATAACTAAACCAAACCTCAAATACCAACTATGACAACCCTGCTCTTTATTACACACTTAACATAATTTATTACATAAAACCTTCACTTTATACAACATAGAAGATAAAGAGTTATAGGTTATTTGGTTCTTAGAAACATTACATAACAACTAAAAATATAAAATGCAACATCTTATTGAAAACTTCCTTTACATGACCACTACATTCCCTCGTACTTAGCATTGTATGGGATAACCTGAGGGCATGCATAAGAAAAGGGAGAGCTATAAAGCCTAGTAAGGGAGTAAAAAAAGCATAACATGAAGATTAAAATACATGTTATTAAATAGTAATATCAATGGATCACAAGAAAAACATAAACATAAATTCATGATAAAGCATGATAATCATAACATGGAGATGTGGCAACAACAGTTAACATGGAATTAGTATGCGCCAAGGCTCATTGCAAATGGAGCATGAGTAAACCCTCATTGCACATGAATACCTCATTGAACTTGAATTATCATTAGTAAACACCCATTTCACATAATGTATCATGATACTATACTTTACCCAATGCATTGGAGCACTATTAGGGTGCACCCTTTATAAACATTTCATTTCATGCATAAGTGTGCCACATGGATCATATAACATGGAATTAATCAACACCAGAAGTTATTCCATGATTAATTAATTTGGAATAAATACATGAAAGTACCATTAAATTTGTTTATGTGCATAAAGTTGAATACCCTAGATAGAGACATGGGTATGGTATTCACTACACAATGATCCTAGCTTGGAAAAATGTGGTGCAATTTCGGCAGCATAACGGCGTGACATAAAAATTCATAAAAATGTTTGGTGAGAGATAAATGGGTGTCTAAAAATATTTACATTAAATGGACATAAAGGGGGTCATATAGATACATGTCCCAACAAATTTAATGGAATTTAGATACGTAAAACAAAAGAATTGCTTGACTGTAAATGAGGAGAAAGAAATTCCTTACGAAATTTCGGCATGGTAATGGCTGTACATGGGAGGCATTAATGAGAGAGAAAATGGATATATAAATATTAAAACATGATGAGGGATGTATGGGGGAGGTGATAAATCATACCCCAACATTTATAATTTAAAATAAAAGGTCATAACAATATAAGGAAACTTGGTCATAAATAAGGAAAGTGTGAATCCCTTCCTTGGAAGTGTGATACCAAAGGCTTGGTAGGGGCTTGAGAGAGATCTCTTGGGAGATAGAGGCACCTTGGGAGGATTCTAGAGATAGGATGGTAGAGTTTGGAATAACTAAAAATGCTTTGACTGAAGAGGAAGTGGGAGCTCGGGTGGGTTTAGATAGGAAAGGAGAGAAAATTATTTATTATTTAGGTTTGGGACACCACACATTAAACAAATAAAAACTACATACCAGCCCATGGTTTTTGCCATAAGGGAGTGGAAAACAATATTTTATAAGGAAAATTTCCTATATTCTTAAAATAATAGGGTTTCTTAGGTGGAGGTGAGTCACACTCTTAAGGAAATCAATTTAAAAAAATAAAATGTTTTATAAGTCTTGAAGGGTAAACTAAAGCATTGTAAAAAAAATCAAAAAAACCTAAAATCATATTATTTTAATGGTAAAACATATATTGTCTGAACATAATGTTTATAGTATTTTATTACATCACTATTGGGTCATTATGATGTCATAAAACACATTATATATTTAAAGGGTATTTAATTATTACCCAAAAATTTGACTGTCTCAGAAAATTATGAAGAATTCACTGTTGGATAATTTCAACATCCTAATTCCAAAAATAATATTAATTTTAAACAAATAATTTTCTAAATATTTAAATTTTCACTTTTAAAATAAAAACTGATATTTATCTAAAATTCATGGGTTTTGACAAAAATAGCTTTCAAAACTTAACAAAAATTACAATTGTATTCATATAAATTATACAGTCATTTATACTTAATAAAAAGTAATTCACTGATAATAATATTTTATTAAAATAAAATTTAATACAAAAATCTATTAATTTATCAAAATATATTCCTTATTTTAACATTAACTAAAAAATATTATTTTTTCTTTAAAAACTATTTACAAAGTAACAATAATAAAATGAAAGTATATTCTTCATTAAATACAAAAATAATGTACATTATCATAATGATAGGGTCTTGTTACATAACCCCTTAAAACACCAACATAAGACCTTAGGGTAAGGTGCGTGATGGTGACAGACTCTTGGGGGGTTTGGATAACATCGCTCGAGTGGTAATCTCTATCAACTTCCACATCTCTCGTAGGCGGTTCCACTCAAGCTTAACATATTCAAGATCAGCTTGGGCTTGGTCAAGAGTGAAGTCTAATTACATTGCCTCCTTTCTATTCTCCGACAAATGGGCTTCATAGAGGGTTAGTCTACTGGATGAGTCCATCTCTTCCTTTGTCTGAGTACATTAGATTTGTTAAAGGCCAATATTTATACTAATCATGTGGTCACCGTCCAGTGGATATATTAGCAAAGGAAACAATTCTTAATGGTATTTTAAAATCCAAAACATAAAACCAAATAAATGCGTACGTTTCACATAACCATTAGAAGACATTTAAATTGACTAAGAGAAATTTTCATTAATAAATTTTTTGGTCATTACAAACTATATACGATTGACCTTATTGTTTGAATTAACTATCTATAAAAAGGCTTCTAGGTTTTGAATACCTATCTAGAAGAAGTTTTCTGGGAAAGGGAAAGATATCTTTATCCATTGTAGATATCACCATAGAGAGTTTGGCTATGATATATGTCATGAGTAGAGTCCCTATGATCTATCTCCACACTACCATGAGGAGTTCTATCTTGGTAATGATCACCTTCTACTTTGGATGAAGAGTCAATGGACCCTTAGGGTGTTGCGATTGTTTCTCGAACAAGAATAGCTACACTATTATTGGGAAGATTATGGATATGAGCTCTATTCTGAAGTTCCCAGTCAGGATCCAAGTATCACTGATAGGGGGAGGGGGTGAATCAGTGATATCTTTTTCTTTTTATGTTTCATTTGAATTGAAACAACCTTCACCTCCTGTTAAATATTTTATTCTCTGCTGAACACACACAACCACAAGAACACAAGATTTACAAGGTTCACTACTCAACAATAGTAGATATGTCATTGGTATGGTACGGAAATAATCCAGTACCACACAATCCACTAGAAAACAATCCTTTGAAGTGGAATACAATGAGTAGGATATACCCTTTCACTCGTATAGCACTTGGGAAACAATCCGCAAGCGTGTGTGCACCCTCTTAGCACAAATAGGGAATTACAATATTTCAGTGCTTCTTTACAATTGAACAGTTGTATTCTCTGAAGTACAGATCTTTACTTTCCTACCCAGAAGATGGTAAGAACTCTCATACGCACAATGGAATATGTGAAAAGACCCCAAATTTTTCACACAACCTTTAGGATATCTTGCCCACAATTCAAATTCCTTGTGTGTAAAAAATCTGTTTTGATGCGAAAAAACTTTTTTGCGTAGCTTCCCTTTTTCGCGCAACTTTTTCTCTTTTTGAGCAGTTGTCCTATTTTCGCGCAAACAACTTCCTTTTCGCGCAACTCACTTAACGTATAATTTTATGCACACCAGAGCTCAGGATTTCTACTAAGTGTCTAGAATTAAACAAATAAGAGGGGTTTACCTCATATTTATAGGTATTTTTGACCCCGCGTGAAAAACACTAATCCGCACGTAAAACCTCCTTCATGCGCGTAAAAAATCTTTCACGCAACTTCATATTTCGCGCAATGTCCCAATATTTCGCGCACCTCATGCCTTTGGAATTTTTCCTCATTCTAAGAATGAAGCACCAGTTGCGCGCAAAATTCCACACCGTGTTCCATATTGCACGCAAACCCATCCTTTCACGCGACATCGTATTTCTCCCAATGATCCAATTTTTCACGTATGTCATGCCTTTGCAAATTTTCGAGCTTCTGGTCTCGAAACACCTTTTGTGCGAAAAACTTCATTCCTCTATTTTGCGCATCCCACTAATATTTCGTGCAACCTTCATTTTTCACGCATTCCATCAATATTTCACGAACAACTATCTTTTTCACACATCCCGCAGATATTTCGCGCATCCTGCTGATATTTCGCGTAACCCGCTACTATTTCACGCACCACTTTATTTTTTTCTCACAACATGCCTAAATTTCTGCACACTCTATGCCTTTGTCATTTTTCGATGTTTTTTCCTTGAACCATGCCTTGAACACAAAAAATCTAAACCATATTCAATCTTTCATGCTCCATCCATTGCCAAAAACACATCTTCATCTCCCGATTTTCAGGACCTAAAATTTGGCAAACACTGGAAAACGGCATCACCTTAAACTGTTCTTTTGTGCCACCCCCAGATTGTCCATTTCTTTGTTATTTCTCTCTTCACTACTTCCCATAAACATTCTTTAGCTTTTATCATGAATTCCACTATCATGATATGTATCCTTTGATAGATCATTTTTAGCATCGTCAGAGTTACAATGGGAAGTACTGAAATAGCCCATCTTCCAGCAGCATCATTCCTTCCAATCAAAACTGTATATGATTGGCATACTCATTTCTCCCCATTTCCTTTATAAGGATTGAATCACAAGTTCTCCTAACTTATGATATTTGTGAAATACAAAACAGCAAAGCATCGTATGGTTTTTGGTACTTTTACAAAGTGAATTGATTAATCTTCTTTGACAACAAAATTCAACACTCTGCAAAGGCTAACTCTTCAAACTTCCTTCTCTATTCAACTTGGTCCCAACAATCTCCCCCTTTGGATTTTGTTGTCAACCATGATTCATAAATCACTGAACTTTGTAACCTTAAGAAATGGATTACTTATCAACAATTCTAAGCCTACGTGAGCTAACTCATTGTAGGAAACAAGAATTATTGACAGTAAAAACCATGTTGTCCAAAAGCAGTGACTATGAAATCTCATGAACCTACCTCCTCAGCCTTCTTCAGAACAAATTTCAAGCTTCTGCTTCAGCATTCTTCACTTCTTCAACTTTCCTAGAAAACAACATTTTTTCCTACAACCACTCCAACAAATAGTTAGAATAGTTCACAGACATACATGCTAGATTCACAGCTTACCCACAACTCCCCCTTTATGCATGCGTCTATAAGGATAGATTTATGAAACAATTCTCCCCCTTGACAACACTATCCACAGACAAGATGAGAGTGGAGAAAAGACACGTACCTTAACCTTGATGAGAAGGAGGTTGGACACCCATGTTAAACCTCAATTTTGCAAATGGTTCCTTTGGTAACGGTTTTGTGAATATATCAGCAACTTTTTCAGATGTAGGAACATACTTCAGCCTCAATTCATTCTTCTACACCAGCTCTTTGATAAAGCGGTACTTTATGCCAATGTGTTTTGACCGAGAATGTTGTACCAGATTCCTTGTAAGATTGATTTCACTCTGATTATCGCATCCCAAGAGCAATGGTAGCTTCACTTCAACAAGAATATCTTCCAAATAAGTCTACATCCACATTAGTTGAGTTTTATCTTGAGTAGCAGCAACATACTTAGCTTCAGCTGTGCTAAGAGTTACTAAATTCTATTTCTTGGTATGCCAACTAACACTACTTTTCCCTAGAAAGAAAACTCCACCAGATGTGGATCTGATTCCAAAAATTTTTTATGCCTTTTATATATTTGATAATTCTTTTTCCAGCTATCAAATGTGATTCTTTAGGAGCACTCGGAAATCTTGCACATAAAGTGATAGCATGGACGATGTCGAGTCTTGAGGCAGTAAAATACAATTGACTTCCAATCAGCTTTCGAAACTCTTTTTGATCAACTTCCTTACCTTCTCCATCTTTAGAAAACTTGGTTCCCACTGAAATAGGTGTCGAAACTGGTTTTGAATTTTCCATGTCAAACTTCTTCAGAAGTTCCTTAGCATACTTTTCTTGAGATAAGAAAATGTGATTCTTTTTCTATGAAATTTGTAACCCAAGAAAGTATTTCATTTCACCCAGCATGGACATCTCAAATAACTTCTTCATCTCCTCGAAAAAATTTTCACATGATCTTTCATCATTCCCAGCAAAGATAATGTCATCGACATAAACAATAACGATCAGTGAAAACTCCTGACACTCCTTGATGTAAAGATTGATATCAACTCTACCCTTTTTAAAATTCATCTTCTTCAAGAAAGTATCTAATTTAGAATACCATGATCTCAGAGCCTGTTTTATCCCATACAAAGCCTTCTTCAACCTATACACATAAATTTCATCCTTTCCAACAACAAATCCACAAGGTTGATCAATGTAGACTTCCTCGTCAAGGTCACCATTCAAAAATGAAGATTTGACATCCATTTGAAAGATTTTTTAACCTCGTTGTGCAGCAATGGAAAGAAATATTCTGATTGTTTCTAATCATTCCATAGGAGAAAAGGTTTCATCAAAATCAATGCCTTCAATTTGTGAATACCCTTTGTAGACCAATCCTTCTTTGTTTCTTATTACTTTACCTTCTTCATTCTGCTTGTTCCAGAAAACACACTTTGTACCAATAATGTTCTTGTTGTCCAGATTGGGTACAAGTTCCCAAGTTTCATTCTTCTCTATCTGATCAAGCTCTTAATTCATAGCATGAACCCATTCTGGATGCTCAAATGCTTCATTTACATCATTCGGTTCAACTTTAGAATAAAGATAAGTATGTGATATAGCATTCGTTGTTCTTCTTGTTTGAACCCTATTATTTTTATCTCCAATAATGTTCTGAGCCTCCACTTTTTTCCTCAACCTAGGATGAGTTGTTTGAACTTCATCCTCATCACTTGAGATTTTAGAGTCAGAATGATCTTCTTGAGTATGATTAACACAGCCTGCAGCATTATCAGAATTGTAAAAAGAATCTTTTCTATCCTACTTGACTTCCACATCAACATATGACTGCTTTTCTTTCTCATCATTTTCAAAAACTTTTACATCTGAAGAATCAATAATTCTTCCTGATTCTTTTTTGAAGCATCTATATCCTCTTCCTTCTGGAGCATATCCAAGAAAAATTCCATCATCTCCTCTTTGCTCAAACTTTCCCATATTTCCAGCTTTCTTCTTTATAATACATGGACTCCCAAAAACTCTCAAGTGTTTCAGACTTGGAGTTTTTCCATAGAACATTTTATATGGAGTCATATCCGATTTTGGCCTATAAAAACATCGATTCTAAATATACACAGCAGTGCTCATGGCTTGCCTCCAATAATAATGAGAAAGACTATGTTCAAGTAACATAGTTCTCCTCATTTCCACCAAACTCCGCTTCTTTCTTTCAGCAACCCCATTTTGTTGAGGTGTGTATGGTAAACTGAAATCATGCCGAATTCCATGTTTCTCAAAGTAACTTTCAAACTCTTAATTCTTATACTCTTCACTATTATCAGTTCTCAACTTCTTCACTGAGTACTCACATTCCTTCTCTACTTTCCTCCTGAAACTCTTAAACATTTTCAGAGCATCTGACTTATGTCTCATGTACATAACACAAGTAATGCGAGTAAAGTCATAAATGAAATTAATGAAGTAATTATCTCCATTTATTGATTTATTTCTCATTGGTCCACATATATGAGAATTTATAAGTTCCAAGGGTTGTTTTGAACGAATTTCAACTCTCTTATGAAATGAATTTGTAATATTCCCTTTTTCACAAATAGTGCAGCACCAATCTCTTCTTCTTGATAAATCAGGCATATCTCGGACACTATCTCGTGTTGATAGCTTGCACATATTTCTATGACACATATTCCCTAGCCTTTTATGCCATAACTGATTTTCATCCGCTACAGCCATGTAACAAGATTTCTGCACTTCACCAACTTGGAACAAATTCCCTCTTGTACGTTGGCCCCTTGTAACTATATTTCCATCATTTTCACTTTTCACAAAAAGATCCATATTTTATGAAGATCACTTTTTTTCCCTCGTCACAGAGTTGTGACACACTAAGCAGGTTATGTTTCATCCCATCAACATATAGTGTTTTTCTAGATTTCATCTTTTCTTTTCTAATGATGGCTGATCCAACACCTTTGATCCTTAGAGATTCATCATTCCCAAATGTCATTGTTCCTTATTTAAAGTCTTTCACATTATTCAGTAGCTTTAAGTCTCCTATCATATGAGATGAACATTCAATATCAATAATCCATGGATGTTCTCCTTTTGTAGCTTTCAAAGCAGTTTCAACAACAAGAGATTTTTGTTCTTCATTTTCTTCTACTTTCTGTTGTGATTTTGCCAATTTCCTAGCCAAGTTAATGTGTTCTGGCTGGAGAACCATGCATTCTTTCTTTTCAGACTTATCATACTTGTCCCTTTTGGCTTTTAAAAACTCTGTCTTCTGAGAATTATTAACAAATTTTTTTTGCTTTAGTGAAACACTAAGGCAGCCCTTAGTAAGATGTCCAGGTTGATCACATCTTTCACAATAAGTTTCCAGTGGTTGGAATCTATTCTCAACTTTCACACCAGTCTTCTCAAATATCTTCTGAAATTTATTTGGAGACTTTCTATTTTTAAAGGGTTGACTCCCCCTTAATCCTTGTCTTTCAAAAATTGTGGAATAGTTGTAATGTTGTTGGTTGAACCAAAACATACTTTCTATGTGTCCAAATCCGCCACAATACCAGCAGTAACCATAGAAATAATATTTGCCTCTGAAACTTTTATAATGACCGTAATTTTGAACACACTTCTCAAAAACCGTCATGTTTTCATTTGTAACTCTCTTCTTCAGCTCAGATTCATTTGTACCAGAAGTATTAGAAGTTTTTCTTGACTCATGATTTTTATGCACTTCTGACTTTTCATCATTGCTGACTTTGACCACATACTTGGTCTTTCCAGCCTTGTTCTTATCAGAACCAGTTTTGTCTTTCATTTCAACCTTTGATGGTAACTTTTGCGGATCATTGTTTGGTTAATTCTTACTGGAACACTCGCCAACTTCTGAGATAGAATTTTTGAAACTGATATTCATTTCTTTAGCTTTATAACGTTTTTGTTGGACAAGTTCTAACACTTCTTCTTTTGCCTTCATCTTTACTTCAAGATGATCATTACGATTCTTTGTATTCTCAAGAGAATTTTTCAGATCATCAATATCCTTTTCCATCTTGATTTTCTCATCAGTAAAACCTTCTTGATTGTTTCATGTAGAATTTTCATTTATCAACTTCTTGTTTTCATTCTCAAGCTTTTTGATCTTCCTCAAAAATTCCTTCAGCTCTTCTTTCAGATACTGTTCAAGTTGAGTTTATTCTTCTTCAGTACTACTGCTCTCATAATCATCATTATTCACTATTGCAAAAAAGGTACTCTCTCTAGCTTTCTCAGTATCAGATTTTTCTGATTCAGTCTCGCTATCATCATCTTCTTCATCTTTTGAAAAAAAGCTTCTTCTTTTTGATTTGAAGAACTTTTTATTCTGAAGTCTACCAGAATATTTATCTTTTAGACCTTGTTTCTTCCATGACCTTATTGGTCCTCTATCTTCTTCATCACTGATGTCGTCTTTACCTTTTTGAGGGAAATTAGCCACAAAGTGGCCAACTGTTCCACATTCAAAACATTTCAAAGGGAGTTTTCCTTTGTATTTTCCTATGCCTCTTTTAACACTTTTAGAAAAAAAGGATAGGATTTCATCAAAATTTTGATATTCCTCATTTTCAAAGTCGGATTCACCAGCTTCTTCAATATGAATTTTCTTAGACTTCTCTTTCTTTTCTACCTTGAAAGACATTTCTATATTATCTTTTGCTTTGCCCTTCATGGTCTTCTCCCTTCTCATCTCATAAGTGATGAGAGTACTATGAAAATCATCAAGAGATAATGTTTTCGAGTCCCTGTCTTCCAGTGATGAAACTTTAGCATCAAATTTGTTAGGTAGAATTCTCAAGATCTTTTCAACAACTGTAGAATCTTTTAAATTTTCACCAAGACATCTGATTGTACTGACAATGTCATTAACCCTGCTAAAGAAATCCTAAAAAAAATCAGATTCTCTCATTTTCAAGTCTTCATACTTCAGCCTCCAGACTTGTAGTTGTTCCTTCTTCACTTTTGTATTTCCTTCATAGATATTCATTAACTTGTCCCAGATTCCTTTAGCTGTAGTGAAACCTTTCACTCTTAAAAACTCACTCTCAAAGAGTGATGAGAGTAATTAATTTTTAGCTCTTCCATCATTCTCAAGATTCTTCTTATCGACATGAGTTAGAGGAAACTTTTCATCAATAGCATGAAATCCATCTGTTGTAGTTTCAAGAACTTCATATCCAAGAGACATAAGGTAAGGCATCATTCTATCCTCCGAGACGTGATAGTTCTTTCCATAAAAAATCGGAATCCCTTACTATTCACGCAATTTAGATTTTCCATCACAGGTTCTCTTCAACCACTTATGAAAAAAATAAACGAAGGAAACCTGGCTCTAATACCAATTGAAGTTCCTAGTCAGGATCCAAGTATCACTGAGAGGGGGAGGGGGTGAATCAGTGATATCTTTTTCTTTTTATGTTTCCTCTGAATTGAAACAACCTTCGCCTCCTGTTAAATATTTTCTTCTCTACTGAACACACACAACCACAGGAACACAAGATTTTCAAGTTTCACTACTCAATAAGAGTAGCTACGTCCTTGGTATGGTACGGAAATAATCCAGTACCACACAATCCACTAGAAAACAATCCTTTGATGTGTAATACAATGAGTAGGATATACCCTTTCACTCGTGTAGCACTTGGAAAACAATCCACAAGCGTGTGTGCACCCTCTTAGTATAAATAGGGAATTATAATATTTTAGTGCTTCTTTACAATTGGACAGTTCTATTCTCTGAAGTACAGATCTTCACTTTCCAACCCATAAGCTAGTAAGAACTCCCATACGCACAACTGAATATGTGCAAAGACCACAAAATTTTTCGTGCAACCTTTAGGATATCTTGCGCGCAATTCAAATGCCTTGCATGTTAAAATTCCTTTCTGGCGCGAAAAAACTTTTTCGCGCAGCTTCCCTTTTTCGGGCAACTTTTTCTCTTTTCGCGCAGCTGTCCTCTTTTTGCACAAACAACTTCCTTTTCGCGCAACTCACTTAGCGTATAATTTTACGCGCACCAGAGCTCGGGATTTCTTCTAAGTGTCAAGAATTAAACAAATGAGAGGGGTTCACCTCATATTTATAGGCATTTCTGACCCCGCGTTAAAAACATTAATCTGCGTGTAAAACCTCCTTCATGCGCGTAAAAAATATTTCACGCAACTTCATATTTCGCGCAATGTTCCAATATTCCGTGCACCTCATGCCTTTTCCATTTTTCCTCATTCTAAGAATGAAGCACCAGTTGCGCACAAAATTCCACACTGTGTTCCATATTGCGCGCAAACCCAGCCTTTCACGTGACATCGTATTTTTTGCAATGATCCAATTTTTTGCGCATGTCATGCCTTTGCAAATTTTTGAGCTTCTGATCTCGAAACACCTTTTACGCAAAAAACTTTATTCCTCTATTTCGTGCATCCCGCTGATATTTCACGCAACCTTCATTTTTCACGCAGCCCATCGATATTTCATACACAACTATCTTTTTTGCGCATCCCGCAGATATTTCGTGCATCCCAATGATATTTCATGCAACCCGCTACTATTTCGCGCACCACTTTATTTTTTCGCACAACATGCCTAAATTTCCACGCACTCCATGCCTTTGTCATTTTTCGATGTTCTTTCCTTGAATCATGCCTTGTACGCAAAAATCTAAACCATATTCAATCTTTCATGCTCCATCCATTTCCAAAAACACATCTCCATCTCCTGGTTTTCTGGCCCTAAAATTTGGCAAACACTGGAAAACGGCATCACCTTAAACTGTGCTTTTGTGTCGCCCCCAGATTGTCCATTTCTTTTTTATTTCTCTATTCACTTCATACCATAACAATTCTTTAGCTTTTATCATGAATTCCACTATCGTGATATGTATCCTTTGATAGATCATTTTTAGCATCGTCAGAGTTACAATTGGAAGTACTGAAACATCCCATCTTCCAGCAGCATCATTCCTTCTAATCAAAATTGTATATGATTGGCATACTCATTTCTCCCTATTTCCTTTATAAGGATTGAATCACAAGTTCTCATAACTTATGATATTTTTGAAATACAAAACAGCAAAGCATCATCTGGTTTTTGGTCCTTTTACAAAGTGAATTGATTTATCTTCTTTGACAAAAAAATACAACACTCTACAAAGGCAAACTCTTCAAACTTCCTTCTCCATTAAACTTGGTCCCAACACATTCTATATCATTTTTGGAATATTCCAACCTAACTTTTGGGATTGTGCATGGATATGAGCCGGTTGTATGATGGCTATCAGAATATATTAATAACCATCTGGTGTTGGGGGGAATATGAAAATGATATTGAGAATTTTTTGGAATATTCCATTGAACTTATTCATTATTAGTAGTAATATTAGTCATAACCTTGGAAAATGCCGCTCTAAATTAGTGATATTTAGTAATAACATGGATATGATCATGATCCTGAGCCTTTCAAGTATGACGTCAGTGTTTTTTGAGTATGGTGTCACTTAGTGTTTTTCGATATGAATATGAGCCTATACTGAGGCATGTGTCACTCTCACTTGGTGAACCCTGATTGGAATGGGAATATGAGACAGATATGAATATTCATTCCCCCTCAAAATATTCTAACAAAACTCTGGAATGGGTAAAGTAATATAATCCTACTCCTGCATAGCCTCTGAAGGATGTTGGTGTAGTCATTTGTCGGTAGAACTCAGGATATGATCATGGATTCCATGAGCTACGGTAATATTTTATGAAGCTTAATTAATAAGAATAGGAGCATGTCCTGAGGAATGTTCCACTCTCACTTAGTGATCCCCAGACATAATGTGGATATTAGCCCAATATTGGGCCTTTTAATTATGACTCTGGTCATATTTGTTAGGAATATGAGCCTTTACGGAGGTATGTGTTGAACTCGCTTGGTGATCCCCATCTAGAACGGGGATATGATCCCTATCTTGGGCCTTTGGAATATGTTGACAGTATTTTGTGATGGGGATATGATCATTTCCCAAGACATGTTCCGCTCTTACCTAGTGATCCTTGGTTGGAAGAGGAATATGATCTCAATCTGATGCCTTATACTTTACCAGAATATACTAATAATCCACCTATATAGGAGAAATAATATGGGATTTATCTAGAGAAACCAATTTTTCATGATTATCAAATTGGTGTACTACTATGGCTATAGGTATAGGAATATGTGCATATCCCTATATCTGTACCAGTTCTAGATAATTCCAGTGAATTTCATCAGTTGTTTCTAATATTTAATGACACTTTAGAAAAGTGGGTGTTGGGTTGTAAGCCTACACATTTTTAATATCCACTATATACTAGAACATGTCTTCAATTGAAGCGGTAATATGATCCAACTTATATTATCCTTGTTCCACTAGAATATGATGATGGACTTCATGAATGGGGGTAGGGATATGTGCCACCCCCATTCTTGTTGTAATAATATACCTACAGACTTGTTTAGAGTGAGTGTTGATATGAGCCTACTTGCTAGTTACATCTAGAATTTGTTGGAATGCATCATCAGTGTGAGTGGGGATATGATCCCACTCAGTATTAACCAGATCCTTCTATACCAGATGTGCATTACTTGTTTCCCATGAATGGGTATCATAGGTGTTAGTGTTTTAGGTGGTACCCTCAGCAGGTGACTGAAGGGCACCGGTGGGATGGCACTGGTGATGAAATTTAAAAGGAGCCCTCCTCGGTGGCTCCTGAACTAGAAGGGAGTCATAGTTGAATCCTTGATATACCTTTATCAGATACTGAAGGTGGTTATTGTCACACTCTATATATATACTTTCAAAGTGGTTCACAGTGGCAATAACGGCCACTGGATTTACTAAATCTTTCTCTGGACAATGTAGTCTCATTGTTTTTAGAATTTAGAGACCCTCATGGTAAGCCTCAAGGGTTAAGATTTTACCATGTCGATGGTACTCTCAGACCATTTCATTTTGCACCTAATGTTGAAGAATTTAGGCTGGTGATGCCATACTAAGACCCACATGGGTTGCAGTCATAGCTGACTTTCCAAAGAGGTCATTGGATGAAGACTTTAGCTCGGATCAGGGAATTATTTTCGAAATCAGTTTTTGCAATCATGAAGAAAATAAGTAACAAGGCCTCTAATCAGTGCATCATAAAAGGTATGATATTTTATCAATAATATATGCCTGGGTAACAAAATTTTACTTTATTATCCTCAATCTAGACATTATACTTTCCTGAAATTGTCAAATTATGGACTTATTTCATGAGAACCCAAGCTACAGAGGATCATTTGTTCATTTGAAAGATTCATGTCAGGTTTTCCATGTTTGGGTGGGATATGAAAACAACATGGAATGACAAATTGTAGACCGATCATTCTATTATTTAATATATTCATGTCAGTTTTTCCATTTTTTTCATCAGGAAAAGAGAGATGTTGATGGTGATTACCCATACAGTTAGAACAAAATGTTCTGATGAGAACTGGGTAGTCTATCCTCTTTATTTTGTGATGAATATTCTATAGTTAGATGATTATATGTTGGGTTCACCATTTTTTTCATCAAGAAAATATATGGGAGGATTTTCCCAATGGCTAGATTGTGGGGGGTTCAATGTTTGTACAATAATTCACATCGATTTAACTATTCATGTTTAACTTTCAAATAAACTACCAATGGTTCTCACATCCATAAATGAGTACAGACCTACTTTCCAAAGGTAGGCGGTAAATTGTGGTTTTATACCCAATGAAACTTAGGAAATCAAATTTTTCAAGAGGATGATAGGTTGGTCTCATCACACATTTTTGGTGGGAAATTTTTTCCTACTCTGGGATAGTCTTATAGATTTAAGATATGTCTACGAATATATTCCTAATCTTGATATGGGACCAGTTACCCTAACAAAATGATCATAGGTGAAATTCCTTTATATAAAAATGGGGATCTATTAGTGAATCCATATTTATGAATCTAATTTTCTTTATATGTTTCCCATTAATGGGTAGATATTATATTTCAAATCCTTATAACCAAGTACTTTAGAGTTTATTATCATCCATTGAGGGGATTATTATTTTGAGGATGTGATTAAACCTTTATGGGATATCCTATGTATCTTATTTATAAAAATAATCAAAACCCACATAATTCAATAAAATCATACAATTTGACATCATATGTAAATGAAATATATGGGGGTACTTAGGCATCAAATATTGAGATAAAACCTGGTTATAAAAGGAACCAAATTTATCATAGTTCAGTCATGCCCTTGGAAATTACCCCAAGTTAGATTCCCTTTATATTTGGGCAGTCACGTCATGATACTGATTGGGGCTTATACACCAAGGTTTCCCTAGCTGGTGGAGATTCATGATGTGAATGATATGATTATTGAAACTCCCTACGCCCACATGATCCATGCTCGATTTGAGAAACAAGGGAAAGAAAGTAATTAGTTTTACTATATATAAATGTGGGACTTATGTATTAAGAAAACCCTTTGGATGTTTAATATATAGATTGGGCCTTTGGAATGCATTTTATATATATTGGTTATTACAGGAATCAGAGTTCTCATAGTTCAGTTGACTTCTCATTCTGTTAATGTATTAGGAAGAATAATCATCACATGGGATAGATTAGGTCTTGATGGTTGAAATTTCGGAGACATGGTGGGGCTTACACCAAGGTGGATTCCAATTTGATCTTGATCCTTAGAAAGTCATCCTACATATCTTGGTTATTATAAGAATTATAGTTCTCAAAGTTTAGTTTGAATAGGGCTTACATTATGAGGTTTCCCTTATATGGGGGCAAATCATGTCATGTCATCGATTGGGTCTTACATACTAAGGTTTCCATTATATGGGGGAATTCATATCATTCCATTGATCAGGGCTTACACACTAAGGTTTCCATTATATTGAATCATTTATATCATTTCATTGATCAGGTATTACCCATTGAGGTTGCCATTATATGGAGGTAGGTCAAGATTATCATGTCCGAAGAATCCTGCTTGACTTGGCATACTTGTCTACTTGAACTGGTTGATTATCTTCTTGAAATTCCTTTATTATCTCCATGAAATGTAAAAAAATTTATGGATATGTTAGGTTTTATCACATAAAATTCTAAAGACAATCACATCCTCTAATTGAATTGTCTGAGGGATGTCACATAATCTGAATTTCATGTCTGAAGACTATTGTATAATCAAGTATGACTTATTTGATGGACTTCGTAAGACCTTTATGACTTTTCTTAGAGTCCATCACATGGTTTCAGCTAAAATTGATGGAGGGTTTCACATGACCAATATGGAATTTCTAGAGGATGTCCTGCGATCTGGATAACTTGTCTTGGTGGTATCGCATGACCTTCCTGTCATATTTGGAGGGTGTCATATGACCTATCTGGTAATCTCAGAGGACTTCACAAGACCTAGATGACACATACTAGTGTCTTCACATAATTTTGGTGACTTGTATGAGTAAATTACAAGATCTAGATGGAAATATCATAGGGATTTGCAAGACTTGGGTGGCATGCCCAGAGGGCATTTGGAAACTTTATTGACATGTCTAGAGGACAACGCATGATCCAAAAAACATGTTGAGGGGACATTGCATATCTTGGGCAACATGTCCTAGTGTTGTCGCATGATTTGGATGAATAATGAAAAGAACATGAGGATCATCATATATTTTCTTCACATAATTCTCCCATATTTTAGTATTTATTCTAGTTTTTCATTTCATATGTTCCTTATATTTATTCAGTGTTAACCTTTTTTAGGTTTCACGTGATGCAACAGATCTACGGTACCTCCTTTTCATAACCATGTTGACATTCCAAAAGTAATTCATGTCATCCCAAGTGATCACTCAAAGTTCATATTCATTTTTTTATCCTCATATTATTCCCCATATTTTACCTAGCTGAATAGATTTGTGATTACAAAATTGGCCACTCTGAGAAGTCCGCTTGGATGCCTAGATGTGTTGATGCATTGATCCAAAGATGATTTTTTCTGCTAATGATGGGGATTTATAAGCCTCAACACTCCATTTATAGGTCACCTTGCATGGATAATATCTCTAAAATTTAGGTTGGAGTTAGTGGAGGGATTTGGTGTTACGTGCTTTGCATGACCTAGTTATGGTTTTTGCATGATTTCCAGCAACCGCAAGACCATCCTATCAATGCTCCGTCTACTAAATTTTGGCCAATATAAGGGGTCCTTCCTAATCTTGTGGAAATTCCATTAGGGTTTCACAAGTTAATTTCAACATGTCTAGGGACCTTTGCGAGATCAGGTTGCCTGTTGAAAGGCTTTCATGTGATCTGCGATGCGTTGTTCGAGACTGTCCATGAGACAAAGGTGGCTTGCATAGGGGACTTTATGAGATCAATTTATCATGACAAGGGGTATTTAGGGACCATTATAGATTTTTTATGGGGGGGTTCTCATGATAAATGGTAATTTACTTAGGCTTATAACCCCATTCACATAAAATTAGTGTATCTTCCCCTCCCATAAATCTCACATCATTTACCTTTTTATTTCCTTGTTTATTTTATAAGGGTTGGGGATCTCATGGATTTTTTAAGGGTTGAGGTTCAATCCCCATTTTATTTAAATAAAAAAATAATAATAAACCCCTTTTGAAAATGGGTTAGTAGAAACCCAAACAAATCATTGTCACATATGCCATGAATAAAGAAAACCCAAAGGGGGGCATAGGACTGCCTAGACATGTATGAATCCCTTCACTTGATGAGGGTGAAACAAGAGCGGTTTCTTTTGTGAAAAGGATTACATGTATCCAGGTCTTATGTGGTGTCTTGAAAACCACACTAGTATATTGCATGAAGATTTATGAACATGAAAGGCTTCCAAATTTTGTATATTTTTCTCTTTGTTTTATATGGTTTTTAGGATGGTTAGTCAGGATCCTACTGGTTGACAAGTATCATGACTTGGGGGAGCTCACCCGGTAGCCACAGTATAACCAACGAGTATCTTGTACACCTTCTCAAGAATAGTGAGTCTTTGTAAAAGGGTATATGTGTGATCTTTATCCAGTTATAAACTATGCATTAAATGTTCACATGACCTTCTGAAAGTCATGTGATCACGTGTCCTATTACAGGTTATGCAATCCACGTGTCTTGTAAACCTTCTTATTAATTTTCTTTGTGCTAAAAATTATACAAATACTTTGGGTATTTATTACCTTTTAGATTTTTCAATGCTCATTTGGCGAGCCTTAACAGATGGGAAGATTCTTTAAAAGAAATAACACCTACCAACATTATAAAAAATAGGATGAACAAAGAAAAAAAAGAAGTGATGTGCTTCAAATGAAACATTAAGGGACACATATATCCATAATTATCCTTGATCAAAAATAAGAACAATGATAATAATAATAAAAGAAATAAATCCTACAAGGTTTTAACACAGAGTGAAAGCAATGAATCTCTCTCCTAAAGTGAATCAAGTGACAATAGTGAAAAGTGTCTCGTGGATCAAGTTGAAGTTGGTAATGAAGTAAACTCTAAATCTTATTCTCCTTCTCCTAAAATTTTTTTCCCTCCTATTATTATTCAAATCATCTAATATATAAATATTTAAAATATTATTGTAATCAACTTGAAGAATGTTTTTTATCTAAATTCAATGTAAAAATATCTTAAAAAATAAATATAACCAGGTGCTTAAAAAATATCAACTTATAATTGAAAAAAATAAATTATTGAAAAAATTGAATGATCAAATGAGTGTGTATGAATTACAATATAATATCTATGATATCAAAAAAATCCTAGGAAATTTACCTTAGGTGAAGAAACTCTAAATAAAATTTTGGGTTCTCAAAGACTCATAAAAAATACTTTTGTTTTTTTAGAATAATGTGATTTCTTCTCAAAATATGATTTTTGTAAGAGGAATTTCATAAGACAGGTTTTATAATTAATATTGTAAAACTAGAAATTTAATTCATTAATGTAATTGTAAATATTCTCAATATGTTATACCAAAAATTATATATCTTTTATCACATATCTCATCTCAAAAATAATATTGAAAACAAATTTGGGTACCATATTCTATATTACCTAACATATGCGGACAAAAAATCTAGGTACCAAAAGGAATAATTTATAAATTTTCTAGAAAAAATGTATAAAGAGTAAATCCAAAAAATCAACATGGTATATTGATGGTGGATTCTCTCAAAATATTTTTTTGACCTTTCCGAATTTAACTAACTTGAAAAACTCAATGGAGGATACATGACTTTCAATGACAATTCATAGAAGTAAAATCATAAGTATAGATACAATTTTTTCTCAATTCAAAAATTATAAAATATTTTTTATTCATTGATGGTAGAAAACATAATTTTCTAATAATTATCCAATTTTGTAACAATTTTTTTAAAATATCTTTCAAAATGACTCTTGAAAATATTTTGATTTTAAATGAAAACTTTTATTTAATGCTCTTCATTTGTAGAAATGATTATATTATTGATTTAAAATCACTTTAACATAAAAATGTTAAAATTTTTATCAATCAAAAAAGTTATTCTTGGATTTTTTATATAGACACCTAAAACATTGTAGCACATTCACACTCAATAAGATAAATTTTCATCAACTAGTATGAGATTTACCAAAATTTCATTTCAAAGATAATGTTGTTTATAAACATTTCCAACTTGGTAGGCAACACAAAACTTATTTTAAACTTAAACAAGAAATATCAACCTATAAATACCTTTATCCTTTTCAACTTGATCTTTTTGGACCAAATAAATTTGAAAGTATCATTTGAAAATCATATTATTTTGTGACTATAAATGACTATATGATAATCATCTGGGTCTTTTTCTTGGCACATAAAAATGAGAATTATTAAGTCTTTATAAGATTTTCCAAGAAGGTAGAAAATTAAAAAGTGAACAAAATCATTTCTATACTTAGTGATCATGTGGGGAGTGTGATAACAAAGAGTTTTATGAGATTTGTGTTTCAATGGGTCATAATCATTCTTTTTCCTCTCCTAGATCACTTCAAAAAAAATTAGTTGTAAAAATATTGAATTAAAATTTGAAACGCATATCAAGATACCTCTTGCATGATTTAAAAATACCTTACTAATTTTTCACTGAGGTAGTTAATAAATCTTTTTATATCATAAATTTTGTTCCCATATGACCCTTCCTAAAAAATACCCCTTATGAAATTAGGAAAAATAAAATTTCAAAATATTCCTCTTAAAAAGTGTATGAATGAAAATGTTATATTCTTAAAACTCTAGAAAACCCAGGGAAATTTGATCAAAAATCAAAAAAAAATCTTTATTATGTTATCAAAATCATTTAAACCCTATTTACTCTTCAAAAAAATGAAAATTGTTGAAGAATCGATTCATATTAAATTGGAAAATATTCTTAAATTTTCATCTCATTTTAAAGATAAGAAAAACCTTGAACCATTGACTTTGAATAATATACCTTATCTAAAAAAATATTAATGAAGTTGAATCTCTTTATATTACTTTACCTACTAATTTAAAAAAAATATAATGAACATCCCTTGGAAAATATTTTTGGAGATTTATAAGTTGGTACTCATACTAGGAATTCTATATTAAAGGAATTTGAGCATAATTTTTTATTTCTTTTATAGAACCTAAAATCCTTAATGATATTAGTAATGATGAATTTTTTTTCCTATGTAAGAAGAACTAAAGAAATTACAATGGAATAATTTTTAGAATCTTATTCAAAGTTCTAAAGATTATCCCATTATTGGTACAAAATGGAATTTTAGAAATAATTTAAATGATAAAGGTAGCATTACATGAAACAAATCCAAAATCATAAGCAAAGTCTATAATCAAGAAGAAGGAATTTATTATGGTGAAACATTCACACATGTTTCCTGGATTGAATCCATAAGAATCTTGTTGGCATTCACCACCCATATAAATTTTAACCTTTTTCAAATGGATGTTAAAATTTATTTTCTAAAAGGATTTATTTATGATTTTTTTGTTAAACAGACACCTAGTTTTTAAATTACAAAATTTACGATTTCCATTTTCAAGTTAAATAATTATTTCTATAGTATAAAATAAGCCCATCAGAATTTTTTTGAAATTTTAACCACTTTTAATTTATCAGATGATTTTAAAATGAGAAAATTGGATTTGGAATTAATTATAAAAAGTATTTTATAAGATATTTTAGTCATTAAAATTTATATTGATGATGTAATTTTTGGATCAATAAATGAATATATTTATAATTAATTTTAAAATATTATGAGAAAATAATTTTAAATGAGTTTTATTAGTATGTTAACATTCTTTTTTAGTTTTCAAATATCTCAAAACAATGATGGAATATTTCTTATCTAAAGAAAATAAACTAATGAACTATTTTTTTTTGGTATGGATCATGCTAAAGAAATAAATACACTTATGGGTATTTCTTATAATGTGAAATTGGATGAAGTATGTGAACTAGTAGACAATGAGATATATATAAGTATGATTGGGAGTCTTATTTACATTAATACAACCTATTCAAACATTAGGTTAGTTGTTTTATTGTGTGTTTGTTTTCAAGATTATCCTAAAGAATTATATTTAAAATATCCTAAAAGTATTTTTCATTTTTTTAAAGGTACTAAAAATTATAGATTGGTTTATCCTAATGGAACCTCTTTTAATCATTGTAGTTTTTCAAACACCAATTTTGGTAGATTTTAACTAGATAGGAAAACTATATGTGGGACTTGTCACTTTCTTGGAGATTCCTTAATCTCTCAGAGTAGTAAAAGGAAACATTCAGTTGCTCTTTATAGAGCCAAAGAAGATTATAAATTCATAGGGAGTTATTGTGCCCAAATTATATGTCTGAAACAAACTCTATTATATGTTATACTAAAATTTCTTCATGTTCCAATAAAATGTGATAGTTCTAATTATATAAGAATCTCTGAAAATCTTTTTTAGCATTAAAGCACTAAGAAAATTGATATTCAGCATCACTTTTTGATAGACCACATTCAAAAAGAAGATATCATGATAGAATACATTAGAATGGATCTTTAATTACCTAATGTCTTCATAGGATCCCATACTTTAAATCATTTTAATTTTACTAAGGTGGAGTTAAGAATGGACTACTTGTAGTTATTTTTATTATCACTTATTTTCTATATTTTCTCTTTTTAAATCTTGATGGTTGTTAAAAATATTTGTATTATTTTTAAAATATATTATTAAAACTTTCAAAATCAAGTTATTATTTTAACATTGATTATCTTATATTTTATCTCTTATCTATCTAACCATTTTACATTATAAGTATTTTTGTTAATCACAAAGGGAGAGAGAGTTTTAATGTTTATGAATGAAAAAAATTTAATCTATTTGGGGGAGAAAGGATTAATGTTAAATTGGGAAAGTCTAAAGGTTTCAAAATAGAAGAATATATATAACATAAGGATCTTTTTTCAAGTAGGATACTTAATCATTAACTGAAATGGTATTTCTAAATCTTTTTTCCTTCCCCTATTTTCTTCACCTCACCTCCTTATTATCTCTTATCTTTTATTTTAATCTTAAATTAGTGTTTTGATCATCAAAATGGGGGATATTATTGAAATTGTAATGTTTTTTATTATCACAATCACTTAAGTTATTTTATAATCATTGTTTGAGTTTATTTTATTTATTTAACATCATGATTTCTTACCTCACATGGTGAAACCTTATTCATGTAGTGGGTGTGTATAAGAAATTTTAGTTCACATCACAAATGGTTTTAATGGGGAGTTTTATGGTGTTATTATTATGTAACTATCATTAAAATCAATAATCTTATTTCATTCCATGAATAAATCAAGGATTATTTTAGATTTCCTTAAATAATATGTTCACACTGTGACTTAGCAGTTCACATCATGAAAAATTTCAAGTAGTAAATCAACACCTTTATTAATTTTAGTCAAAATATCATTATCTATAATACTATTACTTTAATTAATCTGGATGAATTCATGAATATTCCCTACACGTATAAATTTTATAAATAGAGACCTGAGGAGGATTAAATCTCAACTAAAAATTACAAAAAAAACCTCTATAATGGCTAATTTCATCCAAATCAATCCACTGCATACTCCAAGCTTCTTCAAATTCCTAAAATTGAAATCTATATTCAATAACTTCAATCCAATTTCTATTTTCTTATTTATATTTCTTCTATTTCCATCCTAGATTTTTTAAGGCTCTCCATTTTCTACCATTTCCATTTCTAATAATATTTATTTTTCTTATAAATCCTCTAGAGATATTTGAGTTATTTGTAAAGGGTTTTTAAAAACAAACCATTATCTTACCATCTTCTTCTTTATTCATCTATAACCATTAAATTAATGGTTTGTTGTTTTCATTAAAACCAAGGGCCTTCTTTTCTAGTTCTTAGTTTCTATTAAAACTAAAGCATTTCATTTCATTTTTTGTTCTTGCATTCTAATAAAACCAAGGGAGTAATATAACCCTCTCAATCCTTCTTGAGGGGAGGATATATAGGGGATCATAATAGAGATAATTATGAAATAATTTATAAAATTATACCTTTTAAATTTATGAAATTTATTTCCTTTATTGATTAAAATTTTATTTTTTGCTATGCTCACTCTACTTCAATTATTTTATTCTTAAATTTAATGCTTTCATGTTAAATTTTTTTAATTTATAGAATAATTATAAAATTATTTTAAATTAAATTCACCCCCACCAAATTTAAATTTTATCTCTAACCTAAAAAGTCCAATAGGGGTACAAACCAATGCATAATCTAAAATATTGTAGTACTCATCCCAGTTACTCAAGCACGTACCTAATTCTTCTTAAGAGAAACTCACCAAAAACCAAAGAACATCACGTGGATAACATCATATATAAAAACCTCAAGTAGCATAACTAATCATCGAGATATGAACATAACCAAAAAAATAAACAACACCTCATATAGTAAAAAAATGAAAAGATACCAAAATAATATTCTAATAAATAATTACCTCAAAATAATTAATATACACTAAACTCATCGATATTGAATCCCAAAATAGATAATCACTAAGATGTGGGTTGTGTTTAAGATTTACTCTTCCATCAATAATTTAAATTAAAAAATTATTGAAGATGGATTATATGGACACATCAAATATTAGACTTCATATCTCTAAAGAGAGAAGGATTAGAGTTCTTAAGTGTCCCACAATAGAAACCCACGAGATATATCTTCTTATTAAAATGATAAAAAAGATAAGAATAAGAATAGACCTCATCAATATGACCTTCTAAATTAGTCTCATCTTGACTCAAATTCATACTTGATGGTATATCCACACTCACACTAGATGGTATCAGGTCATCATATATCTGAGGTTTACTTATCTAATTAGATTCCACGAACATGTCCCTATCAACCACTTCCTTATAAGTTTCCAGGCAGGATTCACATACAACTAATTTGAGGTTTGGACCTACCTCTGAGAAATGGTTGATATATAACATCATTGTTCACCCTCCTTAATGGGTTCTCAAGAATTTGATGTATTTTTTAACTTTCACATCCTCAGAATAATGTAAATATATAAGCATAGTCTTTAATAATTATCATTACATAACATCAAGAAAATAAGAAGGATAAATGGTTTCCCACCAGACTAGGATCGATCCTTCAAGAAATATTATAGTAGATTTATCCCTTAAGGATTTAGGAGTTTCCAAATAATTAAAGTTTCCTTAAAACCCCTCAACCACTATATCACCTAAATAATACCTTGATCACTTTATAAAGTAAATGGATGATAATTAAAAAGATATTGTATAGATTATAAGAGTAAAGAAGACTCTAACTCTACTATTTTATCCATATTCTGGGGAGATTCAATAACTAGAAGGTCCACACTTATATTATTAAAGGGATCACCCTAAGGATCATTCCAAGTGGCAGACTTTCTCTCTCCCATCAAGACTTTTCAAGGATTCATAATCTAAATAACACAAATAATGAACCTAATAAATTCATGCTTCACAATTCAAATAAAAAAATCTCAATACGAACCAAGTGATCAACCCCAAATACAAAAATCCACCAAAAAAAATATTGAAAAAAAGTTACTTTCTTTTAAACCACCATCGATTAATAAAGAGTATAAATTTTTTTCTTATAATGGCATGAATACTTAAAAAAATATCCACCTTATTTGAAAAAACTAAATAAAATCCACTTTACAACTCTACCCCAAGTTTAAATTTCACTTCCCTACTAGGGAATTCAATACATTTATTTAAAATCCACTTTTATTTCCAAACACTTTCGTACTTCCATCATAAAACTAAACAATTTTAAAAACACTACTTCAGATTCAAAATCATTTTACAAATAAACCATAAAACGCATTTTTAATAAAAATGTTCCATGAAATTATCTTCTCACACAAAACTAACCATAATTACACAAGGATAAACAATAATAATATATTAAAATTCCCTATTTAATTCACCTACAATAAAAGAAAATCACTTTATGGGAAATTTAGGAATCAAAATAGGTCTAAAAAATCATAGAGGCTTGAATAATTGTGCATGATTTGGATTCATTTGTCTAACCATGCACAAACAAAGTAATATCCACTATAAGGTTTCCATAACTACACTCATGGGCTCTATATGGTTTGTCAAACCATGTCAGCTAACCATTCACCTCTATTTCTTATTCTAATTCCACTTTAAAACTCAAAGAAACCTCTAAAGTATCTAATATAACTCAATGGGGATTAAGAATACATCATTTAAAATCAAAATACATAAAAATAATCAAAAATGAAATTCAAACTCAAGACTCATATCCTAAATATCCATAGAAACTCAAGTTTCATCATGAAAGGTAGTGATCAAGAACCTACTCATAACCCACCTCGTACATTCCTATAACAAGAATCTATTAATATCCATAGGTCTTGGAAACCGTTTTTTCATAAACTGGCCTGAGTCAACTTTCCTCGCCATCTGAGTAGGCCTATCATAAGGCCTAAAGCACATTTTAGATCAACATAGGCTTGGTAAAAGTATAAAGGTATCCTAATAATAACCATTGGGTATGGATTTACCCTAAAATAATAATAAATAAATAGAATAAAACTATCCAATAATTTATCATGGTATTCCCATATATTGGACTTCCATGTATATAAAATAAATAGTTTTAAACCATAAACTGAAAAATGTAGAATAATCAAGGAAACATCTAAAAAATAGTTTATAATGAATAAAATACAAATAAGAATATATAAAAATATCTTATAGAAGATAAAAAATATAAATAATCACAATAACCAAAAAAGAGAGTATGGTGATAAAAATATAGCTAGATAAAACATTTAATACAAGAACATACCCAAAATAGACTAATAACCAAATCTATTACTTGATCATCTCCATGTGACCCTAGGTCACTTACTATATCCAAAATGTCCTTCTATGAACAAAAAAACATCAAATAAAATATTAAAACCCTGGAACTTGAATGAGAACATAAGAGCTAAATCCATGCATAGGTGTGTGTGTGTGTGTATGGAGTGTAAGATAAATATACCCATTGGTATTTCACCAAAGTTTATATGTAATTCCTTTTATAAAAAAAATTATAAACACTTTTTAGAACATCATTTTAAACATATTTTTTTCTAAATGATAAGGTATAAGAAAGAAAGTTACAAAACATTTTTAACTTTTTCCCAAATCCACAAGGTAAAACCTTTTTGGAAAATATATGAATTATCAAGCTTGAAAAAATGATTTTAAAACAATGTAAATAAATCTAAATATTCTTATAAATATCGTTTTTAAATCCCATTTTTTAAACTAAGGGGCGTAACCACCACATAAAAATGAAAACATTTTAAAAACTTGAAAATGTGGACTTTCAAGCTATAAAAATAAAACAATTCCATTTCCCCTTTGAAACTTCTAAAATAAACACATTTTTTTATTAACTAAGCAGGATCCATCATATCAAATAAATATAATATGAGAAAACCTCACCAATATAAATGGTTACACAAAACCAAGTGGATAATAAAGGGATAAAAACAAGCTTTATAGTGGTAATACTCAAGATACCATCACCAAAAAATGAAATAATAATTATAGGAAACTCATTAGGTTATAATGTGAGATGATCCAAAACATATTCAAGTGGAATCAACTATAATTCTATGTTTTATTACTAAAAGATATAATCTATTGAATCACTCTCAAAGTCTCATCAGATCACTCCCCTAGAAAGGGAATAATCTATACTATGGTACACTAGATAATGTTGTAATATAAGATAGTTTATCATAAACCTAGATATCCAAATTAGTTACCTTAAGTTATCATGAAAGAATCAAAGTGATTCTGAGTAGAAAACAAGCCATATTATCATCAAACATAACAAATAAACCCCTTCTAACATCCAACACCCTCTCAAGAAATACCCCATTTTACATTTATGAAACTATAAAATAATAATTCAATTCATCGCATACACTATAAAATAAAACAAATCCTTCTTCCCTTAGGAGTTGATTAAAATAAAAAAAACTCTTCAATGGGAACAACCCCTTAAAAACATGGGTTACCCCCTTTGGAAATCAAAATAGGGTCCAAACAATTGTTTTATCTTCAAATTCAATTGAATTATCCTATTGGGAATTTATTAAATCGCTCAATATACATAACATTTATGTTTAAATAAAACACTATAAATTAATTTTAAACCAATAATTCCAAGCATAGAAAAAAAAATTAATCATTTTGAAAAAACATAATGGTTATCACATATGGGTATAACATAAGAGAAAATGAAAATAGAAAGCCTAATAATTTTATGATAGGTCAAATAAAAAAGATTGTACTAAATCACCAAACTAAATTTCTAGAAACAAATCATATTCAATGGATAAATCCTTACCAAGGGGTAAGACACCCTCTATAAGACCTGAAAAAAAAATCTAAAAGATTATAATATTAAAACCCTAGGACTTAACATTATGTCCATTAGGGTTTAAGAGAGAAAAAAGAACCAAGTGGAAATGGAAGGAGGAGAAAAGTGGATAAAAAGAGGACACTGCATTCCAAATCTACATAAAACCCATAGAATAAGAGATTCAATGCAAGTAATAATATGAATAAATCTCCCTTGATCTCTATCTTGGTATGGACATGTGAAATTAGGAGTAGATGAGGGTAAAATGAGGTTAAATTGAGAAAGGGTAGTTTGGTATATTCATAATTTAAAATTCAAGGAAACTCATATAGTTCGGTCATATGGTTTACCTAGTCTTTCTCCAATCATGTAGCCTCCACTAAAATTGAGATACAACCTATTGTATGGTTAGACCACATGGTTCTCCAAACCATGATCAAACCATGCGCAACTCACTAAAGGAGCATACTATGTAAAAATAAATTTCAAACTAATTACTTAAATTCACATGGTTTATTAAAAACTATGTGATAAACATGTTCTATAGGTAGAACCCATAAGTAAAGGTAGCTTAAATGGTTACTTATATCTATACTTAACCCATGAACTGTTATATTTAAGAGTAAACCACAAATGTAAAGGTAAGTTTGACAGTTCTCCAAACCTTGAATTAACCATGTGCTACCAAATGAACTGGAAAAACACATATATAAGAGTAATTCACATGATTTACCATCACATAAAGTTTATCTGAAATTTTTACCCCAAATTTAAGTTTTTCTACATAGTAATAACAAACCATGAGCTAACTATGTGTCACTCACTAGATAAAATCCTTACATATGAACATACTAACACAGTTACGAGTAAACATGTAGTAACTGGGCAACACAAAAATAAATACCAAAAAATTCAAAGTATAAATTTAAAAACTCCCAAAAATTAAAAATAACTTGTAAAAATATAATTTTATATACAATAGTGGCATGGGGGTGTCACATGGTAGCCTCCATAAGTTGTAATAAAATTAAACCCCAATGGATCATGTATCAATGATATCATGTGACGTGGTATCATCATTCTTGGCCCTTGGGTTTGGTGATCTTTCCATTTAAATGTTTCCTTGGTAATGGGAATCCACTAATTATAAAGGACAAGGCCTTGATTTTTGGAAATGGACTCTACTCTGACCATCAACTTTATGTCTTGGCGTACATCAACATATTGTTCAGCATCTTACATTCTCATGATATACAAGAGTCTTCTTATAAAAGGAATCAATATCCAACACACTCAGTGGGAAGGAAATATGGTGGAAGGTACCATGGCCTCAAAAGGTGATCCATATTAAGAGTTTAGGTGTTTCTATTGTCTCAATTCCATTCATTTGGTTTCTAAAATAGTACTGAACAAAAATTATCTTATTACGAATTACTACATACTAACTTTATATACTCCCATTAGTATTACCAACTTTTTTGTTTAATAAAAATGGTTATTACAGCATTTATAAATTCTTTTTATATTCATTATAAAAATAATAATATAATTCATATCCCTACCTTCTCAATTAATTTTATTCATTTATTCTAAATATATATCTAGGGCCTTACATCATAAATACCTCACTCACACCACCTTATCATATAATCACACAAATCAACAACAATAAAATCTCATCACAAAATAACATTACAATTTATGTGTAGACTTTCATCAATTAGTTCTCTATTATACAACCCATTTTAATTATTATTCTTTTATAATAGATTTTCACCAAATAAATAACTTTTTTAAACCATTTATTTGAAAATATATTTTTCAATTTATTCCAAACATCACTTCACATTTTCAACTTCAGTTATTTAATCCATATTAACCCCATTAGTTAACCCACACATATACTAATAACACACTTACATTTTAAACAATATGTAATTATCATATCAATCCTAGAAAAATAGAAATAACAATGAAATGAAATTATATCTTATATATCACAATGATTTCATAGACCTCTTAATATTAGATTTAACTTGTATAGTTTTTATAATTCCAACCACTTACTCAAAGAACCTAAATCTTGTCAATTTTATTCTAACAATAGTAATAATATTGAGAAGTTTATAAACCACATAACTTAATTAAATCTCAAATATTCACAACACTAATAATAAATAAATTATTATGATAAAGTTTCCATGTTCTCTCAAGGACTCTCTAGAATATATAGATTATATCACCCACGCATAAATCCTCAAGTACAACAACACCTCAACCACTACCATGGAAACATAATAAAGTAATAATGAAAATAAAGAAGAAATTTTAAGATAAATAAGGTACCTTGGATCATGAGTATGTAATTAAAAGAGTTTATGAAGCTAAAAACATCAAAGTCACTCAAAACTACTGAATTAAATCTATCAGTCATCAAGGTGTAAGAGAAAATAATTGAATTAAATGATATAAAAGGGGGAGATAAAAATTATATATAATTTTGGGTGGATGAAACCAAGTCATGGTTCCATAAATAATGTCCTGGTTTAGGTCAGTGTACGGTTATTTGAAAATCATGACGACTTAAAACTCAATTCCCTTAAATCTTGATAGTCATTTTATTTCCAAAAACAAGGATTTGAAAAAAAACCATGGTGTGGGTAAAAACCATGTCATGTTTTCCTAGACTCTCTCTTCAAACTTTGAAACTTCCATGAAAGGTTTCTCTACAAACTACAAAATTTTTACAACCATGATAAATAGCCACAGTATGGTTTATCTACCTGTTTATAATATAAATTCACTAAAACACATCTTCAAACCATGTATTCAAGAACATCCATATTAATAAAACCACATCATGGTTTGAAAAACCAGGACATAATATATTCCTCATTGATATCAATGAAAACTCAAACATTACTCATTGAAAACACTAGCCACACACCATGATTAGAACCAATACCATGACCCAAAAAAACATGGTGTGGTTTAATTGATAACCTAAAATCCAACTCTTCTTTCCCATCTAACATATAAAATTTATCTCACTAACTTCAAGACCTCAAAACCCACAAATTAGAGGACAAATAAATTTTTGTACCACTATATACATTGGGTAGTAAAATTAATTATGTAAGATAAAATTTTCATATAAGTTATATGAGTCCAAGAATTGGACTATGAACTCTAAGATAAATAAAATCCATTTCAAGGGATGATATAAAGTTAAATATATGGGATTATATGATGAATTTGTAAGTACATAATAAATAATGAATTTTTTATTTTCTAAAACAAGTTCTATAAGAGAAAAAATTGATGAAAAAAATATTCTTTAATATAATGTCAAAAATTATTATTTCCATATCATCTTTAATGGATATGGAATTTTATAAATATAAATAAAATATATATAATTGTTTCGCACGGAATCCGGGGATGACCTCCTGGACGGGAGATTCAAACGTTCTGATCGGTTTATAACGGGTTTGTTCGTAGAACCGGAAACATCCAATGATTCCACATCCGTTTGGACCTACTTTCCAAAGGCAGGTGCTCATTAGCCTGTGGACTAATGAGGCTTAGGAATTTTCATTGGTCGAGAGGATGGGAGGTCGGACTCATCACACCTTTTTGAGGGGAATTATTGTCTACTCCGGGACTCTCTTTATAGATTTAAGTTATGTTCGTGAATCCTTATTACATTACCAAGTAAAAAATGTGCTTTCCTTTAGTTTTAACAATCAATGATTAAATATACAAGAAATTTAGAGAATCTTTTATATGTATTCGAGGTTCTTCATCAATAGAGAATCATCTATATCTGTTTTAGAGATTCTTTGGTCAATGGTATCCCTCAAAACATTTATATAAATGTCTCTTGGTCATTATGATGACCAGGCTGGTTTTAAAGCCACTCAGTAGGGCACTTGAAGTTTATCGTCATTCAGAAGGACAGAGATTATTTAAAAGTTGGGATCGAACCCATAAATGGGCTACCTACGTATCCTTTCTTTTGGAAAAAGGAATCAGAACCCACGTAGTTCGAATTATGGAGTATGATGTTTATTATTGATGGCTCAAAGATGAATGTCATAATTACTTTTACACTCTAAGCTCACGTGAGTCATGCTCGGTGTGAGAAACAAGAGGTATTGGTAAAAATTTAGACAATTGTGCCATGAAAGATGCAATCATAAGAATTTGTTTGGGGCTTATGTATGGATGACTGCCCAGATAGATGAAGGTTTAGGATTTACTTTTAGGGAAAAAAATCCATGAACAGGGTCCATAAAGTTATATGTGCTTCATGGAGATTTGAATACTCTAATCTTGGGGCTTACTCCTAAGGAGGATGCCCAAGTTAGGAGGGGACTTATGATTGGGTTTTATTCCTAAAAAAAGGAAACCCAAATCAAAGGTAAATTACGACTGGTTAAGAGAAGTTTAAGGGGACTTTGGGGCTTATTCCTGAAAAGGAGACCCAAGGTTATGACTGAGTCTTATTCCTGAAAAGGAGACCCAGGTTAGGGATTAAGGTTTGGGGCTTACTCCTGAGGAGGATTCCCATATTTGAGGTTGGGGATTATTCTTAAGAAAGATGCCCAAGATTAGAGGACTTGATTGGGGCTTACTCCTGAGGAAGATGCCCATATTAAAGGTTTTATAACTGGGGATTATTCCTGAAAAGGAGACCCAGGTTAAGATTCTCTCATCTTAAAGGATGAGGTTGAATGAATGAACTCTCCGTATTTTAGTGACATAAAGATATTTAAATCACTAGACTTTGAGAGAGATTCCACAGAATTCCTTTCAGATAAGAAAGTCAAATCAAGAAATCAAGCCATAAATGGCTTTGAAGAGTGTCTTGAAGATTGAATCTTGAAAAGGAAAGGTGAAATGGCTTAAGAGGGGTAAAATGGGAAAGATGGGAACCCAAAAAGATAGGGGTGCGCAAGTCTTGCAAGGCGCGCAAGTCTTCCGTGGGCGCGCAAGTATTGGTCGCGCAGGTATACCTGCGCGACACATAGTGTACTTGTGCGATTTTCAACCAGTAATGAAATACTTGAGCGACTCTTTTTTAAACCCTTTAGAATGTTCTCGAGGTTCTTCCAGAAAAGGTACGCGCAAGTTATATTGAAGGAAATAAGTCGGCGCGCAAGTGTTTGATAAGTTTCAACACTTAGGCCTTCCTTCTTCCCTTTAGATCTTCCGTTCTAGGTAAGAAATTACCTTAGAAGTGTTCCGGAAGCTTTGAGAAGAGACTTGGGTGTCGGGAGCTTCAATCCGAGTTTCTGGAAAAAGATCCTCTCGAATGGGGGGCCCACAGGGTCTATTTATAGGCAAAATAAGACCTCGGGCGGTTACCAGGCGGTTACCGGGCGGTTACCACTTAGGTCGCGCAAGTCACTTGCACGACCATAAGGCGTCGCGCAAGTACTTGCACGACCACTGGCGGCGCGCAAGTGTACTTGCGCGACCATGAGGGAACTTGCGCGACCATGAGGGAACTTGCGCGGCCTATGGGCAATGTTCTCCTTGTTCATCCCTTTGTCGATTTTTGATGTTTCTTCAAAGGATGAATCACATTGGACTCAGATATTCCCCTTTTCCGATTTTTAGATTCTGTGACGAAAGGAGCGTCAACAAAAGTCCCCCCTCAGAGTTGGATCTGGAGAGAAATGAGGATTTGACTCTGAGGAAATTGAATCCCTCCAAAGGAAAAGGGGGCGCGCAAGACTTTAGGGCACATAGGGCAGTGCGCAAGTGTGCTGGAACTTGAATTTTATTCAGAGTTCCTTTGTCTTTTGTGGGCAGTTTAAAGTCATGCATGCCGGACATAAAGGGGCTAATGTTTAAGGTCGAAATAGCTTTGACCGAAAATGGATTAAAAATGGATTCAATTCCTTGACAATTTATCTGAAAACATATTACCATACTCAAGTATGAGGGAAAAAATGTAAACTATGGCTTAAGAATATTTGAATCTGAGGAATGATATGAAAAAAGAGCTAAAAGGTATTAGAAGAAGTAGTTTCCAAGAATGAAGTTACTATTATTTAACAAAACCCGTTAAGGGGTTGAAATATGCAGGGCCACCTATGGGCATTGGCTGCATAGTCAAATAAAATAGCATCTTTTGGCTGACAAGTCTGTTATGTGGACTGTTTATGCAAGGCCACCTATGGGCACGTGCTGCATAGTCAGGCAAAAGAACTCCCAGAAATTTACTTTCCTAGTGCTAAAAGCCAGTGAAAGTTTATGGAGATTCAAATTTTCTAAAGCATAGAGTTTGTTGTATGGAAAGAGGTACTTGAATATGGAGAAGATATTTCCAAATAAGAATATCAAAGAACTGGATGAATATCACTCCTACGAAGGTCTGACCCAAACATAGGGAAGAAGAATAAATCATAGAATTGAATACTTTCAGATCATGAAAAAGGATATGGGACAAATATGTTAAGGATGGCTATTTTTTTTCGCGGATCCCTACATATTGTTGTTTAAGACAAATAAGGACAAAAGAGGCATTCTTCCCAAGAATGAAGTTACTATTATTTAACAAAACCCGTTAGGGGGTTGAAATATGCAGGGCCACCTATGGGCATTGGCTGCATGGTCAAATGAATAGCATCTTTTGGCTGACAAGTCTGTTATGTGGACTGTTTATGCAAGGCCACCTATGGGCACGTGCTGCATAGTCAGGCAAAAAGAATTCTCAGAAGTTTGACATTTTTGTGACTAGAAGTCATGAAAAAGGGTTATGAAGATCTGAAAATATTTAAGGTTAGGATTATAACACATAAAGATGGGTATTGTCCAATGTATATAGATATACATAGGTCTATGAAAACCATAATCATGTTGTGGCTGGGTCCTGAATTGAAATTTTGGACTTCACTACGTATCTCATAAGAATGAGAATCAAGCCATACGTAGTTCTTGAAATGCAGTTTAACGTCGTGCAGGATGAAAGTATGAGTGATCTTAGTTTAGGGTCATAGAATTCGGACCATAATAATGAATACATAGTGTGTGTTTTCATGAGGATTTTTCAGTCAAGGGACTGAAAGTGAAATTTGGGGTTAGGCCCAAAAGACTTGGGACTGGATTCGAGGGACACTCGAATGTTCCTACGTATCCCATAAGGATGGGAATCAAGTCCACGTAGTTCTAGAACTACCCTTTGTACAAATTTGGTTCGTACATGTGAAGGGTGAAAGGGGACTTTAGTGCAATGATGGTTTAACCTGAGATAAAAAATTCAGGCATTACCATGTATGCACGTAGTCTTTTGAAAATGAAAACCATGATTGAAAAAATCAATGTCAATAATGGTTCCTTCTCAAATGAGGAAATCAAAGAATATTTGTAGTTTATTGTCGTACCGGACAAAAATTGTTGTATAATTTAACGTCATATAACAAGGACGAAAGTGAATCAATGTAAAGATATTGATTCCAGGGGCGGTTTCACAAATCAACATCATATGAGGTTGTGGTGAACTGATGTGAAGAGATTGTTTTTGGGCTTGAACCCTGGGAGGTTGCCTACATACCCAGCCTGGAGGGCAAGGATCAAAGTCTGTGTAGTTCAATTAAAGAATGAATCAATGATCAAGTTGTTCTTGTGGACAATGATCTAATAAAAAATATTGTTGGGACTTACACATGGTTAGTGGCCCAAAGGGAGTGTTATGGTTGATGTTCACTCTAAGCTCACGTGAGTCATACTCGGTGTGAGAAACAAGAGGTAATAACAACCTTAACGATGTACAGTTTAATGTCATGTAGGACATAAAAAGGGGACTATGCAGTTTAAAGTCTTGCAGTTAGGACTATTGGTGCTGCACAGTTTAGTGTCATGTAGTAGGGACAAAATACAGTTTAATGTCATGTAGGACATATCAAGGATTTTATGTACAGTTTAGCGTCATGTAGTTAGGACGATGGGGATAAAATAGTTTAACGTCATATTGGACGAAAGGGGGACTGTGCAGTTTAATGTCATGCAGTAAGGACAAAAGAGTGTACCACTTTAACGTCATGTCGGACGAAGGTGCGAATAGTTTAAGGTCATATGCATGGACCGTGAATGGTGTAGTTTAATGTCATACTGGAATTTTGAGATTATATAGTTTAACGTCTTTCCGGACGTGAGGGACTTTTATACAGTTTAGCGTCATGTAATTTTAGGACGTCACAGTTTAACGTCTTGATGGACATAAGGGATTTGCAAATAGTTTATGGTCATATACATGGACCAGGGATGATGCAATTTAAGGTCATGCTGGACGGTTTAGGGAACTTTTTCACAGTTTAATGTCGTGTGGGACGAAGTTGCAGTTTAAGGTCATACTGGACCATTGATGTATAGTTTAACGTTATATAGCAAGGACGAACTGGTGCTGTACAGTTTAAAGTCATGTAGCTAGGACTAAGGTGAACCAATATGAGGATATCAGTTCTGGGGACTTTTTACAATTTAACGTCATGCTGGACGATGAAAGTGCCACACAGTTTAATGTCATGTTGCTAGGACACAATATAGTTTAATGTCATCTCGGACAAAATATAGTTTAATGTCATCTCGGACAAAATATATTTTAATGTCATCTCGGACAAAATATAGTTTAATGTCATCTCGGACATTGAAGGTGACACAGTTTAACGTCATGTTGGACGAAGTTGCAGTTTAAGGTCATACTGGACCATTGCTGTATGAACCAATTGTAAGAGTCTTGGTTCTGGGAACAATATTTTGTGTTTATACAAAATACTTCTTCAGAAATCTGGCATTAGTTGGAGTCGTGATGTGTTCTCCATCCATTGAGATCAGAGAATACGCTCCATTGGAGTAGACTTTATGTATTGAATAAGGTCCTTCCCATTTTGGTTCAAGCTTGGGAGGCTTCTTTCCTGGTATCATTGGTGCTCTGAGAACCAATACCAATTCTCCCTGAATGAATGAACGAAGACGAACTTTTTTGTTAAAAGCTCGTGCAATCCGATTCTGATAGATTTCCAAGTGGTGCAAAGTGAACAATATTTTCTCATCTAACTGTTCCAATTCATTCAACCGCTTTTGGGATCGCTCATCTGTTGACAACTGATCACAAATTGCTATTCTGAGTGAGGGCAATTGAACTTCAATTGGCAGGACTGCTTCTGTTCCATATACCAATGAATATGGAGTAGACCGCGTTGCATTGCGAGTGGTAGTCCGATAAGCCCATAAAGCATGAAAGAGTTTATCAGGCCATGACCTCTTATCTTTATCCACCATCTTTTGCAGTATATTTGAAAGAGTCTTGTTGAAGGCCTCTATCTGGCCATTAGCCGCTGCATGATATCGAGATGAATGGTTGGACTTAATGTTGTATTCTTGATACAATTTCTTTACCTCAGAAGAACAGAAGTTGGTGCCGTTGTCCGTCAATATGGTATGAGGGACACCAAATCTAGTAATGATGTTAGACTTGATGAAGCTAACAATGCATTTAGAACTGACTTCTTTGAGAGGTACTGCCTCTGCCCATTTGGAAAAGAAATCAGTAGCAGTAAGAATGTACTTAAACTGCTTGGCCGTAGCTGAAGGGTAAGGTCCCACCACATCCATTCCCCATGTGGAAAATGGCCATGAGTATTTAGCTGTATGAAGCAACTCTGGAGGTTGATGAATGAAGTTGGCATATACTTGGCATGAATGACACTTCTTTGTGAAATTAACACAATCTTGTATCATTGAAGGCCAGAAGTGTCCAAGCCTTCGAATTTGATCAGACAGTCTATGTCCAGACTGGTGGGCACCACAGACTCCTGCATGCACTTCTTTTTTGACAGCCATTGTCTCTTCACCATCAATACATCTGAAGATAACTCCATCAAAACCACGTTTGTAGAGAATTTTCTCGAGGTGGTTTGGACCATCATAAAGAGTAAAATTGACCACACGTCGCCGAATTTGTTCTTTCTCGGCTCTATCAGGTGGAAGTGTTCCATTTTGAAGGTATTCCTTGATAGGTGACATCCATCCTGTAGTATGACCATACGGTTCAGGAATGGGACTAATTTCATTAATTTCCTCTGTTTTGACTTGAACATAAGGTGAAATTGCACGACGGTGGGCAATACAGATGGTTGTCTCGTCCCGATTTGGATCTGCTAAAGCTGTGGCTATATTAGCCAGTGCATCAGCTTGAGCATTTTGTGATCTTGGGACATAAGAAAATGTCGGTTCTGAAGGGAATTCCGACATTAACTCTCTGACGTAATCATACAAAGGGATTAATTCTTCTTTTCTGATGGCATAATCCCCATTGACTTGTTTGATTACCAGGTCTGAATCACCTTTCACCTTTAAGTGATTCACTTGTGCTTGAAGCGCTAACTCCAAGCCTGTAATGAGAGCTTGGTATTCATCTTCATTATTGGTACCACCTTCCCACAACAAAAAGGAATAAGGTAACACTGCCTTATCTGGAGAAATGAGCACAATTCCTAAACCAACTTTGTTGAATTTAGGATTTTCCATTTTCTTCCCTGTTGGACTTCTAGAAGCACCATCAAAATACATTTCCCATGTTTGAGGACTCTCTTGAATAGAGAAAACTTCCTCATCAGGGAGTTCGATATCTGAATACGTGTCTTCCACTGAAGGATGTTCATCCAGGAAATCAGCCAGAGCTTGGCCCTTAATTGCCTTTTGAGACACATACTGGATGTCGAACTGCTGTAGAATAACCGCCCATCTTGCCAGGCGTCCTGTAAGCATTGGACGACTAAGGATGAATTTGAGCGGATTATTGCGAGATACCAATTGGACCTCGTGATGTTGCAGGTAGTGTCTCAATTTCTGAACTGCAAAGATTAATGCTAGGCAGCACTTTTCAATACTCGAATACCGGGTTTCTGCTTCAAGCATAGTTCTACTGAGATAGTAGAGACTATTTTCATTCCCAGCATCATTCTTTTGAGCGAGAAAGGCACCCAATGATTGCTCTAAAGCTGTCACATAGAGGATAAGAGGCCTACCCTCAACAGGTGGCATGAGTACTGGTGGACTCAAGAGGTATTTCTTGAGAACATAAAATGCTTCTTGACATTCTTCAGTCCACTGGTAAGTGACTCCTTTCTTCAATAATTTGGTAAAAGGTAAACTTTTGCCTGCCAAATTGGCGATGAAACGCCGAATGTAGGCTAAGTGTCCTTGAAGTCCTCTTAATTCTTTCAAATTTTGAGGAGGTGACATACCAAGGATTGATTTGGTCTTCTCAGGATCGACTTCAATACCACGATGGCGTACAACAAAGCCAAGGAATTTTCCTAAGGTTACCCCAAAAGCACACTTTAAGGGGTTCATCTTCAAATTATGTTGTCGAAGCTTGTGGAATACGACTTCCAAATCAGCCAAGTGATCAAAACGTTGTTTGGATTTAACCACCAAATCATCTACATAGCATTCAACAAATTTCCCTAAAAGAGGTTTGAAGATACGATGCATGGCGCGTTGATATGTTGCACCTGCATTCTTTAAACCAAATGGCATCACCCGGTAACAAAACACACCTTGAGGAGCTCTGAAGGCTGTATATTCCTCATCTTCTGGGGCCATTCGGATCTGATTATATCCAGAATATCCATCCATGAAAGAAAGTACTTCATAGCCAGTCGTCGCATCAATTAAGAGTTCTGTAATTGGAACTGGGAAATCATCTTTAGGACAATACCGATTAAGATCTCTGAAATCGATGCAAACCCTAATTTGTCCGTTCTTCTTCTTTACAGGGACAATATTAGCCAACCACATGGGATATTGAACTTCTCTGACGAAGTTAGCTTTTATAAGCTTATCCACTTCAGCCTCGATTTTGGCAGCATAGGTTGGGTGTGTTCTTCTCGCGGCTTGCTTGAATCCTCGATGTTCTTTTAGCAAACCCAAATGATGGGTGGCAACATCAGGATCAAGTTCAGGCATATCTGTATAATTCCAAGCAAAAATATCTTTATTTTGCTTTAAAAAAGAAATATACATCTCTTGCTCTTCAAGGGTCATGGCCGCACTAATTAAAGTGGGGCGTGGATATTTCTCTGTACCCAGATTTACTTCTCTGAGTTCATCCACAGTGGTAGAGATACCCTCTTCAAATGCTGGAGGAGCATCTCTAAGATCTTCCTCTTCCTCTTCATCATGTGTTATTTCTTCCGTTTCTACTTGCAAAGTAGATGAAAAAACGAAATTCTCATGATCATAAGAGATGTCAAAATTTTCACATTTTGAAGAAGAAGCTTCCATTTCCGACCTATTGACGATAAAGGGTCTTCTTTGGGAAATAAAGAGGAGATGATGGATTGAGAATCGACATCAGTATTCACCTCTGGTGTTGCTATAACTTCTTCTGGCCTGATTAGCGAAGTATAGACTTTTTGGATTTCAGCAGACGAAATGAAAACGTCACCACTTATGCTTTCATCACTACTTGGTAAGTTACCAATTTCTCCCATGTGGTCTGGCTCGATTGCCGTAATTGACATTATGGATCTTTCCATAAGAGTATTTTGATTTGGGACTATTTTGTCAATTTGACTGATAGGTAACACATAATCTGTACTCACATGTGAAAATGGATTTATTGGAATTTTTTCCAAACCATACGGAGCATTAACTTTGGTAATTTCCTTCATTGTAGATTTTTCTCTTCCCTTCATGTGATAAAATTCCGCCTCAATGTATTGAGACTCACCTGTCTTGAACGGGGCCTTATCACCATACAATGTTCCAACTTGACCATCGAAACAGTATTTGAGACATTGATGGTATGATGACGGAATAGCTGCATGCTGATGTAGCCAGGGTCTTCCAAGCAAGATATTGAAAGCTGAGTCTTGATCAACAATCATGAAATCCGAATTGGAAACAAGATCTCCAAACTGAGTTCTGAGCGTAACTTCTCCCAGTGGTTCTTGTTCATTTTTATCATATCCTTGCAACATCATGGTAGAAGGAGATAAATCAGATTCCGTGAGGCCCAATCGACGAAGTGTGCGAATGGGCATGAGGTTGACTCCTGAACCATTGTCAATGAAAGCTCTTCGAACATCTATACCATTGACTTTGCCAGATAAGTACAAAGGTTTTATGTGCCCATGCACAACATCATCTTCATCTTTATCAGTAAAAGATATCACTGCATGGAATTCCGCAGGATTATTCTCTATGTGATAGATTTCAGCTGTAGAAATTTCAGTTTCAAACTCCTGAGGACTTGACAAAGCTTCGATGAGTGCTTCCCGAAGATCTCTTGACAGATTCAAAGCATCCAAAATTGATAACTTGGCTGGTACTTGGGCCAAGTGTTTCAATATATCATACTTTTGATCTAGAGGTCTGCGTTTCCCAATAGGAATATGCGGTTTAGCAGGTACTTTGGAAGCAGATGCTTTGGAAGCTGATGCATCTTGTATTGAAGTTGGCAACATCCTTGGTTTTGGAAAATTAGACTGATTAGATCCATTTACTTGCTGAGATAAAGAAGATGGAACTTTTAATCGGTCTTCCAAAATAACTGTGCCGAAACTAAGTTGGTCATTGGCAGAAGAACTTGCTTGTTCTTTTTGAGCTCGCTGAAGGGCTCTACCACGAGTTTCTGCTGCATATACAGTGCTAGCAGGGGTAGAATTAGAGTAGTGGCTTCGGAAAGATCCACGTCTTCCCCTATATCCTGAACCTCTAGAACTTCCTCGGGTTCCCTTATTTGATACAGGGAATTTAGGCTCATCAAGACTGGAATATGAATCTGTTAATTGAATCATATTAACAGAACCAAAGATTAACTCTTCGTCTGATAAAGACTCTGCCTGGTTAGCCTGTTTAGGCTGTGCCGTTTGGTGGGACGGTGCCCGTGGCTTTGAAGTAGATGGCATGAAATCTTCCAGAGTCAAAGACAATTTAGGCTTTGATACATACTCATCTTCTCCTGATTCCTCTTTCCTCTTTGAATTGAGCTGCCCTTTTGAGGATTTGTCTTTTGATGGAGGTTTTACTGCAGATTTTGTAGGAGACACAATTGGCTTCTTCAATTGTGTTCGCAAAATGGAATGGGTCCGATTGATTGTCTTTCTGACCATCCAATCATCATATTTTTTCGCAGTTTTCCTTTTGACTTCCTGCCACTCGCCTGCTTCCTCTGGATCTGTAGCGGTAATACATGCTACATGAGCTGAAGAACCCTTCAATTTGACTTGTCCCAAGTCGACCATCTTTTGCAGGAGGTCTTTAAAGACAAAACACTCCTGGATGGGATGCCCCAACATTTGATGAAAGGGACAATAATTGGGACGGTCTTCATCTCCTTCCTTGTTTGGCCTCTTCGGCACTGGTAATTGAACCAAATTATTTTCCAGAGCTGAAATGAAGTAACCAGGAACTTGCTCACTTCGGAAAGAGTATGTTTTACTCTTCATATCCTCAAATTGTTTTCGTCGTTGATCTTTTTGATCATTTGGACGAAACAACCTTTGTTTTTGGCGTTTAGGAGGTGGAGCCCTTCGAGAAGATGAAGGTTTTGAAGTAGAAATAGGTACAGGTGCCTGTTTAAGCATAACTGTAGCAGTTTCTGCTTTACCCATTCTTCTTCCTGGAGCTGATGGAATTACACGAGATTTAACCTTAGCCTGTATAAGGGAATCTTCAATCTGTTGAGCGATTGAAGTAAGGTCTTGAAACCCTCCTGTGTATTTCACAGGGATCAATGGCGTGCGTAATTCGTCACGCAAATTTTCCACACAGATTGGCAACAATTCCTCCTGAGGGAGTGATAAACTCAAGGAATACGTTAATCCCTTCCAACGAGCAATGAAATCAGAGACTCTTTCATTCTCCCTTTGCTTTCAGTTTGTAAGATCGAAAACTGTCGTTTTTGGCAAAGTTGAGCTAAACTGAAGAAGGAATTTTTGACGAAGATCCTCCCATCCGATGACTGACCGGGATTTCAAGCTTGTATACCAGACAAAAGCTGGTCCTTGCAAGGTTCGCACGAAGCATCTGAGTTTCACTGCTTCTTGCTGCTCTGGAGTTCCCATCATAGGATCACAACAAGACACGTAATGCGTCAAATGTTGTTCAGGGTCGCCTCATCCATTGAAAGTAGGGAAAATAGGGTTTCCAAAACTGGATGGAGGAGAAATTGAATCTACCCATTCAGGGTAAACTTTCTTTTCAGGTTGAACTTGTGCTCGTTTCCCTTACATAGTTTCTAACCGAGCTGTTAATGACTCAATAGTAGTTATTAACTTTTGAGAAACGTCAGGTTGAACTTGGTTTTGGGTAGGTGCAATGAATGGAGCTTGGACAGACGTGGTGGTTGGTGCTGCAACTGATGGTAGTGCTGCCAACCGTTGTTGCGTTTGACCCGTAGGATTAGACCTCTGTGGGTGTACTGATAAAGGAGGATATTCTTGATCCATCTCAGTAGTTACAACAAATTCCTTCGGCTGTCGGACTTCAGCATTCTTAAGAAGAATACTATTCTGAAGTAGTTCAGCATTCAACCTTCTTAATTCTTTCATTTCTTCCTCCTGTTGTGTAAACCTTTGCTCTAATGAGAGCGATTGACCTCCTTCAGAGGAAGGGTGAGGAGTAACCTGATTCTTTACTTTCCCCTTATTGGATCCTTTTCGGAGAGGGGGAAGTGGGTTACTTGAAGGAATACCCATATTTTGGGTAAGCCTTTGATTACGTGTGTGCACACCATCTTCATTTAGGTCTGTGTGCGCGACTTCTTGAGCAGGAACCTCTTCTTCTGATCCCTCTGATTGAGCCTCATCTGGTGAATCAGCAGCAACAGCATTGATGACATTAATGGATACATGTTGCATGGAATCCTTTCTATCAGCATTTCTATGATATTGTCTCCTTCTATGTCCATGATGAGACATGGCATTCCGTTGACTTGATCCCTCAGGAATTTCTTGGAGAACCGTCACTTGGAGAGAATCTCCTGACAGCTTGGCTCTTCGTTCCTCTTGAGGCTTATTCCCTAATCGAGAGAATACTGACTTTCTCTGAGGGAAGGATTGAAGATTTGAAAAAGTCCCCAGTCCGGTGAACTGGGGATGTTCCTGCTACTTCCGCTCAACTCCTCGAATCCCATTCGTTGACTCTGAGGTTTGGGTTAGAGAAGTCCCCAGTCTGGCCAGCTGGAGTGTCTCTTGACATGCTATGTCTGAGATCTTTTTAAAATCTCTCTTGATTTTGCGAATCTTGGTTCGGAAATTAGCTGGATGCATTAACCTGTATCCTCTTTTATCACCTGGTTCAACAGACCGTTGGATGATTTCTGAAACTTCTGTCATTTGATGACGTGTTTGCTCTAGACGAGAGGCTTGTGCAATATTCTCGCCTGCTTGATGTAGGATCAATTCAACAACCTGTTCTCTATATACTTTATTTTGAGAGGAACTAGTTGAAGCTTGTTCTTGAGCAAGCTTTTCATTATGAACAAAGCCCATTGACTGTGGCCGGCCATGGGAAATAACATTGCATGAGACCATTTTCGGCGGGCTTTGCTGACCGGAAAGCACTGTGAAATGTAGTGCTCCGTGAACACCCCATCCTCTGATATGAACATCAGATGGAGCATTGACAATTAACTGACGCAATCTTATTAGTGCGCCAAGGCATGAACGTTGAAGGGTTCTCTGTTGCTTTTCATCCTTCGGATACCGAGAGACTGATAGAGATGTCAAATCAATCTGGCGTTGTAACTCTTCTATTATCATAAGATGATTTTCATATTCATCGTAAGATAATACCTTCTTCTTTAATTGACAAAGAGTTTTCCATATGTTGAGACGAATATCATGGATTCCATCATCCGTCAACATCTTTGGAATGTCGTACTGGGAGTCAGCCAAAGGCCAAAACATGACTGGTACTTCACCTTTTTCCAGTTTTTTCCTCATGTTCAGCATTTCCTCTTTATCATTAAATGAAGATTCTTCTACCTGTTTGGACCAGAGTTGGTGTTTCCTTGTTGCTTCATCGGATTCAACAAGATTGGTAGAGAAATCACTATTCATGCTGGAAGATGAATGACCCAGGGATGGTTCGGAGAATAACCTGAACCCCGGGCTATCTTCTGATGGAGAAAGAGTTTCACCTGCCGATAGTAAAGCATCAGACATGACTGGTTTTACGTTTGCAAGTGCCTCGAGATAGGAGGGCTTTCTCGTCACTACATTGCCTTCTGAAGAATTTTCGAGACAACGTGAATCACTACTGCGGAGAGGACTTTCGCAGCGAAGTTCATCACCATGAGGAGGACCGTCATGATGGGTTACAGCAAAAGATGAGATCTCTTGCTCCTTGGCCTTCTGACCACACAGAGGGTTCCTGTGGCTCTCATTTGAAGAAGAAACTTCCAGATTGACCGAATTTTCATGAAGCAAGTCTTCATGAGGAAGTGTCTGTTGAAGACCTTCAGAATTAATGTTCCCGTTATTGGGAACTGAGGGAGTAGAATCTTGAATTCTGACAGATAAATGTCTGAGGGCTTCAAGAACTCCAGCATCGAGCAAGGCCTTGTTGCAGATTGGCCTTTGATCTCCTGACTGTGCTGGGCGGATCTTTTTCTTAGATGCCTTCTTACTCGCTTTAGAAACCACTTGGTGACGAAAGTGATTGCTCTGAGCAGGTGTATGTGCCTGATCAGGAAAGATGGTCAGGTTAGGCTGACGATTTCCACTCAAATCAGGTGTATGTGCCTGACTTGGTTGTCCATATGATATGGGGGAGTATGCCCCATAACCCTCTTGGACTGGAACAGATGTGTGTGTCTGTTCTGGAGTGAATCGTTGATGTGTCACTCCATTGCTAGGGATAGATTTATGTGTCTGTCCCTGAGATGATGCTGAAGCTGTTATGATATCCTGGTAAGCATCCAGAATATGAGCAGGAATTTGCTTCTGCTCTTTCACCATTGACAAAATATGTTTAGTGACTTCAGCCGCCGGAACGGGGATATACGTCCATTCCGGGCTTGGAGTAGGTGTATGTGCCTGCTCCTGTCCTCCTTTTCCTATCAGTGAATCCTGACAGTACTCAAGTGTGGAGACAGAGAGTTGAGTCTGCCTCCTGTTTGTCGTCGGTACTTTCCGACTGACTTCTCCGGACGCTACCAAGCGAGACTGTTGGTAGGCCTGATTAGTATTAGCAGGTGTATGTGACTGCTGATTACACTTCGCCAAACGCGGTTGACGAGATCCACCATATGTAGTCAGACGAGCCTACTGACTAACTGGTGATATATAAGCAGGTGTATGTTCCTGCCTATGGTACTCCGCCGGAATTGCCTGGCGGGATCAGCTTGATGCTGCCAGATGAGTCTGCTGGACAGCGGAATTAAAACGAACAGGTGTGTATGCCTGCTCGTTGTTTGCCACCAAGTTAGGTTGGTGTACTTCTCCGGAGATGGCAGGGATGACAACCTGCTTATTATTAACCGGATTCCGTCTCTGGCGGTTCATCTTGCCTGCTCGGGTTCGAGGAACCTGAGCTGAATGCCTGGAGTCGGTACCCTCATCATGTTGAGGGCGCACTACCGCACGAGTCTGGCGGCGATTGTTGATGGGATCCCTTGAGAAGGACTCCTGTCTTTTTGAATTAAGGTCCTGCGGGACCTGCTCATTCACTTCCTCAGAGTAAGGGAGTGAATGGAAATTGCGTTCCGGGGATAACGACCCGAAATGGTTGGAGACGGTAGTCAGCACCGCCTGCTTCTTGATTGCTGGCTGTCGTTGTCCGGACGACCAGGTAGAGTTGTTAACTTGGAGGGCTTGACGAGCGGCCTCCAGAGTTGGGATAGTACCATTGCGACGGTACTCCTTAACCAGTGCATTAGAAACACAGCGTTGAAGACGCTGAGTTGGTGATGTCATCCTCAGAGCGGATGATGTTCCAGCAGGAGTAGCAGCATTGGTTTTCACAGCAGCAGACCTCACAGTAGAGGTGTTTACAGCAGCAGTATTCACAGGGGTAAATTTAAGGAAAGCCATTTTTGCAGAAGATCTTGAGAAAAGAGTGCCTGTTCCATGTAACAGAAATAATCAAGATGAATCCAGCCACTGCATCTTTTGGATGAGCATATGTCAATGATTGCCTTGTTGGCCCAAGGGGCCTAACAAATAAGAAGAACATCACTTTCACTTGGTTAAGGATTCACGTCGGGTTCACCATTTTTGTTTCGCGCGGAATCCGGGGATGACCTCCTGGACGGGAGATTCAAACGTTCCGATCGGTTTCTAACGGGTTTGTTCGTAGAACCGGAAACATCCAATGATTCCACATCCGTTTGGACCTACTTTCCAAAGGCAGGCGCTCATTAGCCTGTGTACTAATGAGGCCTAGGAATTTGCATTGGTCGAGAGGATGGGAGGTCGGACTCATCACACCTTTTTGAGGGGAATTATTGTCTACTCCGGGACTCTCTTTATAGATTTAAGTTATGTTCGTGAATCCTTATTACATTACCAAGTAAAAAATGTGCTTTCCTTTAGTTTTAACAATCAATGATTAAATATACAAGAAATTTAGAGAATCTTTTATATGTATTCGAGGTTCTTCATCAATAGAGAATCATCTATATCTGTTTTAGAGATTCTTTGGTCAATGGTATCCGTCAAAACATTTATATAAAAGTCTCTTGGTCATTATGATGACCAGGCTGGTTTTAAAGCCACTCAGTGGGGCACTTGAAGTTTATCGTCATTCAGAAGGACAGAGATTATTTCAAAGTTGGGATCGAACCCATAAATGGGCTACCTACATATCCTTTCTTTTGGAAAAAGGAATCAGAACCCACGTAGTTCGAATTATGGAGTATGATGTTTATGATTGATGGCTCAAAGATGAATGTCATAATTACTTTTACACTCTAAGCTCACGTGAGTCATGCTCGGTGTGAGAAACAAGAGGTATTGGTAAAAATTTAGACAATTATGCCATGAAAGATGCAATCATAAGAATTTGTTTGGGGCTTATGTATGGATGACTACCCAGATAGATGAAGGTTTAGGATTTACTTTTAGGGAAAAAATCCATGAGCAGGGTCCATAAAGTTATATGTGCTTCATGGAGATTTGAATACTCTAATCTTGGGGCTTACTCCTAAGGAGGATGCCCAAGTTAGGAGGGGACTTATGATTGGGTTTTATTCCTAAAAAAAGGAAACCCAAATCAAAGGTAAATTACGACTGGTTAAGAGAAGTTTAAGGGGACTTTGGGGCTTATTCCTGAAAAGGAGACCCAAGGTTATGACTGAGTCTTATTCCTGAAAAGGAGACCCAGGTTAGGGATTAAGGTTTGGGGCTTACTCCTGAGGAGGATGCCCATATTTGAGGTTGGGGCTTATTCTTAAGAAAGATGCCCAAGATTAGAGGACTTGATTGGGGCTTGCTCCTGAGGAAGATGCCCATATTAAAGGTTTTATAACTGGGGATTATTCCTGAAAAGGAGACCCAGGTTAAGATTCTCTCATCTTAAAGGATGAGGTTAAATGAATGAACTCTCCGTATTTTAGTGACATAAAGATATTTAAATCACTAGACTTTGAGAGAGATTCCACAGAATTCCTTTCAGATAAGAAAGTCAAATCAAGAAATCATGCCATAAATGGCTTTGAAGAGTGTCTTGAAGATTGAATCTTGAAAAGGAAAGGTGAAATGGCTTAAGAGGGGTAAAATGGGCAAGATGGGCACCCAAAAAGATAGGGGCGCGCAAGTCTTGCAAGGCGCGCAAGTCTTCCGTGGGCGCGCAAGTATTGGTCACGCAGGTATACCTGCGCGACACATAGTGTACTTGCGCGATTTTCAACCAGTAATGAAATACTTGAGCGACTCTTTTTTAAACCCTTTAGAATGTTCTCGAGGTTCTTCCAGAAAAGGGACGTGCAAGTTATATTGAAGGAAATAAGTCGGCGCGCAAGTGTTTGATAAGTTTCAACACTTAGGCCTTCCTTCTTCTCTTTAGATCTTCCGTTCTAGGTAAGAAATTACCTTAGAAGTGTTCCGGAAGCTTTGAGAAGAGACTTGGGCGTCGGGAGTTTCAATCCGAGTTTCTGGAAAAAGATCCTCTCGAATGGGGGGCCCACAGGGTCTATTTACAGGCAAAAGAAGACCTCGGGCGGTTACCAGGCGGTTACCGGGCGGTTACCACTTAGGTCGCGCAAGTCACTTGCACGACCATAAGGCGTCGCGCAAGTACTTGCACGACCACTGGCGGCGCGCAAGTGTACTTGCGCGACCATGAGGGAACTTGCGCGACCATGAGGGAACTTGCGCGGCCTATGGGCAATGTTCTCCTTGTTCATCCCTTTGTCGATTTTTGATGTTTCTTCAAAGGATGAATCACATTGGACTCAGATATTCCCCTTTTCCGATTTTTAGATTCTGTGACGAAAGGAGCGTCAACAATAATATTTTATAAATATTAGAAAATTATATTTTGTTGTATGACTGGTATAAACTAGTTTCATTTCATTGATAAGTAATTAAATTTCATTGTGATCATTGAATTTTGATTATAATCAATCCACTTATTATGATATATTTTTGTTTTTATTTTTATTAAAAACAAAGAAGTTGTAATGATCATCAAAAAAGATCAAATTAACCCCAACCTTGATGTTAATAAATCATGTATATTTACAATCATTTTAAGGTATGAAATAAAATTATTTTAATAAATACTCACTTTTCATTTAGAAAATGAAACAAAATTAATCGATCAACTTTTATAGTGTATTTTTATCTACTTGTGGGGGTAATCTTATCTGTATATTGAATTATTATTATTTTTAAGGTATTTTATGAAATCTTGTTTTCTTTAATATATTTTACATGTAATATTGATAAAATTATGATAAATATTTATATGTAATACTCACTATGAAATATTTGTTCAAAAATTATCAAGATAAAAAACATATAAAAATAGTTAAAAAATTAAAAATATAATCATGATCATAAATTAAAAAATTATAATGTAATAAATGTGCTTCTAAATTCTAATTATAGGAAAAGAATCCCAATTTTGGAAAAGAATATTTATATTTTATTATACATCCATAAAGGAAATATGTATTTTGATTGAAGGAATAACCACCATATAGACCTCTAATATCATTATCCTTAATTGATGGAGAGTATTCTCTGTGGTTACCTCTTTGTGAAGATCCATCACACTAGAAATCATGGCACTAAAATTCATTATATTTGGGTTCCTCTTATTATTTCTCTGTGAGTGATTCCAATAGTGATTCTAGGTTGTAATTCAAAGGTCAATGTTTTTATTTCAATATATAAAGGTGACCAAGAAATCTACCAGTACCAAAGACATATACCTTGTCTAATTATGATGTAGGTAGTTGATAAAATTTTCATTTTTAGAGTCAAGGTTGGTGTTTGTGTTAGATATTTCAAAAATATATAAATATTTATTCGAGTAAATTTTTTCTTATTAGGTTAAGAAATACCAAGAAAATACCTCAAAGGGTCATTTGTTTATTTAATTCATTCCTCTACATCACCCTCTAGGTAACCCTTTATAGATATTTATATTTTTTATTTTTTAATAGAGATATATCATTTGTATCCCAAAGTTTTATATTCTAAGTTGGGTAGTACATTTTTCTTATTATATGTCATATCATTAATTTTATACTATCTAATTTATTTATTCTCCTTCTGAACACTCATCAGTTCCTTCCTCTCCTAACTATTTTTCATAGTATACTATTTATTACTACCTAAATCAACCTTACATCCATGTTCTCTTTGACTATGGTAACATTGGTAAGAACTAATCTGGAAAAGGAAAAATTAGTGATACATCTACTCATTCATCTCTTCATTATTATCATTTATGTTCTTCTTATTATTCAAATCCTCTATCACCATATCCTCTTGATTGGAGATCTTACTCATTAATATTATGCCCAAATTAAAAACAAAAATTTTAGTATACTTTGATGTAGTGGATTATAAACAAAAAAACATGGATTTAAAATGTCTTTGGAACATCATCCATCTAATGTTACTCAAATATAGGAGTTGATGTCTATGAGTAGGGGTGGAAATTTGTGACAAGACCCATAAACACGATAGAAACACAACACAAACCAAATACACAATTAAATAAATGGTTCAGTTTTAGATTGAGGGTATATAACATTATTATTTTAATATTTATAATTTTTATTCTTACATTATTAAATAAAATATTTTATTTTTAAGTAAATTAATGTGTGTGTGTGTTTATATATGAATATTTTATTATATTAATAATTATTTTAATTACATGGATAATATTAATTAATATAAATTCATAAAATGTTATAAATATATATATAATATATAATATAATTACATGACATGAAAACCAATTAAATAAATGGGTTGGGTTTAGGTTTGATCATGAGGTCATGAATATTAAATAGGCCAACACAACAAGTCATGAACCATATCTAGGAGGAAGCACTCGGAGACAGAACTTAAGTCCTCCCAAATATGTCAAAAAGAAGGATAGAATTATTTTTATTAATATTGGATAAATAATGTAGATTAAATTTCACATAAGAACTATTCTTATGAGTGATTAATAGAATATTTCTAACTGCAAAATTGTGGAATCCATATGAGAGAATAAAATCTGGACACAATTTTTAGGGTTGAATCCAAGATTTATGAGTTCGAAGCACTTGTAAAGGATGGAATACAAAAACTGAAGAATCTTCCTGATCCACCATATCCTTAGTAATCATATGCATTCTTAATAAAGAATGAAGAAATCAATAATAAGTCAAGTGGTATTTTCTATGTGTACAATATCTCAAAAATATATCTAATGACTGAAGAGGAAGTATTTTATCTTTAAAATCAAGAAATTTTATGTACTACTGATAACAATAAAATTATTATAGTATAAATAGAAATAATCTATGAGTTGAAAGATCAATTGACCTGAGAGTTACCATGGTCACATAAAGAATAAATTTTTACTTACACATATGAATGAGATTTGAGGATATCTTATCAATATCTATCATAAGGTTCATATGATGAATATATTATTGAGAAGGAAATAAAATAAGATCTCATAGATGTTTTTATATATAAGAAACCAATAAATGTCTTGATAATTAATATACTTAAACATTATTTATTTGTAAAACTTGGTGAATTAGAAAATGATATAACTCTTCAAGTCAAAGCATAACAAATTCTCAAAGGATTAAAAATATATTGGTAACCTAAAAATGATTTAGAAGTTTTTTATTCTGATTAATAATTCTCTTAATTATGTCTCCAATAATATATAAAATAATTTTATATATTGAATATAAGTATATATTATCATCCTTTTTCATTGTAAGAATCTATATTTTTCTTTTGGAATTGGATAAGTGAATCTCGGATCTGGTTTTCTTTGAAACTAGAGTTTCATCATCCATCCTAAAGTCGCAAATTATTCCTATTGATTATTAAGATTCATGTTTCAATGTATTAAATGATTTTAATGTTGGGTAGATTATTAATTCAATGTCTCACCTATTTATTTATTTTGGAAATTGGAATAAATTTCATGTTAAAATGATTTAACATAAGTTTTTTGTTTAAGATATTTGTTTATATATGATGAAATTTCAATAACAGAAATATCATATTTATAAAATATTTTACAAAAATATAGTGATCTGAAGATCCAATACAAGGTTATTTCTATTAGATTTAGAATCACTATAGCAAAGATTATTTAAATCATTGGTGGATGAGGAAAAATTCCGAGTTCATTGATAAATGATGAAGTTTATACTAATATAGTTACCACTAATCTTCAGTTTTGTGAAATTTGACTATTTTAGTTTGTTAAAACTCTTCCTATAAATGAAGATTAACCTCGATAATCATAAGTATGGAAAAATAAATCGATCATTTTGATTTTTTTTATTTTGATGCATTGGAATTTTGTTTTTCTTAGAGTGATATTGATCAATGTAATTTTTATTTCTAATATTTTTTGTTAATATCTACCATTTTTTAAGGTTTTACTTTTAAATATCTTAGTATTTTCATTATAATCATTTTTCTATAGATCATGTGTGATTGATATATTTCAAGGATATGAATAAAAAGGAAATATCAATCATCTAATTGAGGGATTCCATGGCTATGAAGACAGAGCTCAAGAACTTTTAATGTGTAAAGTGATCTACTACTAATAGGTATAGTTGATGTATTATGAGGATAGGAAGAAATACATTCAAATAGTTATAAAATTAGGTATACATTACGATAGGTTGAAAATTATGGATACCTCATATCCGGTCTATAGATCTATCTTTCACTTCGGTTTAAAAGTGAGGTTTTAATAAATATCCTTTTAAAGGAGTAATTTATTTGATAACCAATACTCTATGATTTTTCTTAAAATTTAGTTGTATTATTTTATGAATTACATTTTGGTCAATTCCTACTTCAACTGTTGTAATTTAGTTAATCTAAAATCCTATTACTTTAACTATTTCATTGGTAATTTAAAATGCTATTTACATTATTTCCATTATACTAACTATATTTCAATACAGTATAAAATATTGATACTCTGATCTTTGACTTGATCAGTAATTTGAAAAACCAATCAATATTAAATTTCATTAGTAATTAAAAAAATGGATAAATCTTTTGACTTCATTGGTATTCCAAAAAACTGATAAACTTAATACTTGAAGAGAATGAAAATTATTAGTTTGTTTTTTAATTGAAATTAACACCCTTCCACCCACTATAGTATTTTATTCACCATCATACCTTAGAATTACATTTGTTATTAGAGAAACTCCTTACCTTGATTATGATATCATCTTACTTCATATTTTATTTCTATTAGTTTATCATGTTTTCAACTCAGTTTCCTTAAACTGACTATGTTGGTAGAGGAAATATTTTGTTTTGATAGAAGGAGTTCCAGTTGGAACACTTAAAAACATAAATCCAACTATCCCACCATTTTTTATAGAGGTTTTTATGATTACTAGCATGATCATATGAAATCATATATCATTAATAATAGAGTTGAAAATTTTATCATGATAATTGGAAACTATAAAGTTCTATATAAGGATATCATTCACTTCACTCATGAAGAAAAACAAGAATATCAGGTAAACCATAAAGTTCATAATACATTATTTTGTTTTTTTCTAGGAACATCTATATCCATAAATCTTCATGTGAAATAGAAAAGTAAATTTGGAAGAAGATAAAGATAACACATTTTGGAATATCTAAAGTTTTAGAAACTCATGGATCTATTCTTAGAGTTGACTATCAATCTTTTGATTTTTATCATGGAAAAATTGTAATACAAATGCATCAATATTTTATGAAAATAGTAAATATTTTACAGTCCTTAGGTGAAAAGTGTTATTAGAAGATCAACTCATTGAAATTTTTTTTTTAATTTATGAAAAAAGAGTGGGAGTCCAAGACTAAAGTTATCAATGATACTAATCATTTGACAAAGTTAAGTCCATATGACTTAATTGGAACTCCAATTAAATACGAGAGAAAACTAAAATGTCATACTGAAAAGTATAGAAGGAATAATGGAGTAGTATTCACTTATATATCAGGTAATCATAATTATAGTTTCTTTAATACTTGTTAAAATAATTATAAATCACTAGTTTCAAAGAGAAAATGTAAGCATTCAGAGAAAAGTGATTCAGAATATATTAGTAATGAAATTTATCAAATTTTAGTGAGAATGAATAAAATTTTCAGTAATTTAAAATTCTAAAATGTTCAACATAAATATGGGAAAGATAGAAAATACAATAAATATTCTTCAGAAGTTATACTCCATAAATTTATGAAGTAAGGTCACACGAGAATTGATTCTCTTAAACTGGAGAAAAAAATAGAAATGCATGAAGGTATTATAAAAGAAAAAGGAAAAAACCCTTGAAATATTTAGATACTTAGAGAACATGTGAAAGTGAAAAATATTTATAAATTTATTCAAAATAAATAAGAATAAAAATCCAAAAAGTAGTGAGATTCTATTCAAATATTCTAAGTAATGAAAAATGATACATGAAAAAGGTAACAACCGAATCTATTATAAATTTCTGTCTTGATTCTAAATTTTCTTATAATGTAGAATATGATTATTAAAATTCATCAAAATATGAAAAAATAATCCCTAACATGTTGAAAAATAAAATTCAATGAAATATAAAGAAACATTACCTATTATAGCTCAAATTTATAGATATGTAACCCTTATAAATCAAGATAAAAATAAACTGAAAAGTACCAATGAGTTTACTAAAGTAAAACTTATTAAATATAATAAAATAATTTTGAAATTAACTTAATAAATTTCATAAATTTTAACTAAATTAGTTTCAAAAACTAATTCTTGTAAAAAATTTATTAATTGTAATTTTGTTTATTAGAAATTGGTTGATCGAAATTTAGTTGATCTAAAATCCGGTGAAGATAATCATAATTTGGTTGTTCAACTTAAATCGGAATTTTTTTGTGTAAATAAAATTTTATCTAATTATACTTTTGGTAAATAAAATTTTGATTAAATTTATAAACAAATAATACTCTCTATATCTTTAAGTGGTATAGGTTTTAATTTGGATAAACCTTACTTTCAATCAAACTATTATAGACAAAAAATTGAACCATTTTCTACTAAATGTTAAAGAGTAGGCCACTAGAGTAAAAAAAAAATTAATAAAACTTGTGACTTTTGGTTTTTAGAAAGATTTTATTTCATAATAACCTATAGTTGTACAATATAAAATGGTTATAAATATATGGGTTCCCAAAATTTAATTTTATAATATAGTTGGACCCAAATATTTATGGGTAAAAAGAAATTGATTTTATCTATTTTAGGAAAAGATGATGAGTACCATTAGTGGAAACAAATAGTACATGGATAGTGGTTATTCTAGATATATGACTATAGACAAGTCGAACTTCCAAAATTTTAAAAAATTGGACGGAGGAAGAGTTACTTTAGAGACAATTCATGGGGTGAAATCATAAGAATTGGTGATATTTTCCTTCTTAGAAAATCTTTCATTTCTAATTTCTTATGTGTTTTTAGAATTATGAATAACTTTATTAGCATAAGTTAGTTATGTGATGAGGGATATCTCTTGAAATTTAAGAATGAAAAATGTATAATTCAAAGTTTGTAAGTTAATTTCATTTTATCTATAGATAGATATGAAAATGTTTACACACTCAACTTAGAATAGTTGATTCATCAAAATTTTCCTAGTTTAAGTGAAACCAAAGACTTATCTTAGTTATATAATATGAGACTAGGACACTTTAACTTATGAAATTTAACTAAAATTTATAGGAAATGACATTTTATGTATCTATTGGAACTTAAGTTTAATTCAACTAGAATTATAGATCCTTGTAAATTTGGAAAGAAACATAAGTCAAATTTCAAATATAAATGTTAAGTCTCAACTACTAAATCTTTGTAGTTAGTACACATATATCTATTTATTCCTAAACAAACAAGAAGTAATTGAAGTAAAAAACTATGTATATCTCTTGGTTTATGATTACACTAGATTTACTTGGGTCTATTTTCTCACTCAAAAGTATAAATATTTTAATCATTTTCAGGAATTTCAAGATACTATTAAAAATTAGAAAACCCTACATTTGGTTTCTATCTAGAGTGATCATGGGGGAGAGTTTATTAAATCTGATTTTGAAACTATTTATAGTAAAAAAAATTATTATTCATAATTTGTATGCATGTAGAACACCATGGAAAAATGGAATAGTTGAAAGAAGAAATAAAATTCTTCAGGAAACTACTCAAACTTTTCTAAGTGATTATTCCAATGCTAGAAATTTTGGTATTAGGCTATAAGTACTTCTTGTTATACTCTAAATCATGTTTTACTTAGAACTTTTCTAAATAAAAAACCTTCTGAGTTTTGGATTATAAGAAAGGAAAAACATTATTACTTCATAGTTTTTAGATATAATGTATTCATCTTAAATAAAAAAGATCAGTTACATAAACTTGATCCAAAAACTCATAGATGAATTTTTATGAGTTATTCAACAATGAGTAAGGCTTATAGATTTTTTAATAAAAGAACCAATATTTTTTAGGAAACGGTTCATGTAAATTTTTAGTAATTTGATCCTTTTTTTAAACCATAATAATTTAAAAATACCTATGATATTTTAAAAAAATATACTATTAATTTACCATAAGATGACCTACAACTACCAATTATAAATCCTCCAGAAGTAAGAGCATCGTATTTTCAAAATCTGAAATCTACTTCAATAAAATATATGTATCTGATAGTTGATGATAATCTTACCACTTTACCCAAAAATCAATTGATCTTAAGGAATTATCATTTTGATTATATTATTGTAGATATAATTAAATTAGTAAAAACTATAAGTTCCCAAATAAATCATTGTTATAATCATACTTTTACATCATAATTTTAACCTAAAACAATATATGATGATTTTGGTAATAAAAGTTGGATAATGTTCATTCAATAATATCTTAATCAATTTGAAGGGAAACAAGTTTGGACCTTTGTTGAACATCCTACAGATATACTAGTAATTAGAGTAAAATGAGATTTTAGAAAAAAATGTGATGAAATTAAATAATTATTATAAATAAATCAAGGATTTTTTATAAAGTATATTGTCAAGAAGAAGGGATATATTATATTGAAACTTTTTCACCAGTATCTGGACTAGAATTTATCGGGAACTTATTTTCCTTTGTAGCATATTTGAATTATAATTTATTTCAAATGGATGTGAAAATGATTTCCTTAATGGATATGTTCAAGAGGAATTTTATATTGAAAAACCTCCAAGTTTTGAAGATGCTAAATTTCTAGACAAACTATTTTAACTTACAAAATCACTCTATAGACTTAAAAAAATATCTTAGAGCTTGGTATGATAGACTTAACAGATAATTATTTCAAAATAATTTTATTAAAGGAAGTGTTGATCCAACCCCTATCCAAAATAAAATTTTAAAAAATACAATCATTGTTTAAATTTATGTTAATGGAATTATTTTATGTTCCAATCATAAATATCTTTCAAATAATTTTTCTAAACTTATGAAAAATAAGTTTGAAATGAGCATGATATAAGAACTCAACTTTTTCCTTGGTTATCAATTTTTTTATAAATCAAAATGAAATATTTTAACTCACAAAAAATTTATTAAATATTTACTCAAATGTTTTAGTTTTGAAAATGTATCAAACATAAGTCTTTCTATAGAAACTTCTATCAGGATTGATCATGATGAAACTGATAAATTAATAGATCAAAAACATTATAGAAGTATGATAGGAATCTTACAATATCCTATGGCAAGTTGACCGGATATAATTTTTTTAGTATGTTTTTGTGATATATTTCAAGATAATCTAAAATAATATCATTTTAAAGTGGTAAAATAAATTTTTATATATTCTAAAGGTACTTAAAATCTTGGATTATTTTATTCTTTTGGAAATTATTTTTTTCTCAAAATTTTCTCAGATATTGACTTAGAGGTTATAGGTTAGATAGAAAATATACTTATAGAATATGTAATTTCTTAGGAGAATATTTATTCTATTTGTTTGGTAAGAAACAAAATTCTATAAGACTTTCCAATAATGAAGTAGAATATGTAGCTATTTGAAGTTGTTGTGCTCAAGTTTTATGGATGCAACACAAACTCATAGATTTTAGTTTTAGTTTTACACAAACTCAAATTATTTGTGATAATATTGGTTTCATTTACTTATCTAGAAACTGGGTATATCAGTCAAGATAAAATCACATAGATATAATACACCCTTACCTTAGGGTTCAAACGCAAAAAGGATATATTTTTCTTGACTTTATATAAATATTAAATCATTTTACTGATATCTCAAAAAAACATCTTACTTATGATAAGTTGGTAATGATAAACATTAAGTGATATTTAATTCAATAATTTCTTCATTTATCTCCTTATATTAAAATATCCTCTAGAAAAAATGGGGTGAAAAGTTTTAAATTTATCTCATTTTCAAATCTATATAAATTAATACTTAACTATTTTTTAAAACTATCTGATTTTAAAACTCAATTGTTTTTCAAACCTATATGATTTTTAATCTTAATTTTTTTTTAAATCTATCTATTTTTTAAAACTTATATATATTTTAAAACTTATCTGTTTTTAAAAACTAATCTATTTTTTAAAAAAATCAATTCTTACGGTTTATCATTTTCTATAAAATATTTACATCTTTTTTGCTAAATTCTTCATAAACCATCCTTGAAAGAGGAACATCATCCATTATTTCTATAAGATAACTTCAATAATATTTAGTGTTTTAAATTATATATATATTTGTTCCCTTGATATTATTTTTTAACTTAGGTGAGATATTCAATTTTTTATAAAATTTGTTCTATTACTTTTTACAGGGGGGGTTATTACTACTTTTCAAAAAGGTAAAATTTTCATTTCTATTTAAATTAATTTTATATTTTATTATTAAAATAATATATACAACATATGTTACGGCCTTTCATAATATATGAAAGTCTTTGAGAACCACTCTTAAATCAATGAATGTATTTTTGGACATAAGCAATCTTAGATGCCTATATAGGGACAAAAATCACTGGGATTTTTCACATTCTGTTTTCATTTTTGATAAAATATTTCTTATTGGAAGTATCTTTGAAAATTTTTATCTAAATAAGATCATAAGACCATCCATGAAGCTTAAAATTTTCTTTTCTATTTTAGTAAGAAGATCGGATATAGCTAAAACATTATCTCTAATCATTAGTGAATAAGGTGAAGTTTAAATTGTGACAATGTAGAATTATATCATTTATTATAAGACAATTCTTGATAAGGTCTATCAGACTAGTTGAGAAATTAAAGTTCAACTTGAAATCACTTTATATGCAAATATTTTTAGATAGGAAAGAATGAAAGAAATGGAATTTATGTACAACAATTAAATTAAATCAACTATATTAAAATAATTTTTCTTGAAGATATAAAGAAGTTATAGAAGTTCCCAAAGCATCCAAAACATATGATTGGAAAATTCTTGAATTAAATTTAATTTCTAATTTATGATTATATTTTTTATCTTTCTTTTATATTTATTTTTTAAAATTTCAAAAGGGTGGATTGGATAAAAGTTTTCTATTTCTATTTTTCTTACTATTTTTTATCTTATATTTTTTTCAATAAATTTAAGAAAAATTAAAAGGGGGTATATTTTCAAATAATGTTTATTAAATATTTATATAAAATTAAATGGGGAGAAATTATCTATCATAAAAATATAGAAATATTTCTTTTTAATTTCAGTTTCGTTCTTTAAATTTTATTTCATGTTTTGTGCTTTCAAAAATTGGGTGATTATTAGGAATATTTTTGAGTTAATGAATCACTACTATCTTTATTTCAAAAATAAAATTACACTTCATATGAAAATAATATGACTTAAGTTTTTGTTTATTTTTATATATAGAACAAACTTATAGTAACTGAAATATAGAAGATCTAAACTATTTTATGAAAATATGGTGATCCAAATTTACAATGCCAATCTACTTCCATAAAATTTTAAATCACTATATCATTACCAATTTAATTCATCAATATATGAAGTAACATGTTGAGTTCAAAGTAGATAATGAAGTGGAAATCGATGCAGTTACAACTAATCATATGTTTTATAGAATTGGACCATTATAGATTCTTACAACTTTCCCTATAAATTAAGCCACACCTCAAGTATCATAAGTATATAAAACAATATTGATCATTCTAAAATTTTTTATTTATTTTGATGCTTTTAAATTTATTACTGTTAAGAGTTATTCTAATCAGTATAATTTTTATTTTTGGTTGTTTCTACTAAGAGATACCATTTTGTGAGGTTTTTCTTGTAATTACCTTAGTAATTTTTTTTGTAAATGTTTTTTACTGATTTGAAAAATAAAGGGCTTTGGGGGATTTGAAGAACGAGGAAATATTTATCATATGATCGAGGGATTCTATGGCAAGGAATAAAAATCCCATGTACTTATGGTGTATGAAGTGAGATACTACTAATAGGTATAGGTGACGGATTCCTGGGGATAAGAAGATGAACCTTCATATAGGTATAAAATCAGGGATACCTTATGATATGCTGAAAGTCATGGATACCTCAGATCAAGTCCATAGATTTACCTTTCACTTTAGTTTAAAATTTATATTTTAATAAATATCCTTTTAAAGGGGTATTTGGTGTTATACATCTTTAACTTTTTCATGAGTAATTTAAAATATAGATTACTTTATTTTTGTTATAATAACCATATTTCAATATAGTATATAATATTTTTACTCTGATCTTTGACTTGGTCGGTAATTTGAAAAACAAATCAATCTTGTATTTTATCTGTAATTAAAAAAAATAGATAAATATTTGATTTCATCAGTATTTTGAAAAACCAAAAAAATAATACTTGAGGAGGACGAAAATTATTAGTTTGTTTTTAAACTATAATCCACCCCCCCCCCCCCACACACACACACACACACATGTGCGCGCCTTTATTTTATTCATCATCAAAACTGGGTAAAAAAATAATGGGTAAACATTTTCTCTTTCAAAGGTCGATAAAAAAATGTATATTTAGATTTTACTTAGGTATGTAATCAAGAAGTTTTCATTTAGATTTTCCCTTCCTAAAAAATATTGTATTATTGGTTTTAATATCCTTTATTCTATGAAAGGGGTATCATCGGTTAGAAAAATAATTAGATATAGAAACCATCTCCTTGTATGGATAAAAAATTTAAATCTATTTCCAATAGAGGTTTTAGGATTTACTAAAGAAGGGATAATTAAGATGCCCTATATTGAATCATGCCCTGATTTCCTGAAGAAGTATGATCATCCATTATGGAGGAATTAGGGTTTACATACTTTTGATTAAGATATTAAAATAAAATATAAGATTCATGATAATTCTATATAAGATGATGATCATTAATAAATTTCTCTATGGAAACCTTCAAACAAATCATTAGGTACTTTTCATGATACATTCACACTTAATGATGAATCAATGCTTTAATAGAGAGATAATATCTTGTTCAAGATTACTACTAAGCTTATATGGCCAAAGGAAATTATTTCTTTAGTTATATTCATATCACACCTTTAACCGCTATCAGATATGAACACACTCATGAAAGGACCAGATTAGGATATGATTAACACTGAGAGGGAGGTGAATCAGTGTTAGGAACTTTTTACCTTTCTATAACCGTTTACCCATTACCTCTTTGACCTATTAGGATCTTGATTCTATTATTATACTTTCTTTATCACATGAAATTATATGAAAGAAATTAAATATATCACAAAATTTTTTTATATGGTCCACCACTCAATATGGGTAGATAGTAATTTATATGTGTGGTGTCAACTAGAGCATGGATTCTCCACTATAATAATATTCCAAGTAAAATGGTTTAACAAGAGAACAAAGATTATCCATGTGTGATTCCTTACACTTAGGAGGGGGGAAATGAAAAAATATTATTCCCTAGAACAGTGAAAAATTGGTCCAAATTTTCATCTCCTTATTGGTTCTTTATACTACCTCTGTGTATAGTTTAAAAATTCTTTAAGAAAAATTAACATTGTGAAATTATTCCACCTATTGATACTTTTTTAGGAATTTGTGGTGCTATTTTTTATTTACTCTTTTTCTTATTGAAAGAAATTTTTCCTCATTTTATTACCCAAAGGTAGATAAGAACATTCCTCTTCTTCCCACCTATGGAAATTTCCCATCTTGTTTGTCAATCCAATCATGTCCATATGATGGGTTCTTCCAGTGTCAATTTAGTGGGACTTTCTTCTTCTTCTCTGTAGAAAACTAAAATTTTATCTTCTTTTATTCCTCCTTTATAATTTTCCATATGGTATTTTCCATCCAGTGATGTCCGGCTAATGATAGTTTTTATGAACACACTTTTTCTTCTCCCTTTTCCTATTGATTTCCACTTGATAAGGAAACTAAATCATTTCCTCACACACCTGTTTTATGGAATGGCTCATCTGATGAATGTTCTTCTGGTGGAAGTTCATCTAATCACTTCTTTTCTTCATCTAGTGATTCAATTTTATTTATTGTTTTTATCTCTGTCTAATTCTCCTAGATTCATCTAGTACCAAAACTTCAACCTTGATTTGAATGCCTCTCAAGCTTCTCAGTCATCAATTTTCTTATGACACAAATCCATTAGTACTTAAGCTTCTTCACATGTGAATAGTGTTATACATATACTAGGATGATTGTACACCCCTTTATATAGGTTTGTTTCTTTAGGAACTCCAATCTACTTTCCCACCCATCTCAAACTTTAATTTTGAACTTCCCACTCATTTTTATTTTTCTAAAAATGGAACATTTGAGAGTTTAACAAACTTCCTCGAATTTCCTTAACTTAAATTTTGAGTAACTTATACTAACTTCCTTAACTTTTCTTGAATCATAAACTTCCATCATGATTATTGAAACATTGAAATCATATCTCAGCATCATCACAATTAATATCTTTACAAAAACATCATAAATAATTTTGAATCGAAAAAAAATACCGAGAAAATCTAGGATCTGGGGAAGCCCACTCTAAAAAAAATTATTAGAAAAGAGTAAACAAACAAAAAAATTAGGCATTACAAGCTATTTTAGAACTCCAGGAGTGAGCCACCCTATGCATTTCATTATTCACCAGTGAGGTGAAATATTCAGGTGCTCTAAAATTCCACATTGTTCTTACTTGAAGGGCCACCCTCTTTTACAAAGCATCTTCAAACTAGTTGGATTCTCTATAGACATGTGAAACAAATAGATTAATTTGAGTGAAATGGTTCATATAATAAATCCAATGGGGTAGAATCTTCCATGGAACATTTCTAGTTCTTATATTTATATCCATAATAGCATTTTCATAATCAGATTCACTCCAAAGGGAATTCCACTTATGATGGACAACATGCTTAATATTTTACATAATATCCCACATTTTCAACTTCATAAGCAGTTGTTATACCAATATAATGATAAAAACCCCATAAAATCCATAATTGGGTAAAAAAATACCGATACAGCCTGATGGACTAGGCATTCCCAAGATCACACCATCGATATTCACCTTTACCCATAGGCCGATAAGAGGTATATATCCCACATACCTAAGGAAAAGAAGTTTTTTAGGATTCCCTGAAACTCTTAAAAGTCATAGGATTTTTAGATCAACCATTTCATTATTCATTGCACCCACCTAAAGTGATGCAGTGGCATGAACGTCCTTATACATAGACAGGGTTCCGGAATGAGAGGAGGGTGCCTCCCTCAGCCTCATCACTTCAGAATGTGCCACTTAGTGGGGTGAACACATTATTTGAAGGTATGGGATTAGGTTTATTCTATGTGGGTGACTTCCTTCTAGTAGTTTTAGCACTAGGGGACTAAAAAAAGGGTTTTTTTATATTGTTGATATCAGGGTGCTGAGCTGCCTGAGTTTCAAACTACCTTTCCTCAGATGATAACATTGTTGGGCACTATTGACTCTCTCTAGCATTAACAAGTGAAATGATTCCACCACAACCCTGTTGTTTTAGTGATTCCTCAATTGTATGAAGGTTTTTAGCACTACCCTCTTCACATATCACCAACTAAACCCATTTAATCCCCTCTATGTTAAAGTCCAGAGGGATATCTACCTAATCTAGTGAGGCTTCATTTGATGTGTTTTGATCCATTGGAAAAGCACCAGAGGTCCCATCAAGAGGCATTGAAATAGACTACCTATGAGGCCCATCAGATTGAGTAATCTCTTTCAAAGTACCTGATTTTTTGAGGTTAGTGGGTTGAGACTACAGACTTCTAGTGTCCACTTCGGTGTAGGGAACATATTCTTTAGCCCTACCTTGCACATTCTGATCATGATGCAGGGTGTTTACTACCTCTCCAACTATACTATTGGGGATGGTAGTATCACCATAATGGACATTAAATTCATCCACATGGGAATTTCCCACCTTGTTTGTAGGTTGGGTTAGTTTTAAATTCTCTATATCCTTATGAGGATTATGGATGTCAACAAAAGGGGGAGTAGGTTGTCCAGTGTGATCCTGATTTCTAGTCATAGATATATTTCCCGTTTTTTCTACATTAGAGGGGAAAGAAATGGTAGTTTTGTTCAATTCAGGGGTAGGATTTTAATCTTTAACTTTCTCCTTTGTAAATTAAAGTTATCATGCTCCTTCATATTTCAAAAAGATCATTCCCTGTCCCTCTTGAATTTAGATAATAAGTGAAAAAATAAAATACAATTTGTAAAGAACTTCAGTTTCCTTTCATATTGTATCAATAAATTGATATTTTCATCCCTTGTAGTCAGAACCACTTCCTCCACAAGGGTGTTTTACATGAAAAATTCAACTATAATTCTCACATGGTGCTCATAACTCGAGTTATTAGTTTGTCTACCCACCCAAATTGGATTTCCAATGGTAGAGTCAATTTCCCATAGAATGAATGGGTTCCAATTCAACTTGCCTATATAGATCTAGACTTGTGTATGAGTGTTCCTTACCATTTTCAGGTTCAATTTTCTATCCCATTATTGAATTATTATGGATCCATTTCATAAGGACAGTTATCCAAAACTCTAGACTCTTCATTTGATCTCATTAGAGGGGAATACGATATGGTAGTACCCTCTCCCCATTGTATTAATCATTTAATCTCCAAAACCCAAATTTTAGAGATTATATGTGTGAGGTAGTTGAATTTTTAAAGTCATTCACCTTTTTGGACAAGAACTCTTGCAATTATGGAGTAACTTCATAGGTTGAACCTTTCTTCAACTGCCTCATGGTTGGCTGAGATGTGTGTCATCCTACCTTTAAAAATGATCCGCCCAGGGGGAGGAAGGTCAAAGCCATAAAAAGGAGGTATTGGAAGCTTATTTGACCCCCTTTTAAAAATTATTCTTTGATTCAAAAACCCTATCTGGGGCCTGATATTCCATATTCGGATTCTTTGATGCATGGTGAAATAACTCCTTATGACCAACATGATCTACTAATGATGTGATTCATGAAATTTAAGTTATTTTTGTCTTCTCACTACCTTTTAGGCCTTTAATTTTAGGGATTTATCTATTTTCCATTTGCTCTGCCATCCTCCTCCTCCTCAGAAAAACATTATATCACTAAAGTTTTTATAATAAGAATCTTAATTCAATGAGAATATCTATATGATGATGATCTCCATACGATGAGAATCTATGTCAGATTTTTTTCCTTTAAAAACTTCATAGAAACTTCTCAGACACTTCCTCCATCTAATTCCTTGCATTATAGACCTTCAACCCATGTCTTCATACATCAAATTTTTTGTCTAATGAACTTTAAGAAGAAAAAATTTCATCTTATTCCACCTAATATAAAATGTTGTTCAGTGAAACTTTATTCATATGTTTCATTGGATTACAACACCTATGATTTAAAACAACTTTACTTTAATTAAAAAACTTTATAAATCTTGAACACAAAGTTCATCTATTTATTTGGTAACAACTTCAAAATCACAACTCCATACATGTTTTTCTGAAGTAATTCATCTGAAGACTTTTTTCTGATGAAATTCTTTAGAATCTCCCTTTAAACTTTATCAAGACTAAAAATTAATATCCACCACACATCAAAAACATTCATTACAAACAGCATACTCATCAAAAACTTTAGACAATATATATTTTTAGGAATACTTTCTAATAACTTCCTAGTATGAATTTTTTATATACAAATTAATTTTTACCCATTTCTAAAAAATGCTTGGATCATCAGATATTTCATAACTAATGATGTTGGAAACTTTTAGAACAACAAAACATCCCTATATTTTATTCACCAAAAACCTCACTCGATGGAACTTTGTACATTTGGTGGAATTGGTTTCTAAAATCTCTCAACCATCACTATCTGATGGTTTCTCTATGCTCGATGGCCTTTGTTTGAAATAATGAGAAAATTTAGGTATGAAAAACCTCATAATTTTCTTCATCAGGTATAACCACATCAACCATTGAAATAATTTGTTCATTATAACATCTTCTTTGTCTTTTTCACTATATTTTTTCTATGTTTTAAAATGATTGAAATTTATAAAGTCTTATTTAAAAGGAGACTTATTCATCTGATTACACTTCTTCATAACTTCTCTACATCATGTCTCAATCTTTATACCCATCTTTTTGATGGAAATTGTACATCTCTTCTTCAAAAGCTTCATCTTGCATCAAAATCGTAAGGAATTTTGATATTTGGTCGATGAATAATGCATCACTTAGAAACATTTGATATTTATTTTCCCGGTCATTATTTTTATGGTGAAACCAATTAATGTAACCAGTTAAAATTTTCTTTCCATTTTATTTCTTGAAAGGAAATGTTCTTCTGATGGTCTCCCTTTCTCTATTAATTTTTCACTGCCTTCTTCATCCCGGAACCTTCTATTCAAAATATTCTTAAGAAAAATTCATGTGATCATTACTCACAAACATCCCTAAGGAAAAAATTAAGTAAATATAATGAAATTTTTATTATTGATATCAAACATGATTCTCTAAATCATAGAACATGTTTGATATAAGAAAAAAATCTCACTAATAATCATAAATATGGGCTAAAACTATTCAAAATAACTTCCTTATGAAAACAAGACTTGAGAAACTTTCTCACTTTATCTAAGATTTATAAACTTCATAAATCATTTTGCTCTAAATCTATGTGATCCATGCTAGGTGTAGAAAAAAAATAGCATTTAATTTATAAAAAAAAAATTATCCCTTACCAACTGACCATAATACCTCATGGAGTGAGAAATCTGAATCTTTTCTTTAAGTTTTCTTCCACTTTTATTCTAGGAGTGTAAAAAATGGGATATGAAACTTTTGTAAGAAATTTCAACCTAAAAATCCAATAGTCACTTCAATAAAAAGATTAAAAACATTCATGTGAAATAAGAAAGATATGTTTCCTTAGAGAACTTTTCATACTTCCACTTTTCATTTTCCATTTATTAATTCTATTTCTATCCCTTTATGTTAGATTTTTTATTTTAGTGGCTAGAGTTGAAAATTAGGGATTGTGTACCTTACCAAGGACATGATCTTGTAGAAATTTATAGAATGGTAAGATTTGTATGAGATAACAATTATGGAAGCTTTATCAACATTATTTAATTATCTACCCCTCAAGGGGACTTTCCAGAAAAATTTATAATTATGAGCCTCTTCAAAAGATTTTATTTATAAAATCATATTGAGAAAACATCAATATGGATCTTTCTTATGTGTATGTCTAAACATGACATTTTTTTCACATATTAACTAATGATGATACCTTTATATTTTCAGTATAAAACCTTAGGAAACATTCTATGATGGAAATTTTCTTAAAAAATGTTGTCTGAGGTTGAAAAAAATCCTTATCTTAGGTTTTCTCCCTAATATTATGGTTCACCTTTAATTCCCTATTTTGATGATGTAAATTCAGAATAAATAAGTTTAGGAAATAAGGTGGATCTTCCTGACTTATTCAAGGTGAATGACAAGGTTGAGATGTTTTTATCAACAAAGTTTCTCATATCCACCTTTCTTCATGCTTACACATCTGAACTTTGATTTTGATTTGGGCTGAGTAGATCTTATCACTTCTTTAATTTATTTATGCATAAACTTTCTCTTCTCAAGATATTTGAAAGGAATTATATTTCCTCGTGAAATATTCATTTTTATTAAGAAACTTTATTTTTATGGAATAATTGTATAATAATATTTCAGACTCTATTCAGCCTTATTACACCTCACACACAAAACTTCTTCAATTTCATATGGAATTTTTTTCTTTTACTTTTATACTAGCATTATATTGTATATCTTCCATTTTCCTCAATATTTATAAATATTATATCTAGATAACCAAATTAACACTAGGATATTTGACCATAGTTTTGGAGTTTCCACATGGATTCTCCTAAGTTCTATCCTTTATACTTATATTTTTGGATGCATCACTTTTCGGCAACTTATTGGATGATTTCTTGTTTAAAAAATTCTTTTTCTCATTTCCAAAGGTTTATTCTTATTTCCTCATCAAATTATATGGCCTTATTTTCATATCATCTTTTGATTCATATCATGATGAGAATGTATCAAGCATCTGACCACCAACTTTTCTAATATCACATACATTTTCAAACTTTCCAAACCCATTAGTTTTTTTCTGATTTTTCTTACATGGTGAATGTTTCTTCTTTATATATTGATTGACCCCCTTTATATTGGCTTATTTTATACATTTTAATTTAGAGTATTGTACCAAAAATCCAATGTACAATTCCCAAATATATTTTACTACCAACATGGTCCCACAAACCTTGATTTTCTTATATCTATTGTTTTTTGTTTTTTGATTTTATACAAAATTGGTTGGGGTATTTTTGGGGAACCTTATTAAAAGATATTTTTCTTGTCCACTCTACTCATAGTGGTAGGTTTATTATCTATTTTATTCAACCATACTTTCTCAAAAAATCAACCTGCACTTTTCATAACAACAGATTGAGAAACATTTTTACAAGAAGTTATGGGTGGTACATATTTCTTTACAACTTATTGAGATACATCATCAAAATATGTCAATATCTTCTTATCACATGATGGAAATATTTCAAAATTAGAATATTCTAGTTATAATTGTGTAGAAATATAAACTTTCACAATCTTTTGTGAAGTCTCAATATGTGTCTTCTCAATATTGGCCAACTGAACTTCCAATTCTAGACATCTTATATTGTGGTGTTTTTTTAACTTCATTCATAACCAAATTTTATTAACAAAATTTATTTACCCTTTCACATTACTTTTAAATAATATTAACTCTATTTTTTAACAATACGTCATGTTTCTTGAATTTCTTAGATTTTATTTCTAGTTGTAAATGCTTGACTTCAATTATATTTTTTAAAACATTCTTCAAGTGCATGGATTTGTTCTTATAGAGTGTTCTTGACTCTTTATTTCTCTTCAAATTTCATGATCCATCTTAATGAACTTATTTTAATCTCCATATTTATTTCTTCAATGGATACAACCTATTTTGATATCTTTATGCATGCTAGAACTTTTTCTTGCAAATACTTCTCTATACTATCATCTTCTTCTTCCAGTTGGGTGATATCTTCCAACAGACATTGAAAAACTCCACAAATAAGGGAGACTATTTTTATGGGAATGAAATATATAATATCTCTTAATATATCAATTTATGTATCTTGAGAGATTTTATATTGATCATCCTCACTGATTATGCTAGGATATTATTCATTAGGATAATTTGAATAATAAATTTTATATAACTCTTGATCCCATGAAATTGTTCATTTACTTGAGGTAGGAAAGTTTTCTTTCTCTATAGTGGAAACTTAATCCACCTTCTCTTCACTTTTTAAGACTGATATATCTTTATTTTAGGAAAGGAATAGAGAAATTGATACATATTCTTTTTTAGATAAGAATGATAACTTATTTTTTGTTCTTCTCTCTTTATTCATCCTGTTCAATATGATCACGATAGAAATAGAATTTTTCTCAGAGATAATTAAATCTTCACTAAAAATACGATTCATTGTTAACAAATGAAAGAAACTCAAATCTTCAAAATAGAAAAACTACAGTATATAGAATATAACAGAGGTTAACTTGTATCTTATACTAATTTAAAGGATAATATTAGGATATTCTTAACACTAAGAGGGGGTTAATTGGTGTTAGTAACTTTTAATAATTATATAAATTTTTATCACATTTCCTTATTGACTTGTTAGGATATTGAATATCTTATTCTCTTTTTCTTATTACATGAAAGTATCTGAGAGAAATTAAATGTGGCATGTAATATTTTTACATGGTTCACTACTAAATAAGAGTATCAAGCCCTTGTTGTGCATGGTTTCAAATATTACATGGATTATCCACTATAATAATATTCTAAGTACATTGGTTTGTAAATAAAACAATAATTATCCAAGTGTAAGTCTCTATGCTTAGGAGGGGAAATGAAACAATCTTCTTACCTAAAATAGTGAAAACTTGGTCTAACTTTTTAGCTCTTTGTTGGATATTTATAATACCTATATGGATAGTTTTAAACTTATTTAAAAACATTGTAACACTATGAAATTATGACACCTATTGAGACTTATATAGAATATCATAGTGCTGAGTTTTTCTTCTTCACTCTTTCTCTTATTACCATAACTTATTCTACAATTTCTTACCAGGTAGTAGGTAAGAACTTTCCTCTATTCCTATATTTGGGAATTTATTATATAGTTTCTCAATATGATCCTATTCATATGATGGGTTAATATGGTGTTAATTCAAAATGACTTTCTTCTTCTTCTCTACAGCAAACTGAAATATTCTATTCTTTTCTTCCTCTTTCACAGTTGTTCCTCTAGTTTTTTCCATCTTGTGATGTTTATCTGATTATAATTCATCTAATCACACTTCTCCTTGTCACTTTTTCTATTTCTAGAAACTTTATTAAGAAACTACATCATGTATATGACCAATCCTTATTCTTATTTTACTTTCACACCTATTCATCTAGAATGGTTCATCTGATGAATGTTCTTTTAGTGTTAGTTTTATGGATCACTTTTTTTCTTCATCTGGTGATTTAGTTTCATTTGGTGATTTTAACTCTTTATGATTCTCCCTTATCTATCTAATACGACAACATTTACCCTAATGGGAATTTCTCTCAAGATTATTCATAAATAATTTTCTTATGGAACAAATTCTTTATCACTTTAGCATCTTTCTATGTGAATATTTTTTCACACACACTCGGTTAATCGTAGACCACTTTCTATAGTTGTGTTTCCATGGGAACTCAAATATAATTTCCTTCCCAACTCAAACTTAAATTTAAAACTTATCACTCATTTCTATTTCAATGGAACTCTTCTCAAAATTATATAACATTCAATAGTTTAACAAACTTCCTTGAATTTCTTTAATTCAAAGGTTGTGGAACTTCTACAAACTTTGTTAACTTTTCTATAATCACAAAATTATTTCATGATTATTTAAAGATTAAAATAATGTATCACCATTTCCATAATTAATATACTTAAAAAACTTCATAAATACTTTTGAATTGGAAAAACATTATATCACTAAAGTTTTTCCAATGAGAAACTTCATACTATTCATATAGTGCCTCTGATTGAAAGACCTATTATTTAAAACTTTCCTTTACTGAAAAAACTTTATAAATCACTTAAACAATGTTATTTTATTAATTTGGTAAAAACATAAACTTCACAACTTCATACAAGTTTTTCTGATGGAATTAATTAGAAGAATTTATCTAATGAAATTCTTCAGCATCTCCCTTTGAACTTTAGGAACCCAAAAAACTCATGTCCACTGCACTTCAAAAACATTTATCACAAACTTCATACTCAATAAAAACTATGTTTGGTATATTTTTTTCTGGAACACATTCTTACAACTTCATAATATAAATTTTTTATATACAATTGAATTTATCCCACTTTCTACAAAAAACTTGGATCATGAGATATTTTATGACTCGTGATGTTGTAAATTTTCAAAATATAAAAGCATCACCAAATTTTATTCACCAAAAACATTATATGATGAAAATTTTTATGTATAATGGACTTAGTATGGAAAATATACCAACCATATATATATAATGGACTTTATTTGAAATACTCAACAAAGTCAATTATGACATAACTCATACTTTTCTTCATCAAGTACAACCTCATAAACCTTTGAAAGCATTTTTTGTTATAACTTATTCTCTATATTTTTCACTTGAGTTGTTGATATGTTTTAATATTGTTGAAACTTCTAAGGAATTCTATAATTGATGACTTCTTCATCTTATTTCACTTATTTAGAGCTTATTTTCATCAAACATCAATATTTTTACCCATCTATTTGATGGAATTTGCATAGATGTTATTCTAAATCTTAATATTTGAATAATAATCACAAGGAATTATGATAATTTATCAATAAATAATGTATCACTTAGAAACACCTGATATTTTTTGTCAAATAATTTTTTTATATTGAAACCAATCTATGTAATTAGTCAAACTTTCCTTTCCATGTAATTTTCCTAAAGTAAATTTTAAATTTATGATATCCATTTCTATTTTTGTTTGTCATTAACTTATTCATTCAGTAACATTATTCTTATAATATTTTTAAGAAAATGTTTTTTGATTGATCTTCACAAAATTCCTAAGGAAAAACATACGGAAATATTACCAACTTCTTAATTTTGATAAAAAACATGCTTATACAAATAATTGATTTTGTTTTAGACATGAATAAAAGCTCACCAATCATTATAAGTAGTAACTAAAAGTCTTAAAAATAAATTCCTTAAGAAAACAATATTTGATAAAATTTCTTACTTCATACAAGAATTATCAAATTTGTTACTCAGCCTTGGATACTTCAATTTAATCTTTAGTAACTTATTCTTTATAACTTATTTAACATATTAACATCAATGAAATCTTTATATTTTATTGAATACTATTAACAAAAAAATACAACTCAAACATATATCATTCCCAATAGCTCAAAGAATAATTCCAAATTTAAAAGGATGGAATTTCTATATGATCAAAGTGGTGTAAATGGTTGTGATCACTCATTAAAGGTTCCTAGAAAATTCAGATTATTGTATGTAATAGATCATAAATGATTTAATTATTTTATATAATTGTTCAATTTTCTAAAAAATAATTATCATGATTATGATTAATATAGTTTTATTAAAGTGAATCTATCTTGAAAAAGTCAACATGTGTTTTATCACTATTCTAGAGAATTTTAATTATCAGTGGAATTTTCTCAAAAAAGTTCAAAAATATAACATTTTTTTATTGAGGGGTCTTGAATATATGGGATTGAGGATAAAAAGACTACAATAACTCTCATTAACAAACTAAAAGAATAAATTGTTCACTAATAAGTCTTCAATTTCTTATTAAAATGAAGAAAGAAGTGGGAATGTAAATACAAAAAATAAAATTCATAACTTGTTACTATATTGTTTGGAAAGTATTGAATTAGTTATAGATTATAATAATTCCATTAATATGTTCTTTGGGTGAAGATTTCAATTTTATTATCCATTATTGAATATTTGAACGAGAAACTAGTATTGGTGTGTTCTCGTTTCTCTAAAGATTCCATGACTATATTTTCTAGATAATAAAAACCTACAGAAGAAATAATCAAAGAACGTCCTTATAAAAATAATTATGATATTCTTAGTAAATATATTAATATCAAAGTCTAAAATGATTTCATGATACAATGGATGTCATAAATTAATATGTATGGTATCTATCAAGGACCTAAACCAATATTATCCTCTTCTAATTATCATTTAGATAAAACACTAGTTCTATAAATCACATTTAGATGAATCACAATGGTTTCTAAAGGGTTTTTATACTAAAAATTTCATGGGGATTATTTTTGAATGATATCACCTTTTCCAAAATATATCTGAAATATATCATTTAAAATTGAATTACAATATCCATAAATGGTTCTCCATGTTTAATGGTAGAAAATTATTGAATAAATATTTCTAGCTTGTTAATTTTTTGAATAGATCTCATACTATGTTGGGAGAAGTATTCATCATATTCAAGATTAAATAACTTGTTCAATTCTCTTATGATTATATTCTTATGAATGATAACTGTTTTAAAAAAGTTTTTGGAGTTTTCAATTATATCTATGATGATCAGTTAATCAAGTTATGTATGGAAAAATATCAATCCAACATCAATTATGATATGTTTTTTTACTATAAAATTATTTATTTATAAAAATATATTAAACTAGTATAGTGATAGATAAATTTGGAACCCAAGGTAATGTGGGTGAATGGTCAAAGCGATTATTTCTCACCAAATTTTAAAAGTGTTAAAGAAGGTGTTCATATTGAGATAAAAATATTAAAAATTGAAATGCATATAGAATTAGGTGTGGGTGTTCTAAAATAGGGTTAACAAGATATTATTATTTTAAAATATTTTTTGGGGGAATCCAACTGATGTGCCATATGAGATAAAATGATTCTCTATGAAACGGGTTTGACTCAACATGAAAACTCGATCACTAAAATAATTTTTAATCACTCTTAATAATTATAAATACTACCACATATGTACTCAATATTTTTCAAAAATAATTTTTATATAGTAGTAATAAATAAAGTGATCAAAGGGTCATTCTGGAAAATAAATTATCACTTGATCATGAAATTTCATTCTTTCTAATTCTAACTGCGTAATTTATCATTATTTTGTAGAAGGTTAAATGGTTTTTAAACTGTCTTGATATTCATTTTCATCTATTTATACCTCAACAACTCAATAAATAGATTGAATTTTATATATCAAAGAATAATGAATTACAATCAAAATAGAATAAATCAAGAATATTAATGAATTTAAAAAACTAAAATAATAATATTCCCCTCTTCAAATTAATCATAATTCATTTTTACATGAAAAAAGAGGAAAGTATGAGAAGAATATAATAAACATAACATAGAACAAAAATAAGGGGAAGAAAGAGGATTTTCTATGTTGAAAAAGTTTCAATGTTCCCCACATATATCTTTATATTTTTCTCCCCAAGAATACATATCTCATGCCTCACAAGATTTTGTTTCCTTCTTCTCTAGAAGTTAGTCTTCCTATTGTCCAAAAAATCAATGTTAGTTGATTGTTAGTTCCCTCTCTTTCTAACTCCTCCTTATCAACAACTTAAAATTTTTTCCACAACCTTAGCTTATATAAAATTATAGATAAACTCCTTCTAATAATTATTATCATTTTTTATAATTTAAAAATATCACTGACATAAAATTACACCACCTTAGACACTTAGTCAGTCCTCTTTCATTAGGGTTATTTGAATTTTAGTAGACCAATATTAGTAACTTCACTTTCAGTATCTAAATGGGTCATTAATTTAGTTGGATTCATCTAAAAATGTCCACCCTTATTCATGCATGAGTCTTAGACCTATGCTTGCATTTTTCCTAGCTTGACAAGATTTCAAGTACATTGTAAGCGCAGTGACACAACTTAAGTCTCAAAAACATCATCGTCCCCTTATTGAGCCACATGGATACTCTAACTTGTGTGAGATTATCCAAAGGCCTATAATATATGATTTTAGCTTCAGTTTCAAATGGGAAACTGATTGATCACCAAGTGTGCATCCAAATTCATCATCATATCGATGGCAATTAGGACTTTGAGGTCCTCTTTTCTCTTCATCGATTTGGACATGTAAACAAAAATCAGTTAGAAAACTCATTAATTGTCATATATAACTAAGTCAATATTTTCAATGTAAAACATCATCTTTGATCTTGAAATCCTTACTCCACCATCAAACAACTCATCAAACTTCATTATCTTTAATGGACAAATAGCCTTCTTTATTTGGTGTTCAAATATCTTCATTGCAAACACCTGTTGGTTTCTTAAAATAAAACACCAAATATTGAGCTTCCCTTGATCATACCCAATCTAATTACTATGGGTTTGGATGAGGATCAGATGAACCTCAGGGTGGATTCTTTCTGGGGGGAAGATGATAGAGTTCAAACTTTAGAATCGATTATCCCTTCTCATGTAAGTAATTGAGCCCCTATCAGTTTAAATAAATCTCATTAGATACTATGTAAATCTCAAATCCCTTAATTATAAGATCAATATATATTCCTTAATCATATATAAATGATGATTCATCTTCCTTATTCAATCATTTTTCTATTTTCATTAATATTCTAGAATGATTCTTTGTTTGTAAATTTATCTTAAAATATCCTTTATTTAATTTTATCCATTTTTTAAAAGAGAAATACATTGAGGTCATACCTATGATAATTTGATTATTATGGTAATATTATTCTTATAAAGATAAAAGAATACTTACAATAGTTTGGAAATCATCCTTATTATGGTGAAAAAATCATCCTTACACACAGTTTTCCTTTATAAAATTCTTCATTTTTCACTGGAGAATTACTCTCCCGAACATGTGATGATTTTTAAATAGATTGAGAAATAATGATTATGTAGTGGGTTGGTATTACAAAATTTGAAAAACCATCCTTTTGAGAAATTTAAAAAATCATTATGGTCATAAATAATCCCTCATTATGGAAAGGAAAAAAGCATCCTTAGGAAAATAAGAATCATAATTCCACAAAAAAAATCTTCTACAAACACAACCAAGACTTTGAAAAATATATAAAAGTGAAAATATAAATGAATTAAAAGATGTAATATTAAATTTAAAATAAAATTAAACAATAAAATTCTAAATTTCAAAATAAAAATAAAAATTCATTTAAATAATTGATATTAATGATAAAAACCATGGAATAATTAAGGAATTGATTCCAAGACTAAAAAAAACATTTTAAAATAACTTCAAAATATATATTTAAATTAAAATTCTCTAAATAAAACCAAAAATATTTTGTTCTTATAATATATGGATATTAAAACAAATAAAAATTTTCATTAAACACCTAAAATTCAAATTTTGATCAAAAATTTCAAAGAATTATATTTTTGACACAAAAAAGGTCCAAATTAATTTATTTACTGATTAAATAAAGGTTTTAACACAAAATCATAAATATTTCATCAAAAATATATAGAAAAAATGTATTAAAATAAATCCACATAAAATTCCATATTGGGTTTTTCTCAAAGAATATACATATTGTAATTATTATAATAATGAAGAATATTTTTCTAAATATTATACTTCCCAAATTGATATATATATATTAAATATTTTTATAGATAGTTCTATATTAATCCAAATAACCCACTTTTACATATTATATTAATGGAATATCCATTTCCAGTTTCAAATGATTATTAGCTTGGTTATGATTATAGACTGGACAATGACTAAAATTCAGGTTTTTCTTAATGGTTAATAAGCTAACCCTTTTTTGGTTACTAGGAATAGGATATATTTAAATCATATGTTCAACACCATTTGGTCAAGGGGAGTAGCACATTTATGTTCTATACCTTTTTTATTAGGGGAGAGATCGCATGTATATGTGCTATAACTTTTTTTAGGGGATTTATGTGAACCACAGTCACATTTGTAGTTATCTAATTATAATTATTTTTAAAAATATAAAAATGAATTACTATAAGAAGATATGTGGTAGTATCTTGTCAAAGTCAGCTTTAATAAAGGATGTGATAAAGAATCATGTCAAAGTTATCTTTAATAAATCATATAGACTAGTCTATAAAAACCCTTGTATTTTAAGGTGAATTATGTTTTAAATAATTCACCTTATTTATCTAAATCTTGATGGGATTTAGTATTTCAAGTTGGTCAGGAGTCTTTATATTCCATGTTCTTAGATAAGAGTTCAAGCCTATAGTAATTTATTATTTCATATTGCTATTCACAGTGTGACACCTTGTGTCATGCTATGAAAATACCAGATAGAGATACTGAGATGCTATACTAAAATTTATTATGTAACCCACAGGGACATACCGAGGATGGTACCAGACAAAATAATTTATCTTTTGGTGGAAGGGAGTTCACTTCGTGAACACTATATTCACACCATGAACACTATTTTCACATCATGAACCAACCATATGCAGAAAATTAAATGATAATTAATTATTAACATCCCCAAAAATCCTTTTTGATATTCTCTCTATTTCCCTTTAACCCATACATGACCTATGTAACGGTAGAGGATTCCTTAAGATGGTTTTGGATATCTTTTTCTCATCTCTTGGATGATTCAAGATCCATTAATTGTGATGGTTATCTTTAGGTGATTTTACATCTATTTTATCCCAAGATAACTATTTCTTCTTGATTCTTCATCCTAGAATCCTAATGTGATGAATCTAGAACTGGACTTAGGGTTCTTGTTCATGGGATTGATTTGGGTGGTGATTCTGGGAAATTTCACTCGGTTACACTTGAGGGTGGAAGTATTTTCCATGTTATGGATTTGTATAAATATGTATGACTTGACTTGAATGTGGGTGCATGCCTAGCCCTATGATAAGTCTATTTTGTGAGTTAATTAGAATGTGGGTGAGTGTACATCCCTATGAGAACTCTGTTATGTGATCTGATTAACATATGGGTGCATGTGTAGCCCATCAAGAACTCTTCTTTTGGTCTATATGATGATATGTGCAATTTTTCATGATTATATTGTGTTTATCCATCAGTGATATGGTTGATTCATGGGATAATATGTCTCACAAGTTTATGATTATATTGTGTTTTACAATTTTATTATATGGTTGAGTTTTCATATTAATTGTGCTACCCTATTCAAATTATATATTAGTTATCCATTGGAATATGGTTGAGTCATGGAATGAATTTTGTGTCCATATTCATATTATTTTACATGCTTGAGATGACATATCTTCCCACATGGTGCCAAAGAAGAAAGGACCATGGTTCGTGACAAGTTGATTAGTGCATGATGACTTGGCCGGTTGTGCATTATTTATACTTTCACTTTCCAATCATTTCATACACCTTTATATATATATATATATATATGATTCACTTATGTTAAGGATGCATTGGTGGTGTATTAATAGGTTTATACTCATACCCTACATGGGAATATTGGTGCACATTTAGACTTTATGATTAGGGATCCCATGAAAGGTTAAAGCCCTATGTTGGGCAGTTGAGTGGGAGGAATACGGTGGACTGACCCAATACTAGGATATACTCTAGGATATTTTAGATTCATGCCTAATTTATTTACTTATAGCGACACTATATTTTCTTACATGACTATTTACATCATTTTTAAGATAAACAACATAATAGAATTATAATACAAGATCAAAGGTTTAGTGTCCTGAGAAAATTAGGAACATACATAACTTCTACATAGTAAAATATAAACATTTATTTAAAATATTCTTCTTTATCCTTATAAAGATCATGTTATTCTTAGTACATGTAGCCACCTGATTATATACATCAAAGAAAAGGGGTGAGCCAAAAGTGCAGTAAGAGGATGAATATGCGGCATGAATCAATTTAATATGAGTGAGCATAATCATCATAATCATAACATAAGAATAGGATCATAATCAAAATCATGATACAAGCATTGGATTAAGGCATTGAATGTGGCAGTGCATAAAATGAAACATCATTTCTTAGTGGTCAAATACCACACATAGTGGTAAACAAAGCTCGCATCATATTCACGCATAACATATGTGCATAATCATAACATCATAGTTGTAGAAAATATAGAATCATGTTCATGCATATTACATATTATATCATGAGATAAATCACATTACCCAATGCATTATAGGGCAATATAATTTTAAACCCACCCGTCACATCATAATATTTACATAATCATTCATGCCACAAAGGATGTATAACAATCAAAGTTATCAAATAGCCCTGGGAAAGGAATGGATTTCATAAGGTTTTCATTAGTTACAATTTCATGAACAAACTTGGGGTTCTCAAATGGAAAATAGAAAAAACATATTTGTTATATAAATCATCATTCTTGAGTGAAGAACAAACAACTCAATAGAAGTCAAGATGTATTTTACAAAGAGTTCTTTTGAAAAATATTTATATTTTTCATAAAATAAAGTCTAAAAAAATGTATATTCCCAAAAATAAAAAAGTTATGAAAAATTAAATTATATTGAATTAATATTAAAGGAATATACACACAAAAATTTGTCATGAAGGAGGGATAACTAAAAGAAAGGGAGTTTGGTTCGAGAATCCCCATAATTTATGTATGAATGTGTTCTACACTTTCAATTAATATCCTATATAATAAAAATAGATTAATTAATTATTTAATTAAGAACCTCTTATACATGTATTTTATTTATTATGATTTTATTAAGTTCATTTATTCCCATTTTTATGAGTTACAGAGTTCGATTACATCATTCTAGGAGTGTTTGTTTTCATGGTTTCATGGTCGGTTTACTTGTATATAATTACATAAGTTCTTATCAAATAAAAATAATTATTAGGAAGTAAAATTATATTTTATTAATGAAATTACATAATTTTAAATGGTCACATATATCATTTGGTTTTTATAGTATTATTATGATTCATTTGATAAAACATTAATGATAAATGTTTAGTTTATTTTGGCATTTTTTCCGACTATCATGAACTAGTTTCATTTTATTAAATATTATATTGATAAATTAGTTCAAAAAAATTAAACAAGTTATAATATAAATATTAAAATCTATTTTAACCATAATAATGGTTTTATTACCATACTTGGAGGAATTAATGGAAAATGAAAACCCATCATCCATGAAGGCGGTGAACTGACATATCACAGATGATGTTTTTATTTTTAGAATAAAAGAATTTGAGAAGAGATTTGATTATGGATATTCCTCTAACATAATAAAATTGTTGTATATATATTATATTATATATATCATGTCACTTTAGATAGGGTATTTCAGGATAGGACAAGCAAAGAAAAGAAATTAAAAGAGAACGATTAAGGATTTTACCTCTTAAATGTCATCTCCTTAAGAACCTCCTTAAAGAAGTTGGGTTTGGTCTTTTTTTGAGACCAGTAGCTCTTGAATTTGTGGAATAGTCTTGTGAAGGGAATTGGGTAGAATTTAGACAAGATATAATACTTAGAATGTGTGAGAGGAAGGGGTGAGGAGGAGGTATATATAGGGGAAGTAGAGGTTTATTTTTTATTATTATATTCATTATTTTATTATTTTGGCTCATGACTATCAATAGTGTTGATTCCTATGATTAAATACAGAAATTATTGAAGGATAGTTTGGTATAATGGGTTCTTAAATTATCCATACGTCATCCATGACCCAAAAATTAATGTATTCAACTTATACTGTAAATTATCGTATTTCACTACTCACCAAAAAATCAACTATTTTAGAAAAAAACCCAAAAACTCAACCTAACCATTTTATGATGTGTAGATTTCAAAAATAGACTCCATTTTATGAAAAAAAAATTCTAAATATGATAAACTTATTTTTAAAATAAAATCATCATCTGTTCGAAAAATATTGATTCTAATATTATAATCAATTTTTTTACCCTTTGAAAAAATAATTGAGGTCTCATAAATTTATATTCTAATTATAATAAATCATAATATTAACTTATGAATTTTTTTATGAAAATAAATTTTATTTTAAATCATTATATTAATTATAAAACTATAAATAAATATTTAATTTTTACAAAAACACCGACACATAATTTATCATTTTAAAAAAATTATTTACTTATACCATTATATAATTATATCATATTTTCATTTATAAGACATATTAATTTTATTTATACTTGTATAGGTAAAGATATTATTCTAATGTTCTGATTATTATTCCTAATAGTTATATAACTATTCAAATAGTCAACTTATTATTCCAATGGTATAGGTTCTTTAATTTCTATAAATACCAGTTATTTCATTATTTATTTATGAGAATGAAGTTTTTATTGTGTTCTCTATGTGATGCATGTGTTTTAGGATATTATAATAAAAACTAAAATTCCATTTATAAAATTTTGGGTTCCTACATTCTTCCCCCCATATGAAATTTCATCCTTGAACTTTCATTTTACATAATAAGGTGAAAATAGGTGAGGGTATTTCTTCTTCATTGTATCTTTCGGTTCTCATGTTGCTTCTTCATACTTATGGTTTCTCCATAGGACCTTGACCAAGTGAGTGGTATTGTTACATATAACCATGTCTCTCTAGTCCAAAATATTTACTGGCTACTCCTCATACAATAGATCATTTGCTAGTTATACCACCTCTGAGTTCAATGCATGTGAGTTAACTAGTATGTACTTCTTTAGGGGGGGGATACATGGAATACATCATGGACTTGATACATTGTCGGTGGAAGTGAAAGATGATAAACTACTGCTCCTATGAGATCAAGGATCTCAAAGGGTCCAATGTAACTTGGGATAGGCTTCCCTTTCTTTTTAAACTGCATGACTCTTTTCTATGTATTTTAAGGAAAAATTTGCCTCCAAATTAAAACTCCAAGTTCCTTCAATGGTTTTCAGAACAACTCTTCTATTAACTCTGAGCATATTTTATATATTGTTGGATGACTTGAACCTTCTCGGTCATCTATTTCACAAGATCAGTTTCAAGAAGCTTTTGTTCTCAAACATCATCCCAAAAATTTAGAGTTCTATATTTCTTCCCACATAGAACTTCATATTGGAGACATTTGAATACTTTAATGAAAGTTGTTGTTTTATGAGAACCCAACTAATGGGAGATGTTGATCCCATCCTCCTTTTAATTCCATTGAGAAAGATCTTAGCATTTTATTTACCATTTGAATATTCCTTTCATATTGGCCATCATTTTGGGGATGATAAACCATGCGGAAAATTCAACTAAGTACTTAAATCATGCTGAATAATGCTCCAAAATTTAGATGTGAACCTTGAATCATGATCAGATACACTCGAAAGTGTAACCCCATGAAGTCTAACCAATTCCTTCACATATATCTTAGTAAGTTGTTCAAATTATAAATATTCTCAAATATCAATGAATCAGGAAGTCTTGGTGAGCCAATCCACCACATCCCATATTTCATTGTTTCCTTTGGATGTTTTTGGGAGACTCGTGACAAAGTCCATAATGACATTCTCCCATTTCCATGTGGGTATAGACAATGGTTACATCATCCCTTTATACTTATTTCATTCTTCTTTACCTTGCTAACATACTAAACATCTTGAGATATACTCCAAAATATCCTTTTTCATGTTGTCCCACCACAAGTTATCTCAAATATCATAGTATATATTGGTACTTTCAGGATGGATAGAGAAATATGAAATATGTGCATTATCCAATAGATCCTTCTTTATATCATGTGAAAAATGCACACAAAGCCTAGTTATAAACCTAATCACACCATTATCATTGATGTGGATCTCCAGTATCTTCACTTACTTTACCACCTTCACCTTATTTTGTAGTTACAGATCATCCCTTTGTGCCTCCTTGATCTTTTATTATATATATGTTTGGTCAACTATTTAGGCAAGGTAAGATAAATTCCCTACCATTATAATTCCCAAATCTATATTTTTCATATCCATAAAGATGGGGTCTTTCTCAATTCACATCATGGATAAGGTAGTAGTTTCTTTTTTACTAAGACCATCGGCTACCTTGTTCGCCTTTCCCATAGGGTAATGAATAGATCAATTATATTCCCTAATTATCTCTAACCATCTTCTTTGAAACCTGTTGAGTTCCTTCTATGTGAAAATATAATTTAGACTCTTTTTATCAGAATATATGTCACACTTCTCACCATATATGTAGTGTCTCTAGGTTTTCAAGGAAAATATCATAGCCTCTAGCTCCAAATCATGTATCTGGTAGTTTTTATCATGTATCTTTAACTATCTTGAGGCATAGGCTATCACTTTATCATCATACATTAGTACATAACACAATACTTTCTTGAATCATCACTGTATATAACAAAACCTTCTCCACTTGTTGGTAGTTTGAGTATAGGTGTAATGATTATCCTCTTCTTAAGCTCCTTGAATATTTCCTCATATTCTTCCATTTAGATATAATTTACCCTTTCTGTGTTAAATTATTTAGTGTTATAGAATATCATGATAAATTTCTTACCAAATATCAGTAGTACCCTACTAATCCAAGAAAACTATGAATTTCCATAACACTAGTGGGTCTGGTCCATTTCTAAATTTCTTTTTTCTCTCAAGGGTCCATAGAAACTCCCATATTTAGTGACACATTAGGGCATATGAACTCTTTTTCCATAACTCTTCAAAAAATATATCATTGTATTCCCTCATAATGGTCATTTTTTATAGGTTGATAGCTTCCTTTGAATCAACCATTTGAGTGAGGTATGTGTCTTTACAAGTCATCAACACCCACACCATTGATTTATTTTTTAAATGAGATCCATGGTCTTCCATTCATTTTTAGAGGATCATGGGATGGTTCATAATATGAAATGATATTTCATTTTCCCAACAGTTGATGTGTGATCTATATAATGAGGTCCAATCCATGCTCAGTTTAGTGTCTAATTCCACAAAGGGAAGTATTATGAGATTCTATAAAATAATATTCCCACATATTCTAATAGGAGAAGAGTCCAACACTTGGGTTCCAATGATCACGCCACTGGATGTTTTTATATATACCTCTATTTCAAGGTATTGGGGATTTAATTAAATAGTTATAGAAAACTTATAGGATATGAAAGAATGTGTAGAGACATAATAAAATAATACTTTTTCCATTCCTTAGTTAATATTAAGTGTACCTTGTATGACTTCATTTTCCTGATCCACTTCAACAATAGTGATGGCATAAGCTTTCCCTTTCTCCTTTGGTTTTGGTGGATGTTGATGTTGATTTTAGTGCACTATCTTGTATAGTTATCTTTCTCATTATATTTGATTCATTTAACCATAGGTGGTGCATTAGAAGGCTCCCCAATATCCTCTATCATTTTGGTCGACTTCTTCATGTATCTTTGATATTCATGAACTTTGTGTCCTTAACTCCCACACTTTAATCATTACCCTGTTCCTTTGAGGTAGTTCCCATTATTCTTTTTCCTACATTTTTAACACGTGGGTGGTTGGATCCTCTTTCCTTCTTTTCTCTTTGACCCACCATTTTGAAATTATATTCTTCTCTTATTATCTTCATTACTATGGGACCATTCTCTAAACTCTATATATACTTTAAAATCACATCAAACCAATTATTCATAACTCCTAAAGTCTCAGATTTCCATATCCTTTTGAAGTTTTTGTTTTAAACCACTAAATAATTTATCTATTTTTATATCATTTTTTATAAAAAAAGCCCTAGGAATATCTTTCAAGACATGTGAAGTTTTCTTCATAAGTCATGAAAAATTCACCTTCCTTTTTCTTTGTCTATATAAATTATATCTAAATCTTTGTATGAAGAGTTTAAGGGAAATATATGTTAAGATATATTTTCTTAAAGTCTTACCACTCCATATATTCTATTTAATCCTTTGGATTAGTGTTATTCATCAATTACCACCATTGATTGGATTCTCTATCTAAATGATAGATGTCTAGAGTCACCTTATACTTGTCAGAATAGTGGATCACAAAAAATATTTTCCCCATTAAGTTAACCCACTGTTCTGCAACAAATGGATCATAAGATCCACTAAATGTGGGTGGTCATTATATCAAAAAGAACTAAATGGGTAGTTGATCCTTATTTGGTGAAGGTGTACATTCCACTTAGTTTAGTTTATTATTCATAGCCATAGATAAGTGAGTAAGAATTCTCATGAATTTTTGAACTCCGCCTCCCATAACATTAGGGATATTGTTTGAGTAATAATTGAGTTTTCCCTCACATGGGTTGTTGGCTGGGTTTCTCCTGGTTCCCACCATTTTCTCAAATAAAAAATATTTGAACAAAAATGTAAGTAAAAAAGTCATGAATAAATAATTTATTCTTTTGCACAGTTAACTCTCAAGGAATATCTTATGGGATCCCTATGTTTATAATTTTTATAAAATAAAGCTTCTTGGTTATATACATATAATTATTCTTATTCTATGGTTTTTCACTAATTTTCTATAATAATAATTCCTAAATTAACTAAACCATAATCTAATACCAACTATAGTGACCCTGCTTTTTATTAAATGACTATTTACATCATTTTTAAGATAAAAACATAATAGAATTATAATCCAGGATCAAAAGTTTAGTGTCTTGGGAAAATTTAGAACATACATAATATGTACATAATAAAACATAAAAATATATTTAAAACATTCTTATTTATATTTCTAAAGATCAGTTTCTCCTTAGTATACATAGTCACTTGTGGATATACATTGAATAAATGGGGTGAGCTAAAAGTCTAGTAAGAGGATGAATAAGGGGCATGAATCAATATAACATGAGTTAGCATAATCATCATCATCATAACATAATAATAGGATCATAATCAACATCATGAGGTAAACATTATATTAAGGCACGAAATGTGGCAATGCATAAAAGTGAAACATCATATCTTAGTGGTCAAATACCACACATAGTTGTGAACAAATCTATCATCATGTTCATGAATAATATATGTTCATAATCATAACATCATAATTGTGAAAAAAAATAGAGCATAATGTTAATTCGTATTATATATTATCTCATGAGATACATAACATTGCCCAATGAATTGGAGGGATATATAATTCTAGGTCCACCCATCACATCATAATATTTACATAATCATTCATGCCACAAAGGATATATAACAATCATAGTTATTAAATAACCCATGGAAAGGAATGGGTTTCATAAAGTTTTTCATTAGTTATGATTTCATGAATAAAATTTTTGTTCCCAAATGGAAGAAAGAAATAACATATTTGGTATAGAAATCATCATTCTTGAGTGAAGAAGAAATAACTAAAGATAAGTCAAGATGTGTTTTAAAAAGAAAAGTTATTTTGGAAAATATTTATATTTATCATAAAATCAAGTTTGGAAACATGTATATCCCATAAAAGATAAAGGTAAGGATGATGAAATTATATTTAAGGAAAATTAAATGAATATCCACACTGAGCTTTTTCATGAAGTGGGGATAACCCAATGAAGGGGAGGTGGGTTCGAGAATCCACTTACCTTATATCCAAATCTGTTCTGAACTTACACTTAATATCCAAGATAATAAAATTAGATTTATGAATTAATTAATTTATAACCTCTTATAAATTTATTTTATTTATTATAATTTCATTAAGTTCATTTATTCCCATTTTTATGAGTCATAGAGTTCAATTTCATCATTCCGGGAGTGTTCTTTTTCATGGTTTCATGGTGGGTTTACTTGAATATAATTACAGAAGTTATTTTAAATTGGGAATAATTATCCTAAAGAAAAATCATATTTCATTAATGAAATTTAAAAAGTTTAAATTGTAACATATATCATTTTTTTCAGTATTAGGATGATTCATTTGATAAAATATTAATTATAACTGTATAGTTTTTTTGTGGTTTTTTCAACCATCATGAACTAGTTTAATTTTATTTAATATCATGTATATAAGTTAGTTCCATAAGATTAAACAAGTTATAATATAAATATTACAATTTTTTAATTATAATAATACTTTTATGACCGGTCTTGAAGGCAGAAATGGAAAACAAAAACTCACCGACCATAAAGGCAGTGAACCGACATATCACAAATGATGTTTTCATTTTTAGAATAAAATGAGAATATAAGATATTTTATGATATATATTCCATTAACATAATAAAATTATAGTATATATATTATAATAAAGTTATAATTCAACTTTGGATATGGTATGTGAGGAGAGGATAAGAAAAGAATATAAATTAAAAGCTAAATGTGAAGGATTTTACCTTTTGAATGTCGTCTCCTTGAGGACCTCATTAAGGCACTGGGGTTTGGTCTTTTTTTGAGAACAAAAGATCTTGGACATGGTTAACTGTAATATGAAGGGTATTGGGTATAATTTATACAAGATACAAGGTATATAAGGTGTGAGGAGAAGGGGTGGTGAGGCGTGACATTTATTGGGGAAAGAGGGGGTGTTTTTTATTATTATATTCATTAGTTTATTATTTTGGCTCAAGACTATAAATAGTGTTGATCCCTATGAGAAAATATAGTAAATAGTCAATCATGTATCAATATAATAGGTAATTACATCAACCATACATCATCCATGACTCAAAAATTCATTTATTTAACTTATATCGTAAATTATCATATTTCACTATTCACCAAAAATTAAACTACTTTAGAAAAATACCAAAAATTCACCCAAACCATTTTTCCATGTTTATATTTAAAAAATTAACTCCATTTTATGAAAATAATTTTCTATATATGAAATTTTTAATTTTTAAATAAAATCATCATTTATTCAAAAAACTACTGATTTTAATATTACAATCGATTTCATGGCCCTTTGAAAAATTAATTAAGGCCTCATAAAATTATATTATAATTATAATAAAACATAATATTAATTTATGAATCTATTTTATGAAAATAAATTTTTTTAAATAATTATACTTATTATGAAATTGTAAATAATCATTTATGTTTTCTAAAAATACCAACACTTAATTTATCATTTTTAAAAAAATTATTTACTTATACTGTGATATAATTATATCATATTTTCATTTATAAGATACCTAAATTTTATTTATAATTTCATAGGTGAGGTTACTATTCTAACAGTCATATTATTATTCCTAATGGTCATATTTCTATTTCAATGATCAAGTTACTATTCCAAATGTATAGGTTCCTTAATTTCTATAAATACAACTTATATCATTATTTATTTATGAGAATAATGTTTTTATTGGATTATCTATGTTATTCATATGTTCTATGACATAATTATAAATAGTTAAATTCCATAGATAAAATTTTGGTCCATTACATTTCTTGTATTTGGTTATTCAAGTATATTGATCCACCACATGTGGAGATCCTGTTTACTTGATATGAATCTTGTATGCCAACTTGTTATTGTATGTATATTAATTTATCTTGTTTATTACAATGTATTATTATTGATATTATTTATATAGTTATTTATTATTTCCTTTATTGTACTTATGATCATTTTCTATCTGCTTTTAAGGGAATAGTATCCCTACATTTCCTCTCAAGCCCTCGCCACTAGTCTATGGACTCTTTCACACAGGGAGGTGCACATGAGGTCTTGTGACCCTCCATATGGAACTATGTTATTTGGTTTAGGGTGTTAAAAAATGGTATTATAGCATTTTTTATCCTTTCATTATGATATAAGGATTGGTAGAATAGAGATAAGGTGGTCGGAACTATGGTAAGGGAATTATAATAGTCCTTGGTCAACACTTGTGTAGTGGAACTCTGAGTTACTATAGAAGTGGAATTTCTTTTACCAGTTATATGATTATGGAATCATGTTGTTCCATGGGTATTATTTTGTTATTAAAGTTTATGGGATTTTTATCTTGCCTTGATTGGAATGATTGGGTAAGTTTATGCATCATGGATAGGTATGTAGATTCACATGTCATGTGTTTGTTTCATGTGATTGATATAACCTGAGCATGTTATATAGTGTTATGTATATGTGTGTGTGTGTGTGTGTGATTGTGACTAATGTGTGAGTACCCTGACATGATTAGACTATGGGTATTTAAGGATGGGTATACTAGTGACCATGGGTAGACTCCTGGGGTTTTTTTCCTAATGTCATAATATGCCAATTAATTACTTAAATATTAGATTATTTATGTTGTTAAAGAAGATTCAAATTTTTCTATTGGAATTTCAGAGATGTCACCTAGAAAAAGTCATATTATTACAATCAGGGATCCAGGTCGGTAGTTTCTTGAGGTGATAGATGATTATATCATGCCTCCAGATGTATAGAAGGGTGTAGATGGTAATGCTCAAATAGTTTCACTATTAGTCCAGGAAGAAGAAGCAATTTGGTCTAGGATTTTTATTAGTGTCGGTCCAAGGTGGAGGATCACATAGGTTTGGTCCAATAATGGTAGATTTTTCTCAAGAATTCCAGTAAAAACGTCCTCTATCCTTTCAGGGTATGGGAGTTCCTTGGGATATATATTATTGTATAGATATCATTGAATGGATATTTGATCTAGTTGAGAATTTGTATGATCGGAGGGTAAAGTTAGATGCATGTATACTTTAAGGATCCACTAGAAGGTGGTGGGGTATAATGATCCAAGAAAAGAGGCACATGGTTATAACATAGAATTCCTTCAAAGACCTATTTTTTACGTATTTCTTTCTAAATATTCTGAGGTTGGATTGATCCTAGGAGTTCATGGAGCCTCATTAGTTAGCGATGTTGATAGCTAATTATACCACTCATTTTGTAGAGTTTTTATGCTTTTCACTTTTTCTAGTGTATAATGAGACCCAAAATTTTGAAATGGTGTTATAAAATGAGGAGATACATTTGTTGATGAACTTAAACCTAAAATTATATCCAGACATGCTTCACAAGGATCTCACGATAGAGAAGGGTTTGGAAGAATACAAAGAAGTGGGACTTCTTACCATTTTTAATAGACCAGTGAGTGTTATTTCCAGTGACATCGTAGGTATCTTTTTTAGTGGCAGGAAGGGAAGAGTTGATGATATTTTCCAGTACTTTGAGAGTCAACCTAAAAAAAGTAGGGGTTGTTCAACTCCTTCCATTGGAAGAGGTCTTCCTTGGTGTTTCTAATGTGGTAAGAGGGGGAATCACCACAAGTTATGAAATAATCCTCTTATATAATTCCTTAATTTTTTTAAGATGGGTTACCTCCATTTATTTTTCTCAATAATTCCACATAGAGATTCAAGTAGAGATTCTAGGAAGACTATACAGGATTTGGTGGATCAAGATAGCCTGGGGCCACAAAGGAAAGCTCATAGGTCTGATAAAGTCATATTTTATGTGATGGATTAGATCTAAATTGATGAATGATTTGAACCTTTAATGGTTATAGGTACATATCTAATTATTTATATTCTTTCAACTTCATTGTTTTATATGGGAGCTTATCACTCATTTATTTCTACTCAAGTTATTTCTAGTTTAGATTCATCAAGGAATTTCTCCCTGATATTATTATCCCTTGACACTCCTCTGAGAAAGATGATAGATTGAATCCATAACTTCCTATATTGTCCTATAGTGGTTGTTGGCCATGAACATTAATGGGATTTAAAAATTATGTAAATAGAAATTTTTTATGTCATCTTTGGTATAGACTGGTTAACAAGTTTTCAAACTCGCATTGACTATTATCATATGAGAGTGTCCTTTACCTCCCAGAAAAAAAAGGGGTATGTATTGACTAGAGAATGGTACATAGGAGTAGGGATAATGAGATTGGATCTTAGATGGATTATGACCATTAGCGAACAAATAATTGGAATATTTATTGCATCAGAACAGGTTGGATTTCCACTTAATCTTCCCCCTATGGAGGACCATAATTGATATTTTTCTCTGGAGGATTTCTCAGGAGTTCCTATAGACATTAAAATTGAGTTTTAGATTGAACTCATGTCATATTCATAGTTGATATCAATTCCTTTATATCATATGTCACCAAATGAATTTAAGGAGTCAAATGTACAGCTTGAGGATTTGGAGGTATAGGAATTTATTTGGACAATCACTTACCCTTGGGGTGCTCCTTTCCAATTTTATAAAAATGTGGATGGTAGAATTTGGTTGTGTGTGTACTATTGAAAGCTAAATTAGGTCATGGTGAAAAACATATGTCCTCTTCCTAGGATAGATGATATGTTTGATCAATTGAGGGTAACCTGATAGTTATACAAGATTTAATTCCGATGTCATTATCATCAACTTTAGGTTAGGTCTAAATACATTCCAAAAATAGCATTCAAAAGTAATTTTGGATAGTATGAGTATCTTGTGATGTTTTTTGGTATAATGAATACACTGTTAGTGTTCATGTCTCACATGAACTAGATTTTTCATTATTACCTAGTCTATTTCATCATTGTGTTTGTTGATGGAATCTTGATATACACATGGTCCCAAGAGTTATAAGAAATACATAAGAATATTATGTTAAGTACACTTCGACAAAATCAACTCTATGATAAGTTCTCAAATTGTAATTTCTGGATCCAATAGATTAGGATGACTTTAGGATATGCTCAACACTAGAGGGGGAAATAATCAGTGTTGGGAACTTTTTAAACCAATCAATACTTTTTATCACTTTATCTCTTAGGAATTTTAGGATCTTGGTTATCCAATTCTCTTCTCTATTACTATATGAAAGTATATAAAAGAAATTAAATAATGGAATGCTATATTTTTACAAGGTTCACTACTCAATAAGAGTAGCAAGTCATTTCTATGTATGGCGATGAATAGTATAAGTATTCTTTAATATAATGATACACCTATTTATAGTGGTGTGGCTCAAAAACAATCATGATCCCAAGTTTTATTCCCTACACTTTAGGAGGGGGTTAAGAAAAAAATCATGAATCCTTGGACTGAAAATAACCTTGTCCAATTTCATATCCTTACTAGATATTTATAATTCCTTTATAGATAGTCTTCAACTTCTTCAAGTTATTTTAAACACCAATAGATTCTTTCACTAATATAACTTATACTGAATTATGTAGTGCTCATTTTTTCTTAATTACTTTTTCTTATAATGTTACTTTCACAACAACAAGCAAGAAAATTTCCTTATTTTTCTCTTTTATGCAACTTAGTGCCTGAAAAATTCTACTTTCTCATGATAGAAACTTGAACAATAAATATATTGGTCTAATGAAAGACTTATTATCCTCCTATTATTCATCTGATATTACTTGTTTGGTACTTTTCCATATGGTAATTTCTGTCCTATGTAACTTCATTTGGTGACAGTTCGTCTAATCTATTCTTCTTCTTTGTTTAGTTCATGTTCATCTAGGGATTATTCTCTATCTGATGGTTTTTCTCCATCTAGTACCACTTGCTTCATCAAGTTACACTTTTTATGATACTTCAACCTATAATATAATTATTTTAATTATTTTTGTCTGAAAATTCACTTCTTAAAAAAATAATCATAGCTATAATAACTTGAGTAACCAAATGATTGATCAACTATGTAAGAATCGGGTTCTTATCCTTGAGGAAAGGGTTTCTTCTTTTCTTTTTTCCTTAAGTGTTTTTGATAAAATAAGAAAAACAGGTAAAATCCCAGATTTTGTGAGTACACGCCATGTACTTTTCCACATGCCATGTACTTTGGTCGTATGGTAGGAGTACACAGGGCGTGTAGGCCTATCGGCAACGAAGGGTGTAAAAACTGACTACATGCCATGTAATTGGTATTTACATGCCTTTTAATCAGTCGGCAGGTGAATAGTAATATGGTGGGAGTAGCCGCCAGTGGAGCGACAATACAAGCCGTGTATACAGAAATACACACCGTGTAATCATGTCGACAGATGAACAGTGTGGCAGTGAAAAGTAGTCGCCAGAGTAATAGTTAAATGATGAAAAGTACACGCCATGTACTTGATAGTACACACCGTGTAGTTTGTTTTTTCTCTTAAAACGGGCAGTAGCCTCCTCATTCGGCAGAGGAGGCAGTGGACATGTTTGGAGCTCGGGAGGAGAGGCTGGAACTTGGAGGAGCTCCCGATTTCACGTCGGGAATTCGTTTCTTCTGTTATCGATCTTGTTTGAACTGTGTGGGTAAGACCTTCCTTCTCCTTGAACCATTCTTACCAAAACTTTCTTGAGGTGAATTTATTTGGGTTTGAATGGTTTATCATTTTTCCCAGATCTACGTTGTTCTCGGAAGTTTTGGAAGTCTTCATTCACATATATCGATCAGAGGAGATTAAGGTGGGTGGTCTGATGTTTAATCCCAATTGTCATGTGGTTTTTGTGTACCTTTGTGCTACACGCGCATGTTTGGGGTGTCGTATGGCTGAGGCCTTAACTGATTAAATACCTAGAATTGCATAGGTAATCTTTTGATTATGTATAAACTACTGTTTGGGATCGTTTCTTGGATCCAGGGCCACCCCGTGGTTGCGTTTCCCTTATCTATCCATTTTTCTAGGATACCCATGGGTATGTCATGATTTAGCATGCTTTGAATTGCCTTGAGATGAATTGTATATAAATTTCATGCTTATGTGTTGGGCTCGGCCTGGTTACTTGCTTAGCATGAGGGAAATGTTTTGTTTAGCCTATGGACAACCATTCTCATGCCTTTGGGAAGTAGTTTCTGTGCCTATGGGCAACACCTCATATGCCTACGAGAAATATTCTTTATGCCTCTGGGAAGTCACCAGTGGGTTTTGATTCTGATTACCTGAGGGTAAGGATTTTCATGTCTGTGGACAACATTTACTTTGTATATTCAATGTGGTGATTTATTATGTTATACCTTCCAAGCTAATGCACAATCTTGGGATTGATAAATAATTAATAAAATGGAAATGTAATTGGTAGAGATAGTTACTTTTCAGTACTGCCTAGTTTACTGCATTTTATTACTGTACACTATTGTTGCACATTTTCAATGACAGTTGGGCATGGGCCTTTGGGGGTGGCCTATTGGGATTTATTTCTCACACCCTTTTTGGGTCATGTCTTGGGCTGAAATAGATTATATTGCTACAGGTGTGGATAAGGGAAAGAGTCCCTATACAGGTACTTTATTATTGTCGATGAGTGGGAGATCATGGGACTGAGCTTAGGCTTGCGATGTGGCTGAGTTCCTATGGAACTGTCTTAGTTTTGTTATTGTACTTGTACCTTGTACTGTATTGTATTTAATTTTAATGTATCCTATTTTGACTGCTTTCTTAGAAATTGGACATATTGCATCATCATGTATGTTTGACTATTGGATATCTCTTTATTCAGTATTGTTGTCCTTTCAGTTGGGTATTATTTACCACTTCTGATTTTGTATGTTTATATCTATTTCTGTTGTGCTACACTTTGAAAAATGAGAGCATAGTTTCCCCACTATCAGACCTAGTCCCTCACTGCTAGTCGGCAGCCTCTGGTGTTTGGGGAAATGCGCTTGAGGTCATGTGACCAACCGGGTTTGGGGCACCCATTGAGTGGCACCCGGATCTGGGACGTTAAAAAGTGGTATCAAAGGGGGTTTTCTTTTCTTTGAATTACAGTTTGGAGCCTATAGTTAGGGATAGAATGGAATAGGTACTTGGTAATAAGTTGTGCCCAGGAGTATCTAACATGTGTACAGGGAAAAACCAATTTACCTCGTGTTGCAGTTTTTTCTGATTTTGCACTTTTACAATTGATTTGATTTCCACCGTTGGGTGATGCACTTGTGGTGTGTTGTTATATTTGGGTTCTATTTAGTTGCAACCTGATGAGATCAGGGTATTCCATCTCATGCATCATATAGGCATATGTTAGAATCACATTACATGCATAGTTTCCATGCCATGTAGGTGTATTAGAAATTTCATGTTGTTGTTATAGATGTTGTTCTAGAAAATGCATGTTGTAGTGATAGATGCCTTGATAAAATACCTTCTATTTGATAGGGTATTGTTATGTAAGGTTTTTTATAATGAACGCCAATATTTGGTTCTTGAGAAGTATGGGCCCTCATTGATTTGAATTTGGTGGATCATTGACTTGTTTACCTTGTTGTAACATGTATAAGATGTCAAGATTTGATTCGCGGGGAGTATGGTCCCTCACGGATCATAATTTGGCACTTAGGTGTTGGTTTCAATGTTTTTCTGGGATTCTAAGTAGTTCTAAGGCTTAATGTCTGGAAAAACCCATAATACACGCCGTGTAGTTTTTGAATACCTACCAAGTACTCTTCTGTTCGGGAAGAAATGAAATTTTTTAAGTATACGTTATGTATCGTATGGAAACGCCATGTAGTTGTTACTCGTGTAATAGGTCGTGTGGGAAGAAACATGGGGTAATGAAACTTTGAAATCACATTTTGTTTACTAATTGTACATGTCATGTTGTGTTGAGCCTGTGTCTACCGTGTAACTAAAAACATGGGCAGAGGAATCTGAATTGATACACTTCGTGTCAATGACGTACACGCCATGTAGTTTAACCTGGAAATCAGGGTATGTAACTAACAACATGGTTCGGTGTTACCCTACCTTATACATTCCATATGCCTATGGGACATGCCATGTAGTATTGACCGGTGAGAGACCATGTGGACTCGGTCATGTGGCTAGGGAAACAAAGTGGTGTACACGCCATGTGCGGGTGTAACACACCGTGTAGTGTCAGCCGAGTAGTGGACTATGTCACTAACAACACGGGCAGTTGTAATCTAAGAATTACACGTTGTATAGATATTATAAATGTCATGTAGTCTTGTTTGAAGGAGAGTCGTGTGGCTAAGCCTGGTATAAGGACTCGAGCAGGGGAAGAGAATTCAAGTACACATTGTGTGTGTGGACAACATGTCGTGTTTGGGGTGTTACATGACCAGTTTTGGCAGAGGTACACACCCATGTGAAAGGATTATGGGAACACGCCGTGTAGTTATTATAAAATCCATATAGTCTTGTTTTTTCAAACTTGAATGTTTTCTTTCTCTTGTTCCCTTCTTAATTTTCCAGTTCCTGGTCCTTGATGATCTTAATCTAAGGCATGTGTTAACCTTGTAAAGTCATGTCGTCGAGACGACCACGAGTTTTTCTCCAGGAGATCAGCAATGAGTATAATCCAGAGATAGTAAACCATGGTCTACCGATGGATCCTTCAGTAGATACAGATGAAGCACCATCCATTATATTAGGAACAGGTGCTGATGCATAGTTCCTTGAAGGCTTCATACGGTTCATGCAGACCTTCCAGGGAGCACCACCAGCTGCCACATCTATGGCAGAGCTGACGCGCATATTCCAGCAGCAGCATCTGCCTATGTTTTTAGGGTATGGAAGACCACAGGCTGCAGAGTCTTGGCTGGGTTCTATGTAGGCTATCTTCGAGTATTTAGAGATGCCCCCAGGGCAGAGGGTCAAGCTCACTACTTACATGCTGCGTGATTCCTCCAAGAGATGGTGGGATGTTACCACCCAGATAGAGCATCACCGATACATGGTGTGGGAACATTCTCATGTAGTATTCTATGATTTTTTCTTTCCGGAGACGCTAAGGGAAAATCGAGCTCGAGAGTTCATGAATCTACAGTAGGGCGCCATGTCAGTGATGGACTATTCTGCTCATTTCACCAAGCTACAACATTTTGCACCTGTACTAGTGGGTGACGAGACGTTGAGGGCTAGATGCTTTGAGGATGGTCTTCAATATGACATCCTAGCACTGGTGAATGTTTTTAGGTTTCCTACAGTACATTATATTTTGAACCAGGAACTGATTACTGAGTGGAACCTGAGGGAAACTAGCGCTGAAGGCCAGGGCGGTTCGGCACCAGTTTCTGGTACTATTTTGACTGGTAAGAGGAAGAGGCAGATATATTTATCTCATGGTGGCAGTGATAGCTAGAAGATTTCTTCAAGTGTCCAGGTCATGTGATACCAGTGTGGTAAATAGGGGCATAAGAGACCTTAGTGTCCACGTAACCCAGTGGAGTGCCGATCTTGCGACAAGATGGGTCATCTCCAGCATTTTTACAGGGCATTTCTACTAGTGACTAGTGGGAGGGGTTCTGTAAAGACTCTGCATGCGGGAGTAGGGCCAACAGCTTATTATCATTCAGTTAAATGGGATATGTCGGGAAATTCAGGCTGAGGTAGTGGTCGTGGTTGTGGTAGCCAGACACCAGGATCACAGAGACAGCAGGGCAGGTCAGCTCAGGGTAGTGAGGCTGTGTTGCAGGGTCGTGCCACTGGGAAGGCATATGCAGTGTAACAGACCCAACAGGAGCATGATCCTGAACCTTCTACTGTTAGAGGTACTATTCTAGTAGCTTTAGTTTTATCTTTTTTCCTTTTTGATACGTGTGCTACACATAGCTTTATATCTGTGCCTGTTGTGGAGAGCCTTGGGCTCTGTGTTTCTTCTTCTGATTTTATGAAGCTAGACACTCCGTTGGGGATTAGAATGGAAGGTGTGTGTCATTGTAGGGAGTTCCCTCTAGAGGTTGGAGGGTGTCACTTTCTATGGGACCCCTATGTCTTAGAGATAAATAGCTATGACTTCATTCCTGGGACAGACTGGTTGGTACCCTTTTTAGCCTTTGTGGATTGCTATCGTCGCAGGGTGATTTTAACATCACCAGAGGGTGGAGAGTTTCTATACAAAGGAGAATGGAATGTCCAGGTGAGCCGAGCTGGACTCGAGCATCGTGAGTGAGGGGGAGTGACAGTCCAGATTGTGATTTTATATCTGGATGACCAAGGAACGTGTCCAAAGGATTTCCCTCCAGTAGTTGATCGTTCCAGCGATGTATTCCCGGACGACTTTTCAGGTCTACCTCCGAAGCGAGAGGAGGATTTCTCTATTGAGCTTGTGCCATGAGTGGAACCAGTGTCCATTCCTCCTTATAGGATGGCTACACTAGAATTGTAGGAGCTCAAGAGACAGTTGGAGGAGCTGCAGGAAAAGGGTTTCATCCGACCCAGTACTTCCCCTTGGGGTTCGCCTGTCCTGTTTGCTAAGAAGGCGGACGGTACCCTCAGACTTTGTGTGGATTATTGAAAGATTAAACTGTTGACGATCAAGAATTGATATCCCTTGCCAAGTATTGATGATATTTTTGATCAAATTCAAGGAGCACGAGTGTTCTCAAAGATTTACTTGAGATCTGGATATCATCAGTTACGTGTTAGACCATTGGTATAGCATCCCACCTTTTTTTTACATAACTTTTCATTGCATTTTACAAACAGAGGGTCTTTAAAGTCTAGTGTCTTGAAAAATTAGGAACATAAAACATGAGAACAACATAAAACGTTATTCTAAAACACTTTTAAGGCTTCATCATAGGTTCATACTATGTACATTTACTACATATCATATCTTGGAGACAGACATCAAAGGAAAGTGTGAGCAGAAGGCCCAGTAAGGGTAAACAAGGGAGTCAATGTACTTGTGATATCAATAAGAACTTGAATAAAAACATGAAGACATGAGCAATGGAAGAATAGGCATATCATAAAGAAAATAACTTGTAACATAACTTGAATTTTTGGCTACAACATTTCATTTATACATTCATGAACATATCATCAAGGTCCATCCCCAAGGTGTCATAAAAATTAACAAGGTTATCCACCAAGGTATCATAAAACTTGTCATCTCTAGAGATTAATTCTTTACCTGATGCATTGGAGCGCTATCAGGGAACACCCTTAATATGACTTTACTTTCATGTTATCCACATATATCATAATCAAACATTTCATAAATAACCCAAATGGAATCAAAGAAATGGGTTTCATGTCAAAATCGTGACGTTTAAAAAGAGCTTAGAAATAAGATCATTATGTCATTTATAACCCATGGAAAGGGAGTGAGGGTTATATGTATGTCAATTCTAGAATAAAATATATCATATTTATATATTTATTAACACCCATTTAAATGAAATAAGTTTGGGTATTCACATAAATAAACAATAGAATTTCTTGAGAGAAAGAGAAAGAAATTTTGAGACGAAATTTCTGCAGCATAACAGTTATATAACATGGTTTTAGAGAACATTGAAAAGAGAGGGGACAAGGGTCACCCAATCATAAATAAATCATAATATAGTATGGGTACTGAATAAGATAATGGTATGGATATTTTAATTACATACCACGTGAAAAGGAAACATGAAAGAAAAAGAGAATATGCGATTTCTTTTACGAAAAATTTGGCATCCTAATGGCGTCACTTAAAAATTCAGAAAACAAATTGATGAGAGAGGAAAAGGTCTCTCAACAATTAGACATGAAATGGACATAAATCAGAATATATAATAAAATACCCTCAATATAAAGATATGGAAATTATAAGACACAGCATAAAGGAAGTCATGACTTAAAAGAGGAGGGTGAGAGGATCCCTTACATTGAAGGGTAAATTCGAAAGCTTGAAGGTCGGAACCTTAGGATGTTTGAGGGCACCTTGGTAGGACTCCTTTAGAGGTAAAGAGATCAGAAATTTGTTGGGGCATATTTTGAAATGAAATGAATGAGGGAAAGTCTTGGTATTTATAGGAGAAGTGAGGGGACAAAGCATTAATTGTCAAGGGACACCTCATCGGTGGTATTGGAAAAACCATGGTCTTGCACATGGTATTTTCCCATGGTATTGGCCACTTGGGACACCTCATACCTTATCTTACTATTCATAAGTCGACCATAATTATTTCATAATTATTACATCCTTAATGATGTCATTAAACACCCGAAACTCAAAAACTGTATTTTCACTATTCACTGAAAATTCAATTTTCTCAGAAAAAATCCCAAAAATTCACCTTAACTAAATATCGATGCTCTGATTTCAAAAATGAACTCCATTTTATGAAAATAATTTTCTAAATATTTTCAATTTAATTTTTAAATAAAAACACTATTCACTGAAAATTCAATTGTTTCAGAAAAATCCCAAAAATTTACCTTAACCAAATATCAATGCTCTGATTTCAAAAATAAACTCCATTTTATGAAAATAATTTTCTAAATATTTTTAATTTAATTTTTAAATAAAAAACACTATTCATCCAAAAAAACTAATACTTAACCAAAAATTTCTGAAATAGTTATTTACCTATTTTATTGAATCACATTACTTAATCAAGGTGCCTAAACTATATTAATACTTTCTTAAGTGAGGTTACATAATCCATTCGATCACATTACTAATCATAAGTGTAAAATCACTATTCATAATTTACTATTCATCAAAAATTAAGTTGATCTTATTAGACTATAAATTTCTTACTGAACATAACTATAGAAGACCATTTTTTGAAAATCATTACACATTATTAATTATTTAACGTTTATATAAATATTTTTAAAATATCTTTTTTCTAAAATTAATCAATAATATGCATACTATATTTATTCGGACATTTGAAAATTCAAAAACTTCACCATGAGAATAAATTGCAATTTTTATTTAAATCAAAGGATTACACAAGGCAGTTACGGTCCCATTACATAGCCCCTTATAATAACAGCATAGGACCTAAGAGTAAGGTGTGCTAGGGTGATAAAATCTTGGGGCGGCTCGGCCCACATTTCTCGAGTAGTGATTTCTATCATCTTGAACTTCTCATGAAGGAGATTCCATTCCAGCTTCACATGATGAAGTTCGGCTTTGGTTTGGTCTAGAGCCAAGCCCAAAGGTGCTACCGCCTTCCCAAGTTCTGTCATATGGGCTTCGATTGGCCCGAGACAACTAGATAGGGCCATCGAATCTTCTTTCTATATTAATTAATCAATATCACTTGTATTTATACACAATAATCACAACATTTAGTTAACAACGATCATATTGACCAACATTCATATAGCAGTCGAAACCCAATGGTCTTATTTTAATTATACTCATTTTATTAAATGAAATAGTTTTGTTGAGTATAAAATAAAATAACACACAAATTTAGGAAACAAAATTTATTCAAAATTTTGGGTCATTACATTCTTCCCCCCTTAAGAAATTGCATCCTCGCAATTTTAAAATTGGGCTTGGAAATTTCGTTGAAAGTCCCGCATCAGAAAAAGATTCAATAAAACTATTACTTTAAAATAAAGAAAGGGAAATACAAAGGTCACCCGAGTTAACCCATTCTAGGATTCCATGTAGGAAAACATGGATATGGAAGAGAAAACAAAGCATCAAGTTCTGATGGAGAGTGATAGAAAACATGATTAGGATAAAATTAACCACAAGAAGATCACAAACTTAAGATGTGTTAAACGGTCTTTGATTAACCAGTAGGAAACATAAACCAACAACGTTTTTGTTTTATTTTTATTTTCATAATTTTGAGTAATTCATTTACTACATAGAATGAAAACATAAGGAAATATACTTACCTTCAAGTAGAGTTTCATCCCTTAATAATTTTACACCAAGACTAATATTTTCTCCAAACAATGAGCATTCAAAAATAATTGGTCTCATCAAAATCACAAGAATCATCTTCTAGAGAATCACATAATCCACAAAATAATAACTATATTTTTCCCTTGTCTTTAGTCATCAACTAAAACTAAAATGGTTATTACGAGTTCATATAATCCCCAAAAAGGATAATCCTTTATAAAAAGAAATATGATTATTAATCTCTAAAATTCAACAAAAGTACCCAAAGTTCCTAAGACCATTCAATACACAATCATCCTTAAAATTCTTTAGAATAATCCAAAATAAGATTGGAACCCAAAACTCAAAAGGATTTAATCACATAGTCTTCCCCAAAAAAATCTTAACATTTATCTCCAAATAACATTGACTACTATTAATGTCTCATTATAAAGTGTAATTAACTTATTCACATATTCTCTATTCTAGGTTCATCATTTTCCATAAATTACCCAAATCACCATATGTCCACAATAAATACATAAATTCTTACAAAAAAAATCAACCATTCCTCCTCAATTTAAATCTTGTGGTATTTTATTTCCATTAGACATATAGTACTCCAAAAGAGAAAACATCGTCCAAAATAACCTCTATCATTTAATCACCAAATCATTTTACTATAAAAAGGATATTCATTTGATAAAATATAAGTTTCCAAAATCAACTTATTCTTGATCCATAAAAATATTAGGTGCATTAGTTAGTCAGAAGGTCATAACAAAAAACTCATAATGCCCATATCTTGATTGGAAGGCATTTTTTGGAATATCATCATTCTTCACCCTCAATTGATGATAACAAGAATGAAGATCAATCTTAGATAATAATTTAGCCCCATGAATTTGGTCAAATAAGTCATCAATTCGTGGAAGAGAGTATTTGTTCTTCACTGGGATCTCATTCATTTCTTTATAATCAATGCATAGCTGCATCGATCCATCCTTCTTCTTCACAAATAGAACCGGTGCTCCCCAAGGAGACACACTTGGTAAGATAAACCCATTATCCAAAATATATTGGAGTTTTTTCTTTAATTCCTCTATCTCCACATTTTCCATCTTATAGAGGGTCTTTGAAATCAGATGAGATCCAGGTACGAGTTCAATGGATAACTCTACCTCTCTTTCTAGGGGACGTCTGGGTAACTACTCAGAAAATACATCAATGTATTCCTAGATGATGGGGACATTTTATAAAAGAATAAATCTTTCGTGAGAAACTTATTTCTTTTATGAATCTTTTAACTAAAAATGATTTTATGTCTTAAAACGTCATGCTTAGACAATTACATTTTTCTATCATTCCTTCATAATGATTCATAAAAATATTGTGATTAACCAAACATATCTCCTTAGAGTGTCGTAACCAAGAGTGCAGCAAGGCCCATTTTCATTTACTAGTTCCCATTTGATTCTATCTCAAAGCGGTGTTTTTGAATTTTACCCCTATGTACATCTATGCTAGAGCCACCTCTACCTGCTCGTATCCAGACATGGATGTATTTTCTTGATAAACCACTTACTCAATACTCACCAAAATACAAGGAATATTTCCTATATTTAAACTTTTATATAGGGTTCTTCCTAAATTTTTCATATCCTAATTTCCATAAATAACTAAACAATCCTTTGATACCAACTATAGCATCCCGCCTTTTTGTTACATAACTTTTCATTATATTTTACAAACAGAGGATCTTTAAAGTCTAGTGTCTTGGAAATAAAGAACATAAAACATGAGAACAACATAAAAAATTCTTCTAAACCACTTTTAAGGCTTCATCATAGGTTCATCCTATGTACATTTACTAAATCTCATATCCGGGAGAGAGACATCAAAGGAAAGGGTGAGCAGAAGGCCCAGAAAGGGTAAACAAGGGAGTCAATGTACTTGTGATATCAATAAGAACTTGAATAAAAACATGAAGACATGAGCAATGGAAGAATAGGAATATCATAAAGAAAAGAACTTGGAAAATAACTTGAATATGTGTCTACAACATTTAATTTAGACATTCATGAACATATCACCAAGGTCCATGCCCAAGGTGTTATAAAAATTACCAAGGTTATTGACCAAGGTATCGTAAAACTTGTCATCTCTAGAGATTAATTATTTACCCAATGCATTGGAGCGATATCAAGGTGCACAATTAATATGTATTTACTTTCATGTGACCCACATATATCATAATCAAACATTTCATAAATAACCCAAATGGAATCAAAGAAATGGGTTTCATGTCAAAATCGTGACGTTTAAAAAGAGCTTAAAAATAAGATCATTATGTCATTTATAACCCATGGAAAGGGAGTGAGGGTTATATGTATGTCAATTCCAGAATAAAATATATCATCTTAATATATTTATGAACACCCATGGAAACGAAATAAGTCTGGGTATTCACATAAATAAACAATATAATTTCTTGAGAGAAAGAGATAGAAATTTTGAGACGAACTTTCTGCAGCATAACGGCTATATAACATGGTTTTAGAGAACATTGAAAAGATAAGAGAAAAGGGTCACCCACTCATAAATAAATCATAATACAGTATGGGTACTGAATAAGATCATGGTATGGATATTTTAATGACATACAACATGAAAAGGAAACATGAAAGAAAAGAGAAGATGTGATTTCTTTTATGAAAAATTCAGCAGCATAACGGCGTCACTTAAAAATTCATAAAAAAAATTGATGAGAGAGGAAAGGGTCTCTCAGCAATTAGACATGAAATGGAAAGAAATTAGAACATATAAGAACATACCCTCAACATGAAGAGATGGAAATTATAAGACACAACATAAAGAAAGTCATGACTTAAAAGAGGAGGGTGAGAGGATCCCTTACCTTGAAGAGTAACTTTGAAATCTTGAAGGTTGGGACCTTGGGAGGCTTGAGGGAACCTTTGGAGTACTCCTTTGGAGGTAAAGAGACCATAACTTCATTGGGGAGGATTTTTAAATGAAATTAATGAGGGAAAGGCTTGGTATTTATAGGAGAAGTGAGGGGACAAAGCATTAATTGCCAAGGGATACCTCATCGGTGGTATTGGAAAAACCATGGGCTTGCCCATGGTATTTACCCATGGTATTGGACACTTGGAACACCATATACCTTATATTACTATTCATAAGTTGACCAGAATTATTTCATAATTATTACATCCTTAATGATGTCATTAAACGCCCGAAACTCAAAAACTATATTTTCACTATTCACTGAAAATTCAACTTTCTCAGAAAAAATCCCAAAAATTCACCTTAACCAAATATAGATGCTCTGATTTCAAAAATGAACTCCATTTTATGAAAATAACTTTCTAAATATTTTTAATTTAATTTTTATATAAAAACACTATTCACTAAAAATTCAACTGTTTCAGAAAAATCCCAAAAATCCACCTTAACCAAATATCAATGCTCTTATTTCAAAAATGAACTCCATTTTATGAAAATAATTTTATAAATATTTTTAATTTATTTTTAAATAAAAACCACTATTCACTCGAAAAAAATAATACTTAACCAATAATTTCTGAAACAGTTATTTACCTATTTTATTGAATCACATTACTTAATCAAGGTGCCTAAATTATATTAATACTTTCTTAAGTGAGATTAATTAATCCATTTGATCACATTACTAATCATAAGTGTAACATCACTATTCATAATTTACTATTCATCAAAAATTAAGTTGATCTTATTAGACTCTAAATTTCTTACTAAACATAACTTTAGAACCACCATTTTTTGAAAATCATTACACATTATTAATTATTTAAGGTTTACATAAATATTTTTAAAATATCTTTTTTCTAAAATTCATCAATAATATGCATACTATATTTATCCGGACATTTAGAAATTCACAAACTTCACCATAAGATTAAATCACAATTTTTATTTAAATCAAAGGATTACACAAGGCAGTTACAGTCCCGTTACCTAGCCCCTTATAACACCAGCATAGGACCTAAGAGTAAGGTGTGCTAGGGTGATAGAATCTTGGGGTGGCTTGGCCAACATTGCCCGAGTAGTGATTTCTATCAGCTTGAACTTCTCGCGAAGTTGATTCCCATCAAACTTCACACGATGAATTTCGGCTTGGGTTTGGTCCAGAGCAAAGCCCAAAGGTGCTACCTCCTTCCCAATTTCCGTCAGATGGGATTTGATCGGCCCAGGACTACTGGATGGGGCCATCGAATGTTCTTTCTATATTAATTAATCAATATCACTTGTATTTATAGACAATAATTGCAACATTTAGTTTCCAATGGTCATATTGACCAGCGGTCATATAACAGTCGAAACCCAATGGTATTATTTTAATTATACTCATTTTATTAAATGAAATAGTTTTGTTGAGTATAAAATAAAATAACACACAAAGTTAGCAAAAAAAATTATTCAAAATTTCGTGTTTTTGCAATTGGGCATATTGGTTACAGCTTTTCGGAGTAGATATGGTCTATACGAGTACTTGGTCATGTCGTTCGGACTTTCAAATGTGCCTACAGTGTTCATGGATCTGATGAATTGTGTGTTCCACCCATATCTGGATTCTTTTGTGATAGTCTTCATGGACGATACCTTGGTGTACTCTCACAATCGACACGACCATGCCATACATCTTGAGATCATATTGAGTACACTGAGAGAGCATCATCTATATGATAAGCTCTCAAAGTGCCACTTTTGGATGGACCAGATACACTTCATGGGTCATATTATCTCAGAGGCAGGAGTTGCAGTGGACCCAGATAAGGTGACAACAGTAGTTTCCTGAGAGCATCCTAAGAACATGTTTGTGATGTAGAGTGTCTTGGGGTTGTCTGGTTACTACAGGTGCTTCATTCAGGACTTCTCCCGCTTAACAGCGTCGTTGACGGGTTTGATTTAGAAGGGTACAAAGTTCGTTTGGTCAGAAGCATGTGAGACAGCCTTTCAGGAGCGGAAGGGAAGGTTGACATCATCACCAATACTAATACTTCTAGAGCAAGGGAAGAGCTATACAATTTACTGGGATGCATTAGGTATTGGAAAGTGTGTAGTGTTGATGCAGGGTGATTGAGTAGTTACGTACGATTCTCAGCAGTTGAGGCCACATGAGAGGAATTAACTGATGCATGATCTCGAGTTGGCCGCAGTTGTTCATGCGTTACGCTGTTGAACACATTATCTCTTGGGAGAACATTTTGTGGTGTTTATGGACCACAAAAGTCTGAAATATATCTTTACCCAGCATGACTTGAATATGAGACAGTGAAGGTGGGTTGAATACCTTCAGTCCTTCAACTTAGAGCTTGCCTATACACCTGGTAAGGGTAACGCAGTTGCTGATGCACTGAGTAGGAGGACTTAGATACAGGCAGTGTAGGAGGCCAGTGGTGAGTGGCAGCTCATGGCCTTGTTCTCTGAGGTGCATTTTTAGGTTCATGGTAGTCAGGGGTGAGCCTATCTTTTATCCTTATCTATGACTTCTACCCTCCTGGATAGAGTGAGGATGAGACACCTATCAGATTCGGAAGTCCTAGTTTTATGGGAGACGGTGGCAAGTGAGGACCCTGCTTCTGGTTGGACGATAGGCGATGACAAGGTACTGTGTGTTCATGGATGAGTGTGGATTCCAGGGGATATACATGAGGATATGATGCAGGAGTTTCATGCTTCAGCTTGGGCAGTGCATCCCAGAGTTACCAAAATGTATTCTGACTTGAGACGTCAATATTGGTGGTCGAGTATGAAATAAGAAGTAGCTAGTTTTGTTGTGAGATGTTCCACCTATCATCAAGTGAAGGCAGAGCATCAGAGGCCAGTCAGACTGTTACAATAGTTACCCAATTCGGAGTGGAAATGGGATGATTTCGTGATGGACTTCGTGACCGGGTTTCCGAGGTCACCTCAAGGTAGTGATGTCGTATGGATTATTGTGGACAGACTTACGAAGGTAGCTCACTTTTTTTCGATCAAGGAGACCTTCAGTGTTGACGATCTCAGAAAGTTGTATATCTGAGAGGTAGTACGCCTTCATGGGGTCCCTCATTCTATCGTTTCAGATAGGGATTCTCGTTTTATGTCTCATTTTTTGCAAAATTTTTTAGAGGTAACTGGGTAACACAGGTGATTCTGAGCACATATTACCAACCTCAGACCGATGGCCAGTCGGCACGTATGATACAGGTGCTTGAGGACATGATGCGTGCATGTGTCCTAGACTTTGGGGGCTCTTGGGAGAAGCACATACCCCTGGTCAAGTTTGCCTACAATAATAGTTTTCAGGGAACTATTGAGATGGCACCTTATGAGGATTCATATGGTAGGCCATGACGATCACCCTTGTGCTGGTTGGAGGCAGGTGAAGCATCTTTATTGGGACCACGTCTCATGCAAGAGACTTCAGAGCAGGTCCAATTGATACGGAAGCGGATGCATACTGCACAGTCTCGTCAGAAATATTATGTTGATCACCGTAGATGACCCTTGGAGTTCGTGGTCGGGGATCAGGTTTTCTTATGTGTATCATCGAGGTTGGGACACAGGAGGATCAGGAAATAGGGTAAACTTTCACCGAGGTATGTGGGGATGTTTGAGATTCTGTAGAGAGTCAGGCCGGTTGCCTATCAGTTGTAGTTACCACAAAGGTACTGGGCTATGCAATATATCTTCCATATATCTCAGTTGCGCCGCTATCACTCAGACATGTCTCACGTCTTTCATCCCGAGGTGGTTGAGCTTCAGGCCGATGCGTCCTTTGAGGAGCATCTTATTCGTATTGTTGATAGGAGCACGAAGTTTCTTCGAGGTCGGCCAATTCATCTCGTATGGGTGCTATGGCAGCATGGCCGAGTGCAAGATGAAACCTGGGAGCAGGAGACTGACATATATGCTCAGTGTCCAGATTTTTTCTGAGCTTTATCTTCACCACCCTTAGAAGGGCAATTCGGGGATGAATTGCTTTAAGGGAAGAAGTTTGTAAGAACCTGGTTCTTATTCTTGAGGTACGGGTTTCTTCTTTTCCTTTTTCCTTAAGTGTTTTTGAGAAAATAAACAAAACTGTGAAAATCCCAAATTTTGTGAGTACAAGCCATGTACTTTGGCTGTGTGGGATGAGTACACAGGGCGTGTAGGCCTGTCGACGACTAAGGGTGTAAAAACTGACTACACATCGTGTACTTGGTATTTACACACCGTGTAATCAGTCAGCAGGTGAACAGTAAGGCGGTGGGATTAGCCTCCAGCGGAGCGACAATACACGCCGTGTATTCAAAAATACATGTCGTGTAATCATGTCGACAGATGAACAGTGTGGCGGTGAAAAGTAGCCACCAGAGGAACAGTTAAATGACGAAAAGTACACGTCTTGTACTTGAGAGTACACGATTTGTAGTTTGTTTTTTCACTTAAAATGGTCGGTAGACTCTTCATTAGGTAGATGAGGTAGTGGACATGTTTGGAGCTTGGGAAGAGAGGTCGGAACTTGGAGGAACTCCTGATCGCATGTCGGGAATCCGTTTCTTCCACTGTCATTCTTGTTTGAACCAATTGGGTAAGACCTTCCTTCTCCTTGAGTCGTTCTTACCAATTATTTCCCAGGGGGAAGTTATTTGGGTTTTAATGGGTTATCATTTTTCCCAGATTTATGTTGTTCTCGGAAGTTTCGGAAGGCTTCGTTCGCATATATCGATCAAAGGGGATCGAGTTAGGTGGTCCAATGTTTAATTACAACTATCATGTGGTTTTTGTGTACTGTTGTGCTACGTGCCCATGTTTGGGGTGTCGTATGGTAGAGGCCTTAACTAATTAAATACCTATAATTTCATAGTTAATATTTTGATTATATATAAACTGTTGTTTGGGATCGTTGCTTGGATCTAGGGCCACCCCGTGGGTGCGTTTCCCTTGTTTAGCTGTTTGGCCAGGATACTCGTGGGTATGCCATGATTTAGAATGATTTGAATTGCCTTGAGAGGAATTGTATATAAATTGCTTTCTTATGTGTTGGTCTCGGCCCAGTTACTTACTTATCCCGAGGGAAGTGTTTTTTTTAGCATGCGGGCAACCTTTCTCATGCCTGTGGGCAGTAGTTTCTGTGCCTGTGGGCGACACATCGTACGCCTGCGGGCAATATTCGTTATGCCTGTGGGCAGTCACCTGCGGGTTTCAATTATGATTACCTGAGGGTAAGGATTTTCATGTCTGTGGACAACGTTTAATTTGTATATTCACTATGGTGATTTATTATGTTGTACCTTCTAAGCTAGAGCACAAGCTTGGGATTGATAAATAATTAACAAAATGGAAATGTAATTGGTATATATAGTTACTTTTGAGTACTACCTAGTTTGCTGCATTTTATTACTGCACACTTTCGTTGCACATTTTCACTGACAGTTGGGCACGGGCCTTTGGTGGTTGCCTACAGGGATTTATTTCTAACACCCTATTTGGGTCATGTATTGGGCCCAAACAGATTATATTGCTACAGGTGTTGATAAGGGAAAGAGTCCCTATACAGTTACTTGATTATTGTCGAGGAGTGGGAGAGCATGGGACCGATCTTAGGATTGCGATGTGGCTGAGTTTCTACTGCACTGTTTCAGTTTTGTTGTTGTACTTGTACCATGTATTGTATTGTATTTGATTGTAGTGTATCCTATTTTGACTGCTTTCTTAGAAATAGGACATATTTCATCATCAGGTATGTTTGACTATTGGATATCTCTTTATTCAGTACTGTTGTCCTTTCAGTTGGGTATTGTTTATTTCTTCCACTTTTGTATGTTTATATCTATTTCCACTGCGCTACACTTTGAAAAATGAGGGCATAGTTTCTCCACTATCAGACCTAGGCCCTTGCTGCTAGTCGGCAGCCTTTTCCATTTGGGGAAATGTGCTTGAGGTCATGTGACCATCCGGGTTTGGGGCACCCGTTGAGTGGCACCCGGATATAGGACGTTACAAACTAACACCCAACTTCATAAACCATCTCCCCTTTATATAGGCATAGTTTCTCCAAAAACTTGGGGATATGAGAAAACTCAAATTTAAATTTCCCAATTCCAAATTTGAATATCCCACTTAAATAATTCTTCATTTAATTACCTTAAAACTTCCAAAAATATATGAGTTAATAATCTTCATAGTAAACTTTTTTTATATCTTAAAATTAATGTTTTTCTTCAAGTCTCCATAAATCTTGGCTATAATAAAGACCTTACCTTCATGGTTATTCAATCATTTAACATCCAATTTAGCATCACCAAAATGAAAGACCTTACAAAAACTTTATATATATCTTTGAACCTTCTATCTCATATAACTTTATAACAACTCTTTTTCCTAGTAAACATCATCTAGAATTCCTTCACAACTTCATTGTAAATCCTCCATTTAGTAATCTTCATACTTTTTTATATGTTAAGATTTGTATGTTCCCTATAATTAGTTATCTTTGAGTATCTTAATCCAATGAATCCTTAAAACTCACTTTTCACCTGAGATTCCAAAACAACTTATTCTATATCTAATGACTTCATAGAACACCATCTAAGGACTTTTTAATACTTTGTTTGATGTCTTCATAACATTTTGGTGGATGACATTACTCAAAGACTTATTTCTGATGCCTTTTCTCAAAAAATTATTTCTGATGAACATCACTAGAAGACCTCCATTTCATGACTTCTTAAAGATTCATCTATCTGATGAAACTTAAATTAGAAACTTATGTATGGTGAAACTTTTTTTAAACTTATGGATGATAAAATTTCATTCAAAAATTTCTATCTGAGGCCATTTCTCAGAAACTCATAATTGATGGCTTCATAAACTCTTCTCTAAAGCCTTTGTTTGGGAACCTTTAACTAATGAACTTCACTCAAGAATATTTTTCTGATAACCCTTCATACATTCATATGGTGGACACATAACATTTTCTCTATTTGATAAACTTGTATCATTATTCTATCAAATGGAATATGTTAGATGACTTTGTAAAGGTTCATCCACTGGACTCTATTGGATGGCTTTGAAAAGGTTGTTTAATGAACTCCATTTGATGACATTTCCCAGATACCTCTATTCGATACTTATTCAAAGTTCCTCAGATCAACAGCCTTAAAAAATGTATGTTTGATGACACTTTTTACCTCCTTAACTCTATATCCTCATTAACCTTAATCTTTGTGAAACTTCATTACCTCATACCTTGAACTCTTCACAGTCGTACATCTATCTAATAGAACCATCCCAGTAGATACATGTTTGTATAACTTCAAACATTACACAAACTCATCTAGAATCATAAAACAGTTTATGATTTTTGGTACTTTAAGAATAGTAAAGCATCACCTAAATTAGATCTCTTTCATATAGGATTTTCTCTTCTTCTAAACTATATCTTTGATTCACATCCATAAGGTATTGTGTTCATTAATCAATGAGAAACATATCACTAAGCATCAACTAATATTTTTTATTTTTTCAATCTTGTTCTGATGTAACTGTGCATATAATCAGTCAAAAAATTGATTCCATATTTCTTATGGTCATTATTCTTATATCCTCTTAACCCAGTATATTTTTCTCATCTATCTCCATCTAGTAACATTCTATTTATAAACTTATTAAGGATTCTCCTTAAGTAAAATTCATATGCTTGATAACAAATGTGTTTCTCCAACAATCGTAGAACATGTTGTAGAAATTAAGATCAGTTCATTAATCATCATAAGTTAACTCAAAATATTTAAATAAATTTCACCATCAAGTAGTGAATAATCTCAAATTATTCTAAATTTAAGAACACACTATGTATCTTTTTCCAAGATAATAAGACTTGAGTAATTCTCTTCTTCATTCAATCATCCAAGATGTATCAACTTCATTACCAAGATTGGATACTTCAAAAAAAACTTTTTAGAAACCTCTTTACAACCTCTTCAACATACTAACATTAATGAAACCCTTTTAATTAATTGAAATCCATTGAAAAAAATTATATCTTTCACATAAAATGGTCTCTTAAATATCCCCCTTTGTATTTCTTAGAAATGCCTTCAAAGTATAATAAAAATGAATATTTCAACATGTGAATATTTATCTTCCTTCTCTAAATTTATTTTAAAAAATTCATTTCACCTTCTCTCCCCATTACTGATAAGAAATAAATATTTCAATGGAAAATGATATATGACATGCCCGAATGAGTCATTGAATTCGTACGGGCTATGTTTAGATTATATTTATTATTTTTCCAAAAATTTACTTACTACTTAGGCGTGGTAAGTATAGAGTCAATCCCATGAGGATAAAGATGGCTTTTTTATGTCACTAGATTGATACCCTTTGATAGGAGTCCTTTCAAGTTGCTTTGGTTTTGGAGTTTATTAAATCTATGATTGGAGGTGATTTCAAATGACTATAGAGGGGTCAAGATCAATTTTGAGTATCTGTAAAAAAGATGACCTTAATTCAAATATTGATAGGGTCCTAAGGTTTAGGCTGTGAAGAAAATAGCAATTTCTAGTTGACATTGGTCAAGTCACTTAGTTCAACTTAGGAAGTGACTATTCTATGATCGGGAGATAGTAACAGCCTACATGAATTATGTTTGGATTCTATGGTAGAAAGTATCCTAAGATAGTGATCGTAGCCTGGTCTAATTTAATCAATATAGGGTCTTTTTTTAATATCCTATGGTCAGGGACGTCCACATGAATTAAATATACTTTTGTTATTTATCCTGATTTCTAATCCATTAGGGTTTCCAAAATAATATTTAAAGATTGATTATAATTACATATACATATACTCCTGATCCCTACCACTGAGTGGTTTAGCTACTCATGGTGGGATGAGAAAATAATAAACAACTAGAAATAATGCTTGACGTGTTGAATTGATTTAAAATAAAATAGTTCCTAATCATGTAATGGATTGGGGTTGCTAAAAGGAAAATTATCATGCAATAGAGGTTTATAAAAGATAAATCACAATTCTAATAAAATTATTACATGAAATTAAAATAGAAAATGGGTTAAACAAGTATTTATTGGAAGTCGAAGATGAGAAATGGGAAGTGATGTGATGGGAATTGAAGGCATTGAAGAAAAACACAATCCATGTCTCTTGAATAAAATAAAATATGAAATGATGAAGAAATTTTGAGTTTAAGAGGGGAAAGGATTAAGGAAACTTGAGGGGAATAAAAACAAAGAGAATTCTCTACTTTGGGATATCACCAAATGCTCTATTAGTCTGTTGTATATATAGGAGAAATGGGTCATGATGTGTCATGGATTACACGTCATGTAACCCTGATCCATGTCAATCTCTGTGGATTTTTTTCATCTGATGTGTATCCACATATATCTCTCTCAAAATCTAAGGTTTGACCGTTTACATGTCTTATACCAAGGACTCACAATGATTATTGAGATTCTAGTTGTTCCTCCATAGCATATTTCTCATGAAACTACTTTGATTGAGGTTATGTCATGTATGAAGAATACACGACATGTACTGGATTCTATTTCTACATACTTCATCACTTGGTTCATAGATTGGCTCATGATTTTTTTTCATGCTATGAAATCCTATTACACGACATGTAATGATAATTTATGATGTGTAATAGGTGAATTCTATACTTTTTCTGTATTTCTTCCTTTGAATCCTATGAAGCCTCATTCCTACTAAATTGAGCACATACCAGGAACATTATCAAATAAATCAATGAAAATACTTAAGTAAATAACAGTAAAAAAGTAAATATGAATTTATCTTATCAAATTCCCTCACACTTGAACAATTTCTTGTACTTAAGAAAAAAGGTCCCAACAAATATTTCAAAAAGATAAACCATTTTTAAAGAAGGAAACATTCATCATGTCTAGGAAAATAAAACTAAGTGTAAGAGGAAAAAGGTTGGTCTCCAAAATCATCCATGCATAAAAAATTAATCATTCCTCGTAGATTAGTTCTTTAAAAAATTCTAATCTTTTAATTACAACCTTTTCACTATTCCTCAAATTCTATACCCATTTATAATTTACCTCACAATGAATTTTCTCTCATCACTCGGGGTAAAATGAAGTTGGATTTATGCTCATACCCTGATTACATGTTCCTAACCATAAGCATGAATTGGTTCTATCATCACCACTTTGTAAAGAAAAGTACAAAAATAATCATGAGGGCTTCAGTAGTAAGGTTCTGATGACTCTAAGGCTATGGGTAGGTGGGTAAAAAGTGAAAATAAAGCTCAAAAGGAGGGTAATCTCTCAAGTATAATTCATGAATTTCAAGAAAAGTGTAATACAATGGCTCCTTCCAGTTAATCAAGTCCACATTCCCATAGCTCTGGTTGGATCTACATATATGTCAAATGAGTACAAAATGAGTATTTTGTTTCTTTCCATTTTCTTTTTCATTTCTATTTTTCAAAAATAGTGTCTAGGCTAAATCTCACATTCATACCCTAACCACATATGATCCTTTAAGGGATTCATCGGTCTGGAAATGGTGATTTTTTATCTTCCTAGTACACAACCCATGTTTGGTTTTCTTTTATTTTTTATTTTTCAAAGGAACAGAATAAAACTAAAATTCTATAAAGTAAATATGGATCACAACCAAATAGTATGATGATTACACCATACATATATGCAAATAGAAGCCTCTCGTATTTTCTGAAAGCTTCCTTGACACTTGTTCAAAAGTAATTCATGCATTATACAAGGAGAAAAGTAGGAAGGGAAAAATCAACTTGGAATAACTTCATACTATAAGGTTGTTCATGGAAACTATATGCTAAATGAAAGAAATATGTAAGGTGGGTCTCGGGAAAAGGTGTCTAACAAATATTTCCGCAATTATTTTAAATTTACACTTGTTCAGTCATATCCTCCATAAGATCTCAGTGCATATTATGATAGGTTTACATGTCCTAAGTATCACTCAAGAAATATTCTTAGAAAAGAATATGCAATTGTGGGACTAGATTCCTATCGAGTAATCAGAATAAAATAGAAACTGGAAATTACAATGGGTGTAAAACTAAGTAATGTGTCAATTAATAATAATTTCAAAAATGTTCAATTTGAATCAAATTTTTAAGCTCAGTAATCATTCAAAAAAAATTTAACAGGGACTAAACATGGATTCTAACAATTTCCAACTTAACTATTTTTTTAATTTACATGGGCATAATACTTTTCAAGTTTAAATCATGCTTATAATTTTAAAAAATGATTCCTAGATAGGTGACAACAAGAAAAAAAATTAGAGTGTCTCGACAGTGAAAATCACAAGAAACTCCCTCACACTTAGAAAGAGACAATGTCCACACTGTCCAAGAAATTATTGTGGGGGTTTTATAACAAGGAAAGTGAAAAGAATTTTAAATGGAAATTTTGAAAAAATTGAAATTGAGGGAATCAAGAGATCCCTAGATAGTTCCATTACATTATGTAATTTGGTTGTCGGTATGCTAATTATGGGTCACCTACAAAATGGTTTAGATAAAAAATTCTACACTAGATAAAACATTAGTCCACAAGTTTAAACATTGTAAAAGTATAAATATAGATAGGTATACAGTATGAAAAATAGAGATGACCATTTTCATTCAATTTTTCAAAAATTTTATAATGAAGTTAAATTAGAGACTCTAAAAAATGAAAAGGATTCAACTAGGACAAATTAGGCTAGAAAAAAAAAGATCAACTATGGGATGCCTCCCATAAAGTGCTAACAGGGCATCATTAGCCAGATGGATGGACCCTGATATCCTACAGTGGGTCCATCAGCTCAATTGATCCTTTTCCGCTTAAAGATATTGGTTGTTGTGTCATCCAATTCTTGAGGTCACTTGGTTGGGTTTATGAATTATAGTGTAGTATCATGAGTGTGAATGAGATGAGTTGGGAATGGAATCATAGCTCTATATGACTTTTGTTGTGTATGGATCTCTAAAGACAGTTCCTGAAGTTTTCGTTCAATTTTAGAAACTCATTGGGAAACTCTTTTGACTAGAGCAGATGGTGTAATGGATCCATCGACAACTGTAGATGATAAAAAGGATCTTGAAATTTCTATGTAACAAAAGAAAAGAAATGACAATCAATCCCAAAAATAATGAAAAAACCAATCTTCCATAAATATATATCAAAAATCAGTACAAAAAGAGAGGAAAAACATATGATAAAATAAAATTATCATCCCTATTACAAAAGTCTAAAGCCAAAAAAAATATAAAGGAAAAAATCAGTCATTCGGGCCAAAGATCTCCTCTGGAATCATCCAGCCATTGGGTGGTGATAAAAACTATATGTAGGGGTCAGTATCTATGATAGCATCAGAATAAGGTGGATAAATGGCTATAGTCGTAGATGGTGGGTTTATTGATCTTGGTAAATTGGATGGGGTGAGTGGTGGAGAGGTTTGTATCCATAACAAGACTATTTTTCTGGCAGTTGGATCCACGAAAGGTACCTATGGGGTAGAGTCAGTGGTCATCCCCTTGCCCCACCAGGCCTACTCTGCTAAGTACTTCTAATGGGAAGTCGGGTCAGTAAGATTTGGAGGCAATTCTGGGGGGATTGTAGGGGGTGTGGGAATGGTGGAATATGAGGGGCTAGCAGGGGTGGGTGGTGGTGGTGTGGTGAACTCTGAAGGATCAATGAAGGGTAGATTAAGGTGAGTAGAGATATGGAACAGGTTCACCAAGATGCATTAATGGGAAACTTAGATCTCTATAAGGGTGGGTGTAGGTAGGGTAGGTGAAGTGGGTGGTATAGGTGGAGAGGTAGTGTGTGGCTCCACTGCTGGGTCTACTACTTCTGGTGGTGGTGCCTCCTACGGTGCAGCTACTGTTGGTGGGATGACCTCCTATATTCCTGATTCCCAACTATACAAATCATCCTCCTTCACTAGTAGCCCCATTTTTTATAGCAACACAAATTCAATGATCACGACGGGTCTAAGGGATGTGATAGGTAGTTCTACATCAAAATCATACAAGTGTTGAGTCAGGTGAGTGATGAAGGACCCTCCCATAAGTGTACTGCACTACCTCTGGGCATGTGCCTTGTAATAATGGGAGAAATTAGTAGGCATGTTGATGGCTCGGCCACCCATAGATACTGTAAGGATAATCATGTCTATCTGGTTGATGCTCCCATGAGACTCTTCCCAAGAAAACAATCCATGTGTCATGGATCTGTGAAGGATACGTAGTTTTAGGCCCCATAGATGGGTGGAATTTGTGATGCATGGGTCATGGTGAAACTGATTGTCTTATGTAATCAACTCCCAGAGATGTGGAGAATCTTCTCAAGGTGGCTCCAGTTGAAGAGTCAGATAAATATCAGAAGTGACAAACTCATCAGTGTAAATACCAATTCTAATGCCAAGCACTATGAATGACAACTCATGGGGTCTTCCACCCAAGAGGAATCTGAGGTAGTCGAAGGTTATCTTGAAAGTGTATAGGAACTCAAGGAACAATTTCATATATGTGTCCTCACATACCTTGAGAATGATATTGATATGGAGGGTCTCTAGGAGGTCAAGGATAGCATCATGTATGTTCAACCTTTCCAGGATGTGCATGTCTATAGTCTTGTTTTTATGCACTATCTTAGCCTGCAAACATTAAATATTGACCCAGTGCTTTGAGTTAGTGAAATAGAGGATAGGTTTCATGTGCAGCTTCTCATAACTAGAGGAATCATTCGAGGAGGATGACGATGCAGCTCAAACAGCAGGGCAAGAATAATGTGCAGTAGTGGAGGCAAACATGATGCTATGGTGACTCTTGGTCTATGGTTGTTCTACAGAGGTGGAGGATGATGATGAGAATTATGAGGATGTTTGTGGTATTTTGGTTCAATCCATGAAGGTAGGGATGCGGGTTGAGTGTAGTAAGGGATGTGAATGGGGGTTACGTGGGTGTAGGGTGTTGGTCGTGAGAGTGGGAGGCGCGTGGGTGGAGGGGGGGAAGAGGGAAAAGGGGGTGTGGGTTTTCCAAAGGGATAAGGGAGGGAGTATGGTGGTAGAGGTAGGATGAGAGGGTGAGGGGTTGTGGATTTTGGGTGCAACTGAGTGGGAGGAGGGAGACAAGGGGTTGGGTGCATGTGCGGGTCGTGATACTATGGTTCACGGCTTATATTTTTTAAAATAGATCTGATAAATTACACAATGTGTACTAGTGGTTCATATCATGTATTGGTAATTAAAATTAATTTTTAGTGAAAAGGGTACACATCGTGAACCACTGGTACACAACATGTAATAAACTATTTTAGCTCAAAATTTGTTCTCTCCTTGCCTTTAGTTCCTAGCCTACCCAAAACTCTCCAAAGACTATCCTAATCCAACTTACTCTAAGATGTATTACCCTAGGTTTCCTCCGAGTCATCGCTTTTATTTAAGTCAATATATTGACTCCATTAAATCTTAATCAAATTTTAGGCTGATGACACAGCCCTCGCAAAAAGGTTCTTGAAAAAAATTTAGTCTTTGACCATTCACTTTCAACAATGGTCCACTTTCTCTCTGGATTTTTATGGTGTCATAAGGAAATACTTGAGTGACTTTTAATGGGCCTGACCATCAAGACTTCAGCTTACCTAAGAATAGTTTCAATCTTGATTTAAACAAAAAAAAACTTATTACCAGGTACAAAGGTACACCTTTCAATATGTTGATCATTCCATTTCTTTTTCTTTTCCTTATATATCCCCACATTATCATATGTATCTCTCCTGGTCTCTTTTAATGTGGTTAATTGAAGCATCCTTTCTTCTCCAGCCTTCTCAGAATCCAAATTTAGTTTCTTGATCGCCTAAAATGAATGATGCTCCATCTCAACTAGGAGATGGAATGGTTTCCCATAAACCAAACTAAATGGTGTGGTGTCTATGGGTGTCTTATAGAAAATTCGGTATTCCCATAGTGCATCATCCAGCTTGAGATTCCAATCACTTCGATTGGTATCCACATTTTTTTCCAAAATTTCCTTTACCTCCCTATTTGATAGTTCTACTTGACCACTTTTCTTTGGGTGGTAGGGAGTTCCGGTGTTGTATTGGATTTTGTACCTTTCTATTAATCCTCTCACAGCTTGTTTTGTGAAGTTTTTTCCCGGATCACTAATGAGTAATCTTGGAAATCCAAATCTCATGAACACATTATTCCTTATAAAGTTCATAAATACTTTTGTTGTGTCATGTGAGGTTTCTTCAGCTTCAACCCATTTTGAGACGTAGTTGATGACAACCAAAATGTAGGATTTTTCATAAGAAGTGGGAAATGGTCCCATGATGTCTATGCCCCAAACGTCAAATATTTAAACTTCAATGATAGGATTATATGGAATCTTATTCTTATTACCTATATTTCTGGTCCACTGGTATATGTCACATCATTGGCAGAATTCCCTTGCGTCTTGGTGCAGTGTGGGCTAGAAAAATACACTTTGTAGAATTTTGGCTAATGTATGATCGGTTCCATGATGTCCTTCAGTTGGTGACATGTGACACATCTCAATCACATTGTGGGTTTCCTCTTTAGGGATGTAGTGTCTTAATAATCTAGTAGCACAATGCTTGAAAAATAGTGGCTCATCCCAATAGTAATGCTTGGTATCTGATAAAAATATTTTTTTTTTAAGAAATGTATTGATGTAAAAATATTGTGGCAAGATAATTCAAAATATCTGAGAACCACGATTGAATCTTGATACTAAATAGTGTTTCATCTAGAAACTCTACTTCAATTTCAGCCTTCTCATCCTGTTTGATGATGGGTAGAGGAAGTCTTGATAAATGATCTGCAATCACATTCTCTATCCATATTGTATCCTTGATCGCAATATTGAATTCCTACGGTATGAGGATCCAATGTATCATCCTTGGTTCGGCATCCTTCTTGCTCATCAAGTATCTTAAGATAGTATGGTCGGTGTGAACAATCACCTTAGACAGAACCAAATAGGATTGGAACTTTTCAAAGGAATATAAAATGTATAAGAGTTATTTATCTGTAGTCATTTAGTTTACTTGACCTTCACTTAGCATGTGGATTTCATAATAAATGGGACAGAAAATGTTTCCAATGTGTTTTCCTAACATAGAACCAATAGTAAGGTTGATGGCATCACACATTACTTCAAATTCCTTGTCCAAGTTGGGTGAAATGATGACTATTGATGCTATTAGACTCCTTTTAAATGTATCAAAATCTTGCATGTAGTCTTTAGTGAATTTTAAAGAAAAATATTTTGAAAATATATGTGTCAATAGACGGGAAAATTTACCAAAATCCTTCACAAATCGTCTTTAAAATTCATCATAACCCAAAAATATTTGGATACCCTTGATGGTTAAGGGTTCTGGAAGATCCTTGATGACTTCAATTTAAGTAGGATCAACTTAGATGCCTTACTTGGAGATTTTATGACCAAGTAAAATTCCTCCTTACACCATGAAATGGTGTTTTTCCCAATTTAGGACTATGAATTTTTCTTCACAATGTTGGAGAACTAATTCCATATTGCTTAAGCAGACTTCAAATGATCTCCCATAGACTGAGAAATAATCCATGAAGATTTATAGGAACTCTTCATCCATGTCATAGAAAATTTATTCCATATATCTCTAAAACATTTATAGAGCATTGCACATTCCGAATGACATTTACCTGTAATAAAAGGTACCAAATGGGAATGTCAATGTGTTCTTTGGGTAATCAGTGGGGTCGACTGCAATTTGATTGTATCCTAAATATATATCTAATAAATATTATAATTCAATCTCCACAAGTCTTTCTAGTATCTGATCAATGAAGGGTAAGGTAAAATTATCCTTTATAGTTACTAAATTCAAGAAACTATAATCTATGTAGACTCTCCATACAGTGATGGTGCATGTTCAAATCCATTCATTTTTCCAGTACCTTCTATCGTAAGTCATCTTTTCTTGGGCATAACTTGTAGGGGGCTCACCCATTCACTATCTAATATGGAAAAAATTATTCCTGCATCGAAGAGTTTTATCACTTCCTCTTTGAAAACTTCCTTCATCGGTGGTGTGATCCACCCTTGAGGTTGTCATTTAGGATTTTCATCTTCTTTGGGTAGGATTTTGTGAGTGCATTCAATAGGATTTTTTCCTTTTATGTATTCCAATCCCTATAAAATTGATTGCTTATATCTTTTCAAAACATCAAACAATTTTTCTTCTTATGCTTGAGACAGTTCAGAGTTGATAATGATTGGTAGAGAGGATGACACTCCTAAATATGAGCACCTCGGTGTACTGGGTAGGGGTTTTAGTTCTAGCTGGGGTGGTTGAATGATGTAGGGGATAAAAGGTAGAAATTTATCTCTCATGAGAGGTTTAATGAAGCTTACTTCCTCAAAATTGTACTCTTCTTACTTTTCTGAGAGTGACCCTTCACTTTCTTCTTCAATAGCCATGTACTTGTCACCTTATTTGGTTAGAGATATGGCATTGCAATCAACAACATCATCTAATTGTTGAGCATCTTTAACTAGGTTTAACACTACTTGTTCTTCTCCAATATAGAATTTCAAACATCCTTGGTTCACATAAATTAAATCCTTTACTATGGCTAAGAATGGACTTCCAAGTATGATGGAAATGTCTCCTTCTTCTTCTATGTCTAGAACTAGAAATTCTATTGGAAGGATGAATTTTCAAAATTTTACCAAAACATCTTCAAGAATACCCCTGGGGTACTTTACTAATCATTCAGCGAGTTGCAGTGCTACTGTTGTTGTTTTTAGTTCTTAGAGTCCTATCATGTGGAAAACACTCATTGGTATTAAGTTGATGTCGGCTCCAAGATCATTCAAGGCTCTTCTAAACTTGCATTATACTATAGCACAGGGAATTGAAAAACTTCTAGGATATCTCATTTTCAGTGGGATTTTCTACTACACAATAGCAGAGCATTCTTCATTTAGTGATACTACCCCAAGATCTTCTATTTTTATTTTATTGGATAATAAATCATTAAGAAATTTTACATAAACTAGCATTTGGTCAATGGATTTTATAAATGGTATGTTGATGTGTAGTTTCTTGAATATCTCCTAGAACTTCTTGTATTGTGCCTCATGTCTACCTTGTATTTCTCTTTTTAGTAAGGGAATAGGTGGCTTGCATGGAGGTAAGGAATATAAACTAGTTCCTTTTGTTGTTTAGGAGTTTGGTTCTTCTCATCTTGTACTTATTCTTGTGGTGTGATCGGTGTAGTCTCATCATCCTCTCCCTCTTATTCTGGTTTCTTCATAGGCTCTTCTGATTCCCTTTCATCTTAACCACTTTGTTTTTGAAAATCCAAAACTTTCCCGCTTCTCAGTACTATTTCCTTGGCTTCCTTCCCTGGGTACATCTCGATATTACTAGGTTAGGTACCTAGTAATCTATCAGACAAAGTCTTTAATATTTGACCCATTTGAATCTCGAGATTCCTTAACACAACTCTTTGGGTTTTCATTTCCATCTCTTAAGTTTTCATTCTCTAATATTATTTTTGGACAAAATTTTCTAGGAGATTTTCCAGGTTATTTTGAGGAGGATTTGGTTGTTGAGGTATGGGCTAGACAGGTTAGAATTGTTACTAGGGTCTTTGTGGGAATGTTTATTGTCATATCTATGGTTTGGTTCTTGGTATTGGGTTCATCGTTGGATACCATGGTGGTTATTAACTATGGAATTATGTTTGACCACCTCATTATTGAAAATAGCCTTGACTGATCTGAGGTAGCTTCCAAGTAGGCCTTTGTAGGTAATATTATTACTACTATTGAAAAGGCTGGTTCTATTGATTGTAATTAACATAATTACAATCCTTTTTTCTTTCATATCATGCCTTTTAATCTTTGTAAAGATGCGGTCCACCACACATCTCACATGACTAAATCTCTTCTACGAGAGTAGGAGAGGGTTGGGGTTGTGTTGCTGGAATTTGAAATGAATTAAGCTTCTTTGTGAGAACTTCAACTAGAACTACTAATCTTATGTTCTCAACTACCTAGTGGATACCATGACATGGTGGTCCATGATCACCTTTCCATAGGCTGGCATTGTGTAAAACTTCATCAAGAATTGTTCATCCAGGTTTGGGGGTTTTAAATATCAATCCATCATCAGTTTCAGCATCAACAACAGTTCATGCAGTTGGATAGAGTCCTTGGTAGAATGTCTGCAACTAAATACACATATCCAATCCAGAGTGTGGACACTTACTCATGAGTTCTTTGAATCAGTCCCACACTTCCCATGATAATTCTACATCTGTTTGAGCAAAGTTTTGGATGTCATTTTGGATCTTCCAAGTCCATATCGGTGGAAAGTATTTGTCCAAATACTTTTTGGAAAGATCATTCCAAGTATTTATTGAATCGAGAGACTAACTTTTGAGCTAGACCTTAGCTCTATCTCATAAGAAGAATGGGAAGATGCACAGTCTGATCACATCTGAAGAGACTCCATGGTTGTGAAACATATCAAAAACTTCCCAGAAGTTATAAATGTACTAATGTGAGTCTTCACTCAAGAGACCACTGAATTGTCACATATTCTGAATCATGTGAATGATTCCAGGTTTAATATTGAATTTTTGATCTTATATGGGGGGATGTAATATGCTTGTGGTTTCACCATGAATTAATGGAAATCCATAATCCATGATGGTCTTTTCTTGATTCATCGAGAATTCCCCTATAATTACTTGATGAGGGTTTAGTGGGTTAGGTCCCCCTTGATGGTGTTTATTGGCCATTTCTAACCAGTGGTGTGAAAATAGATACCTTTCAATCTCAGGATCGAAGGATAAAGGTTCGTCCGACTCAAGGTTCCTTGAATGAGTCAAGGGACTTTGGTACATGCACTATACAACAGAAAAATGGGGATGCAAGGGAATCTTGAAAGAAAATGAAAGAAAGGGGATGAAGGAAAGGTAATCCTAGGTCTTGTTCTAGAGGGTTATAAAAAGCATAGTGTTGATCCCCATCAATGGTGCCAGAATTTCACGCACCTTCATGTTTCGTTGAGCTAGTACGGGTTGTGGTTAGATTAGATTTATTTTTTTTCAAAACTTTACTTACTACTTAGGTGTAGTATAGTAGAAGTGTAGGGTCGATCCCACAAGGATAAAGCTATATTTTTTATGTCACTAGATTAAGAAAGTTTGATATGTGTCCTTTCAAGTTGCTTTGGTTTGGGAGTTTATTAAATCTATGGTTGAAGGTGATTTCAAATGATTAAATAGGGGTTGGGATCAATTTTGAGTATCTGTAAAAAGGATGACCTTAATTATAATATTTACAGGGTCCTAAGGTTTAGGATGGGAAGAAAACAGTAGTCGCTATTTGACTTTGGTTCAGTCACCTAGTTCTATTTAGGATGTGACTATTCCATAATCATGAGATAGTAATAGCCTAAGTGAATTAAGTTTATCTTCTATGGTAGAAAGTATCTTAGTATAGTGATCGTAGCATAGTCTACTTTAATCAGGATAAGGTCTTCTGTTTGAATATCTCATGGTCAGGTCCATCCACATGAATTAAATAAACTTTTTTTATTTATCCTAATTACTAATCCATTAGGGTTTCTAAAATTAGATTTAAATATTTATTATAAGTATAGATACATCTACTCATTATCCCTACCCCTGAGTGGTTTATCTAATCATGGTGGGAGGATAAAAGAATAAACAAATAGAAATCATTCTTGAAATATTGAATTGATTTCAAATAAAATAGGTCCTAATCATGCAATGGTTGGGGTTGCTAAAAGTAAAATGATAATTCAGTCAAGTTTTATAAAAGATAAATCACAATTCTAATAAAATGTTTACTTGAAATTAAAATCGGATATGGATCTAACAAGAGTTCGTTAGAAGTTAAAGATGAACAATGGGAAACAATGCGATGGGAATTGAATTTGTTGAAGAAAAAAACCATCCACAGCTCTTGAATAAAATAAAAAATGAAACGATGAAGAAATTTTGAGTTTGAGAGGGGAAAGGATTAAAAAATATTGAAGGGAACAAAAATAAGGAGAAGTATCTGCTCTGGGATATCTCCAAATGCTTTGTCGAGCCACTTTATATATAGGCAAAATGGGTCAGGATGTGTAATGGATTACACATCATGTAACCTCGATCTGTATTAATCACCATGGATTTTTTTAATCTAATGTGTATCCATGTATATCTCCCCTAAAATATGAGGTTTGAACATTTACACATCGTGTACTGAGGACTCAAGATGTGTATTGAGCTTCCAGCTATTCCACTAGAGCAGATTTATCATTCAACTACTTTTATTGAGGTTGTGTCATGTATAGAGCATTCACGATGTGTACTGGCTTCTATTTTTGCATACTTCACTACTTGGTTCATGGCTTGGCTCGTAACTTTTTTCATGTTGTTAAATCCTATTACACAACATGTAATGTTGATTCATGATGTGTAATAAGTGAATTCTGCAATTTTTCTTCATTTCTTATTTTTAATCATCCACTACCACAAAAACAGCTTTTCGCAGCGCCCCCCTTTATCAGCGCTAACGAAAAAACGCTGATAAAGGGCCCTCCTTTATCAGCGCTTGTTTAGTAGCGCTGATAAAGGGGGGCCTTTATCAGCGCTTTTTTTTAGCGCTCATAAAGGGTCGGCTTCAAAAAAAATAAAAATATATTAATATATTAATATATTAATATAGTTATATTGTTATATAAATATAATATATAATTTTTAAATATATTTTAGATAAGTATAAATGTACATTTACACTTATTATACTTAATATATAAGATATTTAGTGAAAATGACTTCTTAAAAAATTAAAAAAATATTTTTAATTAATAATTTGATAATCATCATGGAGTAATATTCATTTAATAACAATTTGAGGACTAAAAAAATTAAAAAAATTAAAAAAAGATCCAAAATATGTTGAAAACGCAACTCAAACTTCAAACGGCCATAACTTTTGATCTGGGTGTCCGTTTGAGCTCTACCACATATCAAATCGAAGCCTGCGACGAGCTCTACATCACTATAACCCAAAGGGACCCCGGTCAAGCATTTTTCGAGGCCAAAAGAGGCCCAGAAGGCCTCCAAAACTGAGTTTTTTGTCGGGGTACCCAGATTTTTTAACATTTTGTGGATTTTCAAACTCGTTTAAGGGGGTATTATTGGCTTTTCTTGGCGGGGACTGAATTTATTCCAAGATATTACATTCATATTGATATTATGTCTTTGAAATTTCATCCTTTTTTATAATGAACTACTATTTATAATCAAATATATAACTATATGTACATATTTTTTATATATTCGCACCTAAAAATTAAATTTTTTAAATAATTAATTAAACATATTTACATATAAAATATATTAGCTTTATCTAAATAATAACTAATATCCATTTTATTTAAAATACCAATATATGAATATTTATACACCTATATATTAATCTAACTATATATATATATTAATCTAACTATATATATATATTAATCTAACTATATATATATATTAATCTAATAACTATATATATATTAATATAACTACATATATATATATTAGTATTACTATATATATATATATATATTAATATCACCATAAATATATATATTAATATCACTATATATATATTAATATAACTATATAAATATATATTCATATAACTATATATATGTTAATATAACTATATATATGTTAATATAACTGTATATATGTTAATATAACTATATATATGTTAATATAACTATATATATATTAATATAAATATATATTACTATACGAATAAATATAACTATATATATATATATAGATATATATATATTAATACCACTATATATATATTAATATTACTATATATATTATAATATAACTATATATATATATATTATAATATAACTATATATATATATTAATATAAATATATACTACTATACGAATAAATATAACTAAATATATAAATATATATATATAGAGATATCATGAATTGGAAAGTAAATCAAAATAGAGTAGTGGTAAGGGCTTAGGCGCATAGGGGGGAGGTCTCGAGTTCAAATCCTGGTGGAGGCAGGGATGCGCGCGCATGGGGAATATTGGAGAAAGCGCTGTTAAAGGGTGGAGGGGGGTGCGTGGGGTGCGTGGGGTGTTGTATAGGGGCCGAAAAGTGCTGTAAAAGGGGGGGTTCAAGCGCTATAAAAGCCCCCCCCCCCCCCCCCGATTGGCAGTATTTTTTAAATTTTTTTAAATTTTTTTAAATTTTTTTAACTTTTATCAGCGCTAAAACGAAAGCGCTGATATAGGACCCCTTTATCAGCGCTAAAAAAAGCGCTGATAAAAGGGGTCTTTTATCAGCGCTTTTTTTAGCGCTGATAAAAGACCCCTTTTATCAGCACTTTTTTTAGCGCTGATAAAGGGGTCCTATATCAACGCTTTTCGGAGCGCTGATAAAGGGGACCCCTCCTTTATCTACTCTGGCTTTATCAGCGCTTTTCTAGCACTGATAAAGGTCGTGTTTGTAGTAGTGATGTGAACCCTCATTTCTGAAAAATTGAGCACATACCAAGAACATTATTGAATAAATCAATGAAAATCCTTAAGTAAATTAAATTCAAAAAGTAAATATGAATTCATCTTATCAATATCAGGTTATTCTTAATAAATGTGCCATCAATCATTTCACTCTAATTTTAAATGAGAAATGCACGGTGTAGAAAATAATATGATTTGATTTATATAAGAAAGTTTTATTTTACCAAATGATCTTGATACCATATGAAACAAGAACTCATAATCTTTTCTTCAAGGATTTTTAACTTTTATTCTAGGATTTTTAATGAAACTTCTTTGATCATATTCTAAAATAATTAGACTTTTATTTGTGAAATAATAATTTTGGAAACTTCTTCAACACACTCCACTTTTTCCCACTTAAGGAGACTTTTATTATGATCTTTATAAAGATGAATCTCTTGAATATATATACTTTAGGAACTTCATTTTGAGACTTCACCAAAATGGATCTTCCTTATGAGTTTTTCTGAACACTTGAAAATTTCCAAAACTTCACCAAGGATGATGTTTTTCAATATATTCCTTTAGAGTTAAAAAAGTAATATCAACCCAAAAGGTATCTTCTTAAATTTTATACAATTTTTTGAAAGCAACCACTTCAGCTTCATCAAGGATGGTCCTCTTATAAATTTTTCATTATAAAAAATTAGGAATCATTCCAGGATAATAACTTTTTTATCTTAGCTGTCCAAAGTTGGTAGTCATTCCTCCTACTCAGGTTCTCCCCTTGAGTTCACAACTCACCTTCAATTCCCAACATTATGAGCATTAATACAATATATAAATATTAATGGAAATAGGTTTCTATTCCTTTTTTATTTAATGTTAATAGAAAGGTTGAGATAGTTTTCTTATCCAAGTTTATCGATTTTATTCACTCTCCATGTTGGCACATATGATCTTCAATTATAATTGATATTGCAGCATTATAGATCATTTCACTTATTATACATTGTGTGGATATATTTTATTCTTAACAACCTTCATGGATTATGCATTTTTAATTCTTTATTATAAATCCTTCGCCATGTCATCTTTTTCTTCTTCCAATTTGATTATTTCTTCTTACATACATTCAAAGACTCTAAAAACAAGAGAGATTATTTCTTTGGGAATACAATGCATAATATATTTTAATCTACTAACTTATATATCTTTAGAAGTTTTAGATGGATCATCATCACCACTTATTCTAGAATCTTCTTCCTGGGGACATTTTGTACCCAAAAAAATCATATATTAAGGTCACTTAACTTCCTTGATTAACTTGAGGTATAAATTTTGTTTTGATCCTTAACAGTGAATTAAACCACCTGTTCTATAATTTCTAAGAAAAATATGTCTTCGTTGTTAAAAATTCATGGAAAAATGAATACTTCCTCTTCTTTAGGTAATAGGGATATCTTATTCATCTTTCTTTTCTATTTATTTCTCTTGTTCATCAATGACTTGGAAGAAATTGAATTTTGATCAAATATAAATGAATATTCACAAAAAATATACTACATTGTTAATAAAATAAAGAAACTAAAATCTTAAAAATGGTATTAATTCAAAGTATAGGATCCAATAGAGGTTAACCATGGCTCGGGTACCAATTTTTAGGACCACTTAGGGATAATCTCAACACTGATAAGGGTGAATCAATGTTGGGGAATTTCTAAACCAATAAAAACATTTTATCCCTTTACCTCTTAGACCTATTAGGATCTTGGTTCTCCTATTATATTATTTTTTATTTTATGCAATTATATGAAATCAAATAATGGAAATGATATGTTTACAAGGTTCACTTCTCAATAAAAGTAGCTAGTCTTTATTATGTATGATGATGACCATTACATGGTTTCTCTACTATAATGAGATATTTTTTTAGAATGGTGTGGTTTGAAAATAGTATTGATCCCAAGTGTGATACCTTTCACTTTAAGAGGGTTGTATAAGAAAAAAAATCTTGAATCCCTGGACTGGTAATAACCATGTCCAACTGCATCTCCTTATTGGATCTTTATGCCATCTATGTAGACAATCTTCAACTACTTCAAGTTATTCACAACACAATGGAAGTATTTCACTAATGTGAGTTATAAATTAATGTTTTTTTAGTGTTTCATTTTTCTTTAGTTCCTTCTTCTTTAAATTCAATTTATGAAGCAGTGATCAAGAAACACTCCTTATTCTTCTCTTGTATGAAACTTAGTGCACACAACTTTCTACCCTTTCACAGTAGCAACTTGAACACTTAATTCATTACTCTAATTAAAGACTTATTCTCCCCCTCTTATTAATCTAATACTATTTGTCTATTACCTATTCATTTGGTAATATATGTCTGATGTAAGTTCATATGATCTCTTTTTCTTCTTCTTCATCTACTATATATTTGGTCAGTGCTTTTGCTCCATTCAATACTTCTGCTTCATTTAGTACCTCTTTCTTTTTATGGTTCATCTATAATGATCCAAACTTTTATAAATGAAATTACATTATGAATGAATAAATTCCTTATTAAGTAAAGTAGTTATAGAAAATACATGCACTATATTTCATTTTTTATTTTATAATGGTCTTAAAAGACCGTTAAGAATTATAACCATTGATAATATATTCATTCTACAATGACCATTAAGTTTAGTATATATTAAGGTTTATGATAAAGTCTCATTGACAAATAAAAAAAGAATTGATGGCCTCAACCATTCGGATAATACCCTATAAATCCCATTTATCAGAGCTTTCAAGGGAGATGGAATCACTGGGATTCACCCTTGACCAAGATCAAATCAAAATTCAACAACTAAAACATGAGATAAACTATTTATGGGAGAATTTTGAGATTATCGAGATCACGATCCAAACTATGTTCATTGAACCACCCCAAGAAAGTACCACCATCACACACCATACCCTTAGGGTGTACGCTAGTGTAATAAGGGGTTATATATCTAGACTCTGGTAGTATGAATTTTTAAATTTAATTTTTAATAAAATAGTGATTATATTTAACCCATTAATTATTAATTTTAAATATAATTATATAATTAATTGGATAAAAATTATATTTTGATATAGATTAACCAAAATTTTATTTTTGGGAAATATTTTGTTTCAATTAAAACACTCTTTTGGATAAATTCATGAATTTTGAAATAAATTTTATTTTCATTAAATATTTTTATTAAATAATATTTATTTAAATATAAATGATAATATAATTTAATGAAGTCCAATGAAGTTTTTAAAATGGTCAAAATGTTGTTAGTGTCGTAAAAAATAATATTTTCTAATAAATAAGGATTTTTATTTAAAAGTGTAAATTATAATATTTAGAAAATTATTTTTATGAAATAAATATTATTTTTGAAATCATCATGTCGAAATTATCCAATGGTGAATTTTTCATAATTTTCCAAGATAAGTGATTTTTTGGATAAAAAATAAATATGATATAAATATATGGTATGTATTATAATATTATAATAACAAATAAAGTGATCTAAAAAATACGATAAATTTTATCCATGACAAAAAAGAATAGATTTCCCATTTAAAATAATGTATTTTTTAAGATATATGATTAATTTTAAAAACCTATAATGAATCCTCAAAAACCTATATTATATTTTAAGGTTTTAAAAATAATTCTCTATAAACATGACTCACTTCCGCATCATCAATGGTATTTTTTAAGAAGTTAGGTTTTTAGCATAATAAAATATTTAAACCCACTCATATTTATTAGAAACCATGGGAATTTTTGTGGTTTTTATTATTTTATCACTTAGAGTCTAAACCTTAGTTTAGAAATTAATAAAGAATATATATCTCTTATTCTATAAAAAACGTCCAAATTTCCATTTATCGTCACTCAAAACCTTTATAGCACGAATTTATTATTATTTTACCTCTCTAAATCCCACCCAAGGTGTTCCAAAGCTCTTATGAAGCTCCTCACATGCTTTTAAAATCACCTGCTCAAGTAAAGGATTCTTTTCCTCTTCTTTTTATTCAAGTATTTTCTTCATATTAAGCCTTTTGATTTCAAATTTTTTATATTGTAATTTTTTTACAAATACCTTTATTTATATTAGGATTAACATTTAATGATATAACACCTTAAACTCTCATTAATCTCTTCTATTTACCTTTATGTACACCTGTTGTACTGCCAAAATTATCTCATGATTTTCCACACCCAACTTTTGTATTGTGAATACCCATACCCATTTTCTCTCAAGATTATTAACCTAGATATATCTATCCTTTATTAATTGGGAAATTATATATAGATATACCATAATCCTTAATCATGGGATTAAATGTGATGAAATATGTTCTTGTGTTGTATGATATATGTGGCACAAAATGCATGTACATGGTATGAATGTGATGGGTGGGCCAGGAATTATATTGCTATCCAATGCATTTAGTATTGTTTTTATCTCATGATATTCCACATATAGTTCATGGGTGGATAGAATAAGAACACTATGTTATGATGTCTTGGTTTTTAGCCTTGACTTATGCTAATAATTTCATGTTTTATGTTATTAACACATTCCTATAATTGTCTGATTTTATCATCTTATATCATGATTTGATGTTCATGATTATGATTCTCAACTTTTTATGTCATCATGATATTCCTTTAACTCATATGTACTTCCTTACTTCATGTTATTATTTGATTATTCCTTTATTGGGATTAATAGATCAACCCTTTCTTATGTATGTCCCTAGGTTATCCCATGTAGTTTTATAAGATCAATGGAATCATAAGGAAATGTTATGGAGTTTTAAATAATTTTTTTGTATCCCAGTATTAATTTGTTATTATATATATCGAAATTCACAAATACACTAGGCCTAATGATCTTTTGGGATTGTATTATGTGTATATTTGCATAATAAATCATGAATTAAAGTATATAAAAGATAAGGGTTGTCATGGTTGGTATCAGATCAAGGTCTAGTTATTTTTTGGGATTAATAATAGAAAATATTAGTGAAATCCTTAGGGATAAGATTGAATACAGGAAAACATCGCTAAATTTTAGTAAAGTATAAAGTTCTTTGTTTTCTATGAAAATAAATCCATGTTTATATACTGGTAATTGGATGTGATTTTAGAACTGTTATATCTAAGGGTAATAACCCCAAATGGGTGCATTGAGTATTATCTTGATCATCACCTAGTGTGTGATAAAGAGTCATAAGAATACACACTTATCCAGACACTCCCAAAGGATATTCATTGGTTAATCATGTACTTTTTACAAACCATTATAAAGGTAAAAAATTCCTATAAAATTTAATGTTAGGGAATATATCATGGATAACTTAGATTGAAACCTAGACATTCATAGGTTTAGGAATACAAATCAATTATGGTTTATCCCTTCAATGTTCATAGTTTTCCTTTTATATGTTTAATATTTTTTAATTTCCATCCCTAATTTTCCTTTATTTTAGTTAATTTTGGGAAATAAGAGGAACTGATTCAACAACCAATGTTATGGGAAATGTGATGACTGACCAGATGAGATGAAAAACTCAATAGAAGTAGGATTCGGGAAATTTATGACAATACTTTCCTAATTAACTCAAGTTTTGAATATAAAATTGAACCAATAGGAACACCCACATCCCCCTAAGAAAAATAAAATTGTAATTGATACCTTTATGTGACAAAGACCTTTGAATTTTAGTGGATATTTTGATCCCTTAATCATATATTAATGGATAAAATCCATTGAAAAGATCTTATATGTTCTTCAATGCATTGATCAAGAGAAATTCGTGCTATATTTTTATCACATGGAGGGAAAAATTAATCAATGGTGGAAGTTGATCAATAATACAAACCCCAAGTAACAAATTGAAGTAATGGAGTGGAAATAATTTAGAGAAATAAATCGATAAATATTTTCCTCTCACACTGTAACTTGAAATAGAGAGAAATTTATTTGGCCTCAAGAAAAATGATGAAAAATAAATCGGTATATATGAGATGAACTTTACAAGAATTTCATGATATGCCTTCAGAATTTTCATTGACCATGAAAGTATATTTTACCACTTCTTTAGTGGTCTAAAACCGAATCTATGAAAATATTTGGTGATTTAAGACTTTGAAAGCTATGAAAAAATTATCCAATGTGCCCTCAAAGTCAAAATGGAGATTGGATAATCTCAAGGTTCTCATGGGTCTGGAGATATAAACCATATAATGGAGTTCAATTCTAGTATAGTGATGAAGAAATATCATAGGGGTAAGAAATTACAACATCTCACTTGTCAAAAGTGTATGAATAAGCATCATGGAAATTGTATAGAGGAAAAAAATAAATGATTTAGGTGTGGTAAGGAGGGGAACGTATCTAGAGAATGTTGATGGGAGAAACTAAATAATGTTATGTAATAAAGGAATTCTCTTGTCAATCCTAGGCATGTTGTCAAATGTTTCAACTATAAGGAATAAGGATATTATGAAAACCAATGAACAAAGCGAAGTGTTTTCAACAATAACTGACTACCACAAAAACCAAGTCCTAGAGAGAAATGGAGATCATATGTCATCACAACAGCTGAGGTAGATCCTAAAAATGAAGTGATGACAGTTATGATAGTTATTAATTTAATAATAGTGAATATATTATTTGATTCTCATTTTATGCATTCTTTCATATCATGTAAGTTTAGTATAACTATTTCAATACCATCTCAAAACATGGAAATCAATTTATCGATGAAAATGGAAAATGGGTCAATTATTACATCTTAGTAATACAACTTCTCTCCTATAAAAATTTATAATATGAATTTCCCAAAAAATATTATGATACTTCCTTTAGTGGAATTTAATTTTACTCTAGGTATGAGTTGTATTTTCTTGTATATTGCCAATATAAATTGTCTGGAGAAGGAAATCACCCTTCATATTGAAAATTACCCTCTAATTCTATATAATTTTAAAGAGGAGTATGAATATCCTTTAGAATCAACATATCAAGCATGAATATTATTAGATTATGGGAAATCATATCTAGATTAAATAATTGAGACTAAGAAAAAGATCATCCTTGATAGCATGTCCATTATAAGGGAATATGTTGAGGTGTTCCCTGAATAACTGCTTGGTCTTCCTCTAAATTGATAGGTTTATTTCTCAATCAAACTTATACCCAGATATCTCCAATATCCAAGACTCTATATAAAATGGACACCATTGAACTTGAATATCTGAAGAAGAAACTACATGATAATCTTGATAAAAGTTTTTTATGCCCAAGTACTTCACCATGGGGTTTACAAGTCCTTTTCATCAAGAAGAAGGATGGGTCAATGCACCTCTATATTGATTATCATGAGCTCAAAAAGATCATGATAACGAAAAATTATCATCTTCCAAGGATTGAAAACTTGTTTGATCAACTACATATATCCCATTACTTGTCTAAGGTGGATCTTCTGTTGGGATGTTATCAAGTAAAGGTGAAGAAGTTGGATATCCCAAATAATTATTTTTTATAAGGTATGGGAACTTTTAGTTCATAGTGATTCCATTTAGACTCACTAATTATCTATCTATCTTTATGGACTTAATAAATAGAGACTTTATGAATTTCCTTGATAAATTTTTGGTAGTATTTATATATAATATTCTTATCTATGCCAAAAGTAAGGAGGAACATCATGGTCATTTGGATTTTTTGTTAAAGACCTTATGAAAAGAAAGTTTGTATATGAAGTATAGTAAATGTGAGTTATGGATGGATCAACTGACATTCCAGGGGAATTTTATCATCAAAAAAGGGATATCTATAGCTCCTTTGAAAAAAATGAAATTATATAATCGCCTAGACCAAAATATATGATGGAGATCTACAGTGGTACTATCATTAATTCATGAGAAACATCTCATGATTTTGAATCCCAATAACCAAGCTAATTTGGAATGGAGTGAAGTTTGTTTAGACTAATGAATGTGAGGAGAGATCTAAAAATTTAAATAAGAGGCTAATCACTATACCTGCACTCACATTACTCGCTAGTGGAGAAGGATTTGTGATCTATTTTGGTGCATGAAAAAAATTCATGGGTTGTGTACTCATGAAAAATAATAAAGTGACTGACTATGCCTTCATCCAATTAACAATCCATGAGTATAACTACCTGAAACATGATCTAGAATTAGCTGTAGGGATCTTTGCATTGAATATTTAGAGACATTATCCCTATGGGGAAAATTGTGACATATATACATATCATAAAAGCCTCAATTATATATTCAAACAAAATGATCTCAATATTTTCCAATTAAGGTGGTTAGATCTAATCAATATTATGACTATTAAATCCATTAGCATCATAGGAATGAGAATAAAGTGGTAGATGCTCTGAGTGGAAAGGATCACAAAACCCTATAAAGTGACTACACAGAACTTAGCACACTTGAGAAAATAAAAGTGACCATAAGTGATTTAAGAGATCAAAAATTCATAGTCACATCCGTAGTGACCACGCATTCACCCAAAATGAAGTTAAAACATTCTCACAGTCACTTTCCAATTCACCATTCCCATCAACCTACCATAAATTCAAGTGACCATGCAATCACCCTCTCTCCCAATCACTTTAGAAACCTACTACAACCCCATATCTTCTATCTAGATCACCTATTAAACTACTCAAATCTACTATAGATTTACAACCACTTATCAATTAATCACATGATCAACTGTAACCTACCACGTGACCGACTTCAAACTGCTGAAAAAAAGTTCTCTCGTGTGTCTGAATCCATAATCCCTATTGAAGAAGACTGCTATAAAAGAAGAAATTGGTGTCACTTATAGATATGAGAAAACTATGATCCACCACAAGTCTCCACTTTGTAAGTTGACTGAATCCTCACCGAAGGAGGAAATATAAGCTATAAATCCACTGGAGATGAGGTGCTCAGGATGGTTGAATGAATGCACTATCCTAGCTAAACCAGTCATTTTTTAGGGTGATGATTGATCATATCCATCAAAGATCCCATTACAACCTATAAAAACTAAAGTTCCAAAGCCCATCAAATCACAGTGAGGATCAGATAATATTGGGATGAATGAATCACCTAAGATCAAATTTATAATTTTTGAATCTCATACCACCAAGGGAAAAAATCATATAACCACACTCCACCCATGTGTGATACCTCTAAAGAAATCAAGATGATGTTATGGATGATGAAGGTGAACGCATAAAATCACCATCGTGAGTTTGAAGTTTGAATTCATGCTTACTGAGGATGAATCAGAGAAAAACCTCTAAGATCAACCGATGGATGGAGAAGAAACCAATAGGATACCTTCGAGACAAGATTTAAAAAACCTGAAGATATTACCTATTTAAATTCTAGACCGGGACTAAAATTTTTAAATTTTTTATTTTATTTTTTCCATGTATAGATTAAAGATGGCATAGACCTCACTTGACCCCAACTCCCCAGTTGTGTCTTTATAAAAAGATGCACCCAAAGTGATTGTTGAAATAACTCAATGAATTCATCACTATAGAAAGGCTAGGATGATGAAAAATACCAGATCTAGATGCCTCCATAGAAGTTCCCACTGCATCACTAATTTTCATTGGGTGTGAACTCAAGAAAATTCAGCAGCGACAGTCTCAAATTATAATCCATACATCAAAGAACCCTTGAAATATAGCTCAAACTTCATTTTGAGATATCAAACACCATTGTCGACCTACTCGATTCCTCTGTACAGTACCACTTTTTTCCACTAAATCATTTGAAATAATATTTCACTAATTGTTTCTACTTGAAGGTATGATTTCAAAAACCACCAAAAACAGTTTTTAAGGACCAATTATAGTGAAATCCCAGTCCCAATCATAGATGACATCCACTATGTTACACTAAATTGCTTCACCTACAAATTTTATGATGTTTGATCATGGAAGGAGCATGAATCAGTTTGGGAAGATTCTAAATTACATGAAAAATATTTCATATCCCTCAAGCTAGACACATGTCAATGATCCAAAAATCACTAAGATTGGATACTGAAATTGAATAACATTTCTAAATAATTTGAAGAAATTTTTACTACTCACATGGAGGACTTCTAAGCACGCCAAGTTCCTCTAAGAATTCATCTATAAATAAAGCATTGTTCATTATTTATAATATGAGTAAATTATTAGAGGTTGTTTCTCAAATGAATTACTATTTATTATGCTCTCTTGATTTCTTTAATTTTCTATTATAATAACTCTGGTGATGTCATACTAATCCCTTAGTGGATGATCTAAGAAGATTCCCCCTATCCCCTTGTTAATGAATTTTGTATTTCAATACTTCAATATCTTCTATTAATATCTTGGTTTATTTTAAATATATAAGAAATATGAGATTTATTATTTCTTACATTTTTAATTAGTCTTCTCTTATTCACTAGATCATACATAGAGTCCACTTAGGTCCTCTCCATTGCTTTTTATCATGAGTAGTGGGTCGAATTAAGGGTATGGAGATCTCTTATTACTGTGATATGGGATATTGGAGGTTGTAAAGATTATTTCATCAGTATACTTAAACTTAAAATTCTAGGAGAGAGTAATCGAGTGAGATTTCACTTTATTAGAGAGAAAACAGTATAGTAAACATTAGAATAATTATTTAGTAGGGAAGGTAAGGCGATATTTGAGGTTAGGAAAATTCTACTAAAATTAAATTTAAAACCAATCCAATTTAATCACCCAAACTATTTTCACATACTAAACCCACCAAAAAAATTATATCACACCCATAGCACTATCCTCTCTAGAGACAAACCTGAGTCGCACTACTACTACATTTTTTCCAAGTTAAAAATTGTTTTTATTGATAACCCCATGATAAGTGTCTCATCAAACCTAGAATTTTTACTGAGGAATCCAGTGTTTTTTATTTAATCTTATATTTACAAATTATATCAACAACTGAATAGATCAAATTCATCTCACCTCATTGGTTTTGATCCAAAGGTTGATCAAAATCTTCTAGCTATACTTAGAACTTTTCGAATCATAGAGGAAATGGAAAGGTATTTTTTCACTATCTAATTGAATGAATCATAATCCCCTTTTTCTACTTCCACCAGAGTCACCTTAGGAATAGAAAACATAGAAGATAATTAGTCTCAATTAAATATAACTTTAAGTGAATTTTATGCACCTAATTTCAATAAAAACAATCAGTAGTTATAAATAAATAATCAACCATATTTTGAGCTTAAAACTGGAATGATAAGTCACCTGCCTTCATGGTTAGGAGAAGACCCCAATAGGAATATGTGAGAATTTAGAGAAATATATAATGGATTTAAACCTATAGGATCCACAGAGGATCTTTAAGGACCTTTCAAGGAATAGATCTACAACATCTAACATGTAGAGATAACCTCCTAGGATGAATTTTGCTAAGCCTTTACAACTAGAATTTGAGGTAACACCCATGCCTATATACCAATGTTTTTCTAGAACCATTAGAATAGAGTACTTGAAAGTTTCTTATATGAATGGTTTTTACAAACCATTGGTATATAGGAGCCTATAACAATAGTATCTACAAATCATTGGTATATAACATCCTACACTATTTTTTTTAAGAATACCATCAGTATAGGGTCTTCACATAACATCCTCGGCCTCCCCTCCTACCCTCCCCACTCATGATCCCTAATCTTCCCTGGCCCAAGCAAAGACCCCCCTTCTCTTCTCCTACAGTGATCTCCCCTCATTCAGGGATTTTTTTATTCTCTTCTTCCTCAACATTAAATTAACGAGTTCCAAATCCTTTGTCTCTTCTAACGAGATTTTTTTTTTAATTTTTTTTTATAAATATCAAAACCTAACCAAGATCCTATTAGGTCAATATTCTTTCTAATTCATTGAAAAATGTTTGTTTAGATTATTTTTGTTATATTATTTCATAATAAATGTGATTTTAGTAGATATATATGTTTTTTAATTTATTTATCTGCTACTTTTGGTAGTTTAAAGTTATCGTTTGAGTTAGTGGATGATCATTGGATATTATTCAGTATTATAGAAGGAGAAAAGTGATACATTTTTTCTTTCCACTTAGAGAAGGGTAATTTTTGCTAACAAAATTTGTATTTCATTTCATATATCATGAAACTTCGGGCTACCATATCCTTCATCACCTTTTGGGTATATTCTTATTATTGTATAAATCTTAGCTTCTACAATATTAGTATTGGATGACTATTTATATTTATATCAATTATGGTATAATTTCTATTATATTATTATACCATGTTTTGTAGTTTTTTAATTTCAAAACAACGAATTTGTTTTAGAAATAATTGTTTTATAAATACATATGTATTTAATTGGATTATATAATAGTTTTTTCCCATTCCATGTCTTATACTTTGTTTGTTTCATTATTTGTCTGAATCAGTTATAGCATATATCATTTATCTTATTCTTTGTTTGCATACCTACTAGTATGATTTAATGAATTTCATATTAAATTTGGTCATGATGAATTTTTTAATTATGGTTTACTATATTGATTTTAATATAAATTTTTTCCTGTAATATAATGGATAGAATATGGATGTATCATACTAATCAGATCTGAACTGGGTTTCAAAATAATTTGTATTTTTTTATATTTTTCATTTAATAATTCTTATGATAAAGGTATTATACATTTTATATGTTGTAATTATGTTGTAAGACCTTGGTTATGTCAGGAATAACTTATTTATCATATAAAAAAATTGTATTTCATATAAACTATTGTGTTTTGTATCATAATGAAGATATGAGGCAATCTTTTATTGTTCATGAAAAGAATAAAGGAGTGGTATGGAGAATTTTATATTTGATTGGTTTTCATTTGTGTATCATCACAAGAAAGATAGTATGTCATTACAAGAAGACAATTATATCAATACTCATAAAGAAAATAATTAAAACAATAATGCTTAGAGAGTGAAAAAATTAATGGTTGATGTCAGGACTCCTATATATCAGGAATGTACTAAAAAATAGAATTTTTAATGTGGATATATCATGAAAAAAAATAGGTATGGAATTTATAATACCATAATTGATTATATTCTTATATTATTGAATTAATTTATTCTTGATAATGTAGATATTCTCTTAAATCATTATATGGAATGGAAGCAAGTTAACCAACTTATATTTTCAACTAATAAAAATTATGCTTGCCTAAAATATTGAAACTTTTTATAGGAGGAAGAATTAGACCTTAATGAGAGTAAATAATGTGGTATATCTTGATGGAATCTAAATATATATGGAATTCCATCTTGTGTTCCATAGAAATTCATGTAGGTATTTCCACAGATTCCTAGGCTTCAAAATCTATTCATCTTTATTGAAATCTCAACAAATATGAAATGGAATAATGATAATATAATTAAATATAATTATGAGGTGTTTTATCCTATAGATGTATTATCATAGTGGATATTTGACTCATGACATCCTGGTTTTATAGATGAGGTGTTTAATGTTAGGTTAGTTCTGTCCTGTGGTGGTTTTAATCTGTTTGTTCATATGCTTACTTATCACAACACGTGGCCATTTTTTATTCACATTTATAATCTTCCTTCGTGGATGCGTATGAAAAAACAATTAAATTTTTTGAGTATACAAATATATATACCTTATGGTTATGATAATTATATATATGTCTTCTTGAAACATTTAATAAAAGAGTTTGAGCATCTTTTGGATATGGGTGTGGGCATATTCGATGCTTCTTCGGAAAATATATTTTAGATGTGTGATGCCCTTCTATGGACTATAAATTATTTCACTACTTATGGAATGATGTATGGTTGGAGAATGAAGGTAAAACTATCATGTTCTATTTGTATGAAGAATATATGAATCTAGAAGAATTAAATATAATCATAGTTTCATTTTCATGGGGCATTTATGATTATTTCGAATGGATAATCCATATAGGAATAATCGTTAGAGGTTTGATAATACTGTTGATACTAAAAAACCATCTCAATTTATGTCAGGAACTGATGTCATTAATTAATTGAAAGATGTTAGTTTTTAATTAGGGAAAGGGTATATTAAATATAAAAAGAGGAAGAATGTTGGCACCAAATCCACTTACAATTAGAAAAATAAAAGTATCTTTTATGAGTTGGCATATTGGTCAACCAAATTGTTATGTTATTATTTTGATTTAATTCACGTTGAGAAAAAATATATTTGAAATAATTCTTTTAATTCTTCTAAATTTAAAGGGGAATACCAAAGATGAATTATGATGTCGGTGTGACTTGTTGGATTGGGTTATTCAAACAAATATGAATCTTGTGTGTGTTGGTGAAAATAAATGGAAAGTGCCTTGGGATTCTTATATGATGACACCTTTGGAGAAAAAAACAATTTCTATAAGTATTTGAGGATATCAAGGTTCCTAATGTCTTTTTAAGAAACATATTTAAATGATTCAATAGAAGAGAGTTGAAACTAAAATCCCTAAAAACTCATGATAATCACATCCTTCTTCATGATAATCACATCCTTCTTCATGAATAGATATTTGAAATTTTCTATCCAATAATTTAAGGGTGATAGAGATTTTATTGTTCCATTTTTATAGTACCCTTTGTGCTAAAATTGTATCCATGTATTTCTTTATAAAAATAAGTGAATAGGAACTATTAATTTTTTTGTGAGTGGGAGAAAATTTTTCCTCCATAATTTTTCACTTGCATGTTGAATTAAACATCCCATCTTCTAAATAAAAAACTTCTTAGGGGACCTGTTTATTTTTGTCAGATGTATCATACAAAAATAAATATATGAAAAATGAAGTCTTATGTCTAGAAATAGAATCATCCAAAAGGTTTCAATGCGAGAGGTTATCTGGATCAATAATGTATGGATTTTTGTTCAATGTATTTTTCTAATGGGAGAACAATACATAACCATCTAATGAGACATGAAGATGAGAAGTATGGGGAAATTTTTCCCTCATTTCCATCTCCTCCCCAAACATGAATAATTCCTAGGTTATATACATTGCCTAAATTTATCCTTGAACAGTGGGATATGGAACATCACATAGTATTATTTAACTATGGTTTGTTTAATGACCATATCAAGTAAGTAATTTGAATGTGTATATGTTATCTCATACTAAATTATTTTACATATACCTTAAAATTTTATTATCATTTTATGTAGGGAACATAAACAAGTTATAAGTAAAGTTTGTCGTTATTTTCCTTTGATAGGGAGAGGGACTTTGCATAGAAAATAGTTTCTTGATTGGTTAAAATTAAAGGTATGGCCATTAATTTAATCAACTTAAAATATAGATATTCATTTAATTGTATTATTCATATATATTTTAGTTATTGATTTTTCCTTTTGACTTTGAATCTCAATAATTTTGAGTGTTGTCTTTTGGTCCCAATTCTTTGGTTCATGAATGAAAATCTTTAATAATCAATGGGTATAAATTTTTTACAACTAATTGATTGATGAATATGAAAACACATCATTATGTAATTATGTTAATTAAAAAATATATTTCCATGCTAGTGAATCAGATAGTAGGCATCTATATAAAAATTTGTCTTATTATGGAGTTTTTTAGAAAATATTGTTATTGGATTACTACTCTCATGTCTGAGTCACTATAATGAAATGAAAATGGTTTTATTAAATTATGTGACATGGTATAATTATAGATTAATGAGGATTTATATTTATTGATATGACTTTTTTGTTTCACCCAAATTTACCCTACAAGTATATGTGGTTGTTTTAGTACAGGTAGGGATCAAATCCACAGGGACTGAATAAGAAACCTTGAGACACTCGGATTTGATGGACGGTTTGGGATATGAAGTGTACAACTTGGGGGGGATTGATTTGGATTGAATAAATAAATATTTAATTTAAATAAAAATAAAAAACACAAATTTAATTGATCTAAAACAATTAAATAAGATGATTCGATCCTAGGTTGTCGCTTGGGTTAGATTGGATGCATTTATTTTCTTATAAATTTTCGGGTTACTAATTCAAGATGTATCTAAAAATGATATAATTATTCAATATAATTCACCAACTTAATCCCTAAACTATTTTAATTCTAATAATTTATTCACTTATAGGATCACTTAAATGAGCACTCTAAGAAATTGGATTGTACTAGCACTCAAAATGTGTCATCATTAAAGTTGGCGAAGACGAAGAAGAAAATAAATCATCGAATGGAAATATTAAAATAATGAAATGAATTTAAATAACATGAAATAGAATTCAATCCAACCCCATGAAACTCCCTAGTATTAACCCATTAAATTTTAGCCCTTCATTGATGCTATTTTATCAATGGAAGTAGGAAATTTACTTAAATAAGTGGGATTGAAGAAGAAAAACATTGAAATAACAATCACTCCGCCACTGTGTGGGGAATTTCACAAACTTTTATATGAATAAAATCATTCACTAAGACAATGGTATCAATGTGATATTGAAAATAATAAAATAATATAAGAATAATAATAAATTTTATTAAGAAATGAACATGAATGAAAAACTTACATGAGAAAAAATGACATTTTGATTACAAAATAAAAGCGGGAAATTACAATTGAAAGAAAAACTTTTACATCCAAATACCTTCGCCACCAGATCCTTATATAGGAATATTAAGAGCCTTATTTTGACCCCCAAAAATCAATTCCCCTCCCCATTAATTAGGATATTCAAAAGGTTTGTGAAAATAAAAGAAATTGGACGTTGCAATGTTGACCACAAAAATAGGACTAGATTCATCCCCCTTGTTGAGGTTTGAATTTGTAACTAAATAGTGCCTAATATTAATGATTTGTAGAATGAAAATATCTACTTCCATTTGTTCTATAACATCTTTAAAATTTTCATTCCAATTGGAACATCCATTTGGAAGTTATTCTCGATATGGTGGGATGACTTTATGGGCATTCAGATCTGGCCCACCATTTAAGTGTCAGCTTGGATTCCCATTATATTCATGAAAACTTAAGAATTATCTCTTCCCATATTTTAATTAAATTATATTCATAACTTTATAATTCCACAGTTAAAATTTCAGCTTCATTGGGCTTGTATTGTGGGACCCACATTTGTTTTATTGGCTTTAGGCTCATTATGATTTGTCTAGAAAATTTCTTCATTCATGACCAAAATTATTCTTCTTCTCTTGGTATTAATACATCAATCCTAAAATATAAAATGTTCCAAATAATATGATAAATAATATCCCAAAATATAAAATTCAAAAAATTAAAGAAATTAATTCCATAAATAGATGATTAATTGGGCCCAAATTTTCATTTTATACATGAATTGCACCTGAGATGAGAAATGAAGTTAAATTTATATAATGCACTAAAAATGATATTTGTGGACTTTGAAACACATGAATATTAAAATATTAATAATTAATATTATCCTATTTTAGTGTCTAATCACCCCCCCCCCAACTTGAGTTTTGCTGGTCCTAAGAAAAAAGTATCACAAATATATGAAATTGAATTCCATTTTTCAAAAACATTTTAAAAAACATTGCTCATAAAAACATCATTCCAAAAAATCATGAAAACTTTTAAAATAATTTCACAAAAGATAGTTCCACAATATTATCTCAATCCCAAGCTCATTCCTTGGTTAAAATTCATCATCACATTTCTTCCAATTTCAATTAAGAATGATGATGTGTTGTGAATCACAAATAAAATGGGCCCATTTTATTGTTCAAGGGGGAAAATGGAAGCACTATGTGGGAATAAAATTAAAACTTAAGATGAGTATCCTTTTTTTTGTTTTTATTTTTCTTTTTCTTTTTTTGTTTTTTTTTTTTGTTTTTTATTGTTGTTTTTTTTTGAACCACAGTAGATATGGAAAGACTATATCTGGGCAAGAAAACTATGGAGTCATGATTCCCAAGTGTCGGACACCACACATATTTTCAATTAAATGCTCTATAAAAGAGATATAAATCCTAACTATGGGTAAGAAAACTATGTATTCATGATCCCCAAGTGTCAGACACCACACATTTGGACAAAACATTTCTCTCTGTGGTCATTTTTTCATTTTTTTGATACTCTAATTAAAATAAAACTGGCCCCAAACACTATGCTATGATTAAAGGGACCAAAAAAATCAAATTTATACCCAATATCCAATGGAAATTCATTGTGAAATTTTGATTAAGAGGATGAAAATGTAAACTTTTAAAAATCACATCGAAAAACCACACTTCCCAAAAATCATGCTCGTGAACTTAAACATGATTTCAAATCATAATCAAGGCTTTAAAAATCATTTGAAAATTAGTTTTCATGTTTCAAAATGTACATTAATGAATTCGAGGATAATGAATTGATTTTTTTCTAATTGAATTTTTTATCATAAAATCCCAATTTTTTTTGGAATCCCATATTTTCAGTCCACCCAACTTATAATGAAACTACCCATAGTTTTAAAAGAGAAGATAAGTGATAAAAAATAATTAGGAAGAAAGTGGGGATATGTGATTTTAAATTAAATCATTGAATAAAATAACCTAGTTTGTAGTTGATGTCCCATTAATAAGAAATTAATCAATTCAGTTTCATGTCATATAGACTCCTTGGAGGGATGGAAGGTTGGGTTTGAACTCTATATGGAATGGGTTTTATTTGAAACAATAAAACTTCTTCAAATATTAAATCTCACAAAAAAATATTAGATCACATTGGAAAACCCAAGTGGTTCCCTTGACAAAAAAACACAAAAACACACAAAATAAAAAAAGTGCATATTCCAGGTTGCCTCCTCAAAAGTGCTTAATTTAAAGTCATTAGCTCAACTTAGACCCCCGATATTATCCAATACCAAATTTCAAAATTTTAAATACCCCATCTTTCTCTACTTCAACTTTATTGAGATTGATTTTTTTTAGAATTTTTTTTATTTGAAACACCATGTTCAATAAGAATTGTGAAAATCAAAGGAATTTTAGTAATGGTTGATTTAATTTGTTCTATAGTCTTTCCTAAGATTTCAAGGTCCATTCTTCCTTTGTGGAATTATTGAGAAAAATGGATGATAACTAACAGTTCTTGGTTATCATATATGGTTTTATTCTTGAGTGTGGAAGGAAGGAAAATAATTCTGAGTCTGTCTTTATTGAAATTTCATAAACAAGACTGACAATTTGAAACAAAATCAATTTCTTCTCCAAAAAATTTAGAAAGAATTGGTTACTTTTGAAAACTTCATTCCTCCCAAAAATTGTTCATTTGAATTTCCGGAGTGGGTATGGACTGAATATTTTTGATCTCTCCCAATGGTTCAATGATTAGTGCTTCTAAAAAATCATTATTCAAGAAATATTCTGGACACACAATCCATTATGTAAAATTCCCCTCTTATGAATATAAAAAATCATTTTACACTTGATTTAAAAACTCTTCATCAATTACTTAATCTTATTCAGCCGCCCTAAATCCTAAGGTTGGTTCTTTAATAAATTCATGAGAACTTTTTGAGAAATTAGAAACATCGCATAAGGTTATGGAAGGGATATTCAGTATAGAGATGGGTTCCTCATATGTTTTAATGTTTTTTAATTATAACCTTAAATATGCAACCATAGAATTCATTATCTCCATTTTATCACAAAATTTTTCTATAAGTATTTGGGGATCATTTTGGATAAGATTTTGGACATCATGGAATTCCCAAATATTTATATCTTCTACCATCCTTAAGAGGGATATAAATTTTTCCATTAAATGTTTATCATCCCAAATATTGTATGTGTCATCAGGGGTGTGGTAATAATTCAATGTTTGATTAATGAAATTTACTATTTAAGGTGATTCCCAATATTTATTTTCAATTTGATTCCAACTTCGGTTTATAATTGGGTAATTATGTTGATAATCTATTATAGTAGAATAAAATTATGATTTAGAGTAAAGAAAAGGTAAAAGATAAGAGAAATAGGGATGATAGAAGAGAATTTGGGGAGATAAAAGGATGTGAGTGTCTAAGATAACTTACTTGGGTCCCTAGAAACAATTACAAAATTTGGTTGTGCCCAATTTTACCCTATATTTATATGTGTTTTTGTAGTACATGTAGGGATCGAATCCATAGGGACTGAAGAAGAATCCTTGATATAATAAAATTTTATGGATGGTTTGGGCTATGATGTGGCCAAATCGGGGGGTATTGATTTGGATTTAAGAACTAATTAATAAATTTAAAGAAAAATAAAAAACACAGATTTAATTTATCTAAAACAATTAAATAAGATGAGTCAATTCTAGGTTGTCTCTTAGGTTAGATTGGATGTATTTATTTTCTTATAAATTTTTGGGTTAAGAATTCAAGATGTATCCAAACAATGATATAATTATTCAACATCATTCACCAACTTAATCCCTACACTATTATAATTCTAATCACTAATTCACTTATAGGATCAGTTAAATGATCACTCCAAGAAATTGGATCATACTAGAACTCAAAATGTGTCATCGTTAAAGTTGATGAAGACGAAGAAGTAAATAAATCATCGAAGGGAAATATTAAAAAAATTAACTGAATTTAAAGCACATGAAATAGAATTCAATCCAACACCATGAAACTCCCTATGATAAACCCATAAAATTTTATCCCTCCATTGATGTTATTCTATCAATTGAAGAGGTAAATTGACTTAAAGAAGCGGTATTGAAGAAGAAAAACATTGAAATAACGATCACTCCATCGTTGTGTGAGGAATTTCAAAAAAGATGACATGAAAAAACTCACTCCCTAAGTGAATGGTATCAATTTGATATTGAAAAGAATAAAATAATAGAATAAGAATAAGAAATTTTATTATGAAATGAACGTGAATGAAAAACTTACAAGAAAAAAATTGACGTTGTGATTAAAAAATAAAAGTAGGAAATTACAATTGAAAGAAAAACTTGCACACCCAAATACCTCACCAAAACCTCCTTATATAGGCATATTATGATCCTTATTTTATCCCCCAACAATCAATTCCCCTCACCATTAATTAGGAGGCCAAAAGATGTGTGAAAATAAAATAAATTTGATTCTACAATATTGACAATAAAAAAAGGACCAGATTCATCCCCCTTGTTGAGGTGTGAATTTGTAACTGAATCTAGCCGAATATGAAGGGGTTGTATCAGGAAAAAATCTTCTTCCATTTTTCCTCTAACATCTATAAAAATTTATGGCCAATTGGATCATCCATGTGGAATTCATTCTTTATATGGTGGGATGACTTTATGGGAATTCAGATCTGGCCCACCATTTAAATGACAACTTGGGTTCCCATAATCTTTATGAAAACTTCATAATTATCTCTAGGCACATTTTAAAGAAATGATCCCACTAATTTTACCTTTCTATAGATAAAATTTTAGCTTCATTGAGGTTAGATGGTGGGCCTTACTTTTTTTTGATTGGCCTTAGGCCCATTATGCTTTGTCGAGAAAATTTCTTCATTCATACCTAAAAATATTCATCTTCCCTTGGGATTAATCCAATGATCCTAAAAGATAAAATGTTCTAAATAAATTAATAAAACGTATCCAAAAATATCAAATTAAAAAAAAATGAATTCCACAAATAGATGATTGATTGGGCCCAAATTTTCATTTTAAACATGAATTGCACTTGAGATGAGAAATGAAGTTCAATTTCAATAATGCACTAAAAATTATGTTTATGGAATTTGAAACACCTGAATATTAAAATATTAACAATGAATATTAGTGTCTTTAAGCATCTAATCACTCACTTCCTGGTTTCTGATGAACCATACATTTTGGTATCAATGGAAAAACAAGGGTTTTATGTGAAATATCATATGATACCTGATTACAGTGTCATTATTGAAGTAATCCCATGACATATTTTTTATTATGGTGGGGATGAAATTTAATCCATTGATTTCCCCATTAGTGTTGAACAAAATATTGTATTTGATGACTCAAATTGTCCAATTGTTATAATTTATGTTGAACCTAAAGTAATGGTGGGTAAAATATAAAAGCAATAATATATGTTCACACTTCATTCTATTTATCTTGATGTGGTTTTATTAGGTTGGTAATAATATAATAACTTTAATTTTATTTTAGTTTTTAATGGTATGTTTACTTTAGTTTTGTTTTTTTTCATTTTATTTAATTAGATTTATTTCAATTAAGAAAACCGGGTTTGAAATTGTTTTTGAAAACATGTATAAATTATATTTAAATTAAATTTTCTAAAGCTTTTTATTAAATAAACATCTTTAAACTATATTTTAAAACTAGTTTAAAACACTTTCTAAAAAAAGGTTTACATCAAGTTCTTAAAACTATTTTAAAATGGGTGTATATAATAGGATGTTATAATATTATTTATGTATTGTTTTAATTCTAATTTTTATGAATAATACTTAAAAAAATTAAAAAAAATATACATTCCATTCTTATCCAGATTATGAAATATATTGAAGAAATTTTAAGGGATTTTTTGATAATGATCGATGGATACATAACCTAGGGCTACCTCCTCTAGTTCCCTTAGTGAGTATAAAAATTTTAATATTTTTATTCTACATTACATTTAATGTCATGTTCATATTATTTATAAAATTTATTTTAGGTACATTCATATGAACTAGATTTGACCTCTACACATCCTAGTAGTAGGGGTCAGAAACATGGCCAATCGAGAAGGCGTGAGACTAGAGATATACAGAGAACCTGTCGTACCCATTCACACCTAGAACCTCTATCAAACATCTCATCTACCACACTTTTTACTCCTCCACTTAATCCTCTAGGGATGTTCCCACCTATTCCCCCATCATAATATTATTTAGAATCTACTTATCATATATAATTTCCATATTCTATGATGTATCCTTGAACCTTCTATCCTTATCCTACCATGTTTATGTTGTAACCATTTCCTACTCCTATCCATCCAGAATTTGATTGTTTCACTCTTTTATATTTCAATCCACCACATATAGATGACCCAGAGCATGCATTGGAAGAGGTACATCCTTCAGAGGCTACCAATCTAGAAAATCCCATGGATCCATATAATCCTAATGATCATCTTGGATTAGGTTTATGTTTATAAGTGTGTCAAATTATATCACATAATTTTTTCAGTTATACTGTGAATTAAATATACTTTTTTTATTATAACTTATTCAGTGGGATCTTCCAATAGGTGATGTGGGAACACCTATATGTGTGAATCTTGGAATTTTTAAACACAAATAATGGTATATACAGTTAATATAATCAAATTATGGGTAAAAATACCTAACAATGTAGAAGTTTCATAGAAACTTTAGCCAAGTACAGTGATATCATTCCAGTGAAACCGATCTCATGAAGGTATATCCATAATCGAATCAAGGATAATGCATGGGAGGAGATATGGGTAAGAAAATTAATTAAATTGAAATCTATATTATTATTTTATTTATATAAATTAACATGTTCTTTGCAACATTGATTTAACTTTCCCGATGACCAAGCTGCGAAGGTGGAATAGTTGATGGAACTTGGGGAATTGTGGAAATCATATAAATATGAGTTCTATGTTGGTAGGAAGGGTAGAGTTTACAAAGAGTTATAGGTTGTACCAATATTCAATGACTATACAAATACATGATACCAATAAATGATCATTTATTAGAAGAGTAATGAGTTTAAGGTATTCTTAAATTTTAATGGTTTATATTGAATATTTAGTTCCTATTAATTGTATTGATTTTTTATTTTCAGGATTTTTTGGAAAGAAACAAAAAAGAACAAGGATTCTATTAAATATATACACAATTTGGGGTGCACTACAATGACGGATCATGAGAGGTTTCGGGTACTTTTTATGACCAACTGAGTTTTACTAGGAATTAACATAATTGAACAAACCCAAATATTTTTTGAACTTTTCTAAATATAATTTAATCAAATTAAATGGAATAGAATCAAAATTACATAACCAACTAAACCATCTTGTGCCTAATGGAATAATACCCACTAAAACCAAATAGAATAAATTCTTATTAAATCAAATAAATATTATATAATAAAAAGTGGACCAATCATGTCCAATTAAACCCACCCTAAAATGAGTTGGATCAAAACAAACCAAATAGACAAAAAAAATATTGAACTAAAATAAATAGCGATTAATCAATTTAAATGGAATAAAACTAAACCAAAGATAAAAAACTCTATGATTATTTTCTTAATAGAACAATACCCACTTAAACTAAATGGATCAAATTAACATAACTCGACTATGTTAAACCAATCTGACACAAACTAGCCTACCACAAATAGAATCAAACTGACTAAAACTATATTTATTTGAATTGAATGAAAATGAAATAATCTAAACTATATAGATTATAACTAAACTAATAGAAAATTATTTAAATTGAATCATAATGAAATGAATTAAAGGTAAATGAACTAAATCATTTTGAGTATAATGGATGTAAAACACATTGAATAAATAATAAAAAATACCAAACAAGGAAAAACTATATTAAAAATAACTCACTCAAACCAAAAAAAACTATAAAAATAAAACTCAATGAGGATCAATCTAAAAGAAATTTATTCAAATAAAATCAAATTTAATTTAATGGAAATTAACCCAACTAACACATATAAAATTGAACCATAGAAAACCAAATAAAACTGAATTGAATTGAATTGAATTGAGATGAAAAAAACAACCTTAAATTACCTATATTTAACCAAACTAATAATATTTGATCCATACTTAATTCATCTAGATATTAAATTGTTAAATCATCCTAAAAATGTTTCTTTAAACTGAACTAACTCAAACCTATTCAAATTAATTAAAAATAAATGAAAATGATTAAAACTATATTAAGGATCCAATCCAACATAACTCTATACAAAATGTAATAAAACTAATCTAAATATACATTTACCAAAGTAATAAAAGTTCATTTAAATTTAATATAATTTATTTTTTCTTCGTTTATCAATTTCATATCATTAATAATGTAGTCTCATAGCAATCAATTTAATTTGTAGTAAGAAGCACTAAGCATCGAAGGTCATGTTCCTTGATAAAAATTATTTTGATCAAGTAGGAGGAAAAATATAAAAGTGTTTGAAATGAAAAACACAAGAAAATATTGTAATCATTTTTATTGATATTTTAAATTTTGATACGTAATTAATAATTAAATATCAAATTTATATTTTCAACAGTGTTCCCTGAAGGAACTAGATGAGAAAGTAGATGACAACTTCAGGACAAATGATCATTTTAGATGGATATTAGGAGAGGAGAACTAGGGGAGAGTATTATGTTGACCCAGAAAGAGCATCATCCCCACTTGGTATCATCCTTAATCGAGTTCCTCTTAAATATCTAACAACACTAAGATACAAAACTCTCATATGTAAGTAGCTGAGAGAAAAAAATAGGGAGCGTGAAAGAGGTAAAATGGTCACTGAGTAGTTCCTGAAATCTATGAAAGCTTCATGTCCATAAATTCAATCATAGGATGTTGTGGTTTTTGATTCATGTATAACAAAAATTTCATCTTTATATGATGCACCGAGTGATAGAATGAGGTTCTTAGTGGTGGTCGATGTGATGACACTCCTAGTGATGATGATGAAGCAGAAGATGATGATATTTGTGCTCAAGACGGTGATGTTAGTGAGGATGTTAATGATACTGGTGATTATTATGATGGTAGTGGTGGTGATGAGGGAGATATTTTTTCCCACTATTTTTGAGTTTATAGTAAAGATAAAAATGTGTGGGTGGTGTTTAATGACTAAAACCGGTCGATTGTGTGGATTGTAAATGTGTATTATAGTATTGTAAATGGTTTAAAAACTATTGATAACTAATTAGTTGGTTAAATAATAAATATAATATATATATATATATATATATTGTCTGTAATTTGTACTATTGTTGGTATTTTGTTTAAATATTGTGGTATTGATTGTGAAAAGGTGTTGGATGGACCTGTGGTGTTGTCTAGAGAGAACAACCTATACCAACGGTTTTATGAATTGTTGGTACAGACTATCTTGGGATAGAAAACTATAGCCATGGTTTTTTCAAATGTTTGTATACATCTATACTAATGGTTTAGTAAAAACTATTGGGTTTTTAGAATTTCATGGGATGTACCAATGGTTTTAATAAAATTTGTTGGTATAGCCCAATAGTGATGGCTTAAGACCCCACGGTTCATAAAACTATTTGTATACCCTATACCAATGGTTCTAGGGCCTATACCAATACTTTAAAATTGTTGTTATATAGTAATTTTCTAGTAGTGATTCTACTAGAAGAATTTTCATGCATCAAGGAGTGTTCGACTAAGGCAGTATATTTACAAAATCAAACAAGCGAGTAGAGAGACCCTTTATGAGTATTGGGATATATTCAAATGATTAAAAAACTTATAACCACACTAACCCTATTATTCTTGGTATTATTTTACCAAGGATTTATGTGTAATACCATGTGCATTCTTGGTCCATTACTTTGCTAGTTTTGGTGGTTAGAGGTGTTTGGGGGAGGTTCTGGGAGTTTTTGGTGGGGGTTGGAGCTGAAATAGAGCTACTGCAGGAAATAAACACCATTTATTATATACAAAATTTGTAATGGTGGTTCACATCTTGTGTAACTAGGTGGCTCGTGGCTTGTATGTGGCTAAGGATTAGCCCAATAAAAGGGTACATGTCGTGTAAGTGGGATTCATGACGTGTAATAAATTCAGGCGATTAATCCTTCAAGGAAATGCATTTTTTGATAGGACTTAAAATAAAAAAAAATTACATGATTATGTAAGTGGATCACACGTCATGTAAATCCCTTATGCAGTGTGGTTATAATTTTTAGAGTGCTCGGGGGTTTCCTTAAACCCTACATCCAGTGATACCTTTTCTCATTATAAGAGATCTAGTAGCACCTTCTTCAAGCGTTTGGGATTCATTTTTATGGGGATTGATATATATATTTCTATCTTCAATCCACAGTGATTTCTCCCCTCATTATTACCTATTTCCTTCCATTATTCTTCAGATTTTCACTATGGTGGTGTGGTTTGGTTTCTATTATGTGTTTGGGCTGTGTTTTGATGATCCTTTGGTGTGGTATAGGTTGATCTATGGTATTTCATGGTGTGATTATGGTTGGAGGTAATTTATTCTTCTCCCTATGGTGTGCAATAGGTTAGAAATATTCTTTGAGGTGGGGAATCCCTCATTTATCTTTATTGTGTATCATGTGGGAGGGTTTTTCTTTTGTTTACCTATGGGTTATGATTTTTTTGGATTAATTAAAGATAAAGAACTAGGTAAATTAAAATTGATTGGTGAAAGAGTAATTTTTCCCTCATTTTACATATTTATTATGATTGTGATATTATGATTGTATAGGCTTGATGCCCCACTAAAAATTATAGTTGTTCTGGGCTTTGTTTGTGTTGGATGATTGTTGTATTGACTGTTGTGTCTATTTTGAATGTTGTGATATCACCCTAAAATGGAAATTGGATAACCTCTTATATTTGGATGATGAAATTGTTTCCCCAGGATTATGGTTTGTGTGACGATGCCCCTAAAATAAAGTGTAATTTGATAAAATTCCCTTTTAAAATCTATATAATGATCTTGATGTGTTATGTTGTGTGGTCATGCTTGTGGGATAGAAATGTGTGATATAAATACAATACGGGGATGAAGATCTGATAATAATTCTTTTGGAGTAGTGAGGTTGTTGTTTGTCCATGGTTTTGGGGTAGTGATGTGGTTGTTTGGCCATGATTTTAGGGTGGAAAGGTGGTTTTTTTAGTGCTTTTGGGGTGGTGTTGTGTTGTTTGTTTGGATTTGATTTTGGGGTAATGAGACAATAGTGTTATGGAGATGATGATCTATTTGTGATATGTGTTTTCTTTACTCTAGATGAACGGGTAGTGATGGAATAAATAATTTTTTAATAATGATTGAAATGGTTAGGGTTTGGATTGGTTAATGGGATGGAAATGATAAATGAATAAATAAATGATGGGTTGTCTGGTTAAATTTGGATGATGATGAATAATGAAATGAATGGGTTGGATAATGGGAATTAATTGGTGGTGTGATGTGGCTTGTGGTTTGTTTAGTGTTATGAAATTAGAGGTGGCAGAAAAAGTGGGGATGTTGTTAGTTGGTTAGTATTTTTTTGTGAGCACATAGGTTAGGCTTGTGTGTGTGTGGCTATATTTATATACTTTTATATTCTTTATGATTTCTATATTCACCCCACCAACATCAATCACTATGTGCTGACACCTACAGAGTCACATGGGGGTGTTTTTTCCAATATCTGGTGAGGAAGACGGATGGTTAGACACCTTCTCTTTCCTTCTCTATCTTCCAATATAGGTAGGTATTGTACAATATATGATGGTTTGAGGACTTTTAGTTCACTATATTGTGGTTGTGATATCCCATGGGTCTTTGGGCAAGTAGTGGTGTGATTTTTCTTGTGGGGCGGCGAGACTAGGTGAGATGAGACATGGCCTAGGTGTCTGCGAGTAGGATGAGATGAGATGAGGTGGATTATAGTGGGGGTCATTCATGGTAGGATGAGGGCATGATTTTTAAGTCCTTCATGTTCACAATACCATATTTCTCTAGTTATGGATGTGGATGTGTTATGTCCTGGGAGTTTTCGGGTGAGACATGATGTGGTCGTGCTTGTGGGGTGGTGAGCCTAGGTGTTTGTGGGTGTTATGTGATGTGATCGTGCTTGTGGGGATATGTGGTATACGGAATAAATGGGAGCACCAGGATGTAAGAATTTGTGGTGTGATAGTGGTATACTAGCAGAAAAGCAATGTGGGGTACCCTTATTGATGTGATTCTTGTTGTATTATATTGGTTCACTTGCATTATTTGGTGAGCATGCATTGATGATATTGGGATGGATAGTTGTACTATTTAGGTATTTTCAGTTCTTCTATTTTCTCAAAGGTTCATTAGTATGATTCTTTCACATGTGAATGAGAGACTTTTTCTTACTGAGTATACTTATATTCTCACTCTATGTATATTAACTATTTTCATGTTTCTAGGAGGATTACATGGACGATGGTGGAAATTAATAGCTTGTTCCTTTGGATAGCTTCTATGTCACTACTTTAGCTTTTCTTTTAGATATTTACTTTGGAGACTTTTATTTATATCAGTTTTATTTATACATTCATTGTGGGATGGTTTTGGTTTCTATTTATATTATGTCGTGGAGTTTTTTGTAGATGATTCATCTTATCTTCCAACCCTATATTATTATAGAGGTTAATGCCTACCATTTCATGAAATTTTTATATGTTCAGTGCTAGTCATCAACCCAGGACCTACTGGAGGAAGAACTAGGGGGGTCATTATCTCTCTCCCCTCATTATAATATCTTTGGAGGGAGGGGATCGTGACAGAGTGGTATCAAAGGTGATGGTTGAGATATGGGATGAAGTTTGGAGTTAGGTACAATGATGATTGAAAAGGTTGGTATGGAAACAGTGTTAGTTGACCTTGTTGAATGACATAGGCTAGGTAGACTGACTAGAACACAAGATTTTAGAGCCCCCAATAATTCAGTGTCTGCACTCTGAGCTTTTTTAATGACCAAGTAAGGTGTTCTTGTTTTTAGGTTAGAGAACTAGGATAGGTACATTCATTATTATAACTTGTTTTCTTGTTTGAATTGGGTTTTTTTGAAAGGTTAAAATGAATAAAATTAATTAAAATTAATCTTAATAAAATTTTATATTACCTGGGCTTAGGAAATTCTTGTTTACTTCTCATCTATGGATCATATTCCTCATACACATGTGGCTCAGGTAATTGAGGTTTAGTAGTATGATCCGGTTGATTTTTGTAGGGTTGACCTGGAAGTGGAGGATGAGGCTTGGTAAAGGGCATTACGTGCTTTTTGGTAGTATGATTTGGGGAAGTACGTGGGTGGTGTTTCAGATGTGAAGATGGAGAGCTGGGTAGAAAAGATCGAGATCGCTTTCAGTTTGATCTGAGTCCCAATAGAGTACTGGGTTCCATTGGCAGTTATTCAAATATAGGGATTTGTGCATCAGTTATGGATGTTGTACCAAGAATAGTAGAAAGATGTAGGTGTTTCATGGTCTGACTTCCAGAAGGAGTTTTGGGCAGAGTTCCTTTCATCGACCATGAAGGTAGTGAAGAGGTAGGATCTTCTTCTCTTCAGTTGGGGAGTATGTTAGTGTGAGAGTTTGGAATCAAGTTCAAGTACCTTCTATGTTTTTTCCCTAATCCTTTTATAGATGAGAAGTCTCATCTGAGACATCTTGAGGAGGCACTTTATCCTTTTATCCAGTATGCATTCACTCTTTTTACATTACCAATATATATGGAGGTTCATAAGAAGGTGGAGGTTATTGATCAAATAAACTCATGAGTATTTTTACCACAATAGGGGAACCATTAGGGTTCCTTAAGGATTTGGGTTATTAGTGGTAGGTCTCAGGCACCATGACTATCGAGGTTTGGACTAGCGGGGAGTTGACCATAGAATATTCCTCTCTAGCCTACTGGGGATAGTAGATTATATGCTTTTATGAGGGATTTGTTCCAATTTTTTTTGGTTATGGGGTTTATGTCCATCACTGGAACCAGAGCCCATTGGTTCCCTTAGATTAGTTTGGTGGAGTTGGATAGCTTCAGTGCTAGATTTAGCAGTAGTTTCTAGTGAGATTGTTTCAGTAGTAGGGGAAATGGGCTTATTCTCTGTTGAGGGGAGATAGAGCAGGTATAGGCTAACCACAAGATGTTCCTCATTTTTAGGTACCTCGTCCCGAGCATTTTCATGTAGGTGGTCGTTAGTAGAGAGGTAGAGGATCTGGGTGTGGTTAGTTTCATACAGTGGAGGCAGTAGTGCCAGAGGGGCCATAGATCGTCAGAGGTATAATTGGTTTGTTCAATACTCTTTTTTGTGAATTTTTTGATTTAGGATCTTCACACTCCTTTATTACACCCACTACAGACCATTATCTATGAATATATAGAGAGAGGTTTCTCATTCCCCTGGTATTTACTATGCTAGTCAAAGGTCAGACCAGCTTTTTTGATGTGTATTGAGGATGTGGACAATGATGGGGATTCATCAGTCCCATGGGGATATTTTTTTCTATATATGAATCCATACAATGTTATTATCATCATTTACTAGTTTTATTCCATACATTCCATTATCAATTGCTTCCAGAGGAGAGTCATGTTTTCAAATATGGATGGCTAGTGTGTGGTTTTCATTAACGAGTAGGGTTGTCTGGTGGGAAGTCATTATATGGTTCCCCTTATTTATTCAATGTCAGATTTTTTGGTAGAATCAGTCAACACTGGAATAGTTAGATTCCCTAGGGTTTTTGGGGAGTTTCTTGATATTTTTTCCAAGGAGGTTGTGCCGCTACGCCCTCGGTGTGATGTTGAGTTTGGGATAGACTTGCATCACGGTGCTTCTTTGATTTTGATGGATCCTTATCAGATGTAAACTTATGAGTTATAGGAGATGAGGATCGATATTGGTGATCTAATTCATTAAGGATTTATCTATCCTAGTGTGTCACTGTGGGGTGCTCTAGTGTTGTTCACCAACAAGGCAAATGGTAGTCTAAGGTTGTGTATAGACTATCAGAGGTTGAATCAAGTAACGGTCAAGAACCATTACCCAATTTTGGGGATAAATGATATTTTTGACCATTTGATAGGGGAAATTTGGTTTTCCAAGATTGATCTATGGTTTGGATATCACTAGTTGAGGGTGAATAAGGGTGATGTCCCAAAGACTACATTCATATGCAGGTATAGACACTTCAAGTTTGTAGTCATGTTGTTCACTGTGATGAATGCACCATCCATGTTCATGGGGATTATGAAATTTGTATTCCATGAGTTCTTAGACTAATTATTCATTATATTCATCGATTATATCTTGATCTACTCTAATTCATAGTAGGATCATGTCGAGTATCTCATAATTGTCTTGTAGGTTCTTTGATGCCACCAATTCTATGGAAAGTTGTCCAAGTGTGAGTTTAGGATACAAGAGGTATATTTCCTCATGCATGTGGTGTCTCATCAGGGTGTGGAAGTGGAACCATCAAAGTTTGAGTCAATTTTTTCTTAGGAATAACCTAAGAATGTGGTATAGGTTCGTAATTTCCTTGGTCTTTTGAGTTATTATTGAAGGTTTGTACACTATTTATCTCAAGTTTTGACCAAGAAATTCTAGAATATTATATAGACCGATCAATTCTAGGTAGTATGTAATTACCTAAATTGGGAGTTGTTCAGTGCTCTAGTGCTTCAGTTTCCTAAGTAGGGGTGATATTTGATGTGTTTTATGATTCTTCCCATCAAGGTTTGGGATGCATGTTGATGCATTATAGGTAAATGGTCTCTTATGGGTCCGGGCAGTTATGTCCCCACAAGCGTAACTATTCCACCCATGATCTGAATTTGGCAGTAGTTGTGTTTTCATTGAAGTTGTGGCATCATTACCTCATTGGGGAGAACTTTGTGGTTTTCATAGATCAAAAGAGTTTGAGGTATATATTTTCTCAGCCTGATCTGAATTTGCGGATGTAGAGTTGGATGGAGTTTCTTTAGGATTATGATTTTGATATCTCTTACACCTCAAGAAATGGGAATATTACGGTCGATGCCTTGAGTAGGAAGCTGTAGAAAGATGTTTTTCATGAGTCTGGGGATGTTTTGAGAGGTATGTAGGAGTTGGAAGCCTTTCACTTAGATGAAAGTTTGGATGATGGTAGGGCCTATTTGTTTCAGATGATGGTACAGTATTATTTGATGTAGCAAGTGTAGGATTCTTAGTGGGGAGAATCGAAGGTAGAGGTGATGCATGATCGTGTTGTCCATGGTGATACTCCAGAGGGATGGTCTATGGATGGTTGGAACCGGATGTTGTTTCATGTGATGTTGTTTGTGCTGATAGTGATGTGAAAAATATTCCTTCATGAGTTTCATATATCACCTTTTTCAATACACCAGTGGGTTTCTAATATGTTCCATGACTTGAGGATGCAGTTTTGGTGGCCTGAGATGAAATGGGTAGTGGAGGAGATTGTGGAAAAGTTCTTGTTTTTTCAATAGGTAAAGGTTAATCATCATATTCTTGGTGGTTTTTTTATAGCCTTTGGATGTTCCCAAGTGTAAATGGGATGACATATCATTGTATTTCATCACAGGGTTACCTAGATCTCATAGAGGTTGTGATGTTATCTCGGTGATCATGGATCATATGATGAAATTGGCCCACTTCTTAACAGTAAAGTAGTTGGGTGTAGTGTATGATTTATCTAAGAGGTATGTGGATGAGGTGGTGTAGTTTCATGGAGTTATGAGGTAAATTGTATCAGATCAGGATGAATGTTTTACCTCATGAGTCTGGAGGGTATTTTAGCATACTTTTGTCACTCAGTTATTCCTCAATACTACTTTCCACCCTCAGATAGATGGGCATATGGAACGAATCATCTAGACGCTCGAGGATATGTTGCAGGAAAGCATCTTGGACTATGGTGGATCTTGGTTACGACACTTACCCTTGGTTGAGTTTTCTTATAATAATTTCTATCACTCTTATAATGCCATATATCTGTTTGAGGCTTTGTACGAGTGACCTTATCATTCTCTATTGTGTTGGATCGAGGTTTAGGAGGCAGTTGTTCTTATACCTGATGTGGTGCAGAGCATGATAGAGAATATTTATCTTATTCATGAGAGCATGAAAGAAGAGTAGTACTTGAAATAATTCTTATTTAGATCATAGGAGGAGGAACTTGGAATTCAAGGATGGATACCATGTTTTCTTGAAGGTTTCCTGTCGATGTGGGTAATGGAGGTTTGATAGGGGTAAGATTTCTCCTAGGTTTGTTGGTCTTTTGAGGTGTTGGGGCAAGTTGTCAAGGTGGCATATCAATTGGCATTGTCATATTAGCTAGAGAGGATCCATGACATCTTCTATGTCTCTCATCTTCATTATTATCTGCGTGATGACTCTCATATCATTTAATGGGTAGAGTTTGATATTGAGGACGATGCGATATTCATTGAGAAACCAATAGAGATCCAAGATCGCCAATAGAAGGTGTTTCATGGATGGATCATTCCTTTGGTTTGTGTGGTTTAGAGGCATGGTGGCCTGGATTAGAGTACTTGGGAGAGATATACATAGATGAGTTCCCAGTAGAAATAGTTTTTTTGAGTTTTACTTTTCCTATTTTTCTTGAGATGTGATGTTTGGATCTCGTTGTTTTATGAGAGGAGTTGTTTTCCTTTATTTGTGATGTATGATGTGTAATAAATTTCTGACATATGAAAAGTGGAGGACCAGATTCCTAATCAAGATTAATTAACTATGATGTGATTAAACATGTGTGTTCAAGTCAGTGTCATCTAGAGTGGATAGTATCTTGACATGGAGGATGGAATTTCTTGATTTATGTGTTCAGGATGGTGTGGTTCATTGGTTGTAGTGGTTTTTAGTTTGGGTTGTGTGGAGGTTGAGATGGTTGTGCAGTGGTTTTGAGGCTAAATGGTTTTGGTGATGTGGTTGCGTAGTGATGTGGTTGTGTAGTGTGTTTTGTGGATGTTTTTTTTGTTGTGTTTGGGTAGTGGTAGCGTTTAAGGTATGATAAGATCCTTGAGAGGTATCTCACGGGGTTGTTGTTCAGACCCCCTCTCCTTATAGGCTTGGTTTTGGATTATTGAGTTCAAGAATAATTTGAGAGGTATCTAATGTAATTGTTCATGCATTCCAAGTCCATCACTTTTCTAGTTTTAGTGGTTAGAGATGTTCGGGGGGTCCAAGAGTTTTTTGTGGATACTGGAGCTGCAGCAAAGCTACTACAAGAAATACATGTTATTTATTGTATACATGATGTGTAATGATGGTTCACGTCTTGTGTATTCGAGTGGTTCGTAGATTTTAAGCCACTAAAGGGTAGGTTGTGAAATGGGTACACATCGTGTAAGTGGGATTCATGACGTCTAATAAATTCAGGTGATTAATCTTTTAAGGAAACGCATTTTTTGGTGGGACTTAAAATATTAAAATTACACAATGTGAAAGTGGATTACACATTGTGTAAATCCCTTATGCAGTGTGTTTATAATGTTTGGAGCGCTCGGGTGTTTCCTCAAAGCCTACGGTTGGCACTCCTTTCTCTTGTTTTAGGTGATCCACTGGTGCCTTCTTCAAGTTTTTGGGATTCCTTTCAATGGGGATTGATTTTAAGCTTCCCATATTTTATTTTTTTCAATTTCTACTCTCGTTATCATCTATTTCCATTCATTATACTTTTTATTTTTGTTGTGGTGGTGCATTTTGGTTCAGGTTGTGTTTTTAGGGTATGTTTTGATAATCCTTTGGTGTGGTATAGGTTGATCTATGGTATCTCATGGTGTAGTTCTAGTTGGAGGGAATTTATTCTTTGCCTTGTAGTGTTCAATAGGTTCTAAAGATTCTTTGAGGTAGGTAATCCCTCGTTTATCTTTATTATGTATCATGCGAGAGGGGTTTGATTTTGTGTACCTATGGGTTATGGTCGTATTGTCTTAATTAAAGATAAAGAACCAGTTAAATTGAAATTTATGGGGAAAGGGGAATGTTTCACATGATTTTATAGCTCTGATATGATTGTGATATTGTTATTTTATGGTCTTTATTCCCCACTAGAAATTATGGTCATTGAGGGATTTTTTGTGTTGGATGATTATTGTGTTGACTTCTGTGTCTGTTGTGACTATTATGATATCACCCTAAAATGAAAATTAGAAAACCACTTATATTTAGCTAATGAAATGGTTTTCCTAGGATTATTTTTTGTGTAATAATACCCCTAAAATAGTTTAATGTGAAAAAATACCCTTTTTAAAATCTATAAAATGATCTTTATGTGTTATGATGAGTGGTCATAATTGTGGGATAGAAATGTGTGATTATGATGTGATGTGTTGGAGATGATTTTGTGATTGTGATTTTATAGCGGTGAGGTGGTTTTTTTGTTGTGCTTTTGGGGCGGTGAGGTGGTTGTGTGTCCATGCTTTTGGGGTAGTATGGTGTTGGTTATTTGGTCGTGCTTTTGGGACAGTGAGGAAATTTTGTGATGGGGATGATGAGTTGTTAGTGATATGTGGTTTCTTTGTGCTATATTCTCGGGTAGTGATGGAATAAATAATTGCTTAATAATGATTGAAATGTTGGGGGTATGGTTTGGTTAATGAGATAGAAATAATAAATGAATAAATAAATTATGGTTTGTGTGGTTAAATGTGGATGATGCTAATTAATGAAACGAATGGATTGGATAATGAGAATTAGTTGGTGGTGTGATGCGGCTTGTGGTTGGTTTGGTGTTAGTCATTTAGAGGTTTTAGAAAAAGTGTGGATGTTGTGAGTTGGTTAGTATTTTGTTGTGAACCCATAGGTTGGGATTTTGTGTGTGTCTATATGTATATACTTGTATATTCTTTGTGATTTTTATACGCACCCCACCCACATCAATCACTATGTGTCGACGCCTGTATAGTCATGCGAGGGGTGTTTTCCTAATATTTGGTGAGGAGGAAGGATGGATGGGTACCTTCTATTTATTGTTCTATCTTCCAAGTGAGGTAGGTATTTTACATGATGTGATGGCCAGAGGTTTGTTAGTTCACTAGATGGTGGTTGTGATATCCTAGGTGTCTTTAAGTGAGCTGTTATGTGTCTGTGCTTGTGGGGTGGTGAGTCTAGGTGTCTTTGGGTGAGATGTTACATAGCCTAGGTGTTTGCAGGTAGGATGAGATGGTATGAGGTGGATTATAGTGGGGTTTATGCATGGTAAGAGTTAACAAGGTTGATTTCCTTCATGTTTGTGATACCCTACTACTCTGGTTATGGTTTTGGATGAGTTTTTGTCTATGTGTTTTTGGGGGAGATGTGATGTGGTCGTGCTTGTGGGGTAGTGAGCCCAGGTGTCTATGGGCATGATGTGATGTGAATGTGCTTGTGGGGAGGTGTGGTATATATAAGATATGGGAGCACTAGGATGTATTATGTAAGGGTGTGAGAGAGGAATACTAGTGGGAAAGTGGTCTGGGGTATCCTTATCAATGTTATTATTGTTATATTATATTACTTGACTTGCATTATTTAGTGAGAATTCCTTAGTGAGGTTGTTATTAATAGTTGACCTGTTTAGGTGTTGGTTGTTATTATGTTTTCTCACTGGTGCATTAGTATGCTTATTTCACATGTGAATGAGAGACTTTGGTTTTCCTACTAAGTATACTTGTATTCTCACCCTATATATATAAAAAAATCAGGTTTACAAGAGGATTATGTGGACTGTGATGGACATTACTAGCTAGAAAGAACTTTGGATAGTTGTTGTGTCACTACTTTATCTTTTATTTTGGGCATTTAATTTGAATACTTTTATTTGTATCAGTTTTATTTATACATGTATTGTGGGATGGTTTTGGTTTATTTTTACATCATGTCATGATTTATTTGTGGATGATTTATCTTATTACCTGATCTTGTATTATTATAGAGGGTAATGCCTCCCATATCATGAGATTTTTATACCCTCGATGAAAGTCGCTAACCTAGGGCCTACTGGAGGTGGGACTCAGGGGTCATTATCTCTCTCCCCTCATTGTAGTATCTTTGTAGAGAGGATGTCGTGGCATTATGGATAGTAATTAGAACCTTTTGGATGATTCCTCTACAGGATCTCTGACAGACAAGTCACTTGTTGAAGTTAGAGAGCTTATTGAAATAATCTTCTAAAACTCTCAACAATTTAGTATGATAACTACAATAAGGAGAGTGCATGAGATTAATGGTTTTAACTCTCCCTTTTTGGATAAAATTGATGAACTAACCTCCATTTTTTAAATATAGTTATGAAAAAGGTTCAAGATACATCACTCAACATTCCCCCTAAAGTTTTTCAGCTTTATTTTTCTTAGGAACACTTCACTGATGGTTGTCCTGAAGTTCAATAAAACTATGAATCCATGTACCAAAGACCATGCCAGAAATATCCAAGCTACAATCAAGGAAGTGTGGTGTACTTTAACACTCAATATGGATCTTGAAACCAATAACTTCATAAATCACCCTTTCAGCAAGGTTTTCAACAAAATTTCCAAACACTACCATTTCAAAGATAGAATTATCATCCTTCTACAATATATCAAACAATGGAAGATTAAAAACCCTCATTGGAGGATATAATGAAAAAAATTGTGAATTTTAGCCACAGGATCCTAATTTATATCAACAAAGTGAACAAAAAAGGGTCAGGTAAGCTTCTACCAATTCAATTCCTAACCCTAGAGGTAAGGTTATCTCTATTACATTAAGTAGTGGAAAATAGAAGGGAATTAGTGAATAATAACAATACCAAGAAGAAGTTGGAAGTGTAAAGCCCACTAAACCTGAAGAATTTACCATTGGAAAAGAACCTGAAGAAAAAGTGCTTATGGAAACACCCCATGTGGAGAAGGATAAAGGGAAAGACAAAATGGAGGATCCACTTTAACCCCAACCTCCCATCCCTAAAAGGATGAAAAAACCCAAGAAAACCTGTGAAGAATCATTGTAACAAGAGATATTTGAGGTGTTAAAAAAGTAAAAAATCAACATCCCTCTATTGGATTTCATCCACCAAATTACAAGGTATAAATTTCATCAAATACAAGTGCACTGGAAGGAGAATACTATGAGGTAAGAAAAAGGTAAGTTTAATTAAAGATATCTATTCACTTGTAACCCCAAAAATCCCCCATAAATGTCAAGATCCGTGTATCTTTTCTATCCCCTTCACCATAGGAGATATTAATTTTTCCAATGCATTATATGATTTAAGAGAATCAATTAATGTTATGCCTTATTCATTTTATTTATCTCTATAGATAGGATAAATCAAACCCACCCGAGTGGTTTTGCAACTTGATAACCGATCCATTGCCTACCCAGTAGGTGTTTTAAAATATGTTTTGGGAAGTGTACAAGTTTTTTTATTCCCTGTCAATTTCTACCTCCTAAACATGAAGGAAGACAAAGGTAAGACTCGTTCCTCCATAATATTAGGTATTTCATTTATCGATACTTCTAAAACTATAATAAATTTAACTTAAGGAACACTTTCAATGATCTTTAGTGAAGAAAAAGTGGATTTTAATAAACTTGATTCAATGAAACACCCACATAAGGAACAATATAATTTTACCGTGAAAGACTTTGAATTGTCATTATTTTTTAAAGAAGATATTTTAATTTTGGATGACTGAATTATTTTAAAAAAGGCTTTATAATATTAAGTTTTTACTATTGAAACTATTTTTGGAAATGAGTTCAATCTAGAATCAATTTTAAGTACTAAACATCTTAAAGAAATTGGTGAGAATTATTCAATGAATTCACTCAAATTTTCTACTGTCACATTTACCTTACATGTATAGGATGAAATAAATGATGAATTTTTTGAGCTATAGAATAAATCCTACTAGGATACTAAATGAGTTTACTCGAAGTTTGGGAATGCTGGAAAATATAGGAAGCTACAGAAGATAGAAATGGAGAAATTAAGGCCAGAAGAATATGAGAACACCTTATAATTCAAGGAGAAGGAAAAATATATCCATGACATACTCAACTAAAAGAAATGTTTTCAAATTAGAGACAAACTGATGTTGTACTCCTCAAAAAGGAAGTTGATTCCTGGTAAAAAAACCTTCTAAATGGACCAGACTATATACAGTGAATAATATTTTTCCATATAGTGTAGTGGAAATCAATAGAGTTTTATCAAAGAGCCTCTTCAGGGTGATAGACTGAAATATGAATCATTTTTATGAATATTCATGTAAAGAGACCATAGATGATTCTAAACTCCTCTATGATACTATCAAATGAAAGAATTCATGTTTCCTCTTGCCTCTACATTTATCTAACACTCATTTTTTTATTTTTACTTTCCTAAAGAAAAAAAATTAATGATGAACTTGAATAGTATAGTGTCTAAGATAAGTGTGGGGGAGAGGGACATAGTATTTTTATGATGATAATACCATTTTTCTGTGTTACATTTAAAAAAACAAAAAAAAATATGCTCTATTTTAAGAAATGTAAAAAATTGTTAATTGTTTTTTTTACTTATTTTTTTAAAATTCTTAGAGATGAATTGGAAAAATCAATGAATTTTTTCTAACTCCAAGTGATTTAGGAAGATATTGGTCATACTATTGAAACTCAAAAGATCAAATTATTATTGAAATGCATTTATTTTCTTAGGCTATGATTTTCAAACATTTACATGATTTTTTACTTGAAATTGAAATCCAAAACCACTGGTGAATATCCCAAATTTTTATTCCTATCCTGAGAGGTTTCTAAGACACTTTGACATCATCTTTCTAATACCCTCACTTCTTGATATAATATTGGGATTTTTTTATAAACAAAAACTTTTGTTTATTCTCTCCAAAAAATTTAGAATTTATGGGGTTCTTGAAATATGCTTGAGGCATTACATTGGAAATCCCCTCTTTTTTTGATACCAACCTTGAACAATGATCCTAGTAAAACACTTAGATAACCATGAATGGACCTATAGCTTATAAAAAACCTACTCTTTATTTCACACCTAAACATAATTTATTACATAAAACCTTCACTTGATGAAACCAAGAAGATCAAGTGGTCTAGTGTCTTTGTGGCTTAGTAACATTACATAATAACTTAAAACATAAACACAACATGTTATTGAAAACTTATTTTACTTGACCACATCATTCCTTCGTACTTATCATTGTATGGGATAACCTGAGGACATTCATAATAAAAGGGTGAGCTATAAAGCCCGGTAAGGGAGTAAATAAGGCATAACATGAAAAATATATTACATGTTAAGAAATAGGTATATCAATGGATCATAAGAGAAATATGAACATAAAGGCATGATATAACATGATTATCATAACATGGAAATGTGGCAACAACATTTAACAAGATATTAGCATGAGCTAAGTCTCATTTCACATGGAGCATGAGTAAACCCTCATTGACCTTGAATTAGAATGAGTAAAATATCATTGCACTTGATGTATCATGGTGATAATATTTACCCAATGCATTGAAGCACTATCAGGGCGCACCCTTCTTAATCATTTCATTTCATGCATAAGTGTGCCACATGGATCATATAGCATGGATTCATTAAACATCATCATTTATTACATGATAAAGGAATGTGGAATTAATACATGAAAATATATAAAAAATAATTAAATGTGCATAAATTTGAATACCCTTTATATAGAAATGGTCATGGTATTCACTACACAATAACTTTGGCTTGGAAAATCATGGTGCAATTTCGACAGCATAACGGCGTGACATAAGAATTCATAAAAATGGTTGATCAAAAATAAAAGGGTAAATCATAATATGTACATGAAATGGATATTAAGGGTTCATATATATAAATGTCCCAACATATGTAATGGAATTTAGATTCATAATACAAAATAATTTCTTGAATGTAAATGAGAAGAGAGAAATCCCTTACGGAATTTTGGCATAGTAATGGGTGTACATGGGAGGAATTAATGAACGAGAAATAGGTATCTAATCATTCAAACATAAGGAGGGAAGTATAGGGGATGTGATAAATTATACCACAACATTTTTAATTTAAAATACAATGGCATAGAAACATAAAGAAACTTTGACAAAAATGTGAAAGGAAGAAATCCCTTACTTGGAAGTGTGATCCCAAAGGCTTGGGAGAGACTTGAGAGAGGATTCTTGGGAGCTTGGGGAACCTTGGTAGGATTATAGAGATATGAGGTCATAGGTTGTTCGAGCTCAAAAGGCTTTGAGTGAAGAGGAAGTGGGAGAATGGGTGAGATTATATAGGAAAAGAGAAGGAATTATTTATTATTTAGGTTTTGGCCACCACACATTAAACTAAAAAAAACACAAACCAACCCATGGTTTTTGCCAATGGTTTTTACAAAAGGGTAGTTTAAAATATTATTTTATAAGTAAAATGGCTGAACTTATTAAAATATTAGGCTTTCTTATGTGGATGTGAGTCACACCCTCAAGGAAATCATTTTAAAAAGGTAAAATATTTTATAAGTCTTGAAGGGTACACTAAGGCTTTGTAAAATAAATAAATAAAATCTAAAATAACATTATTTTAATGTTAAAACATATATTGGCAGAACATAATGTTTTTAGTATTTTATTAAATCACTATTGGGTCATTATGATGTCATAATACACATTATATATTTAAATGGTATTTAATTTTTTACCCAAAAATTCAATTGTCTCAGAAAATTATGAAAAATTAGCCATTGGATAATTTTAATGTCCTGATTCCAAAAATAATATTCATTTTATCTGAATAGTTTTCTAAATATGTGAATTTTTACTTTTGAAATAAAAATCGACATTTATTTAAAATTCATGGGTTTTAACAAAAACGACTTTCAAACCTTAATAAAAATTACAATTGTTTTACTAAAAATTATATGATCATTTATATTTAAAAATTAATTTATTAATAATATTTTCTTAAAATATTATTTAATTAAAAAATTCATTAATTCATCAAAATAAATTTCTTAATTTAATATTAACAAAAAAAAATACTATTTGTGCTTTAATAATTATTTACAAAGTAAAAATAATAAAATGAATGTATATTCTTTATTATATACAAAAATAATGAACATAATCATAGTGCTAAGGTATTGTTATATAACCCCTTATAACACCCGCATAAGACCTAAGGGTAAGGTGTGCGATGGTGACAGACTCTTGGGGTAGCTTAGCTAACATCGTTTGGGTGGTAATCTCTATCAAATTCCACTTCTCACGTAGGCAGTTCCATTCGGGCTTAATGTGTTAAAGCTCGGCTTGGGATTGGTTACAAGAGAAGCCTAATGATGCCACCTCCTTTCCAAGATTTGAAAAATTGGCTTTGTACGGATCAATTCTACTCGATGTGGTCATTACTTCCTTTGTCTGAGTAAATTGGATTTGTTAAAGCTCTATATTTATACTAATCATGTGATTACTGTTCAACGATTATATTAAAAATGGTAACAATTCTTAATGGTATTTTGAAATCCAAAAATATAAAACCAAATAAGTTCATATTTTATATAACCATTTTACACAATAATAAATTTAATTAGATCAAGATTAATTTCATTAATGAAAGTTTGGGTCATTACAATCTTCCCCCCTAAAGAAATTTCACCCTCAAATTTTCCTTTTCCCACACTAAAATAGATGCGGGTAACTCCGCTTCATCACTTCCTCTAATTCCAAAGTTTCTTCTTCAAACTTTTGGTTTCTCCACAACACCTTGATGAGGGTCATTGTCTTATTTTGTAGAACTTTTTCCCTACGATCTAAGATCTTCACTAGATTCTATTCATAAGAGAGGTCAGTCTCGAATGGTACCACCTCTAGATTGAGTACATGTAATGGGTCAGGTATGTTCTTCCTCAAGTGTAATACATGGAATACATCATGTACTTGAGATAGGTTTGGTGGGAGTGCTAGTCTATAGGCCATTTCTCCAATGCAATCAAGGAGCTCAAAATGGATGATGTACCTTGGAATAAGATTTCCCTTATTCCCAAATCTCATAAATCTCTTTCACGGTGATATGTGGAGGAATACCATGTCTTTGAAATCAAACTCTAGGTCTTGTCAACAATTATCAGCATAGCTCTTTTGTCGAATCTGAGCAGCTTTAATGTGCCACTAGATGCTCTTAACCTTCTCCACCATTTCTTCAACCATTTCTGGACTGAGGAGTTTTCTCTCCCCAACTTCATCCCAACATGTTGGTGTCCTACACCTATTCCCATAAAGGGATTCATAAAGATCCATTTAGATGCTTGAGTGGAAATTGTTGTTGTAAGAGAACTCAACTAGAGGGATATGTTTATCCTATCCTCCTTTAAAGTCCATTGAGCATGCTCTCAACATTTCCTCGAGTGTTTGGATAGTCCGCTCAAATTGTCCATTAGTTTGAGGATGATAAGACATACTGAAGTTCAGTTCAGTATTCAGAGCAAGTTGGAGACTCTTCCAGAACTTAGAGGTGAATTTTGGATCTCATCCGGATACAATAGATAGAGGTACCCCATGCAGCCTTACCACAACTCTGATATATATCCATTCTAGTTGATCCAATGATAAATCCTCCAAAATTACAATGAAGTTTTTGGTCTATATAAGATGATCCACAACAACCCAGATAGCATTGTTTCCTTGGGATGTCTTTGGAAGTCTAGTGATGAAGTCCATGGTGATTTTCTCCCATTTCCACACTGGTATGGGTAATGGTTACATCATCCCCTTAGACTTCTGCCTATCAGCCTTCACTTGATGACATACCAAGCACTTTGATGTATACTCAGCGATCTCCTTCTTCATGTTTTTCCACCAATAATTCTCTTGGAGATCTTGATACATCTTTGTGTTCCCTAGGTTAATGGAGAAATTCGAACTATGTGCATCATCCAAAAATTATTTATTTAACTCTGGATTTGATGGAACACATAATCTTGACCCAAATCTCACAATTCATTCTTCATTAACATTAAACTCTGAGAATTTCCCTTTTCTGATAGTTTCCACTTTCTTCTAAATTCCCACATCATCCTTTTAAGCATACTTTAACCTTTCCAAAAGAAATGGTTGAGCAATAATTTGTGAAAGGATTGATGATGTTCCTTTCTTTATGATTCCCATGTCCATATTCATAAAATCTAAGAAGATTGTATCCTTTTCAATTCTCATCAATGATAGAATTGTTGAGTCTTTTCTAATTAGAGCATCTTCCACCTTGTTCGCTTTCCTAGGGTGGTAATGGATTGAGAATTCATAGTATTTGATCAGCTCTAACCATCTTCATTGGCGCATATTCAACTCTTTCTATGTGAATATATAATTGAGGCTTTTTTGGTCCATATATATTTCACACTTCTCCCCAAATAGGTAATGACTCCAAATTTTTAAAGCAAATATCACTACATCCAACTCCAAATCATGTGTTGGATAGTTCTGATCATGAAATTTAAATTGCCTTGAATCATAGGAAATGACTTTTTCATTTTTACAACAACACACACCCCAGTCCCTTATTCAAAGCATCACTAAATACCACAAAAATCTCTCCACTTGTGGGTAGTGTGATCACGGGTGCAGTGATAAGCCTCCTTTTCAACTCCTTGAATCTTTCTTCGCATTCGTCACTATAAAAAAACTTGACTCCCTTCCAAGTTATCTTGGTAAGAGGGTTTGAAAATTGTGAGAAATTTCTCACAAATCGATGATAATATCCAGCTAACCCTAGGAATCTATGGATATCTGTTACCAATGTTGGCCTCAACCATCCCTCAATTGTATCTATCTTGGAGGGATCCACAAATATCCCATTACTTGTGATGATATAACCCAAGAATGAGACCTCCTTAAACCAGAACTCACACTTGTTGTACTTTGCATAGAGATTCTCCTTTCACAAGGTCTCTAGTATAGTTCTTAGATGATCCTCATGATCCTCCTTGGTTTTGGATTATATTAGAATATCATCTATAAATACTACCAAAAATTTGTCGAGGTAATCTCTAAAGACTCTATTCATAAATTCCATGAATATTTATGGAGTGTTAGTGGGTTAAAAAGTCATTATTATGAATTCATAGTTTTCGTATCTTGTATGAAAAGCAGTCTTGGGTATATCCTCATTCTTCACCCTTACTTGGTAATATCCTGACCGAAAATCTACCTTAGAGAAGTATTGTGATCCACGTAGCTGATCGAACAGGTCATCAATTTATGTTAGAGGATACTTTTTATTTATCACGATTTTGTTGAGCTCACAATAATCAATGAAAATGTGCATTGACCCATCCTTATTCTTGATGAAGAGGACTGGTGCACCCCATGGTGAAGCACTTGGGCGTATAAATACTTTATCTAGATTCTTCTGTAGTTGTTTTTTTATCTCCTCAAGCTTCACAGCAGCCATTCTGTATGGAGTCTTGGATATTATAAATGCCCCAGGTATAAGATCAATTGAGAATTCAACATCTCTTCTAGGAGGAATACCATAAAATTCCTTGGGAAACACTTCAGTGAATTACCTCACAATAGGCATGTCTTCAAGGATGGTTACTTCCTTTGACTCAATCATCTGAGCCAAATATGTGTGCTCATAGGGTAGTAATATCCACTCTTGAGATGATGGTGCTAAGGAAGATTCATCCTCCTCCTTGCACTTGTACAAAATCGGGGGTTGATTTTCCATATATAGAGTGATTTCCCTCTCACGGAAATTTATGTTGGCTCTATATAAGTAAAGCCAATCCAAACCAAGAATTGCATCAAATTCCACCAAAGGGAGTATGATGAGGTTCTCCAGGAAGTTCAATTCACAAATTATGATAGGGGGAGTTATACTCATGGGTTTAAATGATTTCCCTATTTTTTTACTCATTAATATCTTTACTTCCATGATTTGTGGTGGTGTTGGGATCATTCTACTAAAATTTCAGGATATAAAAGAATGAAAAGAACCAGAATTAAAAAGTATGTTTGTTATTATTGAATTAATAACTAGTGTACCTATCTTCACTTCATTGTAGAGGTTCACTTTAGTGGTAGTGATGGAAAAGGCCCACCCTTGTTGCCTTGGAGGTTGTTGGTTGCCTCAAAAAACCCTTGGATTAGAGCACTGGTTTGCAAAGTGCCATGGTTCTTTGCAGTTAAAGTAATGAAAAACATGTTGAGGGTCGAATGGAGTGTTCATCTCCTCTATCATAGCCACAGGTTTCTCTTGTCGGCATTTAATAGTCAGGTTCCCTTATCTTTCACACCTAAATCATTTCCTCATCCCCTTTAGGAAATTTCTGGGGTACTTCTTTCTGCACCTTTGGCAAGTGGGGTGCTGGATTTTCTTAGAACCATTGGATTTATCCATTAGACCACCAGAATTGAAGTTCACCTTATTCTTCTTATCCCTATGATACTCCTGAGATTCTTCGATCTCTATTTTGACTTTTAGGGCACATTGGATAATTTCCTTATAGCTATTGAAGTCACGGATCACCAGGGCTTTCCATAGTTTAGGTTTTATCCCACCAAAGAAGTAGTCAACCTTGCATTCGGGGGTAACGACAAAGTCGGAGGCATATCATGCAAGCCTTATGAAGTTTTCTTCATATGCTCTGATGGATTCGTTGTCTTTTTCATTGAGGTAAAATAAGTCCCTTTTCATCTTAAGTCGGAGGGTGCACGGAAAATATTTATCAAAAAATATCTTTCGGAAATCCTTCCATTACAATTCCTTGATCTCGTCCTCAGGCTTTTTATTTTTTATCAATGTCCACCATTGATCAGATTCACCCTCCATATGATAATCAACCAGAAGAACCTTCTCTTGTTCGGAACATTTAAGGATAGAGAAGATCTTTTCAATGTAGTTGATCCATTGTTTAGAAATTGATGGATCAAATGATCCATTAAAAGTAGGAGACCTTTGTCTCATGAAGCTATCAATTGTGACTTGTTCTTTCTTTGGGGGGTTGAATGTTCCTCTTGACCCATTTTTCTATTAAAAACTTGAGTTAACTGAGAGAGTATCATGACAAATTTTGTGATTCCTACTCTTATCGGATTTTACATCTCATTAGAACAGTTGTCACATTGATCTTCGCATCGGTTGTTAGCCCGAGTCCTCCTATTACCGGCCATTTCCTGGAATAAAAGAAAATTTAGGTGTAACACATAAAGGTTAATCCATAGACAAAAATGGATGACTTATAAATTACTTTTATTTCCTTAACTTATGAATTTATAGGCTTCAATCTAGGTTATCCATGATCTACTTCCCAAAATATATTCTTAGGGGAATTTTTTATTCCCTTAATAATAGTTCATAATAAGCTTATGAATTTACCAAATCATATCCACCAGGAGTTTCGTAACCAAGAGTGAATCAAGGCCCGTTTTCGTGCATCAGTTCCTATTCGAGTCTAGCTCAAAGTGGTGTTTTCGGGTTTTACACCTAGGATACATTTGTTCCAGAGCCACCTCTACCTAATCATATCCAGACAGAGATGTATTTTCTTGATAAACCACTTACTCAATACTTACCAAAATTTAGAGATGTTTTTATTATTCTTAGTCTTATCCCTAAGGCTTTCACTGGGCTTTTCTAATCCTAATCCCAAAAATAACTAAACCTATCCTCCGATACCAACTATAACAACCCTGATCTTTATTTCACACTTAAACATAATTTATTACATAAAACCTTCACTTGATAAAAATAATAATATTGAGAGTTCTAGTGTATTTGGGGATTAGGAACATTACATAACAACTTAAAACATAAATGCTGCATCTTATTGAAAACTTCTTTTACATGACCACATCATTCCTTCATACTTAGCATTGCATGGGATAACCTGAGGACATGCATAATAAAAGGGTGAGTTTTAAAGACCAGTAAGGGACTAAACAAGGCATAACATAAAGAATATAGTACATGTTATGAAACAGGCATATCAATGGAGCATAAGAGAAACATGAGCATAAAGGCATGATATAGCATGATTATCATAACATGGAAATGTGGCAACAACATTTAAAATGATATTAGCATGATTCAAGGATCATTTCACATGGGGAATGAGAAAACCCTAATTTCCCTTGAATTAGAAAGATTAAACCCTCATTTCACTTGACGTATCATGATACCAATCTTTACCCAATGCATTGGAGTGTTATCAAGGCGCACCCTTCTTAATCATTTCATTTCATGCATAAGTGTGCCACATGGATCATATAACATGGATTCATCAAACATCATCATTTATTCCATGATAAAGGAATGTGGAATTCATACATGAAACTATATAATCAATGAGTAAATTTTTATAAAGGTGAATACCCTTGATAGAGAAATGGGCATGGTATTCACTACACAATGACTTTGTCTTGGAAAATCATGGTGCAATTTCGACAGCATAACGGCGTGACATAAGAATTCATAAAAATGGTTGATGAGAGATAAATGGGTGTATCATCATATTTACATGAAATGGATAGTAATGGGGTCATATAGATACAATTACCAACATATGCAATGGAATTTAGATTCATAATACAAAAGAATTTCTTGAATGTAAATGAGGAGAAATCCCTTACGGAATTTCGGCATAGTAACGGGTGTACATGGGAGGCATTAATGAGAGAGAAAGAGGAATATAATCATTAAAACATAATGAGGTCAGTATAGGGGAGGTGAGAAATCATACCCCAACATTTTTAATTTAAAATACAAGGGTAGAGAAACATAAATAAACTTCGACAAAAATGAGAAAGGAAGAAATTCCTTACTTGGAAGTATAATCCCAAAGGCTTTGGAGAGGCTTGAGAGAGGCTTCTTGGGAGCTTGGGGCACCTTGTGTGGGTTCTATATATAGGAGGTAAGATTTTGGTCTAGATATAAAGGCTTTTAGTGAAGAGGAAGAGGGATCTTGGGTGGGTTTATATAGAAAAAGAGAAGGAATTCTTTATTATTTAGGTTTTGGACACCACACATTAAACTAATTAAAACCACAAACCAACCCATAATTTTTTGCCCAAGGTTTCTGCCAAAGGGGAGTGGAAAATTTATTTTATAAGGCCAGTGGGTGAAATTCTCCTAAAATATTAGGTTTTCTTATGTGGAGGTGAGTCACACTCTCAAGGAAATCATTTTAAAAAGATAAAATGTTTTATAAGTATTGAAGGGACTACTAAGGCTTTGTAAAATAAATCAAAAAAATATATAATAACATTATTTCAATGGTAAAACATATATTGTCTTAAAATAATGTTTTTATTATTTTATTACATCACTATTGGGTCATTATGATTTAATAAGACACATTATATATTTAAACGGTATTTAATTTTTTACCCAAAAATTCAACTGTCTCAGAAAATTATGAAAAATTCACTGTTGGATAATTTCAACATCTTGATTCCAAAAATAATATTAATTTTATCTAAATAATTTTCTAAATATTTGAATTTTTACTTTTGAAATAAAAACCGACATTTATTGAAAATTCATGGGTTTTGACAAAAACGGATTTCAAACCTTAATAAAAATTACAATTGTATTCCTAAAAATTATACAATCATTTATATTTAAAAATTAATTTATTAATAATATTCTATTAAAATATTATTTAATTAAAAAATCCATTAATTCATCAAAATATATTTCTTAATTGAATATTAACAAAAAAATATTATTTATGCTTTAAATATTATTTACAAAGTAACAATAATAAAATGAATGTATATTCTTTATTATATACAAAAATAATACACATAATAATAGTGCTAAGGTCTTGTTACATAACCCCTTATAACACCCCCATAAGACCTAAGTATAAGGTGTGTGATGGTGACAGACTCTTGAGGTGGCTCAGATAACATCGCTCGGGTGGTAATCTCTATCAACTTCCACTTCTCATGTAAGCAGTTCCGTTTGAGCTTAAAGTGTTGAATCTCAGATTGGACTTGGTAAAGAGAAAATCCCAATGACACCATATCCTTTCCAAGATCTAACAAATGGGATTCGTATGGAGAAATTCTACTAGATGAGGCAATCACTTCCTTTGTCTCAGTAAATTGGATTTGTTAAAGCCCTATATTTATACTAATCATGTGATCACAGTTCCACGACTATATTAGGAATGGTAACAATTATTAATGGTATTTTGAAACCCAAAAACATAAAACCAAAGAAGTTCATATTTTATATAACCATTTCACACAATAATACATTTAATTAGATCAAGAGGAATTTTCATTAATGAATGTATGGGTCGTTACATTGCTTTAAGACTCATTAAAAACCAAATTATCCCTTACCTACCCTCTCTCTAAAATATAATTTTGTGATTAATTTGAGTCTAAGTTTGGGGGGAAGGTTGTTCCATGTTTTTTCCTCTGGGAAGCATTGCATGCTAATGGATTTGTGAGATGTGTGAGTCATCATTCTTGGGAATCTGTGTAACGACCCAAAGTTTTATCAATGGAATTCCCTTATTATAAGTATGCCATATATTATTAAGAATCACAATGATGTGTCACTATACTAAATACTATGTGATCGTTAAACATAATATTTTCACTTCTATGGTTTAAATTTTGAAAATCTGACATACACAGTTGCGATCAATAGGAAGTTTGGAGTATGATAGGACAAACTAAATTTTTAGTAAATAATAACCTACCCTTATGAATAGTAACCTACCCTTATGAATAGTAGTATTACCCTTATGAATATTAAATCATCCAAAATAATATTAACCTTACCCAAGAATGATTAAATAAAATTTAGGCATCTTATAAGTGAAAATTTGACTATAGTAAAAGTATTGGTGTTTTGGTAAGTCATAAATAATTAATTATAACTAATTAATTAATTATAAAAATTATTCTCATAAAATTTGTTCATAAATTATTAATTTTATGTCTTTTTTTAAAGATAATTTTATAATAACTTATGTAATTTTTTTAAGCATTATGAAATCAGTTTTAATTTTAAAATATGTATTTTTCAAGTAGATTGTGATTTTAATTAAAAATTAAATTGATCATATTTAGAAAATTATTTTTAAAAAATGGACTTCATTTTTTGATACTACACATAGAAAAATAGTTAGGGTGAATTTTTGAGATTTTTCTGAAATACATCAATTTTTGAGTGAATAGTAAAAATATCGTTTTCCACATAACCGATGTATCTTAAATTGCATCATTCATGATATAAAGATGACATAAACTTTCTAGAACTGTATATTCGGCCATATTATATTTAATTTCATAAATGGTTACTTAAAATACAATAAACTCAATTTCCAAACCTAAAATTAACTTTCCAAAGGCTAAAGTCAAAAGGTGATTCCTTAAAGTGTCTTTTTCTCTTTATTTCACTTTCCTTTTAATAAATTAATTAATTCAATTTATAAAGATGGTTTAAAGTTTAAAAAAAATATATTATATTAATATATGATTTATGATGTCAAAAAAGTACTATTACAAGTCTAACATTTGATATATTGTTTTATTTAATATTTTATTCTAAAAACACCCCCTCCTCATGAATAAATAACCCTTCTCCCTCCCCTTTCCAAACCATACCTCTCAAGCTTCAAGAATTGTCTAAAATATGTCCAAACATCTTCCTTATCCCATCCCCCATGTCCAAGAGCTTCTGTTCTCAATAAAAGACCAATCCTAGGTTCCTTAAGGAGGATCTCAAGAGGAGGATTCAAGAGGTAATTTCTCTCTCTTTTCCTTTAATTTCCTTTCAATTTCAAGTTCTTTTCTTAATACCTCCCCACCTATCCTCATAAAAATGTTATTGTAACTCTATTATCATAAATATAATGTAATTTTATGATAATAATAGGATAATATATCATACAATATCTTTCTCATATTCTTTATTTTAATTTAGAAAGGAAAATGTTGTTCGTGTGGTGTTAATTTATCACCTACAAGAATAACATTTTTATTTTTTTCATTCACCGCATTCAGATCTGGTCATGAAACCATTTTTATGGTTTAACCATATTATTTTATATTTATAATATACTATTTATTATTCTAGAACTATCTTATGTACATATTACTAAATGATTAAACAAGATAAGTTCGTTGTGGTAGAAAAACCGCCCGAATTAACCCAAACCATTATCATTAAATTCTTATCTAATGATTCATCCACATAGTATATAAAATAATTCATTATAATATCATTTAATCTTCTATAATATCATTAATAACATGAAATATCAGTTCTTGATGTTTATCCATGTAATACATGAACTTTCATTTATGAATACAACTGAACCGCTCAAGAAAACCATAAAAATAAACATTTCTGAACAATGTATTTAAACTATATAACTCATCAAAAGGCCCATAAAATAACTTAATGAGACTATAATGAACCATATTCATGTACACAAGGTTCTTTAATTGTTAATTAATGAATCTAATGTGGTTATATATTACATTAAAGCGAAGAAAGTGTTCGGATACAAGGTAAGGGGAAATTCTCGAACCCAACTTTATATCTTTGGGTTCTCCCACTTTCACTCCATTTTTTGTATGGTAACTCCTTAGAAATAATTTTTTCATAATTATATTACCTTTTCTGGGATATAAATCTTTTCCACTGGAGTTTATTTCAAACAAATGTTTTCCAAAAGAACTCTTCTTTCAAAAGCACACATTTTACTTCTCACTCAAGATTGATGGTTCTTGTATCAAGTATGTTATTCCCTCTTACTTTTGGGTAATCCAAAGTTTATGAATGTGTTATTATGTGATGAAAATCATTCCTTTCCATGGATTATTTATGTTCATTTTTTATATATGTTCTATGTGGCATGCATGATAATGAGAATGTTATGATGTGACGGGTGCACCTGAAATTATACAGCGCTCCAATGCATTGGGTAAAGTAATGAATCTCATGAGTTAAAGAGAAATGATTTATGAACATGATGATAGATTTGTTAAAAAATATGTGTGGTAGTTAACCAATAAGACATGATGTTTTATTTTTTATAAATTTCCACATTTCAAGTCTTTTATTAATGCTTCCTCTCATGATCCATTGCGTATGTTATGATTGTACTCACCCCATGCTATATTGTTCTTATCTATCCTCTTACTGGGATTTTATCTCACCCCTTTTTTATGTATATCCTCAGGAGACTACATGTACTAAGGAGAGGTCAAGTGCCAATAAGAATCTATAGAAGAAGTAATTAATTAAATGTCATGCTTGATGTTGTAAAAGTTATGCTTGGTACTAGATTTCCCCAAACATTAAACCTCTGGATCCTCATGGTGTAATACTGTTGGACTCATCATCTGTTAATCATGTTTTAATGATCACAAGTCCTATAAATTTTGTAAATATTGTTAATCATGTTTAATCTGTCTCAAATCATGTGTACAGATGGTTGGTTTCTTTATGCGTTAAATAAACCTATCCAATATCTTAAGTGCTATGTTTGATTATTGTAAACTATATTTTTAATTTGTGCTATAATGGGTTTCCTTGATAAATGATTATGTCTAATCCATTCTATGAATATCACTTCTTAAGTCTGTATACAGATATTTGGATAAGTCTGAGAAACAGTGAGTCTTCCACTGGTTATGTTTTTCTGGAAAAGGACCCAGACACCGTGACCCAAACACCGTGACTAGACACCATGACCCAGACACCATGACCAAATACCATGACCCAGACACCATGACTAGACACTGTGACCCAGACATCGTGACCAGACACCGTAACCCAGACACCATGACTAGACACCATGACCCAGACATCGTGACTAGACACTGTAACCAGACACTGAAAGCAATTTCAGATCTATTGAAGTCTGTGACACTGGTTTTTTGCTGAGACACCATTTGAAGTTTGGAAAAGGACTAGACACCATTATCCTGACACCGCATATGTGCTACCAGTTCCTGATCTCTATACAACTATGCCATCATAACTATCTCACCACTCAAAGGAAAATAAGGAGACACTGTTTCATGGAGACACCGTTTCCAGATAGACTGTGACATCGTTCTTTAAACTATTTTGTCATTTTAAATTTAATTACTAATGGTAATATTTGAGTCTTTTAAATTCATTGACATAATTAACATTTATTTGTAGACATGTCACCTAATAGAGTGACATACGAGGTGCAGAATACATGCATCCTGTTTTCCCCAACACATGCACTCCAAGAATAAAAAGAAAAGTGTGTCCCAAAAACGATAGAGTACGATAGTGAAGAAGCACGATCATTCTTGAGAAAAATAACTGATGCATGCAACTCAATACATTTGAAGAACACACAAAGCATTCATGAATCCAAAAGCTGGGATACCATAGATCAGATTCAATGACATCTTCTCAATACCAACTCCACAAAGAACATGAGCCATATCGAACTAAAAACCATACCACTGGACTTGTGATACTCTGTTTCTCACAAGAGGACCCCATTCTTACATCTGCTTCGTCCTAGAAGTCCAGATCTTTACAGAATAACACTCAGAGCAATTCTAACCATATCTCATCATCTTTCCTCTGTTGTGTATTGTTTTTATCTTTCAAGCAGTGTGTGTGTGTGTCTGTATAAAATCATGCACTGTCTCCTGCACTAAACAAAAATATACAAGATATCCTTCCACCCATATAGTTTTACACTTGTTTACTCCCACGGATAAGTATGGAAGAGGTCCATGTGTGACCTGGTAGTTCATACCCACGAAGAAATATGGAAGAGGTCATCTGACCAGGATAGTACTGTGCACTGTTATTTACCCCGATCCTGGTTGTGGGTAAAGTTTATTAATATAAACCACTTGGTGGAATTTGATCACCAAGTGGAGTGGATTAGGTCTCAGCTTGAGACTGAACCACTTGTTTTATATCTGTTGTGTTGTTTAATTTATCTTTCTCTGTTTTACTATATAATTTAAAAATCACTAGATTTACTTTGATAGTTAATATTGGAAAGAAGTTATAATTGTTTTGCCTTATAAGAATATCTTCAAAAGTAATATTAATAACTGATAAAGATTACTAAGAATTAATCAATCTTCTGATAAGTTATTTAAACAGTCAAATTTCATAACAGTATTACTTTGATTAACTGGGATCTACTTATTTTATTGGGGAACCTTTTAAGAAAAATTTTCAAATATAAATTTTTATAGATACTCAATTCGCCCCCCCCCCCCCCTCTTGAGTACTCTACTCCAACCAATATTTGGTATTAAAGGAGTTTGTTATTCCTGTTAAGCCTCTATTTTTTAAACTATTCAACTGTGATTTTAGTTGTACTTTAAATATCTATAAATTTATGTTAATTCTAAATTTCTATCTCTTTCAAAGTATTTATTTATTATGGATAATAGATTAGAAGCTGCTACAACAAACAGACCACTATTCTTTCATGGAACCAATTACGCCCAATGGAAAATCAAAAGGAAAACGCATTTAGAAAGTATGGGTTTTGAAATTTGGTCTTCAATTATAGAAGAGTATAAGATTTCTACTACTGATAGAATCACTTGGGATGAACCAACCAAGACTGCCTACAATAACAATTGAAAATCCATTAATTCTTTATATTTCACTTTAAGAGATAAGGAATTTAACAGAATTTCTGCATGTAAAAGTGCCCATGAAATTTGGGATACTTTGTCTATTTCACATGAAGGAACTTCGAGTGTGAAAGAAATGAGACTTAATACTTATACTATTAAATATTATAACTTTAAAATGAAACCTGATGAGCCTATTTCTGACATGTATCTCAGGTTCAATGAAATTGTTAACACAATGATTTCTCTTGGAAGAGAAGTCACTGGCAAGGAACAAATTATGAGGATTCTCATATGCTTACCTGATAGATGGAGAGGAACCTATGTCTGTATTATAGAATCATGTGACATCAGCAATTTACCTATAAAATAACTCATTGGGAAACTGGTGATGTATGAAGATGAGATTAAATTCAACAAGGAAGAGGAAGATGAACCCAAAAGAAAATATGTTGCATTTAATACCACCACCTCTAAACACAAAGAAAAAAGGAAATTGGAAGCCTCTATAGAAATTTACAGCAGTGAACAATCATCACCCGACAGTGATGAGGAGATGGATCAATTAGCCATAAGGTTTAAGATATTTTACAAGAAAAATAAATTTTCAGAAAGTCAAACTTAAAAGGAAGATATGATAAAAAAGGAAGCTGGGAGAAACATTGGAAAAGAAATGACAAATCTGATGAGATAATATGCTATGAGTGTAAGTGAAAGGGACATGTAAAGGATAACTATCCCAATCTCAAGTACAAAAATAAATATGAGGACAAAAATAGAAAGTATAAAAAGGAAATGAAAGTAACATGGAGTACTTCTGAGGACAGTTCAAGTGACTCAGAATTTTAACATGATGAACTGGCTAACAAAGACGATATGTGTTTCCTAACAAACACGTCAAAGGTAACACTGGAATCTCCTGTACACAATTCTTATTATTCTGAAGATGAAAGTGATTCTGAGAATATTTCCAATGAAGAAATGTTTGAGTACTTTAATATGCTTGAAGAAACATGTAATTAACTAAAAGATAAATATAAATCTTTAAAGAAACAGCATGCTCTTACCTCAACTGTTAAAACTAAACTTACTATAGAAAGAGAGAAAAATGTTCAATTACTCAAAGAAAACAATTCACTAAAGATATCTAATGAGAAATTGAAAAAGTACCTTGAAATTTTTATTAATGGTAAAGATACTTTGGGAAAAAAATCAGGTAAACAGATTACTCTTAAATATACTACGGATATTGGTTATCAACCTGGTAAAAGAAATTTTGGAAGAACCAATTTTGTTTCTAAATCTAGGACACGCAACTTTAATCCTAATTTTGGAAAACATTCAGCTAGTTTAAGTTATGATACACTCTCAATTGCATCAAGTTTTTCTAGGCCAAATAGAGTTTATTTTTCGAGTACTTTACATAATGCTTATAGGAAACCTATGAAGTATACATGGTTTCCTAAAGCACTAGTCACTAATATTACTATACCCAAACAAATATGGGCATCAAAGTCTATTTTTATTTGACAATTTTGTAGGAAAGTTTATTAAAGAGCTCCTGTAAAATCTTATGGCACTTGGACTATGGGTGTTTAAGACACGTGACAGGGGACTATTCAGACTTCAAGAACTTAATAAAAAATTATGGTGGGAATGTCTCCTTTAGTGACAATGCCAGAGGAAAAAATCATTATCCTTGGCCAAATCGGTAACTCTAACTCAATTTTAATTTCCAAAGTACTTTTTTTATTGATTGAAATATAATATGCTTAGTATTTCACAACTATGTGATGATGGATTTCATGTTAAATTTGAAAATGATGCTTGAAATGTTTTTAATTCTAAAAATGAATTAGTGTTTTCTGCATTAAGAAATGAAAATGTGTACTCTATTAATTTAGATTCTTTAGTCTCTCAAAATGCTTCATGTTTAAGTGTATTTCACAAAGAGTCTTGGTTTTGGCATAGGATACTAGGAAACTGTAATATTCACTTCCTTAGAAAGCTAACTAGAAAAATCTTAGTCAAATACCTACCCAAACTTGAGTTTCCAAATGATAAAGTGTGTAATCCTTGTCAAAAGGGAAATCAACACAAAATTTCCTTCAAACTAAAGAAAGAAGTGTCAACTTCTCAACCTATCAAACTGGTTCACATGGATTTGTTTAGACCATCTAGAGTTTCTAGTTTAAATGGGAAGCACTATGTTTATGTTCTTGTAGATGAATTTTCTAGATATACTTGGACTTTATTTTTGGATCACAAAAGTGAAGCCTACTCTCATTTCACCAAATATGCCAAAATTATAGAAAATCTTAGTTGACTTATAATTAAATCCTTAAGAAGTGATCATGGTCGTGAGTTTGAAAATAAAGAGTTTTAATCCTTTTGCTCACAAAATAGCAATAGTCATAATTTCTCCGCCCCTATAACACCTCAATAAAATGGAGTTGTATAAAGAAGAAATAGAACCTTTCAAGAGATTTCTAGAACTATGCTTGGTGAATATGACTTACCTATTTATTTTTGGGTTAAAGCTATAAATACAGAATGGTATATTATTAATAGAGTGTTGATTAGACTCATTCTTAAAAGAACCCCATATGAGTTATGGAATAATAGAAAACCCAAAGTAAGCTACTTAAAAGTATTTGGTTGCAAATTCTATATCCTTAATACTAAGTACAATCTTGAAAAAATTTCATCCAAGAGTGATGAAGTAATATTTCTAGGATATTCAATCTTTATTAAAGCATATAGACTATTTAACAAAAGAACTAAATGTGTGGAAGAATCTATCCAAGTCAAATTTTATGAAACAGATCCACATGAGCCTAAGACCTCTCTAGAGAACCTGGAGGATGATGTGTCAAATATGGACATCAATACAAAATCCTCTAACCACCCTATAAGGGAATCAGTGAAAACTTCAAATTCTGAAAATTCTTTAGATTTAGGTCATAATGAACCTGAACCAGTTGAAGAACCTGAAATCACTTGTCCTTCTTTCTCTAGAGCTGTTAGAACTCCTAAGAACAATCCTTTAGATGCAGTTGTAGGAGATTTAGATAAAGGAACTCAAACTAGAGTTTCTCTTAGAAATCAAGTTGAACATCAAGTCTTATTGTCACAACTTGAACCTAAAAACATTAATGATGCTATCAATGATGAATTTTTTGTGATAGTTATACAAGAAGAACTTAATCGGTTTGAAAGGAACAAATTTTGGAAACTTGTTGACAGACCCAAAGACACATTCACCATAGGCACTAAGTGAGTGTTTATAAATAAAGTAGATGAATCTGGTAACATAGTTAGAAATAAGTCTAGATTGGTTACACAAGGCTATAGTCAAAAAGAAGGAATTGACTCTGAGAAAATATTTTCACCAGTAGCTAGACTTGAAGCCATCAGAATTCTACTTACTTATGTTGCACATCTGAATTTCAAACTATATCAAATGGATGTTAAGAGTGCATTATTGAATGGGTATATAGCTAAAGATGTCTTTGTTGAGCAACCCCCTAGTTTTAAAAATCCTCACTTTCCAAATCATGTATTTAAATTATCAAAATCATTATATGGTTTAAAACAATCTCCAATATCTTGGCATGATATATTAAGTACTTTTCTTATTTCCAAAGGTTTTACAAAAGGTATAGTTGATCCTAACCTCTTTATAAGACGAATTTCCAATGATTTTTTAGCAGTTCAAATTTATGTAGATGATATTATCTTTGGATCTTCAAGAAATTCTTTATGTATTGAATTTTATAAAATGATGCAAAAGAAATTTGAAATGAGTTTAATGGGTGAACTAAAATTCTTTCTTGGATTTCAAATCTTTAAAAATAATGATGGTATTATTTTAAATCAATGAAAATACACTAGGGATATTCTAAAACTTTTTGTCTTGGATAGCACTAAAAGTAGTGACACTCCAATGAGTACTACTTGTAAGTTGGATCTTGATGAAGATGGAAAATTTGTTGATAAAACCACTTACAGAGGGATGATTGGAAGCTTACTCTACTTAACTACTAGCAGACCTAATATTATGTTTAGTGTATGTATGTGTGCTCATTTTCAAGCAAACCCAAAGGAATCTAATTTAAATGTTGTTAAGAGAATTTTTTAAATACCTCAGGCATAGACCCAATCTAGGACTGTTCTATCCCAGAGGATAATCATTTGAGTTAGTTAGTTATTCTGATGTTGACTTCGGTGGTTGTAAGTTAGAAAGAAAAACAACCTCTGGAACATGTCACTTTTTAGGCAAGTCACTAGTATCATGGTGTGGTAAGAAACAAAACTCGATTGCATTATCTACTGCCAAAGTTGAGTATATAGCTGTTGGTAGTTGTTGTGCACAAATTTTGTGGATGAAACACACATTACTAGATTATGGATATGAATTCAGTAATGTACTTATAAATTGTAACAATACAAGTTCTATTAACATCTCAAAAAATATTGTTTCACACTCTAGGACAAAACATATTGATGTAATACATCACTTTTTGAGAGACCATTATCAAAAAGGTGATATCACTTTGGAATTTATTAGAACTGAATATCAAATCACTGATATATTCACCAAACCTTTAAATTTTGAAAGAATATATTACATCATACATGAATTGGGAATGATAAATCTTAAGTAGTAATTGTACTATTTCACAACTTACTGTTTCACAGTTTACAATTTCACAAGTCACTGTCTTAAGATTACTGTCTAACTCTTATAGTTCTATAGTTTACTGTCTTAAAATTTGTTGTTTCATGTTTACGGTCTCACAGTTACTATATCTCGGTTACTATCTGGAACATACTATTTCAAACAATACGTTCACATAGTTTTGAAGTCACCGAGAAGAAATGTCACTATGAAAGCTTGTTACGGTCTCACCATGGAAGTCTGTTTTGGTCTCACCGTAAAGTCACTTTATCATTTTATTTATATATAATAACCCATATCATGGTAATTAATTATTTTATTCTTTTACTTTCCTGCACTTTTGATTTTGTGACACTTGATATCCCTAAATGATAAAAATGAAAGAAGTTTCACTCCTTTCTTCACGCGAGCTCTCTTTTCTCAAACTGTAACCCCTCCTTAAACCTTTCTATCTCTCTTTAACCTTCGTTTAATGCCTAGAATGAAACTCCCATCATCATCAACTCCTGATAAGATAAGATCAAATAAGAATATGAAAATAACACTGAAGATAGCACCCTAAGGTCCTTTGTATCCAAACCTGGTGAATATAATAGTGGTACTTGAAAAGGAAATTTTCCCAAAGTGGCTTCTGTTAAGAAAGTCTTTAGTACTGAAATTACTAAAAGAGAAAGGATGGATGGATTGGTTCACAAAAGAGGAAAGGTCGATATACCCAAAGCTAGTTGCTCAGTTTTATCAGTTCATTCAATTATCTTTTGATATAGAAGATGGTTTTGTTCTGAGAAGCTAGATCAATGGGAAAAGATGTACCTTTTATTTGAGGTTATGGGATGCCTACCTAATGATACCTCATGAGGGTATTTTTTAAGACTACCAGATAGGTCCTCCTCCTCCAAGTGAGATCTTTGTTTTAGAAGAAGCCTTGGGAAGCTTGACTGGCAATGAAACAAATAGAAGAGTTGTTTTTGCCGATCTAGATAGTGAAACCAAACTTTTTTTAAGTTTGTTCTGAATCTGATTAGTCCAAGAAAAGGAGAATTTGCTACACTCAAGTATCAGGATGTATTTTTGAAAAATCTTATGAATAATGGACACAAGATCAACCTATCCAATTATGTTATACTTCATATGTGTGAGTTGATAAAGGAAAACTCAAATTCAACATACATGTTCTACTCAAGGTTAATCTCTGCCATGCTTCATGCCAAAGGGTTGTTTGGACAAGATGAATAAGTCATTAAGGACTATGAATTTTGTATCTCAAATTTTACAGTGAAAAGAATGAAAATCATTTTGAATATATGAAGAAAATCATGGGTAGAGTCTATGAGAGGGTCTATGAAAATTTCAATCCAGTTGAGTACTCTTAGAGACCTAAAGACATTTTTTATCCTGGTTTGGAGCCATATGAGATTGATTACTATTCTATTGAGGAAGAAGAAAAAGAGGATGTTGCGCATACAGGGAAAACTATCCTAGATGAGGAAGGCAGTGAACCTACTCCTCAAATCTTAATTGAGAAGGAAATATATGTTCCTGAAGAAATTGTTGATCTGGAAGAAGAACCTGCTTCTAAATAAGAGTATTTTGGTATTGAAAGGGAAAAGGATGTTCTGGAAGAACATATAGAAGAATATATTTCTCTTGAAAAAGAAGCTGCTTTTCAGTAACACCTAGAGGAACAAGCTATTCTTGATATTATCCCATATACTGAATAAATAATGGAGCAATACTTTCAATTGGCTAAAAAATAAATGGGTGAGGCTATTGGGGATGAAATATTGAAAATAAATCAAGGATCTAAATCTCTTATTCCTGTGAGAGATGCACCTATTGAGGGGGAGCAGTGCCCTAATCTAGAAAGTGTTGATGTGCCTAATTCAATTGATCCAATATCTATGGATACATGGTATAAATTTCCTAGCTATTTTGATGTAAATTATTCCCAAGAAGCCTTAGTAAAAGGTATATATTTTTCTACTGTGTTTTAGTTGAAATCGATATCTGCTCTTGATGTTTTATTTGCAATGGAACATGGGCCTGTCTCAACTTCTATTTCTGAACCTTCACAAGAACTTTCTACCTTAGTGAGTAAGGGTGAATTGAAAGCCTTTGGAGCTACCTTATTGGATGGAGTTGAAAATCTCATGAACACTCAACCTGCTCCTGTGACCAAATTGAGTGAAATAGATGCTACCCTATTGTTAGAGAAGATCATTTGGCAGATTCAGCAAAAAATGATTCACAAAATTCATGAAGTCAGAGTTGAGAATAAATAATTAAATAATGAATTGAAGTCTCTCATATGTATGGTTGAAGATATACAGAGAGTGCTGAAATCAATATTATAACATGTTGCTCATCCTTTTGAGGATGTTAGTGGTAAGATTCCACAAGAAGTAGCCTCCCTGATTCAACCTAACCTAACTTCCTTAGCTAACAAGGTGGATGAAAGAAACAAACAAATAGTTCAAGAGATGTGTGAGATTTTTATTGGTCTTAACAAGTTGACTAATGAGTATAAGGGTTGTCTCCAGAAAGTTCTGAATCAACTGAAGTTCCTTACTTCAGCTGTTGCAGCTTCTAGTACCTTTAGACAATCATCTCAACCCTCCTTGGAGAGTGATATGCTCAGAATAGTTATTAAAAAAGAACTTCAATCAGTGCTCAGTGGTTTTGAAAAAGATTCTCTATTTGTGGTTGTCAAGAATAGTGACAGATTTCTTGATCTAGTAAGAATACATTCCAATATTACCAATGATGCTCAAGAAGAAATTACTAAGAAGGTGGATTTCTACTTCAATAGGATTTTCTCTAAGAATGATATGACAAACCATTTCAAGTACCTTGTAGAGAATCTAAAAATCCCTCCTGTCACTCAAGATTTCAAAACTCAAGCTCAAATGTTGAAGGATTTCACTCCTTTGTTGGAAAAGTTCATAGAGAACAAGGATGACTTTGAGAAAGTGATGCAGTATAGTGGTGAGACTATTGCTGACTTCATCAAGCTTTTGAGGCCTTATCTTTATGCACAGAGCACTACTATTGTGGCTCCTACAACTGCACCCCTATGACCTGGTTTTCCTCCTGCCTCATTCTCTGCCTTTGCCTCTACTTCTATGTCTGTATCTCAGGCACTGAGTCATATCATACCTGTTATCCTTGACCAACAATTGCCTCATTATTCCAGTACACCTACCTTGGCCCTTCTATTTTTGAAGGTCTCCCTCTACATTCTTTGTTAGTTGGTTCAATTCCTTCTTTAACTTCTACCTCTGATTCTATGGATTCTAGTGATGTTGCTTCCAAGGGCAAAAAGAAGATAGTCAGTGCTGAAGAAAAATGAACACTGTCTTTTGATAGGGATGATTTTGTATTTTTTTTCTTACTAATTGTAATGACACCTATTTATCAATATAATAAACTATGAACTCTTCTTATCTACTCTCTTATTTAATTTTTTACTCTTTTTTATAATCCAAAAAGGGGGAGATACATGCACTCTAAATGCACACTAAGGGGGAGACACATCCACTGAGAAAAGAAATCACACTCACATGATTTATGATCATCAAAAAGCGGGAGATTGTTGGACACCTCTTGTGTTAATCATGTTTTAATGATAAAAAATCATGTACATTCTGTAAATCTTGTTAATCCTATTTAATCTGTCTCAAATCATGTGTACATATGGTTGGTTTCTTTATGCTTTAAATAAACCTATCCAAGATCTTAAGTGAAATGTTTGATTATTGTAAACCATATTTTTAATTATATGAATATCACTACTTAAGTATATATATAGACATTTAGATAAGTCTGAGAAACTGTGAGTCTGCCACCTGGTTATGTTTTTATGGCAAAGGACCCAGACACCGTGACCCAGACACCATGACCAGACACCGTGACCCAGACACCGTGACCCAGACACCGTGACCAGAAACTGTGACCCAGACACCATGACCATACACCATGACCCAAACACTGTGACCAGACAACATGACCCAGACACCATGACTAGACACCGTGACCTGAAACTGTGACCCATACACTGCAACCAGACACTGTGACCAGACACCAAAACTAGTTTCAGATCTGTTGAAGTATGTGACACCGATTTCTTACTGAGACATCATTTGAAGTTTGGAAAAGGACCAAACACTGTGATCATAACACCGCATCTATGCTACCAGTTCTTGATCTCTATACAACATTTCCATAATAATTTTCTCACCACTCAAAGGCAAAGAAGAAGACACCATTTCATGGAGACACCATTTCCAGACAGACTGTGACACCGTTCTTTAATCTGTTTTGTCATTTTCAATTTAATTTCTAATGGTCATATTTGAGTCTTTTAAATGCACTGAAATAATTAATATTTTTTTAGACGTATCACCTAAAATTATAAGGTATGAGGTGCATAATACATGCATCATGTTGGTCCCAACACATGCACTCCTAGAATAAAAAGAAAAGCATGGCCCAAAAATGATAGAGTGTGATAGTGAAGAAGCATGAGCATTATTGAGAAAAAAAACCGACACATGCAACTTGATACACCTGAAGAACACATGAAGCATTCATGAATCCAAAATTTGGGATACCATAGATCAGAGTCAAGAAAATATTCTCAATACCAACTCTATGAAGAATATGATCCAGATCTAACTAGAAACCAGAGCACCAGACTTGCGATACTCTGTTTCTCGAAAGAGGACCTGATTATTATATATGCTTCATCCTAGAAGTCCAGAGCTGCAAAAAATAACACTCAGAGTACATCTAACATTATTTAATCATCTTTTCTAGGTTATGTATTGTTTTTAGCTTTCGATCAGTGTGTGTGTGCCTGTATAAAAACATGCATTGTTTCCTACACTAAACTGAAGGATACAATATATACTTCCACTCATATCCTTTTACACTTGTTTACTCCCACGGATAAGTGTGGAATAGGTCCCTATATGACCTGTTAGTTCATACCCATGAAGAACTATAGAAGAGGTCGTGTGACCTGGACAGTCATGTGCACTATTGTTTACCCCGATCCAGGGTGTGGATCAAGTTTATTAATATAAACTACTTGGGGGAAGGTGATCACCAAGTGGAGTGGATTAGGTCCCAACTTAAGACTGAACCACTTGTTTTATATCCGTTGTGTTGTTTAATTTAGTTTTCTATGTTTTACTGTATAATTCATAAATCACTAGATTTACTTTGATAAATAATCTTGGAAAGAAGTTATAATGGCTTTGCCTTATTAGAATGGATTCAAAATAATATTAATAACTGATAAATATTACTGAGAATTAATCAAACTTATAAGAAGTTATTTAAAAAGTCAAACTTTCATAAATGTATTACTTTGATTGATTGGGCTTTATTTATTTTTATTGGGGAACCTTTTAAGAAAACTTTTCAAATAGAAATTTTCATAGATACTCAATTAACCCCCCCCCTTCTTGAGTACTCTACTCAAAACTGAAAATACTATTATGTTTTTTATATTTATAATGATGTAATAGTAATGTAAGAAAAGTTATGTTCTCTATAGTTGGTATGAGAGGTAAGGTTTAGTTAATTTGGGAATTAGGATTAGTGAACCCTAGATAAAACCTCTATTATGAGACAAAGTACAAATATGAACACAATAATATTTTCTAAACATATGGATCCCATAAGATGTTATTTTAGTGTAAATCATACAAATTAATAAGTTATTCATGACTTTTTGACTTATGTTTTGTTCTAACCTTTTCTATTTTATAAAATGGTGGGAACCAGGAGAAACCAGGCCAACAACTTATGCGAGGGCTAATGAAACGAATACCCAAATGACATCCCCAATGCTTTGGGAGGTGGAGTTCAAAACTTCCTGGTAATGCTTACCTAACTATCTCAGGTTATGAACAATAACCAGAATAATGGGGAACAACCTCGTTCACCTAAGAGAGAGCAGCTGGCTATCAGGTGTTTTTTGTGGAAACGACCACCAACGTCTAGTGTATCTTCTGATCCACTAGTTGCGGAACAGTGGGTCAACTACATAGAGAATATATTTTCTGGGCTCCACTGTTTTGAGATAGAGAAGGTGACTCTATCCATTTATCATATATATGGAGAGGCCGATCAATGGTGGGATTTTGATTAAGAACACCAAGACAAGAGACGAAATTGAAGAGATGGAATGGGAAGACTTTAAGTCATGTTTCATAAAATGTATTTCCCACGAACTCTTCGTATGAACATGGAGAGATAATTTATTTAGATCAAGAAAAAAGGAGAATCTATCATGAACTATGAAGATAATTTCAAAAGTCTTGAAAGGCACACTTTGGGTTTTTTTATAAATAATGATAGCAAAATGGATAGATTCTTTAGTGGATTAAAACCACACCTTCAAAAGGCTCTTTCAATTCGAGACTTTGGGAGTTATGAAGAAGTTGTTAAACGTGTTATCAAAGTGGAGATAGAGTTTGGAGAATGGTCCCATGTCTATGTTGATAAGAAACGAAAGATGGAGTTTCAAGATGGAGGATCTAATGATAAAAGTGGTAAGAAAACTCAATGACCCACATGCTAAAAATTTGGGTAGTCGCATCATGGGAACTGCCTCAAAGGGGCGAGGAAATGATTCAGGTGTGGGAAAGAAGGCCACCAAGCTCATGAATGTCGAACAGGCATGAGAAGGAAGGAGAATTTAATGAAAGAAAGGGGATTCCCACTCATGGTTCAATACAATAATTGTAGGGAGAAAGGGAATTATGCAACCCAAAGCTCTAAACCTCAATTCCTTGAGGGTAATCAGTGTCAGCTGCCACCAAATCCAAAGGAACAAGGGAAGGAATATTCCATTGCTACTGTGGAAGTGGAGAAATATAATTAAGTCTTACAAGGTACACTTCTTATTCACTCAATAATGGAAAAAGTTTTATTTCCTTCTGGTTCTACACATACCTTTATATATTGCAAGTTTGCTTGAACTATATAATTGAAGACCTGAAACCTTGAAGTAGACATATCTGTAAAAACACCAAGTGGTGAAATCATTGCAACCCAAGTGTTTGACTCTTCTCTTATTGGTGTATGTGGGAATATTCTTTCAATGAATCTCATAATACTTCCCTTGGTGGAATTCTATTTTATAATGAAAATGGATTGTCTCTCGTTATATAGAGCACATATCAACTCTTGGGAAAAGGATATATCTTTTAATATTCTGAACCATCCCATGCTCCTCTGAAAATTAAAAGAAGATAATAAATCTCCATTGAAAAATCATTCAATGGTGTGGGTCTTGATTCCCTATGAAGAGGCATACCTCTCTAAAAGGTTTGAGTCAAAGGAAATTGCCAACATTATAGAATGTCCATCATGAGGGAATATGGGGATGTATTTCCCAAAGAGTTACTCAGACTTCCCCCGGATCGTGAGGTAGAGTTATCAATAGAACTCATACCCTGAGCTACTCCTATCTCAAATTATCCCTATAGGATGGCTCCTATAGAACTAGAGGATTTAAAGAAACAGCTGCAAGATCATTTGGACAAAGGGTTCATACGACCTAGTGCATCACATTGGGGTTCACCGGTGCTCTTTGTAAAGAAGGATGGAACAATGCGGTTGTGTATCGATTATCGGGAACCCAATAAGATCACCATAAAGAACAAGTATCCTCTTCCAAGGATTAAAGACTTTTTTGGTCAGTTAAGAGGATATAAATACTTCTCAAAGGTGGATCTTCGTTCTGAATATCATCATCTAAAGTTGAATAAGGAATATATTCAGAAGACTACCTTCTGTATAAGATATAGGAACTATGAGTTTCTGTTGATGCCCTTAGGACTTACTAATTCCCCTGAAATCTTTATGGATTTTATTAATAGGGTCTTTAGACATTACCTTGAAAATTTTATGGTAGTGTTTATAGATGATATTATCAAATACTCCAAGAGTAAGGAGGAACATGAAGAACATCTAAGACTTGTGATGGAGACATTGAGAAAGGAGAAGTAATATTCCAAGTTCAGAAAGTGTAACTTTTGGATGGAGAAATTCACATTCTTAGGATATGTGATCACAAGTCAGGGAATTTCTTTGGACCCTTCAAAAAAAAGGCGATTGAGGATTGTCCCAGGCCCTCTAGTGTCATAGAAATCCATAGTTTTCTTGGATTAGTTGGGTACTACAGAAGTTTTTTGAAATAATTCTTATGATTATCAAGCTTGATAACTAATTTAACAAAGAAAGGGTTAAAGTATGTCTATATAGAATAATGTGAGGGAATATTCATGGAGCTAAAGAGAAGGTTGATCACTACACCTATACTCACACTACCGAAAAGTGGAGAAAGTTTTGTGATATATAGTGATGCTTTAAAGAAAGTATTGGGTTCTGTACTCATGAAAAATTATAATGTGATATACTACGCCTCACGGTAGTTGAAGATCCATGAGTAGAACTACCTGAAACATGGTCTAGAGCTAGAAGCTATGATTTTTGCCTTGAAAATCCGGTGGCACTGCCTTTATGGAGAGAGGTGTGACATATACACCGACCACAAGAGCTTAAATTATATATTCACAAAAAAGGAGCTCAACATGCATCAAAGGATATGGTTAAAGATAATCAAGGATTACAATTTCTCTATTCACTATCATCCTGGAAAGGTAAACAAGGTAACTGATGCTCTAAGTAGAAAAGAACCTACTATTATATCCACATTATGGATTGAGAAAGACTCTATTTTCATGGATATGCAAATGATTGATTTTGAAATCATAAGGTAATGGGATACATCCTACCTTTCCCAAATTATTTCATAACTATCTATCCAATTTAATATTAAAGAAGCATAAAGGGATGATATGGAGTTACAAAAGAATGTGAAAGTAGTAAAGGAAGGGAATTTCCATGAGTCCCATATCGATGATGATGGCATGATTCAGATTGAAATGAGTATTTTTGTGCCTTCATCACATGGGATAAATAAGGAGCTATTAGACAATGCACATAGATCAACGTTCTCTATCCATCCTGGTATCCCCAAGATGTACCGAGATCTTAGAGAACACTTTTGGTGGGATAACATGAAGAAAAAGATCTTGGAATATATATCAAGGTGCTTAGTATGTCAGCAAGTTAAATCATAGTGACAAAAGTTCAAAGGGATGAGGAAGTCATTGCCTATACCCATGTGGAAATGGGATAATGTCACTATGGACTTTACCGTGGTTCTCCCAAAGACATCAAAGGGAAATAATGTGATATGGTTTGTGGTTGACCGACTCATCAAGACTACCCATTTTATCAATATTCGGGAAGATATCTCACTTGAACAACTTGCAAAGATATATGTGAAGGAAGTGGTGAGATAATATGGTGTTCCACCCTCGACTGTATCTGACCATGATCCATGGTTCACATCTAAATTTTTTAGGAGTCTTTAACATGCTTTGAGTACTAAATTAAATTTCAGCATGGCCTATCACCCCCAAACTGATGGCCAATCTAAAAGGACTATTCAGAAACTTGAAGACATGATAAGAGACTGCTCTTTAGAATTCAAAGGTGGATGGGATCAGCATCTCTCATTGGTTGAGTTCTCATACAATAATAGATTCCACTCAAGTATTCAGATGGATCCATAAGAAGCTCTGTATGGAAAGTGTTGTATAACTCCAACATGTTGGGATGAAGTTGGAGAAAGAAAACTACTTGGTCCTGGTCTTATGCAAGAGATGACAGAGAGGGTTCAAGTCATCTAGAAACACATCAAATCTTCTCAGAGTCGGAAAAAGAGCTATGTTGACAACAGTCGACGGGACTTGGAGTTTGATGTTGGAGATAAACTCTTCCTTCGAATATCACCATGGAAGAGAGTCATGCAATTTGGAAAGAAAGGTAAGTTAAGCCCAAGGTACATTGGCCCCTTTGATGTGTTTCATGTATCACTCCTGAGGAAGTACATATCAGATCCCTCACATGTAATGATTTCAAAGGTGGTACAGTTGGAAGATTCTATCTCCTATGAGGAGTATCCAGTAAATATTTTGGACAAAAGAGATAAATAATTAGGCAAAAATACAACCCATCTTTTTAAATTTTTGTGGAGGAACCATACGTTTGAAGAAGCTTCTTGGGAAATGGAATAGGCGGTGAAGGAGAAGTACCCTCACCTGTTTGTGTAAAATAAAATTTCGCAGGTGAAATTTTATAAGGGGGGAGAATGTAAGGACCCAAAGTTTTATCAATGGAATTCCCTTCTTATAATTATGTCTTATATTATTAGGAATCACAATGACATATCATGATACTAAATACTATGTGATCATTAAACATAATTTTTCCACTTTTATGTTTTGAATTTCAAAAATCTGACATACACGGTTGCGATCAGTAAGAAGTTTGGAGTCCGATAGGAAAAACTTAACTTTTTTAATAGTAACCTACCCTTATGAATAGTAACCTAATCATATGAATAGTTGTATGACCCTTATGAATAGTAAATCATCCAAAATAATAGTAACCTTACCCAAGAATGATTAAATAAAATTTAGGCATCTTATAAGTATGTATTATATTATTAGAAAGCACAATTACACATCATGATACTAAATACTATGTGATCATTAAACATAATTTTTTCACTTCTGTGTTTTGAATTTCAAAAATCTGACATACACGGTTGCGATCAATAAGAAGTTTGGAGTCTGATAAGACAAACTAAATTTTTGGTAAATAGTAACCCACCCTTATGAATAGTAACTTACCCTTATGAATAGTAGTATGAACCTTATTAATATTAAATCATCCAAAATAATAGTAACCTTACCCAATAATGATTAAATAAAATTTAGGCATCTTATAAGTGAAAATTTGACTATAGTAAAAGTATTGGTGTTTTGGTAAGTCATAAATAATTAATTATAATTAATTAATTAAATATAAAAAGTATTATCATAAAATGTGTTCATAAATTATCAATTCTATGTCTTTTGTGTTTTAATATAATTTTATAAGAACTTATGTAATTTTTCGAAGCATTATGAAATCAGTTTTAATTTTAAAATATATATTTTTCAAGTAGATTATGATTTTAATTAAAAATTAAATTAATCACATTTAGAAAACTATTTTTGAAAAAAAAGACCTTATTTTTCGATACTACACATATAAAAATGGTTAGGGTGATTTTTTTGGATTTTTATGAAATACTTCAATTTTTGAGTGAATAGTAAAAATATAGTTTTTCACATAACTGGTGTATCTTAAATTTCATCATTCATGATGTAATGATGACATAAACTTTCTATAACTTTAGATTCAGAAATAATATATTAAATTTCATAAATGGTTACTTAAAATACAATAAAATCAATTTCCAAATCTAAAATGAACATTCCAAAGGCTAAAGTCAAAAGGTGATTCCTTAAAGTATCTTTTTCTCTTTCTTTCACTTTCCTTTTACTAAATTAATGAATTCAATTTATAAAGATGATTTAAAGTCTAAAAAAATTACATTATATTAATATATGATTTATTATGTAAAAAAACTACTATTACAAGTCTAACATTTGATATATTGTTTTATTTAATATTTTATTCTAAAAACACCCCTTCCTCATGTATAAATAACCCCTCTCCCTCCCCTTGCCAAACCACACCTCTCAAGATTCAAGACTTGTCTAAAATATGTCCAAATATCTTTCTTATCCCCTCCCCCACGTCCAAGAGCTTCTGGTCTCATCAAGATACCAATCCTAGGTTCCTTAAGGAGGATCTCAAGAGGAGGATTCAAGAGGTAATTTCTCTCTTTTTCCTTTAATTTCCTTTCAATTTCAAGTTCTTTTCTTAATATCTCCCCGCCTGTCCTCATAAAAATGTTATGGTAACTCTAGTATCATACATATAATGGAATTTTATGATAATAATGGGATAATATATCATACAATCTCTTTATACTCTTCTTTATTTTAATTTAGAAAGGAAAATGTTGTTAGTGAGGTGTTAATTTATCACCATCAAGAATGAAATTTTTTTTTCATTAACCACATTCAAATATGGTCATGAAACCATTTTTATGGTTTAACCAGATTATTTTATAGTTATAATATACTATTTAGTATTCTAGAACTATCTTATGTACATATTACTAAATGATTAAACAAGATAAGTTCCTTGTGGTCGAAAAACCGCCCGAATTAACCCAAACGATCATCATTAAATTCTTATCTAATGAATCATCCACATAGTATATAACATAATTCATTATAAGATAATTTAAGATTCTATAATATCATTAATAACATAAAATATCAGTTCTATATGTTTATCCATGTTCAACATGAACTTCCATTTATGAATACAACTGAACCGCTCAAGAAAACCATAAAAACGAACATTCCCGAACAATGTATTTAAACTCTATAACTCATAAAAAGGTCCATAAAATAACTTAATGGGACTATAATGAACCATATTCATGTAAAAAAGGTTCTTTAATTGTTAATTAATTAATATAATGTGGTTATATAGGACATTAAAGCAGAGAAAGTGTTCGGATACAAGGTAAGGGGAAATTCTCGAACCCAACTTTCTATCTTTGGGTTCTCCCTCTTTCACTCCATTTTTTGTATGGTAACTCCTTAAAAATAATTTTTCATCATTATATTACCTTTTCTAGGATATAAAAGTTTTCCAGTAGAGTTTATGTCAAACAAATGTTTTCCAAAAGAAATCTTCTTTCAAAAGAACACATTTTACTTCTCACTCCAGGTTGATGGATCTTGTATCAAGTATGTTATTCCCTCTTTATTTTGGGTAATCCAAAGTTTATGAATGTGTTATTATGTGATGAAAAACATTCCTTTACATGGGTTATTTATGTTCATTTTTTATATATTTTCTATGTGGCATGCATGATAATGAGAATGTTATGATGTGACGGGTGCGCCCGAAATTATACAGTGCTCCAACGCATTGGGTAAAGTAATGAATCTCATGAGTTAAAGAGAAATGATATGTGAACATGATGATAGATTTGTTCAAAACTATGTGTGATATTTGACCACTAATACATTATGTTTAATTTTTTATGCATTGCCACATTTCAAGTCTTTTATTAATGCTTTCTCTCATGATCCATTTCCTATGTTATGATTGTGATCACCCCATGCTATATTGTTCTTATATATCCTCTTACTGGGATTTTATCTCACCCATTTTTTATGTATATCCTTAAGTGACTACATGTACTAAGGAGATTTCAAGTGCCAATAAGAAGCTAGAGAAGAAGTAATTAATTAAATGTCATGATTGATGTTGTAAACGTTATGTTTGGTACTAGATTTCCCCAGACATTAAACCTTTGGATCCTCATGGTGTAATACTATTGGACTCCTCATGTGTTAATCATGTTTTAATGATCACAAATCCTGTACATTCTGTAAATCTTGTTAATCATGTTTAATCTGTCTCAAATCATGTGTACAGATGGTTGGTTTCTTAATGCTTTAAATAAACCTATCCAGGATATTAAGTGTTATGTTTGATTATTGTAGACTATATTTTTAATTTGTGTTATAATGGGTTTCCTTGATAAATGATTACGTCTAATCCATTGTATGAATATCACTGATTAATTCTGTATACAGATATTTGGCTAAGTCTGAGAAACCGTGAGTCTGCCACTGGTTATGTTTTTCTAGAAAAGGACTGAGACACCGTGACCCAGACACTGTGACCAGACACCATGACCCAGACACCGTGACCAGATACCATGACCGAGACACCATGACCAGACACCGTGACCCAGACACCATTACCAGACACCATGACCAGACACTGTGACCCAGACACCGTGACCCAGACATCGTGACTAGACACCGTAACCAGACACTGAAACCAAATTCAGATCTATTGAAGTCTATGACACTAGTTTCTTGCTAAGACATCGTTTGAAGTTTGGAAAAGGACTAGACATCATGATCCTAACATTGTATCTGTGATACCAGTTCCTAATCTCTATACAACTATGCCATCATAACTATCTCATAGCTCAAAGTCAAATAAGGAGACACTGTTTCATGGAGACACCATTTCTAGACAGACTGTGACACCGTTCTTTAATCTATTTTGTTGTTTTCAATTTGACTTTTAAGGGTTATATTTGAGTCTTTTAAATGCACTGACATAATTAATATTTCTTTGTATACCTGTCACCTAACAGTACGAAGTATGAGGTGCAAAATACATGCATCATGTTGGCCCCAACACATGCACTCCAAGAATAAAAAGAAAAGTGTGTCCCAAAAATGATAGAGTGTGATAGTGAAGAAGCAAGAGCATTATTGGGAAAAGAACTAACACATGCAACTCGATACATCTGAAGAACACACGAAGCATTTAGGAATCCAAAAGTTGGGATACCATAGATCAAATTCAAGAACACCCTCTCAATACCAACTCCAAGAAGAACACGGTCTATATATAACTAGAAACCAGAGCATCGGACTTACGATACTCTGTTTCTCACAAGAGGACCTGATTCTTATATCTGCTTCATCCTAGAAGTCTAGAGCAGCACAGAATAACACTCAGAGCACTTCTAACCTTATCTCATTAACTTTGATCTATTGTGTATTGTTTTTAGATTTCGATCAGTGTGTGTGTGTGTCTGTATAAAAGAATTAACTGTCTCTAGCACTAAACTAAAGGATACAATATATCCTTCCACTCATATCCTTTCACACTTGTTTACTCCCATGGATAAGTGTAGAAGAGGTCTATGTGTGACCTGGTAGTTCATACCCACGAAGAACTATGGAAGAGGTCGTGTGACTTGGACAGTCCTGTGCACTGTTGTTTACCCCGATCCAGGGTGTGGATCAATTTTATTAATATAAATTTCTTTCTTGGAAGTTTATCACCAAGTGGATTGTATTAGGTCTCAGTTTGAGACTGAAACACTTGTTTTATATCCGCTATGTTTTTTAATTTAGTTTTCACTATTTTACTATATAATTCAAATATCACTAGATTTAATTTGATAGTTAATCTTATAAAGAAGTTATAATTATTTTTCCTTATTATAATAGCTTCAAAAGTAATATTAATAAAAGATAAAGATTTCTGAGAATTAATCAATCTTCTGATAAGTTATTTAAACAGCCAAACATTCATAACAGTATTACTTTGATTAACTGGGATCTATTTATTTTATTGGGGAAATTTTTAAGAAAACTTTTCAAACAGAAATTTTTATAGATACTCAATTCACCCCCCCCCCCTCTTGATTACTCTACTATGACCAATATTTGGTATCAAAGGAGTTTGTTATACCTATTAAGCTTCTATTTTTTAAACTATTCAACTATGATTTTAGTTTTACTTTAAAGACCTATAAATTTATATTAATTCAAAAAATTTAGATCTTTCAAAGTATTTCTTTATTATGGATAATAGACTAGAAGGTGCTGCAATAAACATACCACCATTCTTTAATGGAACCAATTATGCCCAATGGAAAATCAAAATGAAAATGAATTTAGAAAGTATGGGTTTTTAAATTTGGTATTAAATTATAGATGAGTATAAGATTCCTGCTACTGATAGAATCACTTGGGAAGACCCAAACAAGACTGCCTACAATAAAAATTTTAAATCCATGAATTCTTTATATTTCTCTTTAGGAGATGATGAATTTAACAGAATTTCTGCATGTAAAAGTGCCCATGAAATTTGGGATACTTTGTCTATTTCACATGAAGGAACTTCTAGTGTGAAATAAATGAGACTTAATACTTATACTATTAAATATTATAACTTAAAAATGAAACCTGATGAGCCTATTTCTGACATGTATCTCAGGTTCAATGAAATTATTAACACAATGATTTCTCTTGGAAGAGAAGTCATTTCCAAAGAACAAATAATGAGGATTCTTAGATGCTTACCTAATATATGGAGAGGAACCTCTATCTCTATTATAGAATCATGTGACATTAGAAAGTTACCTATAAAAAACTCATTGGGAAACTGGTGATGTATGAAGAGTAGCTGAAAGTCAACAAGGAAGAGGAAGATGAACCCAAAATAAAATCTATTGCATTTAAGACCACCGCCTCTAAACACAAAGAAAAAAAGAAATTGGAAGCCTCTGTAGAAAGTTCCAGTAGTGAACAATCATCACCTGATAGTGATGAGGAGATGGCTCAATTATCCAAAAGGTTTAATAGATTTTACAAGAAAAAGAAATTTTCAGAAAGCTTAACTTCAAAGGAAGATATGATCAAAAAGGAAGCTGGAAGAAACATTGGAAAATAAATGACAAATCTGATGAGATAATATGTTATGAGTGTAAGAGAAAGGGACATGTAAAGGCTAATTGTCCCAAGATAAAGTAAAAAAATAAATATGAGGACAAAGATATAAAGTATAAAAAGGAAATTAAAGCAATATGGAGTGCTTCTGAGGACAGTTCAAGTGACTCATAATCTTAACATGATGAACTGGATAACTAATCCGATATGTGTTTCATAAAAAACACATCTGAGGTAACACTGGATCTCCTGTACACAATTCCTATTATTCCGGAGATGAAAGTGATTCTGAGAATATGTCAAATTAAGAAATGTTTGAGTATTGTAATATGCTTGAAGAGACATGTAATGAACTAAAAGATAAATATAAATCTTTAAAGAAACAACATGCTCTTACCTCAATTGTTAAAACTAAACTTACTGTATAAAGAGAGAAAAATGTTCAATTACTCAAAGAAAACAATTTTCTAAAGCTATCTAGTGAGAAATTGAAAAAGGACCTTGAAAGGTTTACTAATGGTAAAGATACTTTGGAAAAAAATTAGGTAAATAGATTAATCCTAAATATACTAATGATATTGGCTATCAACCTGGTAAGAGAAATTTTGGAAGAACCAATTTTGTTTCTAAATCTAGGACACACAACTTTACTCCTAATTCTGGAAAACATTTATCTAGTTCAAGTTATGATACACTCTCAATTGCATCAAGTTTTTCTAGACCAAATAGAGTTTATTTTTTAAGAACTTTACATAATGATTATAGGAAACCTATGAAGTATACATGGTTTCCTAAATCACTAGTCACTAATATTACTAGACCCAAACAAATATGGGTACCAAAGTCTGTTTTTATTTGACTATTTTTGTAGGAAAGTTGCTTAAAGAGATCCTGTAAAAGATTATGGTACTTGGACAGTGGGTGTTCAAGACACATGATAGGGGACTATTCATACTTCAAGAACTTAATAAAAATTGATGGTGGAAATGTCACCTTTGGTGACAATTCCAAAGGAAAAAATCATTAGCCTTGGCCAAATCGGTAACTCTAACTCAGTTTTAATTTCCAAAGTACTTTTTTTATTGATTGAAATATAATCTGCATAGTATTTCACCAATATGTGATGATGGATTTCATGTTAAATTTTAAAATGATGCTTGAAATGTTTTTAATTCTAAAAATGAATTAGTGTTTTCTGCATTAAGAAATGAAAATGCGTACTCTATTAATTTAGATTCTTTATTCTCTCAAAATGCTTCATGTTTAAGTGTATTTCACAAAGAGTCTTGGCTTTGGCATACGATACTAGGAAACTGTAATATTCACTTCCTTAGAAAGCTAACTAGAAAAATCTTAGTCAAATACCTACCCAAACTAGAGTTTCCAAATGATAAAGTGTTTAATCCTTGTCAAAAGGGAAATCAACACAAAATTTCCTTCAAACCAAAGAAAGAAGTGTCAACTTCTCAACCTCTTGAACTGGTTCACATGGATTTGTTTGAACCATCTAGAGTTTATAGTTTAAATGGTAATCACTATGTTTATGTTCTTGTAGATGAATTTTCTAGATATACTTGGACTTTCTTTTTGGATCACAAAAGTGAAGCCTCCTCATTTCAAAAAATATGCCAAAACTATAGAAAATCTTAGTGGACTTATAATTAAATCCTTAAGAAGTGATCATGGTCGTGAGTTTGAAAATCAAGAGTTTGAATCCTTTTGCTCACAAAATGGAAATAGTCATAATTTCTATACCCCTATAACACCTCAACAAAATGGATTTGTAGAAAGAAGAAATAGAACTTTTCAAGATATTTCTAAAACTATGCTTAGTGAATATGACTTACCTATTTATTTTTGGGCTAAAGCTGTAAATACCAAATGCTATATTATTAATAGAGTGTTGATTAGACCCATTATTAAAAGAACCCCAGATGAGTCATGGAATAATATAAAACCCAAAATAAAGCTACTTAAAAGTATTTAGTTGTAAAGTATATATCCTTAATATTAAGGAAAATCTTGAAAAATTTTAATCCAAGAGTGATGAAGTAATATTTCTAGGATATTCAATCTCTAATAAAGCCTATATAGTGTTTAAAAAAGAACTAAATGTGTGGAAGAATTTGTCCATGTCAAATTTGATGAAATAGATCCACATGAGCCTAATACCTCTCTAGAGAACTTGGAGGATGATGTGTCAAATCTGGACATCAATACAAAATCCTCTAACTATCCTGTAAAGGAATCTGTGAAAACTTCCAATTCTGGAAATTCTTCAGATTTAGGTCATAATGAACTCGAACCTGTTGAAGATCCTGAAATCACTAGTCCTTATTTTTCAAGAGATGTTAGAACTCTTAAGAACCATCCTTTAGATGCAGTTGTAGGAGATTTAGATAAAGGAACTCAAACTAGAGCTTCTCTTAGAAATCATGTTGAACATCAAGTCTTCTTGTCACAACTTGAACCTAAAAACATTAATGATTATATCAATGATGAATTTTTGGTGATAGATATGCAAGAAGAACTTAATCAGTTTGAAAGGAACAAATTTTGGAAACTTGTTGATAGACCCAAAGACACATTCACCATAGGGACTAAGTGGGTGTTTAGAAATAAAGTAGATGAATCTGGTAACATGGTTAGAAACAAGGCTAGATTGGTTGCACAATGCTATATTCAAGAAGAAGTAATTGACTATGAGGAAATCATTGAATGGGTAACTAGACTTGAAGCCATCAAAATTCTACTTATGCTATACATCTAAATTTCAAACTATATCAAATGGATATTAAGAGTGTATTCCTGAATGGGTATATAGCTGAAGATGTCTTTGTTGAGCAACCCCCTGGTTTTAAAAATCCTCACTTTCCAAATCATGTATTTAAATTATCAAAATCGTTATATGGTTTAAAACAAGCTCTAATATCTTGGTATGATAGATTAAGGACTTTTCTTATTTCCAAAGGTTTTACAAAAGGTATAGTTGATCCTAACCTCTTTATAAGATGAATTTCCAATGATGTTTTATTAGTTCAAATTTATGTAGATGATATTATATTTGGATCTTCAAGAAATTCTTTATGTATTGAATTTTCTAAAATGATGCAAAACAAATTTTAAATAGTTTAATGGGTGAAGTAAAATTATTTCTTGGATTTCAAATCTTTCAAAATAATGATGGTATTATTTTAAATTAAACAAAATACACTAGGTATCTTCTAAAAGGTTTTGGCTTGGATAGCACTAAAAGTAGTGACACTCCAATGAGTACTACTTGTAAGTTAGATCTTGATGAAGATGGAAATTTTTTTAATCAAACCACTTACAGAGTGATGATTGGAAGCTTACTCTATTTAACTGCTAGCTGACCTGATATTATGTTTATTTTATGTATGTGTGCTCGTTTTGAAGCATACCCCAAGGAATATCATTTAAATGTTGTTAAGAGAGTTTTCAAATACCTCAAGCATACACCCAATCTAGGATTGTTCTATCCCAGAGGACAATCATTTGAGTTAGTTAGTTATTCTGATACAGACTTCAGTGGTTGTAAGTTAGATAGAAAAATAACATCTAGAACATGTCACTTTTTAGTCAAGTCACTAGTATCATAGTGTAGTAAGAAACAAAACTCGGTTGTGTTATCTACTGCTGAAGTTGAGTACATAGCTGCTGGTAGTTGTTGTGCACAAATTTTGTGGATGAAACGCACATTACTAGATTATGGATATGAATTCAGGCATGTACCTATAAATTGTGACAATACAAGTGTTATTAACATCTCAAAATTCTTGTGTCACACTCTAGGACAAAACATATTGATGTAAGACATCACTTTTTGAGAGACCATTATCTAAAAGGTGATATCACTTTGGAATTCATTGGAACTAAATATCAACTTTCTGATATATTCACCAAACCTTTAAATTCTAAAAGAATGAATTACATCATACATGAATTGGGAATAATAAATATTAAGAAATAAGTGTATTGTTTCACAACTTACTATTTCACAGTTTACAGTTTCACAAGTCACTGTCTAACTCTTACAGTTCTATAGTTTACTATCTTGAAATTTTTTGTTTCATGTTTACGGTCTCACAGTTACTAACTCTCGGTTACTATCTGGAATATACTGTTTCAAACAATACGGTCCCACAGTTTTGAAGTCACGCAGAAGAAATTTCACTGTGAAAGATCGTTACGGCCTCACCGTGAAAGTCTGTTTCGGTCTCACCATAAATTCACTTTATCATTTTATTTATAAATGATAACCAGTATCGTGGTAATTAATTATTTTATTCTTTTACTTTCCCGTGCTTTTTATTTTTCGATGCTTGATATCTCTAAATGATAAAAATGAAAGAAGTTTCACTCCTTTCTTCACACGAGCTCTCTTCTCTCAAACTGTAACCCCTCCTTCAACCTTTATCTCTCTCTCTCATACCTTTGTTGAATTCCCAGAATGAAATTCATGTCATCATCAACTCCTGATAAGTGAAGATCAAAGAAGAAGATGAAAATAACACAGAAGATAGCACCCTAAGGTCCTTTGAATCCAAACCTCGTGAATAGAATAGTGGTACCTGAAAAGAAAATTTTCCCCAAGTGGCTTCTGTCAAGAAAGTATTTAGTACTGAAATTACTAAAAGAGAAAGGATGGATGGATTGGTTCACAAAAGAGGAAAGGAAGATATACTTGAAGCTAGTTGCTCAGTTTTATCAGTTCATTCAATTCTCTTTTGATACAGAAGATGGTTTTGTTCTGAGAAGCTGGATCAATGGGAAAAGATGTACCTTTTCTTCGAGGTTATGGGATAGCAGCCTGAGGATACCTCATGAGGGTATTTTTGAGTACTACCAAAGAGTTCCTCCTCCTCTAAGTGAGATATTTTTTTTAGAAGAAGCCTTGGGAATCTTGACTGGAAATGAAACAAATAGAAGAGCTATTGCTACCGAGCTAGATGGTGAAACCAAATTTTTGTTTAAGTTTGTTCATAATATGATTAGTCCAAGAAAAGGATACTTTTCTACACTCAAGTATCATGATTTATTTTTGATAAATCTTATGAATAATGGACACAAGATCAAACTATGTAAGTATTTTGTACTTCATATGTGTGAGTTGATAAATACAAACTCAAATTCAACATCCATGTTCTACTCAAGGTTAATATATACCATGCTTCATACCAAAGGGTTGTTTGGACAATATGAAAAAGTCATTAAGAAATATGAATTTTTTATCTCAAAGGTTACAGTGAAAAGAATGAAAATCATTTGGAATCTATGGAGAAAATCATGGGTAGAGGATAATGAGAGGTTCTATGAAAAGTTCAACCCGGTTGAGCACTCTTCAAGACCTAAATACATTTTTTATCCTGGTTTGGATCCATATGAGATTGCTGACTATTCTATTGAGGAAGAATAAGAAGAGGTTGTTGAACCTACAAGGAAAACTATCCTGGATGAGGAAGGGAGTGAACTTGCTCCTCAAATCTTAATTGATAAGGAAGTACTTGTTCCTGAAGAAATTGTTGATCTGGAAGAAGAACCTGCTTCTAAAGAAGAGTATATTTTTATTGAAATGGAAAAGGATGTTCTGGAAGAACATCTAGAATAATATATTTCTATTTAAAAAGAAGCTACTTTTGAGGAACACCTAGTAGAACAATCTATTCCTAAGATTATCCCATCTGTTGAAGAAATAATGGAGAAATACTTTCAATTGGATAGAAAATAAATGGGTGAGGATATTGGGGATGAAATCTTGAAAATAAATCAAGGATCTAAATATCTTAGTTATGTGAGTGATGCACCTGTTGAGGGAGAGCAGCGCCCTAATATGGAAAGTGTTGATGTGACTAATTCAATTGATCCAAGATATATGGATACATGGTATAAATTTCCTAGCTATTTCGATATTAATGATTCCCAAAAAGCCTTATTTAAAGGTATATATCTGTCTACTGTGTTTTAGTTGAAATTGGTATCTGCTCTTGATGTTTTATCTGCAAAGGAACATGATCCTATCTCAGCTTCTATTTCTGAACCTTCACAATAACTTTCTACCTTAGTGAGTAAGGTTTATTTGAAAGCCTTAGTAGCTACCTTATTTTATGGTGTTGAAAAGATCATGAACACTCAACCTGCTCCTATGACCAACTTGAGTGAAAGAAATGTTTCCCTATTGTTAGAGAATATCATTTGGAAGATTCAACCAAAAATGATTCATGAAATTCACGAATTCGGAGTTGAGAACAAACAATTAAGTAATGAAGTGAAGTCTCTCAGATGTATGGTTGAAGATATGGAGAGAGTGCTGAAATCAAGATTATAACCTATTGCTCATCCTGTTGAGGATGTTAGTGGGAATATTCCACAGGAAGTAGCCTCCCTGATTCAACCAAACCTAACTTCCTTAGCTAACAAGGTGGATGAAAGAAACAAAAAAATAGTTCGAGAGATGTGTGAGTTTTTATTGGTCTTAACAAGTTGACTGATGAGTATAAGGGTTGTCTCCAGAAAGTTCTGAGTCAACTGAAGTTCCTTAATTCAGCTGTTGTAGCTTCCAGTACCTCTAGAAAATCATCTCAACCTTCCTTGGACAGTGATCTGATCAAAACGGTTATTAAAGAAGAACTTCAATTAGTGATCAGTGGTTTTGAAAAAGAGTCTCTATTTGTGGTTGTCAAGAATAGTGACTGAGTTCTTGATCTAGTAATAATACATTATAATATTTCCAGTGATTCTTGAGAAGAAATTACTAAGAAGGTGGATTTCTACTTCAATGGGATTTTCTCTAAGAATGGTATGACAAACCATTTCAATTACCTTGTAGAGAATCTAAAAATCCCTCCTGTCACTCAAGATTTCAAAACTCAAGTTCAAAAGTTTAAGGATTTCACTCCTCTGTTGGACAAGTTCATGGAGAACAAGGATGACTTTGAGAAAGTGATGAAATATGGTGGTGAGATTATTTCTGACTTCATAAAGCTTTTGAGGCCTTATCTTTATTTACAGATCACTGCTATTGTGGCTCCTGTAGCTACACCCCTGAAACCTGGTTTTCCTCCTACCTCATTCCTTGCATTTTCCTCTACTTCTATGTCTGTCTCTCAGGCTCTAAGTCAGATCAGACCTATTATCCTTGACCAACAATTTCATCGGTCTTCCAGTACACCTACCTTGGCCCTTCTATTTTTGAAGGTCTCTCTCTACCTTCTCTTCCAATAGGTTCAATTCCTTCTTCAACTTCTACCTCTTCTCCTATGGCTTCTAGTGATGTTGCTTCCAAGGGCAAAGAGAAGACAGCTGGTGCTGAAGAAAAATGAACAGTGTCTTTTGATAGGGATGATTTTTGTATTTTTTTTGCTTACTAATTTTAATGACACATCTTTATCAATATAATACATTGTGAAGTCTTCTTATATGCTCTCTTATTTAATTTTTTACTCTTTTTGATAATCCCAAAAGGGGGAGAGACATGCGCTCTAAATGCACACTGAGGGAGAGACACATCCCCTGAGAACAGACATCTCACTCACATGATTTATGATCATCAAAAAGGGGGAGATTGTTGGACTCATCATGTGTTAATCATGCTTTAATGATCACAAATTATGTACATTATGAAAAGCTTGTTAATCCTATTTAATCTGTCTCAAATCATGTGTACAGATGGTTGGTTTCTTTATGCTTTAAATAAACCTATCCTATATCTTAAGTTCTATGTTTGATTATTGTAAACTATATTTTTAATTTGTGTTATAATGGGTTTCCTTGATAAATGATTACGTCTAATACATTATATGAATATCACTGCTTAAGTTTTTATATAGATATTTGGATAAGTTTGAGAAACTGTGAGTCTACCACCATTATGTTTTTATGGCAAAGGACCCAAACACCGTGACCCAGACACCATGACCAGACACCGTGACCCAGACACCATGACCAGACACCGGGACCCAGACACTATGACCAGACACCGCAACCCAGACACCGTGACCAGACAATGTGACCTAAACACCGTGACCAGACACCATGACCAGATAGCGTGACCCAGATATCGCGACCAGATACTGTCACGACCCATCCTCGGGGCCCGTGGTGTGACTACCCCAAGCCCGCCTTCCATAGGACATGGGCTGGCGACTAGCACCAAATGCGTAAATCTTGATAAGAAGGGAAGGCATTGCCTTTATATAGTAAACAAACATAACAGAGTACGCAACAGAAGTAAGCACTAAGTAAAACTGTATACAAAAGTAAGTGCTGAAAAGAAAGGGGCCGGAAATACAATCCCAACAGTAAGTATAGTACAACTGAAAGTCTAGTACAACAGCAATAAAGTAAAGCAGTAACCACTGAGTCGTCCTCCGTGAATCTCACCTGAAGGGTGGGTATATATAGTCTCCTCAGCACCGTGGGTCCGTCCATATGCTCCGTTTACGTCCCACCAATTGGTCCACCTACGGGTACCTTCTAGCTCTACAAGTCTCTACCACGATCAGTGTTGTCCGTCATCTGCATCCAACATAACGTAGTGCGGGCATTTCCCGTGCAGGGGTGAGTATAACGATACTCAGTCGGGACCCCGAGACCCCCGAAGGTCTCCCAGAATCCACGAAGGATAAACCACAAAGAAAATATACAATCACGAAGTATCAACCAACTCTACATAGGTATATGCCCATACATATACCTAAGTCATCAATTTCAATTTGGCTCCAATTCTTGAGCCCAAGCACAACCCAGCCCACACAGGAAAGAAGTCAATCACACTGATGGTAATGATTGAAAGTCAAGACTCAGCTCACACAGGTATACAACTCACAAAGAATGATGGAGATGATTAGATGTAGCCTCTGAATCATCTCCTCTGCCGAACCCACATAGGATCCTAGTACAGAAGTCATCACTACCAAACCCACGGAGGATCCAAGTACAGTAATCATCGTTGCCGAACCCACGGAGGAACCAAGTACAGTAGTCAACGCTGTCGAACCCACGGAGGATCCAAGTACAGTAGTCATCACTGCCAAACCCATGGAGGATCCAAGTACAATAGTCATCACTGCCGAACCCATGGAGGATCCAAGTACAGTATTCATCGTCGTCGAACCCACGGAGGATCCCAGTACGGTAGTCGTCGCAGTCGCAGCCAGCTCTAAGGTTCCCGCACACAGCACGCTCGATTCCGAGAGGGTCTGCTCCTCGAGCAAAGGAGTGGATACATCAACTATCACGAAGTCTAGAGTTGATGTATCCCGAAGTTCTGTATCATCATAGGAAACCAAATATGACAGATGGCGCGTCAATCGGACGCCCGGTCTGAGAGTTACTAGCTTTTCCGTTCCAGGGGTCCGGTTGGATTTCGGGTACAATCCAACCCGGACATAGTCCAATATCACCCAAACCGCATATTGATTATACCAAAAGGACTATCTCATCAAAATTAAACCAACGTAGTTGACAGCACGACAATCGGATGTCCGATCCTTAAGTTATAAGCATTTCCGCTCCGAGGGCCCGGTTGGTTTCGAGTTCGAACCAACCCGGCCATACCCAAACTTTGCCAAAACCTTGAGTGTAATATACCGAAACAACCGTCGCGATCCGAGGAATCCTACTCAACTGAAAGTGCATCGGTCGGAGGTTCGTAGCTCAAGTTATGAGCGATAACCAAAAATGGTCTGAAGAGGGGGGTATGGGCCCGGTCCGACCCAGCCCAACCCACCCTGGGTCGGCCCGGCCCGCGGCTGGCCGAGCGGGGGGGGCCGGTTCCACGTAACAGCGGCACCAGGCTAGCGCCGCCCGGATTTCCCGGAACCCGCACAGCGCGGGTTCCCTTCCTCCGCCGCTGCGGCGGTCTTCCGCCGGCGGCGCGCTAGGGCGTCGCCGCCTCCGATCGCCGGCACCGCCGCACCAGTTACCCGAGCCGTCGCGACCTTTCGCGGGACACCGGAGTCATTCTGGTGGTCCGTTTTAGCTCTTGTCTGCGCCTGTGGCCTCCTCGGGTCCTGCTCTTCACTGTGACGGACTCAAATCAATGTTTCCCTTTCGTTCATCCATCGCCAAACATTCCATGTATCAAGAACGATATGGCAATGGGTCCGGACTTGTTCGTTAGCCCGTACCCACCGCGTTAAAGGCTCAAACAATTATTCAACAAATAATCGCCCAAGTTCATGGGTATAAATTACATAAATAAAATTATACAAAATCCTCCTACCTCGAAATTGACATCGCACGTCGTCGATCCACGGAAGACGAGCGCCGCGGAAGACAATGTAGATTCCGTTGATGTCGGGGAAAGAAGAAAGGATGTAGTTGATTCACATTATTCGATTTGAAGAGCGTTCTTCATGTTCTTCGTCGGAGAAGAACACTTTTCTTTTTTATTTCTCCAGAGGTTCCCCACCAAAATATTTACTATCCCCAATATTATAAAATACTTATCCCATTTTTAAAGAAGTTCCATGAAAATCCCATTAATTCAAATTGAGATGTGCCAATTTAATTCATGAGGTCATTAATATAATTGCGTTGGAAAACTTATTAAGAGGAAGGTGGAGAGATCTCATTAATAGGGGAGTTGTCATAATAAATGAAGGGAAGATTAATGGGGGTTTAATGGAGTTGAAAGGTTAGGGGTTCATGTGGGCCCCACCTCACACTATCCTCTCATGGGAGGTTATGTGGGTGTAGGCCCCACCTATAACCTCCCCTTGTAGGATATAACTAACAACTTTTAAATAAAATTATTACACAACAATTTTATTTAATTCTTAATGAATCCCCAAATTTTAACTACCACATACGACAAAACACAACTGCGGTAAAAGTCCCCTTAGGCGAATATCGGCGCTACGAGTTCATCGGTGCCCTCAGATTTTGATTTCGAGCACCGGTTCAAAAGATAAAAAATCTCGTACGTACGTTTACTGAATGTACCCGAACAAAACTTCAGAAATTGATTCCGGGCACACCGGGCCTCGGAATCAGGCGCTGTCAGAAACTGCGGACTCGTAAAATTCCAAAGTATTTAAGAAAAAAAATTCCTTGAAATTTCTAGGTCTTTACAGATACCGTGACCAGACACCGAAACTAGTTTCAGATCTTTTGAAGTTTGTGACACCAATTTCTTGTTGATACATCGTTTGAAGTTTGGAAAAGGACCATACATCGTGATCCTAACACCGCATCTGTGATACCGGTTCCTGATCTCTATACAACTATGCCATCATAATTGTCTCACTGCTCAAAGGAAAAAAAGGAGACACCATTTCATGGAGACACCATTTCCAGACAGAATTTGACACCGTTCTTTAATCTGTTTTGTCATTTTCAATTTAATTTCTAACGGTCATATTTGAGTCTTTTAAATGCACTGACATAATTAATATTTCTTTGTATACATGTCACCTAAAAGTATGAGGTACGAGGTGTATAAGACATTCATCCTGTCATCCCCAACACATGCACTATGAGAATAAAAAGAAAAGCATGGCCCAAAAACGATAGTGTGATAGTGAAGAAGCATGAGCATTCTTGAGAAAAGAACTGACACGTGCAACTCGATACATCTGAAGAACACTTGAAGCATTCATGAATCCAAAAGTTGGGATACCATAGATTAGAGTAAAGAACATCTTCGCAATACCAACTCCATGAAGAACACAAGCCAGATCTAACTAGAAACCAGAGCACCAGACTTGCGACACTATGTTTCTCGCAAGAGGACCCGATTCTAATATATGCTTCATCCTAGAAGTCCAGATGTAACGACCCAAAGTTTTTCAATGGAAATTCCCTTCTTATAATTATGTCATAAAATCACATGAAAACACAACATAATGAACTACTAAGTGCGAAGTGACCTCTAAACATAATTTTGTCAATTATATGTTTTGAATTTCAAAAATCTGACATACATGGTTGTGTTCAAGATAATTTTTGGAGTCTAATGAAACAAAAATAATTTTTGATGAATAGTAACGTACCCTTGTGAATAGTAACCTACCCTTATGAAAAGTAATATAACCCTTATGAATATTAAATCATCCAACATAAGAGTAACCTTACCCATGAATAATTAAATAAAATTTAGACATCTTAGAAAGTGATAATTTGACCACAGTAAACGTTTTGGAATTTTGTAGGTCATAAATAAATAATTGTAACTAATTAATTAATTTAAAGGAAAATTTATTTTCTTAAAATGTATTCATTATTTATCACATCAATGTCTTATAGTTTTTTGATAATTTTATAAGACCCTACGTAATTTTTTAAAGCACTATAAAATCAGTTTTAATTTTAAAAACTGTTTTTTTAAGTAAATTATGATTTTAATTCAATATTAAATTAATAATATTTAGAAAATTATTTTTGAAAAATGGACTTCATTTTTGGATTCTACATGTCAAAAAATGGTTGGGGTAAATTTTTGGGATTTTTCTGAAATACTTAAATTTTTGATGAATAGTAGAATCCGATAATTCACAATAAATGCTAAATAATGTATTAATTGAGTCATCGATGATGCTCTGCTGATGTAATCCCACTTGGTTCGGGATCACATGATAAAATTACTATTATTTTTCAACCAAGACTCACTATTCATTATCTTAGGGGAAATTAATAAACTAATGAATTTTATATTAAGGAAACCCCTCTCCACTCCACTATAAAAGTCACCCTTCACACCCTCATTTCCTCACATCTCTCAAGCTCCAAGCCTTCTCTAAACTCTGCCCAAACACCTTCCCTATCCCCTCCCCCACGTCCAAGAGCTTCTGGTCTCATCAAAAGACCAAGCTTAGGCCCTTAATGAGGTTCTCAAGTGAAGGATTCAAGAGGTAATTTCTCTCCCTCTTCTCCTTTAATTTCCTTTCAAGTTCAAGTTCATTTCTTGATCTCTCCCCACCTATCTTCATCTAAATTGTATTTTAACTCCATAATTATACATATACTTTAATTTTATGATGATAATTGGATATTATATCATCCAAACCCCTTTCCCTCTTCCTTTTATTTTATTAAAGAGAACGTTGTTCGTGAGGTGTTAATTTTTCACCTTCAAGAACGACATGCTTTCTTCTTCCATTTATACCTTCATATCTGGTCATGAAACAATTTTTATGGTTGAAACAGAATATTTTATATGTATTATTTTCTATTTAAATTTCTGGAAATAACCAATGGCCATATTACTAAGTGATAAGTTAAAACAAGTTCATTGTGATCCAAAAACCGCTCATATTGACCCAAATAACCATCATTTAATTCTTATATAATGATTCATCCACATGGATCTAATATAATTTATTATAAGATCATTAAAACTCCTGTAATATCATTAATTACATGTAATATCACTTCTATATGTTTACTCATGTTCTACCCAAACTTCAATTTAAGAATACAAGTGAACCACTCAAGAAAACCATAAAAACAAACATTCCCAAATAATGTTTTAAACTCTATAAGTCATCAAAAGGAACATAATATGACATAATGATACCAGAATGAAACCTATTAATGTACACATGGTTCTGGATTTATAATTAATGAATATAATGTCATTATACAGGACATTAAAGAGAAGGAAGCATTCGGGTACAAGGTAATGGGAAATTCTCGAACCCAACTTTCATCCTTCGGGTTATCCATATTTCACTCCATTTTGATATGGTTACTCCTTAAAGATAATTCCTTCATAATTATATTACCTTTTATGGGATATACATGTTTTCTAATGAAGTTTATTTCAAACCAAATTTTTTCCAAAAGAACTCTTCTTTTAAGAACTTATCTTTTACTTCTCATTCAAAGTTGATGGTTCTTGTATCAAGTATGTTATTCCCCCTTTGGGAACCCAATGTTCATGAATGTGTTCTTATGAGATGAAACTCATTCCTTTCCATGGTTTAGTTATTTTCATTATTGATATATTTTCTATGTGTAATTCATGTTAATGATAATGTTATGATGTGACGGGTGCGCCTGGAATTATATAGCGCAATATGAATGTTTCAATGTGACGGGTGTGCCCGGAATTATACAGCGCTCCAATGCATTGGGTAAAGTTATGAATCTCGTGAGTAAATGTGAAATTATGTGTGAACAATATGCTATCTTGGTTCAAAATTATGTGTGGTAGTTAACCACTAAGACATGATTTTTCATTTTTATGCATTGCCACATTTCAAGTCTTTTATTTATGCTCCTCTCGTTTTCTTGATCTTTTGCCTATGTCATGATTATGCTCACCCCATGATATATTGTTATTAACTATCCTCTTACTGGGATTCTAGTTCACCCCCTTTTGATGTATATCCTCAGGTGGCTACATGTACTAAGGAGAGGACAAGTGCCAATAAGAAGCTAGAGAAGAATAAATTAAATAAATGTTTATGCTAGATGTTGTATTTGTTGTGTATGGTCCCGGTTTACCCAAGACACTAAACCTTTGGATACTCTATGTGTAATACTATAATGTTTTTTATCTTTAAAATGATGTAATAATAATTTAAGAAAAGGCTCGGGTCGCTATAGTTGGTATCAGAGGCAAGGTTTAGTTAATTTGGGAATTTGGATTAGTGAACCCAAGAGAAAACCTCTAGTATGAGATTAAGTACAAATATGCACACAAGAATGTTTACATAGGGATACCATATGTTATGTTTTTGGTATAAATTTTTTAAATGAATAAGTTATTCATGACTTGTTTACTTATGTTTTGTTCTAACCTTTTCTATTTTAGAAAATGGTGGGAACCAGGAGAAATCAGGCCAACAACTCATGCGAGGGCCAATGCAATGATTGCCCGAACGACATCCCCAATGATTTGGGAGGTGGAGTTCAAAAATTCATGGTGATGCTTACCCAATTATCTCAGGTTATGAACAATAACCATAATAATGGTGAACTTCCTCCTTCACCAAAGAGGGGTCAACTGGCTATCGAAAGTTTTATGCAGCAACGACCACCGACGTTTAGTGGATCTTCTGATCCACTAGTTACGGAACAGTGGGTCAACTCCATGGAGAATATCTTTTCTATTATTCACTATTCTGAGACAGAGAAGGTGACTCTATCCATTTATCATCTAGATGGAGAAGCCTATCAATGGTGGGCTTTGATTAAGAAAACCAAGCCAAGGGAGAAAATTGAAGAGATGCAATGGGAAAACTTTAAGATAATGTTTCTTAGTAAGTACTTCCCACTAACTCTTCGCACGAATATGGAGAGAGAATTCATAGAGCTCAATAAAAAAGAAGGAGAATTTGTCACAACCTATGAAGCTAATTTCACAAGGATCGCAAGGTATGCTTCGGGTTTTGTTATCACTAATGATAGAAAAATTGATAGATTCTTTAGTGGATTAAAACCACACCTTCGAAAGGCTCTTACAATTCGAGACTTTGGGAGTTATGAAGAAGTTCTTTGATGTTCTCTCTAAGTGGAGATGGAGTTTGGGGAATGGTCCCATGGCTATGGTGATAAGAAGAGAAATATGGAGTTTCAAGCTATTGGATCTAATGACAAAGGTGGGAAGAAAAATCAACGACCCACATGCCAAAAATGTGGGAAGTTGCATAATGGGAACTGCCTCAAAGGGGCGGGGAAATGCTTCAAGTGTGGGAAAGAAGGACACCATGATCAAGAGTGTTGAAAATACATGAAAAGGAAGGACAATGTAGCCGATGAAAGGAGAGAACCACTCATGGTTCAATGCTACAACTGTAGGGAGCTAGGGCACTATGCAAACCAATGCACTAAACCTCAAGTTCTTGAGGGTAATCAGTGTCAGCAGCAACTAAAGCCAAAGGAACAAGGGAAGGCTTATGTCATCACTACTGTGAAGGTGGATCATGATAATGAAGTCGTACAAGGTACACTTCCTATTCACTCAAGAATGGAAAAATTCTTATTTGATTCTGGTTCTACGCATTCCTTTATATCTTGTAAGTTATCTAGAACTATAGAATCGAAGACCCAAAACCTTGAAGTAGAGATGTCTATAAAAACACTGAGTGGTGTAATCATTTCAACCCAAGTGTTTGACTCTTCTCCTGTTGGCGTATGTGGGAATATTCTTCTGGAAAATCTCTTAATACTTCCCTTGGTGGAATTTGACGCTATAATAGGAATGGATTGGCTCTCGTTATATAGAGCACATATCAACTGTCAGGAAAAGGAAATATCTTTTCATATTCCGAACCATCCCATGATCCTCTACAAATGAAAGGAAGATCATGAATCTCCTTTGAAAAATCCTTCAATGGTGTGAGTGTTGATTCCCTATAAAGAAGCATACCTCGCCCAAATGGTTGAGTCAGAGGAAAGTTCCAACCTTGAGGAAATTCCCATCGAGTGGGAATACGGCGATGTATTTCCTGAAGATTTACCCGGAATTCCCCCAGATCGTGAGGTAGAGTTCTCAATTGAACTCATACCCGGAGCTACTCCAATCTCAAAGTGTACCTATAGGATGGCTCCTATCGAACTGGAGGAGTTAAAGAAGCAGCTGCAAGAGCATCTAGACAAAGGGTTCATATGCCCTAGTTCATCACCTTGGGGTGCACCGATACTCTTTGTGAAGAATAAGGATGGAACAATGTGGCTATGTATCGATTATCGGGAACTCAACAAGATCACCATAAATAACAAGTATCCTCTTCCAAGGATTGATGACTTGTTCGATCAGTTAAGAGGAGCTCAATAATTCTCAAAGGTGGATCTTCGTTCTGGATATCATCAAGTAAAGGTGAAGAAGGAAGGTATTCAAAATACTTCCTTCCGTGCAAGGTATGGGCACTATGAGTTTTTGGTGATGCCCTTCGAACTTACTAATTCTCCTGAAATCTTCATGGATTTGATGAATAGTCTTTAGACATTACCTCAACAAATTTGTGGTAGTTTTTATCGATGATATTATCATCTACTCCAAGAGAAAGGAGGAACATGAAGAACATCTAAGACTTGTGTTGGTTACATTGAGGAAGGAGAAGTTGTACGCCAAGTTCAGCAAGTGTGACTTTTGGATGAAGCAAGTCACGTTCTTGGGACATGTGGTCACATGTGAAGGAATTTTTGTGGATCATTCAAAGACAAAGGCGATTGAGGAATGGACCAGTCCCTCTAGTGTCACATAAATCCATAGTTTTCTTGGATTAGCTGGGTACTACTAACGTTTTGTGAGGAACTTCTCATGATTTTCAAGCCCGCTAACTATGTTAACAAGGAAAGGGGTAAAGTATGTCTGGAAAGAAGAATTTGAGGGAAGCTTCAAGGAGTTAAAGAGAATGTTGATTACCACGCCTATACTCACACTACCAAAAAGTGGAGAAAGTTTTGTGATATATAGTGATGCTTCAAAGAAAGTATTGGGTTGTGTACTCATGAAAAATAACAATGTGATAGTCTACGCCTCACGGTAGTTGAAGATCCATGAGCAGAACTACCTGACGCATGATCTAGAGATTGCGGCTGTGTTTTTTTCCTTGAAAATCTGGAAGGACTACCTTTATGGTGAGAAGTATGACATATACACCAACCACAAGAGCCTAAATTATATATTCATCCAAAAGGAGATCAAAATGCATCAAAGGAGATGGTTAGATCTAATCAAGGATTACGATTGCTCTATTCACTATCATCTTGGAAAGGTGAACAAGGTAGCTGATGCTCTAAGTAGAAAAGAACATGTGACTCTATCCATGCTCCGGATTGAGAAAGACCTTATCTTCATGGATATGCAAAGAATGGATTTGGAAATCATAAGGGTAGGGGATACATCCTACCTTGACCAAATGATTGCGCAACCATCCATCCAAGAGAATATTAAGGAAGCACAAATGGATGATGTGGAGATACAAAATAGGGTGAATGCAGTAAAGGAAGGGAAGCTGCAAGAGTTCCATATCGACGATGATGGTGTGATTCGGTTTGGAACGCGGATTTGTGTGCCTTCATCACCCGAGATAAAGAAGGAGCTATTAGATAATGCACATAGTTCAACTTTCTCTATCCATCCTGGGAGTACCAAGATGTACTGTGATATCCAAGAACACTTCTGGTGGGATAACACGAAGAAAGAGATTACGGAATATATATCAAGGTGCTTGGTATGTCAGGAAGTTAAAGCTGAGTGACAAAAGTCCAAGGGTATGATGCATCCATTGCATATACCCATGTGGAAATGGGAAAATGTTACTATGGACTTTGCCACGGGTCTCCCGAAGACGGAAAAGGGAAATAATGCAATATGGGTTGTGGTTGATCGACTCACCAAGACTTCCCATTTTATTACTATTCGAGAAGATATCTCGCTTGAACAACTTGCAAAGATATCTGTGAAGGAAGTAGTGAGACTACACGGTGTTCCACTCTCAATTGTCTCTTACCGTGATCCAAGGTTCACATCTAAATTCTGGAGGAGCCTTAAACATGATTTGGGTACTGAATTAAATTTCAGCATGGCCTATCACCCCCAAACTGATGGCCAGTCTGAAAGGACTATTCAGACGGTTGAAGATATTCTAAGATCCTGATCTCTTGAATTAAAATGTGGTTGGGATTAACATCTCCCATTGGTTGAGTTCTTATACAACAATAGCTTCCACTCGAGTATCCAGATGGCTCCATATGAAGCTCTGTATGGAAAGCGATGTGGAACTCCAACCTATTGGGATGAAGATGGAGAAAGGAAGCTACTTGGACCTGATCTTGTTCAAGAGATGACAGAGAAGGTTCGAGTCATCTAGAAACACATCAAAGCTGCTCAAAGTTAGAAAAAGATCTATGTTGACAACCATCGAAGGGACTTAGAGTTCGACATTGGAGATAAAGTCTTCCTTCGAATATCTCCATGGAAGAGAGTCATACGATTCGGGAAGAAAGGGAAGCTAAGCCCAAGGTATATTGGCCCCTTTGAGATCCTTGACCGCATAGGATCTGTGGCCTATCATCTTTCACTTCCACCGAATATGGCTCAAGTTCATGATGTGTTTCATTTATCAGTGCTGAGGAAGTACATACCAGACCCCTCACATGTACTAAACTCAGAGGTGGTGCAGCTGGAAGATGATCTCTCTTATGAGGAGAAGCCAGTAGAGATTTTGGATCGGAGAGATAAGGTTCTACGCAAAAAGACAGCACATCTTGTCAAAGTGTTGTGGAGGAACCATAAGTTTGAGGAAGCAAATTGGGAACCAGAAGAGGCCATGAAGGAGAAACACCCTCACCTGTTTGTGTAAAGTGAAATTTCGGGGGAGAAATTTCTTAAGGGGGGAAGAATGTAACAACCCAAAGTTTTTCAATGGAAATTACCTTCTTATAATTATGTCATAAAATCAAATTAAAACACAACATAATGAACAAATAAGTGCGAAGTCACCTCTAAACATAATTTTGTCACTTATATGTTTTGAATTTCGAAAATCCGACATACATGGTTGTGTTCAAGATAATTTTTGGAGTCTAATGAAACAAAAATAATTTTTGGTGAATAGTAACGTACCCTTGTGAATAGTAACCTACCCTTATAAAAAGTAATATGACCCTTATTAATAGTAAATCATCCAACATAAGAGTAACCTTACCCATGAATAATTAAATAAGATTTAGACATCTTAGAAAGTGACAATTTGACCTTAGTAAACATTTTGGAATCTTGTAAGTCATAAATAATTAATTATAACTAATTAATTAATTTAAAGGAAAAGTTATTTTCTTAAAATTTATTCATTATTTATCAAATAAATGTCTTATAGTTTTTTTATAATTTTATAAGACCCTACGTAATTTTTGAAAGCACTATAAAATCAGTTTTAATTTTAAAAACTGTTTTTTAAGTAAATTGTGATTTTAATTAAATATTAAATTAATAATATTTAGAAAATTATTTTTGAAAAATGGAATCCATTTTTGGATTCTACACGTCGAAAAATGGTTGGGGTAAATTTTTTGTATTTTTCTGAAATACTTGAATTTTTGATGAATGGCAGAATCTGATAATTCACAATAAAAGCTAAATAATGTATTAATTGAGTCATCGGTGATGTTATGCTGATGTAATCCCACTTGGTTCGGGATCAAATGATAAAATTACTATTTTTGGTCATCCAAATCACTATTCTTTGTCTTAGGAGAAATAAATAAACTAATGAATTTTATATTAAGGAAACCCCTCTCCCCTCCACTATAAAAGCCACCCTTCACACCCTCATTTCCTCACACCTATCAAGCTCCAAGAATTCTCTAAACTCTTCCCAAACACCTTCCCTGGACCCTCCCCCACGTCCAAGATCTACTATTCTCATCAAAATACCAAGCTTATGCCCTTAAGGAGGTTCTCAAGTGAAGGATTCAAGAGGTAATTTCTCTCCCTCTTCTCCTTTAATTTCCTTTCAAGTTCAAGTTCATTTCTTGATCTCTACCCACCTATCTTCATCTAAATTATATTGTAACTCAAGAATTATAAATATAATGTAATGTTATGATGATAATGTGATATTATATAATCCAACCCCCTTTCCCTCTTCCTTTTATTTTATTAAAGAGAACGTTGTTCGTGAGGTGTTAATTTTTCACCTTCAAGAACGACATGCTTTCTTCTTCCATTTATACCTTCAGATCTGGTCATGAAACCATTTTTATGGTTGAACCAGAATATTTTATATGTATTATGTTCTATTTAAAGTTCTGGAAATAACCAATGGTCATATTACTAAGTGATAAGTTAAAACAAGTTCGTTGTGATCCAAAAACCGCTCAAATTGACCCAAATAACCATCATTTAATTCTTATCTAATGATTCATCCACATGGATATAATATAATTAATTATAAGATCATTAAAACTACTGTAATATAATTAATGACATGTAATATCACCTCTGGATTTTTACTCATGTTCTACCCAAACTTCAATTTAAGAATACAAGTGAACCACTCAAAAAAACCATAAAAACAAACATTCCCAAATAATGTTTTTAAACTATATAAGTCATCCAAAGGATCATAATATGACATAATGAAACAAGAATTAACCCTATTAATTTAAAAATGGTTTTTGATTTCTAATTAATGAATATAATTTCATTATACAGGACATTAAAGAGAAAGAAGCATTCGGGTACAAGGTAAGGGGAAATTCTCGAACCCAACTTTCATCCTTCGGGTTCTCCCTCTTTCACTCCATTTTGATATGGTTACTCCTTAAAGATAATTTCTTCATAATTATATTACCTTTTCTGGGATATAAATGTTTTCTAATGAATTTTATGTCAAACCAAATGTTTTCCAAAATAACTCTTCTTTTAAGAACTTATCTTTTACTTCTCATTCAAAGTTGATGGTTCTTGTATCAAGTATGTTATTCACCCTTTGGGAACCTAATGTTTATTAATGTGTTCTTATGAGATGAAACCCATTCCTTTCCATGGTTTAGTTATGTTCATTATTGATATATTTTCTATGTGTTATGCATGTTAATGATAATGTTATGATGTGACGGGTGCGCCCGGAATTATATAGCGCAATATGAATGTTTCAATGTGACGGGTGCGCCCGGAATTATACAGTGCTCCAATGCATTGGGTAAAGTGATGAATCTCATGATTAAATGTGAAATGATGTGTGAACAATATGCTATCTTGGTTCAAAAGTATGTGTGGTTTTTAACCACTAAGACATGATGTTTTATTTTTATGCATTTCCACATTTCAAGTCTTTTATTTATGCTCCTATCATGTTCTTGATCTTTTGCCTATGTCATGATTATGCTCACACCATGATATATTGTTCTTAACTATCCTCTTACTAGGATTCTAGATCACCCCCTTTTTATGTATATCCTCAGGTGGATACATTTACTAAGGAGAGGACATGTGCCAATAAGAATCTAGAGAAGAAGAAATTAAATAAATGTTTATGCTAGATGTTGTATTTGCTATGTATGGTCCTAGTTTACCCAAGACACTAAACCTTTGGATCCTCTATGTGTAATACTATTATGTTGTTTATCTTTAAAATGATGTAATAGTAATGTAAGAAAAGGCTCGGGTCTCTATACCAGAGCTGCACAAAATAACACTCAGAGTACTTCTAACATTATTTAATCATCTTTTCTCAGTTGTGTATTGTTTTTATCTTAAGAGCAGTGTGTGTGTGTCTGTATAAAAACACGCACTGTATCCTGCACTAAACTGAAGGATACTAGATATCCTTCCACTCATATCCTTTTACACTTGTTTACTCCCATGGATAAGTGTGGAAGAGGTCCCTATGTGACCTGGTAGTTCATACCCACGAAGAACTGTGGAAGAGGTCGTGTGACCTGGACAGTCATGTGCACTTTTGTTTACCCCGATTCAGGGTGTGGATCAAGTTTATTAATATAAACTGCTTGGTGGTAGGTGATCACCAAGTGGAGTGGATTAGGTCCCGACTTGAGACTGATCCACTTGTTTTTATATCAGTTGTGTTGTTTAATTTAGTTTTCTCTATTTTACTATATAATTTAGAAATCACTAGATTTACTTTTATAGATAATCTTGGAAAGAAGTTATAATTGTTTTATCTTATTAGAATATATTCAAAAGTAATATTAATAACTGATAAATATTATTGATAATTAATCAATCTTCTAAGAAGTTATTTAAAAAATCAAACTTTCATAAATGTATTACTTTGATTTATTGGGCTATATTTATTTTTATTGGGATACCTTTTAAGAAAATTTTTCAAACAGAAATTTTTATAAATACTCAATTCCCCCCCCCCTCTTGAGTACTCTACTCTGACAAACAAATGCTATTATGATTTTTAGCTTTATAATGATGTAATAGAAATGTAAGAAAAGGTAGGGTCTCTATAGTTGGTATCAACGGAAAGGTTTAGTTAATTTGGGAATTAGGATAAGTGAACCCTAGAGAAAATCTCTAGTATGAGACTAAGTAAAAATATGCACAAAAGAATATTTTCTAAACATATGGATCCCACAAGATGTTCTTTTAGTGTAAATCATACAAATGAATAATTTATTCATGACTTGTTGACTTATGTTTTGTTCTATCCTTCTATATTTTAGAAAATAGTGGGAACCAGGAGAAACCATGCCAACAACTCGTGCGAGGGATAATGCAATGAATACCCAAATGACATCCCTAATTCTTTGTGAGGTTGAGTTAAAAACTTCATGGTAATTCTTACCCAACTATCTCAGGTTATGAACAATAAACAGAATAACAGGGAACATCATCATTCACCTAAGAGGGAGAAGCTGGCTATCGGGTGTTTTTTGTGGAAATGACCACCAACGTCTAGTGTATCTTTTGATCCACTAGTTGTGGAACAGTGGGTCAACTCCATGGAGAATATATTTTCTGGGCTCCACTATTTTGATATAGAGAAGGTGACTCTAGCCATTTATCATCTATATGGAGAGGTCGATCAATGGTGGGATTTTGATTAAGAACACCAAGACAAGAGATGAAATTGAAGAGATAGAATGGGAATAATTTAAGATCATATTTCATAACAAGTATTTCCCAAGAACTCTTCGTATAAAGATGGAGAGATAATTTATTTTGATCAAGAAAAAAGGAGAATCTATCATGACCTACGAAGTGAATTTCAAAAGGCTTGAAAGGCACGCTTTGGGTTTTTTTATCAACAATGATAGCAAAATTGATAGATTCTTTAGTGGATTAAAACCACACCGTCAAAAGGATCTTTCAATTAGAGACTTTGGGAGTTATGAAGAAGTTGTTCAATGTGATATCAAAGCGGAGATAGAGTTTGGAGAATGGTCCCATGGCTATGTTGATAAGAAACAAAAGATGGAGTTTCAAGCTGGAGGATATAATGATAAAAGTGGTAAGAAAACTCAACAACCCACATGATAAAAATGTGGGAAGTCACATCATGGGAACTACCTCAAAGGGGCGGGGAAATGCTTCAAGTGTGGGAAATAAGGCCACCAAGATCATGAATGTCTAACGGGCATGAGAAGTAAGGAGAATGTAATGGAAGAAAGGGGAGCCCCACCCATAGTTCAATGCAACAATTGTAGGGAGCAAGGGCACTATGCAACCTAGTGCACTAAACCTCGAGTCCTTGAGGGTAATCAGCGTCAGCTGCCACCAAATCCAAAGGAACAAGGGAAGGCATATTCCATTTCTACTGCGGAAGTGGATCAAGATAATGAAGTCGTACAAGGTACACTTCCTATTCACTCAAGAATAGAAAAATTCTTATTTGATTATGGTTCTACGCATTCATTTATATCTTGCAAGTTTGATAGAACTATATAATTGAAGCCCCGAAACCTTGAAGTAGAGATATCTTTAAAAACACCAAGTGGTACAATCATTGTAACCCAAGTGTTTGAATCTTCTCCTATTGGAGTATGTGGGAAGATTCTTCCAACGAATCTTGTAATACTTCCCTTGGTGGAATTTGACGCTATAATGGGAATGGATTGGATCTCGTTATATAGAGCACATATCAACTGTTGGGAAAAGGATATATCTTTTCATATTCTGAATCATCCCATGCTCCTCTACAAATGCAAATAAGATCATGAATCTCCATTGAAAAATCATTCAATGGTGTGGGTCTTGATTCCCTATGAAGAGTCATACCTTTCTCAAATGGTTGAGTCAAAGGAAATTTCCAGCCTTATAGAAATGTCCATCGTGAGGGAATATGGTGATGTATTTCACAAAGAGTTTTTTGGCCTTCCCCTGGATCATGAGGTAGAGTTCTCAATAGAACTCATACCCGGAGCTACTCCTATCTCAAACTGTCCCTATAGGATGGATCCTATCGAACTGGAGGAGTTAAAGAAACAGCTGCAAGAGCATTTGGAAAAAGGGTTCATACTCCCTAGTGCATCACGTTGGGGTTCGTCGGTGCTCTTTGTGAAGAAGAAGGATGGAACAATGCGGTTTTGTATCGATTATCGGTAACTCAACAAGATCGCCATAAAGAGAAAGTATCCTCTTCCAAGGATTTAAGACTTTATCAATCAGTTAAGAAGAGATAAATACTTCTCAAAGGTGGATCTGTGTTTTGGATATCATCAGCTAAAGTTGAAGAATGAATATATTCTGAAGACTACCTTTTTTATAAGATATAGGCACTATGAGTTTCTGGTGATTCCCTTTGGACTTACTAATGCCCCTGCAATCTTCATGGATTTGATGAATAGGGTTTTTATACATTACCTCGACAAATTTGCGGTAGTTTTTATTGATGATATTCTCATATACTCCAAGAGAAAGGAGAAACATAAAGAACATCTAAGACTTGTAATGGAGACATTGATAAAGGAGAAGTAATACGCGAAGTTCAACAAGTGTGGCTTTTGGGTGGATCAATTAACGTTCTTAGGACATGTGATCACAAGTGAGGGAATTTATGTGGACCCTTCAAAAACAAAGGTGATAGAGGATTAGCCCTGACCCTCTAGTGTCACAGAAATCCAAAGTTTTCTTAGATTAGCTGGGTACTACCGAAGTTTTGTGAAAAATTTCTCATGATTTTCAAGCTTGCTAACTAAGTTAACAAGGAAATGGGTAAAGTACGTCTGGATGGAAGAATGTGAGGGAAGATTCATAGAGCTAAAGAGAAGGTTGATCACTGCACCTGTACTCACACTACTGAAAAGTGGAGAAAGTTTTGTGATATATAGTGATGCTTTAAAGAAAGGCTTGGGTTGTGTACTCATGAAAAATGATAATGTCATAGCCTCTGACACACGGTAGTTGAAGATCCATGAGCAGAACTACCCAAAACATGATCTAGAGCTGGAAGCTGTGATTTTTGAAGGACCCCGGGACACCCTGAGAGGGGAGAGGTGAATCAGGGTGACAAATTTTTCTTTTAATGTGATGGATCTTGTTCCCAAGTTGGTAGGAACTTGTTGAACCTGTATGATGAATATGATCAAAAATCAAACATTCACATGCACAGAGAAGACACAAAACTTTTTACTCGGTTCACCACTAAGGGCTACATCCAAGGAGCATACACCGACAAGTTGTCGGTCGTACCAAATTCTACTAATCTTCACAAGTTGTGGGTTACAAAGGTTCGGGCACAATCACTTTGTCCCAGGCTCACTGCCTTTACAAAGGTTCAGGGATAGCTCACTGCTTCCCTTAGGTCACTCCCGATGACTCCCCCTGGCTCACTGCTCTTGGTGAAGTCACACTCAGTTTATAGACGTGAAGGTCTCTTCATCATTTCATAAGAATGCATCCTATGTTATATGTAGATGCTCTGTTGAAGTCCAACTCTCACCAGAAGAAGAATCTCACTTTGCGCTGAGGGTACCGGGGGATCTTCCAGCTTTCGTGCAACTTCAAAAGGACAGATGAACTTTAACAACCCTGGCATGATTATCCAAGCTCGACGCGCAAGTTTCAATCCTGGTGCGCAAGTCACTTGTGCGGTACAAATTTGGCGCGCAGGTGACACCAAACTACTTGTGCGACACTGTCTCCTTCAACACCAAACTTGCGCGACGTTACACCTTTAACTCCCCAACTGCCTTGGTCGCACAGCCAACAATCGGCGCGCAGCCTCTACTTGTGCGACCCAAAAACCACTTGCGCGACTCAACCAATTGCGTGAAGAGAGCTCGAAAAATCTCTAAGTCTTGAACTTTGTTGAAAATGAGGAGGGGGTCCTCTATTTATAGGAAAACTGGACCCCCTGCGCGGTGGCGTGCAAGTCTTCCCTCAGCACGCAGGTTCTGGTGCGCAGCTCATCCTCCCTAGCCTCTGTCGCGCTACTCACTTGCGCGACCTACACAAATACTTGCGCGGCCTTCTTTCCTTTACCATATTTTGAAGTTATGATATTGAAAAACAATAGGCGCGCAAGTTTATAGTCCTCCTAGGCATCGGTGCCCAAGTCTCTTCACGGCGCGCAGGTCACTTGCGCGACCAGCCCAAAACTTGCGCGGCCCTTATCCCTTTGCCATTTTCCCATGTTCTGATCTTGAAAAACATATGGTGCGCAAGTTTCCTCTTCATCTAGTACACGGAGCGCAATTCTCTTTGCCAAAAACACTTTTCTCCATTTGTCGATTTTCAGGCCCAAAAATTTGGCAAACACTGGGAAACGGCACCACCTTCAATATTGTTGTCTGCTTGAACTGTATGATCTCTTTGCAGGTACACATTCTGAACTTCCACTGCTGATTGACAACAAACACAAACCATACTCCAAATCATTCATAGAATACTATGGTTCCAACAATTTTTTCCTAGAAAATCTGGTGGCACTACCTTTATGGAGAGAGGTGTGACATATACACCGTCCATAATAGCTTAAAGTATATATTCACACAAAAGGAACTCAACATGCATCAAAGGATATGGTTAGAGCTAATCAAGGATTACAATTGATCTATTCACTATCAGCAAGTTAAAGCAATGTTACAAAAGTACAAAGGGATGATGAATTCATTGCCTATACCCATGTGGAAATGGGAGAATGTCACTATAGACTTTGTCGCAGTTCTCCCAAATACATCCAAGGGAAATAATGCGATATGGGTTGTGGTTGACCGACTCACCAAGACTACCCATTTTATCGTTATTCGGTAAGATCTCTCACTTGAACAACTTGCAAAGATATATGTAAAGGAAGTGGTGAGATAATATGGTGTTCCACTCTCGACTGTCTCTGACCGTGATCCAAGGTTCACATCTAAATTTTTTAGGAGTCTTCAACATGATTTAAATACTAAATTAAATTTCAGCATGGCATATCACCCCCAAACAGATGGTCAATCTAAAAGGACTATTCAGACACTTGAAGACGTGCTAAGAGACTACTCTTTATAATTCAAAGGTGGATGGGATCAGCATCTCCCATTGGTTGAGTTCTCATACAACAATAGATTCCACTCGAGTATTCAGATGGATCCATATGAAGCTCTGTATAGAAATCGATGTATAACTCTAACCTGTTGAGATGAAGTTGGAGAAAGAAAACTACTTGGGCCGGATCTTATGCATGAGATGACAGAGAAGGTTCAAGTCATCCAGAAACACATCAAATCTTCTTAGAGTCAGCAAAAGAGATTTGTTGACAACCGTCAAAGGGACTTGTAGTTCGACGTTGAAGATAAAGTCTTCCTTCGAATATCATCATGGAAGAGAGTCATGCGATTTGGAAAGAAATAGAAGCTAAGCCCAAGGTACATTGGCCCCTTTGAGATCCTTGACCGCATAGGATTCATGTCCTATCGCCTTTAACTTCCACTGAATATGGATCAAGTTCATGATGTGTTTCACGTATCACTCCTGAGGAAGTACATACCAGATCCCTCACATGTACTGAATTCAGAGGTGGTACAGTTGGAAGATGATCTCTCTTATGAGGAGCATCCAGTAAAGATTTTGGACAAAAGAGATAAAGTATTAGGCCACAAGACAACACATATTTTTAAACTGTTGTGGAGGAACCATAAGTTTTAAGAAGCTACTTGGGAACTGGAATAGGCGATGAAGGAGAAGTACCCTCACGTGTTTGTGTAAACTAAAATTTCGCAGGCGAAATTTTATAAGGGGGGGAGAATGTAACGACCCAAAGTTTTATCAATGGAATACCCTTATTATAAGTATGTCTTATATTATTAGGAATCACAATGACATATCATGATATTAAATACTATGTGATCATTAAACATAATTTTTTCACTTTTGTGTTTTGAATTTTGAAAATCTGACATACACGGTTGCGATCAGTAAGAAGTTTGGAGTCTGATAGGACAAACTTAATTTTTGGTGAATAGTAACATACCCTCATGAATAGTAACCTACCCTTATGAATAGTAGTATGACCCTTATGAATGGTAAATCATCCAGAATAATAGTAACCTTACCCATGAATGATTAAATAAAATTTAGGCATCTTATAAGTGACAATTTGACTATAGTAAAAGAATTGGTATTTTTGTAAGTCCTAAATAATTAATTATAATTAATTAATTAATTATAAAAATTATTATCCTAAAATGTGTTCATAAATTATCAATTCTATGTATTTTGTCTTTTAAGATAATTTTATAAGAACTTGTGTAATTTTTCGAAGCATTATGAAATGAGTTTTAATTTTAAAATATGTATTTTTCAAGTAGATTATGATTTTAATTAAAAATTAAATTAATCATATTTAGAAAATTATTTTTGAAAAATGGAATTCATTTTTGGATTCTACATGTCGAAAAATTGTTAGGGTTAATTTTTGGGATTTTTCTGAAATACATCAATTTTCAGGTGAATAGTAAAAATACAAATTTTCACATAACCTGTGTATCTTAAATTGCATCATCCATGATGTAATGATGAAATAAACTTTATAGAACTTAAGATTCAGCCATGAAATATTTAATACCATAAATTATTACTTAAAATACAATAAACTCAATTTCCAAACCTTAAATGAACTTTCCAAAGCCTGAAGTCAAAAGATGATTCCTTAAAGTATCTTTTTCTCTTTATTTCACATTCTTTTTAATACATTAATGAATTCGATTTATAAAGATGATTTAAAGTCTAAAAAATTATATTATATTAATATATGATTTATGATGTCAAAAAACTACTATTACAAGTCTAACATTTGATATATTATTTTATTTAACATTTTATTCTAAAAACACCCCCTCCTCATGTATAAATAACCCCTCTACCTCCCCATGCCAAACCACGCCTCTCAAGATTCAAGACTTGTCTAAACTCTATCCAAACATATTCCTTATCCCCTACCCCATGTCCAAGAGCTTTTGGTCTCATCAAAAGACCAATCCTAGGTTTCTTAAGGAGGATCTCAAGGGGAGGATTCAAGAGGTAATTTCTCTCTCTTTTCCTTTAATTTCCTTTCAATTTCAAGTTCTTTTCTTAATCTCTCCTCACCTATCCTCATCCAAATGTTATGGTAACTCCAGTATTATACATATTATGTAATTTTATGATACTAATGGGATAATATATCATCCAATCTTCTTCTCCTCTTCTTTCTTTTATTTTAGAAAGGAAAATGTTGTTCGTGATGTGTTAATTTATCACCTTCAAGAACGACATGTTTTCTTTTTTCCCTTTACCGCATTCAGATCTGGTCATGAAACCATTTTTACGATTGAACCAGATTATTTTATAGTTATTATATACTATTTATTATTCTAGAACTATCTTATGTACATATTACTAAATGATTAAACAAAATAAGTTCTTTGTGGTCGAAAAACCGCCTGAATTAACGCAAACGATCATCATTAAATTCTTATCTAATGATTCATCCACATGGTATATAACATAATTCATTATAAAATCATTTAAACTCATGTAATATCATTAATAACATGAAAGATCAGTTCTAGATGTTTATCCATGTTCTACATGAACTTCCATTTATGAATACAAGTGAAATGCTCAAGAAAACCATAAAAGCAAACATTCCTGAACAATGTATTTAAACTATATAACTCATCCAAAGGCCCATAAAATAACTTAATGAGACCATAATGAACCATATTCACGTACACAAGGTTCTGGAATTGTTAATTAATGAATCTAATGTGGTTATACAGGACATTAAAGCGAAAAAAGCGTTCGGATACAAGGTAAGGGGAAATTCTCGAACCCAACTTTCTTTCTTTGGGTTCTCCCTCTTTCACTCTATTTTTGGTATGGTCACTCCTTAAAAATCATGTTTTCATCATTATCTTACCTTTTCTGTGATATAAATGTTTTCCACTAGAGTTTATGTCAAACAAATTTTTTCCAAAAGAACTTTTCTTTCAAAAGCAAACCTCTTACTTCTCACTCAAGGTTGATGGTTCTTATATCAAGTATGTTATTCTATCTTTCTTTTGAGAATCCAAAGTTTATGAATGTGTTCTTATGTGATGAAAAAAATTCATTTTCATGAGTTATTTATGTTCATTTTTTATATATGTTCTATGTGGCATGCGTGATAATGTGAATGTTATGATGTGATGGGTACGCCCGAAATTATACAGTGCTCCAATGCGTTGGGTAAAGTGATGAATCTCACGAGTTAAAACGAAATGATGTGTGAATATGATGCTAGTTTTGTTCACAACTATGTGTGGTAGTTAATCAGTAAGACATGATGTTTCATTTTTTATGCATTGCCACATTTCAAGTCTTTTATTTATGCTTCCTCTCGTGATTCATTGCATGTGTTATGATTGTGCTCACCCCATGCTATATTGTTCTCATCTATCCTCTTACTGGGCTTTTAGCTCACCCCTTTTTGATATATATCCTCAAGTGACTACATGTACTAATGAGAGATCAAGTGCCAATAAGAAGCTAGAGAAGAAGGAATTAATTAAATGTCATGCTTGATGTTGTAAACGTTATATTTGGTCCTAGTTTGCCCAAGACGCTAAATCTCTGGATCCTCGTGGTGTAATACTTTTATGTTTTTATCTTTATAATGATGTAATAGTAATGTAAGAAAAGGCAGGGTTGCTATAATCTGAGAGAAGAGAATTGGCACGGATCACTTTCATTTCCTGAATTATATTTTCTTTGTCATCCTCTTCTCCTAAAAAGTGTATAAAAATAATATATATATATATATATATATATAGGGGGGTGAGTTTGAAACACTCCTCATGCTCATCTGATTGATTCATGCCCCTAATCAAAGAAAAGTTCATGATCACTATTCATTATGTTGATAATGACAACTCATTTCCCCTCAAAAAAAAGAAAAAAAGAGAAAAAACAGGGAAAATGCACATATAAAAAAAGAGGAGATTAGGATGACACATTCTTTAGATTCATTTCATGACTCATGACTAATGAAAAGAATAGTACATTGGGGAGTGTGTGTCACGTTTTTTTAGGGGGATTGGGTGAGGTGATATTTATATGGTTTACTTGATAAATCATGCATTGTATTTAAAGAGTAAAACATTCTTCTTTCTTCTGATGCGTTGTTGAACACTTTCCCACCAATATCAAAGCCGCTGAACAACCTTTTCAAATACCTCATGATTGATTGTATTTTTCATGGTTTACCGTGTAGAGAGATGAGAATCTTCTCAACCCTGCGGTAAATAATCACTTCCCAAGTACGAGCATAACTCCACATAAATATATTCTCTTCACCCAAAAGTGGGATTGTACTGCATGTGAGGTTGGTCATGAAATGGTTTTTGGATGAATTTTGAAGGTTGGATTTTATTATGAATATGAGAATTTCATGCCTTTGAAATTAAACACATGTGTGAAGCATGATATCATTTTTGTGTGTGGAAATAACCAAAAAAGTTTCCTTCATTTTTTGCTAGATAGTTTGGAATTTTTTGTGGGCATATCTTTTCATTTAATTGATTGTGTTTTTTTAAATTGAACTTTCATTGAAAAATCTGTTTTGAATTGAGAAAAACTTCAAATACTTGAATAAAACTCACATTTTTTAATTCAATGATAAAATTGCACGGTCATGCAATAGTTTGAGTGTACAGGAGTAACCTGAGATGAAAATTTGAGAAAATTTTTGTCAATTATTCTTTAAAAATACCCCCTAATTTAATCCAAACCCTAGGAAAGAAATTATTAATGATTTTGAATGTTTTATTTATTCTTGGAATTTAATGGTGAATCCAAATTTTGATTCTCAATTGAATTTTTTATTAATTCGATCTGGAATTAAAGTCTTAAATGGATTAGTTTTTTGATCTTTAATTCTTTCCAACATTTTTTTGAATTAAACTAAAATCCATACATTGATTTTGTTTTTAAATTTGGAAATAAAATTGTTTTTTAAATAATGAAAATTTTGTGATTTAAAAAAAAATATGATTTGAAATTGAATGGAAATGAATTCTGATTTTTTTAAATGAGGGAATTTTATATGATTCAATTAATTGAAATTTGTTTGGAAAAAAAATTGCACTTAAAAAAATGTTGTTGAAGTATCGGTTGGAAATGCGGAAAGGGAGGAAGTGACTGTATGAAGAAGACCTAATCCCTAATCCCTAATGAAGAAGACCACCGCGGAGGAAGAAACCGACGTCGCCTGTAGATCTGAGCAAACCGTGAACCACCGCGAGTTGCCACAGTGGAAGCTGGCCGAAACCACGGCGGAGGAGGAAATCCGAGCTGAAGATCCACCGGAGATGATGTTCTGAGGCTGGTAGAATGAATGCGCTGCCCTGGCTAAATCAGTCGCTACTGAGGGAGATGATCGAGCGCTGTCGCACTGAAGATCCCATGGCACCCTGTTAAAACAAAAGCACCAAAGCCCGCCGAACTGCAGTGATGACCGGAGAAGATGAGACCGAACGAATCACCTGAACCCGAGTCACCAACTGCCGAATCTCTCATCATTGAGGGAAGAATTCGTACTGCCGCACACGTCGCCTCTGAAGAAATTGAGCTGATGTTCTGGCTGATGAAGATGAACACCTGAGGTCGCCGCCGCGAGAGAGGACTGGATGCGCGCCTACTGAGGATGAATCAGGGAAGAACCTCCGAGCTCAACCGATGGATGGAGAAGAAACTACTAGTACACCACCGAGACCAAGCTCTAAGAAAACCCAAAGCTGCACCTACAATTTTAAATTGTTTGTTGTATTTGTTTTCCCTGTGCAGATTGAAGACGGCGGAGACCTCGCTCGACCCCAACTCACCAGCTGTATCTTCAGAAAATGATACACCTGAAGTGCTCATTGAAATGCCTCAGGTGAATTCAGCACCAAGGCAAGGCTAGGACAATGATCCAGATCCGATTTGGATGCCGCCATCGAAGTTCCCTCTACATCACCAATTCCCACCAGGTATGAACCCCAAAAAATCTGGCTCAAGTTGGAAGCCCGACAACACAGAACCCTTGTAATACAGCTGGAACTTCGTTTTTGAGATATCAAACACCATCACCAACCTACTCGATCCCTCTGCACAGCACCACTTTTTATTGAATTAATATTTTGCTCATTGTTTCTATTTCCAAGTTCGAATTTGAATTCGTCAGCCCCAGTTTTTATGCCCCAATTGCAGGGACATCCCAGACCCAAGCCTGGACAACGTCCACTGTGCTGCAAAGAACTGAAGCACTTTGCCTCTAAATTGCACAGAGTTTGATCATGGGAGGAACGTGAATCAATTTGGGAAGATTCTTAATTCCATGAAAAAGCCATTGTAGCCCTCAAGCGGGACACATGTCAAGGATCCAAAATTCACTGAGTCTGGATGCTGAAATTGAAGAACATTCTTGAAGAATATAATGAAATATGTGCTACTCGCATAGATAATTTTGAAGCACGCCAAGAACCTCCAATCATTTTTCAGTAAATAAAGCATTATTTGTTGTGCTTAAGATGAGCTCGTTCTCAGAGTTTGTTTCTAGGATCACTCAGTGCTGCTGCTGCTGCTCTCTTGCTTTATTTAATTTCTTGTTGTAATAACTTCGGTGATGGAATACCAAGCCCTTAGTGGCTGGGCTGAGAAGATTCCATTTACCCCCCTATGAATTCTATAATTCAATAGTTCAATCTCTACTGTTAATCTCTGGATTTATTCAAACTGCTTATTTCTTGCATTTTGAATTAGTCTTCTCTTCTTTATTGGATCATACATAGAGGCTGCTTAGGTATTCTTCATTGCTTGTGATCATGAGTAGTAGATTGACTTGAGGGTAATTGTAGATCTCTGATTACTGGGATATGGGAAATTGGAGGTTGTAGTGATCATTGTATCCCTCCAGTTAAACTAAAAATTTCAAGAAAGAGTAATCAAGTGAGATATCATTTGATTAGAGAGAAAATAGGAGTAAAAATTGGAATAATGATTTAACAAAGAAGGTGAAGGGATATTCAAGGTTATGACACTCATCCTAAAATTGAATTTAAAACTAATCCATTTGAATCTCTTAGACTATTTTAACATATTGAACCCACCAAACAAAAGTAGAGCACACCCATAACATTGTTCTATATGGAGACAAACTCAAGTCCCACTACTGTTAAATTTTTCTCAGGTTCAAAAATTGTTTTTTTAGTGCCCTGCAATAAGTGGCTTGTCACCATGGGAAAAAACTATGAGAGTATTTGTGGTTTTGATTATTTTATCACTTAATGTCTAATACCTGAGTTTAGAAATTAATAAAGAATTCCCCTCACTTTAACTAAAAAAACCACCCAACTTCTCATTCCTCTAAACTCAAAACCCTTTGAGCATGAAGTTTCTCTACCTTTCCCTCTCTAAATGCCTCTAAAGGTGTTCACAATCTCTTAAGAATCTCATCTCAATCTTTTAGAAGCGCTCTCTCAAGTAAGGGATTATTTTCCTCATTTTTTATTCAAGTACTTTTTTTATATTAAGCCTTTTGGTTTCCAATTTTTCATGGTGTAATGTGTTTTTACACATCCATTCACTTCCTTTGTAATTCTCATCTAATGAGATACCACCTTTCACTCTCATTAAACCCTTCTATGAACCTTTATGTGCACTCATTATGCTGCTGAAATTATCTCTTGATTTTCCACACCCAAATTTTGTATTGTGAATGCTCATCCTCATTTCCACTCAAAGGTATTCACCTTGATATACCTATCCTTCATTGATTGGGGACTTCCATATATGTAACCCACACTCCTTAATCGTGGGATTAAATGTGATGAAAGATGTTCTTATTTTGTATGATCTACGTGGAACACAAATGCATGTACATGATATGAATGTGTTAGGTGGACCCAAACTTATATAGTCCTCCAATGCATCGGGTGATGTTTTTATCTCATGAGATACCATGTATGGTGCACAAGAGGTTAGCCTAAGAACACTATGTTATGATGTCTCGACGGTTGGCCTTAACTTATGCTAATGAGGTCATGTTTTATGTTATTGTCACATTCATATGATGCCTTGATGTTATCATCTTATATCAAGCTTCGATGTTCATGATTATGATTCTCACCTTTTTATGTCATCGTGTTATACCTTTGACTCATATGTACTACCTTCATGCTATGCTTTGATTATTTCCTTAGTGGGTTTTATAGCTCACCACTTTCTTATGTAGGTCCCTAGGTTATTCCGTGTAATTTTAGAATATCAATGAAATCCTAAGGGTATGTTATGGAGTTTTAAATAATGTCGTTGTATCTCTATCTTAAGTTATTGTAATATGTATTTAATTTCCCAAAGACACTAAGCCTCATGATATTTTGGGATTGTGTTATGTGTATCTTTATATAATAAATCATGAATTAAAGTGTATAAAAGATATGGATTGTCATATCCTCTTTGTCTGATACATCGACCTACAAGAGAATTACTCTCACACTTTGTGGTCGACACTTCCCTATGACACTTCACTTCAACAATAAGCACAAACACAACAACTTGAGCAACCAAAAACTTGATCAACTAGCACCCAACTTCATACGCATGCTCCCCTTCTACAGGTATAGTTTCTCTGGAAACTTAGGGAGAGGCGTGAACTCAAATTTTAATTTCCCGCTTCAAAATTTGAATATCCCACTCAAACCGTTCTTCATTTCACCACCTTCAAACTTCCTAAAAGATAGGATTCAACAATCTTCAGAGGAAACTTTACTTAAATCTCAGCATCAATATTCTTCTTCAAATATCCTTGAATCTCAATTAGAATCGCAATCTTCCCTTCATGATTATTCAATCCTTGAACGTTCAACTCAGCATCTCTATAATTAAAGTCCCTACAAAAACTTTGTAGAGATGTTTGAACCTTATATCTGATATAACTTCATAACAACTCTTCCACACGGGAAATTTTATCCGGCATTCCTTTACAATTTCATAAAAACTTCTCTGTTTGGTAAACTTCATAATTTCCCATCTGATAATCTTTTCATATTCTCTTTGCTCGGAGATCTTCAAGTAGCTTTGTCCAATGACTCCTTCAAACTCTATTTTCTCCTGAGTTTCCATAACAACTTATTCTCTATCCAATGACTACATAGAACTCCATATGATGACTTTTTAATACTCGATCTGGTGTATTTATAACATTTTGTATGATGGCATTACTCAAAGTCTTATGTCTGATGCCTTTTCTCATAAACTTCTATCTGATGAACGTCACTTGGATACCATTGTTCGATGAATTTATATAGAGTCTTATGTTCAATACTACTTCATTTGGAAATTTTTTTCCATTACAACTTCTTTTCAAAAAAATCTATCTGATACCACTTCTCGAAAACTGTTATGTTATGGATTCGTAAACTCTTCTCTAAAGCCTTTTATTGGTAACCTTTGACCGATGAACTTCACTCGAGAACATTTGTCTAATGACCCTGAAAACTTTCATTCAGTGGATGCACAACCTTTCCTTTGTCCAATAAACTTGCATCCTTGGACCATCCATGGGGCTATATTAGATGAATTTCAAAAAGTTCATCCACTAGAATTTATTGGATGACTTTGAAAAAGTTCATCCGATGGACTTTGTTTGATGACATTTCCCAGAGACCTCTATTAGATACTTATTCAATCATCCTCTGATCAATAGTCATCATAAATGTCTATTTGATAACACTTTGCACCACTGTAACTCCATATCTTCATAAACCTTGATCATTGAATCATGTAACTTCATTACTTCATGTCTTAAACTTTGCAAATTCAAACCTCCATCTGATATCATAAGTCTAGTGGACTCATGTTTTTACAACTTCAGCCTTCACACAAACTCAGATAAAATCATAAAACTCTTCATGATGTTTGGTACTTTAAAAATAATAAAGCATCTCCTAAATTAGCTATCTTTCATAGAGGATTTTATATTCTTCCAAACTTTAACTTTGAATTATATCCATAAGATATTGTGATGTTTAATCAATCAGGAACACATCACTAAGCATCAACTGATATTATTTTCCCAATCATTCACTGTCTGGTGTAATTGTGAATATAATCGGTCAAACAATTGATTCCACCTTCTGTCCAGTCAATGTTCCTCTATTATCTTGACCCAATCCCTTCATATAAGTTATCTCCATCTGGTAACATTATGTTTGTAAACTTCTTAAGGAAACTTCATAAGATTGATAACAAATGTGCTTCTAAAACAATCATAGCACATGTTGTAGACATTATGATTAGCTCATCAATCTTCATAAGTAAACTCAAAGTATTTAAATAAAATCCCCCTTCAAGTAGTGAATAATATCATGTTCTTCCAAAGGAAATAATACACAATGTACATTTTTCCAAGATAACAGGACTTGAGTACTTCTTATCGTATTCATGCAATCATTCAAGCTGCATCAACTTCATTACCAAGCTTGAATACTTCAACCAAACATTCTAGAAACTACTTCTTTACAACCTCTTCAATATATTGACATCAATGAAATATTTCTAATTCATTTACATCCATTAACAAAAAATACAACTCACACACAAATTGGGATCTTCACAATAGGTATGCTTTCTTGAGCATGTGATCTCTGAAGCAGAGATATCAGTTTATCAGGAGAAGGTGGAAGCAGTGATGTCATGAGCACAACCTCAGAGTGTGTTTGAGATTCGGTGTTTCCTAGGGTTGGTCGGATACCATAGGCAGTTCGTTCATGACTTCTTTCATTTGGAAGCACCTATGAATGAGCAAACCAATTAGGGAGTAAATTTTTAATGGGAAAATCAATGTGAAGAGTCTTTCTATGAAATGAAGAAAAGGATAATATTTTCTCTTATTCTGATTCTTCTTGTAGACCTCAGGTTTGGATATATCACTGAGAGGCGGAGGGGGTGAATCAGTGGTGTATTTTTTACAATTTCTTCTTTTGAAATAAACTTTTTTTATCAGTTAAGACCTCGATCCCTCATTCTTTAAGCTCTCACCTCTCCCATATAAAAACAAATGAAAGCATTGAAAAGTACATGAGGCTTTTTACAAGGTTCTCCCCCGATATGGGTGACTAAATCCTTGCTATGTCCAGGATGATCTGAGACATAGATTCTCCACTAGTAAAGAAAAGTTATTACAAGTACAAACAATCTCCTAAAATTTCTAACAGACAAACTCCCATAGTGTCTGATCACTAATGATTATCATGGGCCATCTCCTGACAGGATCTATAGACTAGCTTCACATTAGTGTTCTTTATATTGACTCCCATCAATTAAGATATCTTCCAAAAATCTCTGGTTTTTTATACTGGCATCCTGCCATTTCTTCAATGGTCTTCACAACCTCCTATGAACAGGTCTTTAACTACTTCCAACTTATTTTGTGTGAATGTTGGCCTTTTTCTTCTTCAAGTACACTTAGTTAGATCTTCTATTGATTAATCAATGTCCTTGATCACTGATATTACTAGTTTACTAAATGGATGGTTTTACTCTATTTTTGACAAAATAGTTTACATGAAAAACTTAATGAATCTTCACGCATGTATACTACAATGCATGGACTTCTCATCCAAAAAACTATCACACGATATTTCCTTTATTATTTTATATTCTCTATGATTCTATGTCTTCTTCTTCAGTGTCCCTCATGAAAGTTTATACATATATGGATTCCTCGGTATTCTTTAAAATTGTTTCAGATATTTTTTTATTTATTAGATCATGCATGCGATCTTCTTCACACATGTTCGATCATGCACAACTAGTATTGTGCATTCGTTTCTCTTCACATGAGGTCTAGATATATGCACACGGGGTCTCACACTACCTTTGTGCAAGTGAGTGTGCATTCAACAATGCATGTACCCATGCACTATCTTCTCCCCTCTTTTTGCACTCTCCTCTTTCACGCAAGTAGGTCTAGCAACCCAAGAAGGGTACATGTAAGGGTACCACATGATCATGAATGGATTTGAAGAATAAGTTGTCCAAAAATCTATTTGTGTGTGTTAAACATAAGTCAGATTCCCATGGGATCTACTTCTTCTTCACGGCCTAAGAGGCTCGTGGAATCTCTTTATGAAATTGGTGTTCCATAGTGATCTATTTTACTTTGAAAACAATATCTCTTATCAATATTAAAATCAACTTATCCTCAGCCACAAACCTTGGTATTTATAGGCAAGTCCCACCACCTCTATTCTACTCTTCATTGACTTAGAGGATTAATTTTTATGTCATGTCAAAGCTATGAAATTTAAGTCGTGTTAAGGCCTATGAAAACTTCTGAATTTCTCAAGATTCATATTCTCGAACATGGGTTTCCATCTCTATGACGCTGAAAATCATGGCATCACTTCATTCATGCTCATCTTCTCCTCATTTTTATAAGCTGAATGCATCCATCTATATCAGATGCTTGAAGAGACTATTGGAACTCTGTTTTCATTCATCCAAAGGTTATATGGGAGAGAAAAAATGTGTGGATATTCGATATGGGACACTCTATACCATGGGACTATTCATATATCTTTAAAAAGATACAAATATATCATATCCATTTGATCTGATGCATGAGAGTAATTTGATCAAGCTCGGGTTTCATCTTCTACCTTCAGAATTATAGAGTGTCCCATATTGGATATCTTAACCTCATCTTCTTGATCTCAAGAATTTATCTTTGCTTACTTGGGATGGTCATGGTGATCCATGGATCAGCCACTAAAGCTGCAATCATGAACTCTGACGAATGAACACCCTCTATAAGTTTGAAGGTGGAAGATGACATCCGAGCATTATCAGACAACTCTCGTGCATCAGATTGAATGGATGTGATATATCCATATATTTTTAAAGATAGATAAACAATACCACATGGCATAGTGTCTTTTAGTAGATATTTTCATGGTCTTTCTCTCCCATATAACACAATATTTTATAGATTTCACTCAAGCTGGCAGTGGGGTTTGGCACCCAAAACACTACACACACTCAGGATTACACATGTCGCACCTCCACATGTTGGCCCACCTACCCATTTGGACCATCTGTATGTGCACTCACCTGTACGTCTTGAGGGGCTCTATGCTAGCCCAATATTCTGTCTCCATGCTAGCTGGGTCTGGCTAGTTCCTATGCATGGTTGAGCAATTCTCCCACAAAGCATGGTCAAGCTGGGTGGTTTGGTTGGACACTTTTTAAATATACTACATTAAAAAAACACTAAGCCAATATCTCATATAATGTGCAAGGTAAAACTCAAGGTCCTTCTTCATCTCCTATTCATTCTCAAATATTCACCATATAAAATGTAAATACATTTTACATATCCATCTTTTAATTCATCATGTAATAATAAAATATCACATGGACATCCACTTATTGTATGCAATGTGTTCTCCTAAAAACATGTCGTTGACATTGAAGATCAGTTCAAACAATCACTACAATTTATATAGAGAATAATAATTCTCCATGCCTCTCAACTTCATATATCATTATAATCTCCAACACATATTAACCCTTTATTGAAAAAATATTCAATTCAAGACCATTGGGTTCAATAATCTCCCCCTTTGAATTTGTTTTCAACACCCTTAACAATTCACCGAGTCAATATGTGAAATATCTTCCTTTTTATTCCCCCCCTTATTGAAAATAAATACAAAGGTATATTTAGGGGTTCTCATCTCAACTTCTCACTATTTCCTCATACTTCTCTCTCCTTAAATAATGGAACTAAATTCTTTTTTAAAGTGATGAGTTTTTAGTTAGTCAACTCTAAGTCTATGTGGAAAAACTCAATGTAGAAAACAAGAGTGATGTTACCAAAGCATAAAAGTTATTCCTAAAGATTATTTATCTGTGATTCTGTCCTTAATATCATTCAACTTATTCATTTCAAGGGATATAAAGTTTGTCAAGAGATATCCTACACACATCTTAACAAACACATCAAAACATTTCAAGTGCATAAAATATTACTCCCCCTCAAAATAAACATACAAATGATCTATTACTTCCCCTTGAGAAATAGTTTAACATGATCAAGGAAGTTTTTAACGGGAGATATCTATACTTCAGCATCAGTGTTGCTCCCTCTTAAGGGATACACTACATTCACCATCTTAGAAATTTATGAACTCCATGATGAACATCACTTCTCCTTCAATTACCTACATGTTAGTTCAGATAAACAAGAGTAGGAGAATAAGAAAGTTCTTCAATGCTTCTTAGTTAGAGTAAAAGGGATAATATTTTATTAACCCGTAAACTCTATTCAATCCAGCTCTAATTCTCTTCATGCTATCACCTTCATTGAATTTCTAGTTTTGATCACTTGAGGGTGGCATGATTTTCCTCTTCTTCCTAATATGATCCATAGAATAACATGCTTGCCTTTTCAATTTATCTATTTTTGTCTTATATAGGTTGATAAATCATACAGTTCTTTTCAATATGGACATTTTTTTTTGCATCCTCCACACAACATCTCATGATCTTTCTAGATATGATCTTTTGGGAACTTTATATGGGTTTCAACCTCATTTGGTTAAATCTCTATTCTACCTTTAGCAAAAACTTTTTCTTATATTTCCTTCAACTTTCCCTTCTGAAAAAATTGATTTGAATCAAATGGTCAAAGTTTTTTTCTCTTTTTAAATATTTATTTTCTTTACCAACCTATAGTAGTTTTCTTAGAAGCGATGTCATGCAATATTTAGTACAATGACCTTGTTGGTCACATATTTTATAGATTTTCTTTTGACAATAAAAATTATTCTGAGTATACTGCCTTATTGATTTCTCACCAATAAAATTCTACATTCTAATACAATTATACCTTTTCACAAAGTTTTTTCTTTTATTTACAGAATTTATCCCCTTCATGTGTGACAATTCTAAAGAAGTGACATATTATACCATTGGTTACAAGTTTTATGCCTATATTTACCACAATACCATCAATAACCTATGAAACTTCATATTTCATAATTTTGAAAATTATATTAGTGATAAACTACTTGATGTCTAGATACACTACTACTATTATTTTTCCTCAATCTTAGGGAAAATTCTTGTCCCAGATCATTTAGGTTCTCAAAATCAGCATCATTTTATATACTTTCAGTTTTGTATCATTACCTATACTACTAGATGAAATAGATTTAACATCACTAGAATAATTAAAAATAATTTATACCTTCTTCTTTGGAATGGTATTCACAATAGATTTTGATGATTTAGTTTGAACATCCACTTATTTATCAAAATCATATCTCATTATTTTCATGGTGTTTTCTTCTTTAAGACACCAAGACTATGTTTCATTCAGTTTTTCTTCTTTTGTAGCCAGTTTTTCATTAAGGTCTTTCAACATCTTATCATGTTTTGAAATTTTCACCTTGGATGTTTTAATATACTCAATTAGATCATTCTCATTATTTTGTTTCATTTCCTTTCTCTTTATCTAGAAATTTTATTCTTTTCTTGAGCTGATTGTTTTGATCAAGACATGATACATGTTCAGATATCAGCATGTACTCATGGTATCTCTCTTCTTATTTCTCACCATTGCTTAAATAATCCCAATGTATCTTAACTTGTATAATGAAGGTTTTATGATTTTTATTTGAACCTTCATCTTCTGATTCTCTCCATGCTAAATATTCTTCATCAACTCTCCTAATCATTAGATTTTTCTTACAATTTATTGAGAATTTCTTCTTCTTTCCAGTGTCACCTTTTGTAATTTTTTCAAATTTTCTTTAATGTAGTCTTCTTATTCATCATCAATCTCAGAATCATCTGATTCTATCTTTGGAAAATCAATTGAAAAATGTCCAATTTTACCAAAATTAAAGCACTTTAAAGGAATCAAACCTTTAAATTTTCCTTTTACACTTCTGAAATTGTTGTAAATAAAGGTCATGACTATTTTATTATATGTATCACTTACCTCATCCTAATTATAATTTGATAATGGTTCATATTTATTTTCCTTCACCTTGAGAATTTTCATTGATTTGAAATCCATTTCCTCCTTAGCTTTCTTTTTGAACATATGATATTTTTTCATCTCATAATTGAGAAGTTTATTATGAAATTCATCAAGAGATAAGTCTCCAACCTCTTCTAAGGTAGAAATATTTGGATCAAATATTTTAGGAAAGTTATGCATCAATTTCTTGACAACAGATGAATCTTTCAAAGTATCTCCAAAACCCTTGATATGAATTACTGCCTCATTTACCCTAGTAAAGTAGTTATCTACATTCTCATCATCATCCATTCAGATATCTTCAAACTTATCTCTCTAGATTCTTAGTTTCGATTCTTTGATCTTCACATTCCCTTCATACATATTCTCGAGTTTATATCACGTATCCTTGGTTGTTTTTAGTCCTATCACCATAGTTATCACTATATCAAAAAAGGATGATAAAATATCATTTCTAGATTTCCCATCTACTTCCATATTTTGATTATCAACATGTTTCATGAAATAATATATTCTATATAGGATAAAACCAATTTTCAAAACATCACTAACTTCAAGGCATTGTGAAAGAAGATATAAAAGCATTTAGTTCTTCCATCCATAATATTTATTTCTATCAAAGAAAGGAACTCTTATACTATTTAATGAATTTAAACTCTCCATTATTAGTCTTTATTAAAGTTTGTATTTTTTCAAAGGGATCCTCATTCTCTGATACCACTTGTAGAGCCCAAGTTCAAATATATAACTGAGAGGGGGGGGATGAATCATCGATATACTTTTTACAATTTCTTATTTCCAAATCAACCTCTACATTCAGTTAAGATCTTGATCCCTCATTCTTTAAGGTTTAACCTCTCCCGTATTCAAACAAATGAAAACACCAAAAAATCACATGAATATTTTTACAAGGTTCACCCCTAATATGGGTGACTACATCCTTGATGTGGTCAAGATGATCTAGGACACAGATTCTCCACTAGTAAAGTAAAGTGATTACAAGTACAAACAATATCTTAAAATTATTGATATACAAACTCCCATAGTTTCTAATCACTAATGATTACTATGGGTTGTTTCCTAATGGGATCCTTATATTTGCTTCCTGCTAGTGTTCTTTCCACCAGTTGAGTTATCTCCTAAAAAGATCTGGTTGTTTATACTATTATCCCTCCAGTTCTTTAATGGAATTCACAACCTCCTATAAATAGGTCGTCAACTACCTATGCTTGTAGATAAAGTGTGCACATTGGCCTTGTTTTTATTTAAGTCCACTCAGTCAAATATTTTACTGATTAATCTATGGCCTTGCTCACTTATATTTCTAGTTTATTGAATGAATTTTCTCACTCTATTTTTCACAAAATATTTTTCATGAAAACCTCAATACATCTTCATGAATGTATACTAAAATGCATTGAATTATCATTTAAAACCATAGCACACAATATCTCATTTATTATTTTATGTTCTTTACAGTTCTATGTCTTCTTCTTCGCTATCCCTCATGCATGTTTATAAATATATGGATTCCTTGATATTCTTTAAACTGTTTCACACATTTTTTTGTGTATTAGATCATGCATGTGGTCTTTTCATGCACATGTGATCATTAATAAATAATATTATACATTTGGTTCTCTTAATGAAAGGTCTGGATATATGTACATAAGGTCTCACACTACCTTCTCACAAGTGAGTGTGCATTCAGGTATACATATATGCATGCACTATCTTCTCCCTACCCCGTTCACTCTCCTATTTCATGTAAGTAGGTTTCACAAACAAAGAAGGGTATGTGTATGGGTATTACACAATCCAAAATGGATTCACATAACAAGTTCTTTATGAAACTTTTCAAGTGTGTTAAACACAAGTCGAATTCCCATGGGATCTCCTTTTTCTTGATGACCTAAGAGGATCACAGGATCTCTTCATGAAACTTACGTTATGTGGTGCTCTACTTTACTTCAAAAATGAGATCTCTTCTCAATATCAGTAGTAACTTTTCCTCAACCATGAACTTTGGTATTTTTAGGTGAGTCCCACATCCACTCTTCTACTCTTTACTAACTTTAAATACTTATTTATATTCCATTTTAAATATCCAAAATTTAAGTTGTGTCAAGGCCTTTAAAAAATCCTGAAGATCTCAGCATTCATATTCTTGAATGTGGTTTTCCATCTCTATGATGTCGAAAATCATTGTATAAAATCCTTCATGCTCTATTTATCATCATTTTTATATGTCAAACACATCCAAATATATTGGATGCTTGAATAGCCTACTAAAACTCCATTTACATTTGATCGAAGTTTGTTCTTTGAGTTATCATATACATGAAAGATGGAGATTTCATGCATGAAATATCATCCTCTTGATCTTAATAATTCATATGTATTGACTTGGGATGTTCATGGTGATCCATGGATTGATCACAGAATATCCAGTCATGAACCCTGATGAATAGACACACTTGACAAGGATGTAGGTAGAAGATGATGTCTGGCCTTGATCGAACGACTCTCGTGCATTGGATCTAATGGATTCAATATATCCATATATATTTTTAAAGAAAGATGGACAATACCATGGGGTATAATGTACCACATTGAATATCCACATGGTCTTTCTCTTCCATATAATGAAATTTGTACCAAATTTCACTCGAGCTGGCAGTGGGGTTCAGTACCCACAATATTGTATTTACTCAGGCTTACATAATCCACTCCTCCACACATTGACCCACCTATCCATTCATCCTATCTATATGTGTGCTCACCTGCACATCCTAGTAGGCTCTATGCTAGACCAATATCTTACTTCCATGCTAGCTGGGCCAGGCTGGTTCCCATGTGTGGTTTAGCAATGCTCCTATAATGAATGGTCGATTTAGGTGCCTTGGTTGGACACTTTTTTAAATATAAACCGTTAAAAACACTTATCCAATATCTCATATAATGTGCAATCCAAAACTCAAGCTTCTTCTTCATCTCCTCATCCTTCTCAAATATTCTCCATGTAAAATGTAAATACATTTTACATGGCCTTATTTTCTATTTAAAAAAAGGGAATTCCCTAGGTGTGGCCTTATTTTAATTCCTCACAAAATAATAAAATATTGCATGGCCTTCCAATAGTTATATGTAATGTATTCTCCTAAGCACATGTATTTAACATTTAAGATCAATTCAAACAATCATCACAATTGATATGGATAATATTAATTCACCATGCTTCTTAACTTCATCTTCACTTATAATCTCTAACACATATTGATATTTTATTGAAAAAAAATACAATTCAAGTCCATTAGGTTCAACAATCTCCACCTTTGAATTTTTTGTCAATACCCTTAATAATTCACCAAGTGAATATGTGAAATCTATTCCTTTTTCTTCCTACACTTATTGATAAGAAACGATCCTCCATCTGGTGATGTGAAACTCACCCTACGACGATAGCAGTCGACAACATCCTAGAAGGAAACTAACCAGTCCATTATGAGAATGACATCATAGCCCATCATCTATAATACATAGAGGTCCCATAAGAAGTGACACCCACCAATATCTAGAGGGAACTCCTTACACTATCGTACACTAGCCGTTCTTATCCCTAATGGAGTGTCCAGCGTCAAGTCATCAGCATAAGTAAAGATAAATATCCCAAGGATCTCCACAACATCAATAGATATGAAACTATGGGAAGCCCCTGTATCAAAAAGTACATAAGCTAAAACTAAGGAAACTAGGATCATACCTCGAACTGTAGAGGGTCCGGGATCCTGTTCCTACTGGGTCTGCTCCACTCCAAAGGTCTAGCCTGTACTGCGGCACTATGACCCTGCCTGACCACCTTGAACTGATCCACCATATTATCACTGAAAGCCTGCCGACTCGCTACCATGTCTGTGACCTCCACCTCAGTCTGAACAGCCAGAAGAACTCCAGTTGCCAGACTGATGAGGAATTGGTGGTCCTGCTCCTGAATAAGGAGTCATAGAAGAACCTCTGTCACCCGCTGTTGGTGGAAATATCTGACAGAAATGATGGAGATGACCCATCTTTCCACAAGATCGACATTCCACTAGGTCTCTCGGGCAATGTGGCCTCATATGCCTACTATTACCACACTGGTAGCACACCAACTGGACACTAGAAGAAGTATCACGATTCCTCAGATCCTCGCGTGTAGTCTCCCTATGGTGCTTCCTGCTGTCAGCAAGAGGGGTACCAACTCCGGATGCTGAGTCGCCCAGGCTCACAGCTCTAGAATCCCTTAGATTTCACTCTGTGATCAGCACCTGGTTGACTATAGAGGTGATGGAAGTCAAACTGAAGATGTTCACCTAAGATCAGATGTCGTGCCTGAGACCATCCTCAAACTTCCTTTAGAGAAGTAACTCATCACCTCCTGAAATAGGTGTGAAGAACTACATCTCGGTGAAGCGAGAAGAATACTCCATAACTGAAAGATTACCCTACTCCAGACTCATGAACTCTCGAGCTCAGTTTTCCCTCAAGGTCTTGGGGTAGAAGTAATCGTAGAAGGCATTATGAAACTCATCACAAGCCATGACCTACTAGTTTCCCACCTATGAGATCACATACCAACATATCTTAGCAGAATTCTGAAGCATATATGTATCAAGTTTCACCCTCCTCTCTAGAGGTGCCTCCATATGATTGAATATATATAGCATGGTTTCCAACCATGACTCTTCAGCCTATGGTCCTTCGTCCCCTGCGAAGGTGGGAGGATTCTGCTACTGGAAAACTCGTGTCAGCTCTTCCATAGAAGGGGCGGGATGCGGTACTCCTCAGAAGGTCTGCATGAACCTCATGAAGCCCTCTCAGAACTGTGCATCGACACCTATATTCGAGATAATGCCTAGTGCCAAGAATGGCACTATAGGAGGATCTGCTGGTAGTCCCTAATCAGCCATGTCTGGTGCCTGATCATTGCCCTATAACTGGCGTACAACTAGAGGACATATCAGTGGCATGACTCTGCAAGGTCAAGCGCACACCTTAGATTAAGATTATCAAGGATTGAAACTTAGAAGTGTAAGAAGGGAATAATATAAATAAAGCATTCAATATTTTTAAAATAGGGATACATGGCATGTATAATCCCCTACACAATGTGTTCCCTTAAGTCTTTACATGGGCATGTGACACACGCCTATCGTAGGGCATGGAAAAACAATTTTTAAATTTCTTAAGGGTAGTCTAGTGATTAACCCTAGGAAGTCTCCTAAAGAGTAGTGCACACAAAATCAGTTGGTCGCTTTTAAACGAGGGTAAAAATGTTGTGTTTTTTAAAGGAAATTTGAAATTGAAATGATTGAAAAACTATGATATTAAAAGGTTGATTAGGTCAGGGTCGGTTTCCTAATTGTAATGCTATCCTTGTTCAATTTAATTCAAACCTCTTCTTCTTATTTTATTAAAGTGAGTTTCCACAATCGTTTCCTCTCACTTCCTTGGTGAAATTATGATGGTGAGAGAAAACCTTACCAAGATCTCAGTTTGGTCAACTCACCTTCCATGTGAAAAATAGTTGTATTGAATATCCTTAATTGACATGGGCAATACCCGATCGGGTCTGGTTTATCCCAAATAATCAATAACATTCACTACCACTTTTACATATACTAACGATCGTCGAGTACTTCACCACTAATTCCCAGTCTATTCCATCGTATATAAACCAGAAATTAGTGGAGGGAGATAATGATTATTTTACCATGACAAAAATCAATAACGGAATTAAAATTCAAGAACAATCACACTTGATAATAAAATCCGCTATATGAAATTGAAATCAACTTTGAAGAAGAAATAAATTTCATTCAATTACGTCCAAGAACTCAAGCATTACAAAATAGAAAACCAACCCTTTCCCAATCACTCCAAATGTTTACCCCACCATGGTAAGGGTAATCGAGATGAATGGGGAAGAAGAAGACATTACAAAACTATGAAAAAATAAATAAATTAAAGAGAAAGCTGAAAAGTTCTCCTCCTTGGTGTCCCAGAAGGAATGGGATGGAATGAGAGATACTTTGAGAGGGTGAAGCTCTCCTCCTTTTATAACCAGAATTTTTCCCCCGAATGTTGACATGTTGTATCCCTATTAAATGACATCTTCACGCGTTGATCCCTTCTTGAATGTTTTTTATAATTCTATTGGAAATATCCCCCCAAAATCTCAACAGATTTGGACAAGTAATCCGAGAGTTATTCCCATTTTACTCACAATTTATTCTATCCATTTAGACACACCAAATCACAAACATCAAAATTAGGATGCTTTAATGACCCTTAAAATGGCCAATTCTCGCGGCCTTCCCTTCATAAAAGATGTTCTAAAACTCCTTTCTTGTCCACCCACCAAATATAACAACAATTGGGCCTACCAAGAATTATTTATGGACCCCACACCAAAAATCGGCAGAACTGTAAATAGTTTTCATGAGACTAATTTTGAGCTTCTTTTGCGCTTCCATATGGTCGATTCATCTTTTGGTCCAAAAATAGTAAATGAATACCTGGATGTGTAGAATCTAGAAAATAAATAATTTTGAAATTTATATTAGTGTAGAATATGTTATGGCCAAACTACATAAATAATTTAAAATAGTTAAAAATCCAAAATGGGCCATTTTTTCTGTTCAACTCAAAATAACACCAATATCATAGAAATGAAGCAATTAATCTTAGAGTAACACTTTTGTGGGTTTAAAAAAATTAAATTCAATGTAAATTTAATTGAAAATATTTGCTCTATCAATTTCCCTACACTTATCACTTGGACACCTGGACAAGTAAAAATGAAATGAAATCAAATCCAAAACACATACCAATGAGATCTACCAAATCCATACTAAGAAACAAAAAGATATCATGCATCATCAAAAAAATTATTTCAAGTTCTCCATTTTAGATTTAAATATATTTCCACTTCATTTCTTATCCCATGCACAGAAAACACCTACCTCATGTGAATTTTCTCTCGTCTCACAAATGTAAATGACGAACAAGGCTTTTCTCATCAAAACTCACACAAGAGTCACCATAGGCTTGATAAATTCCTACTTCTCCACCCGATGTGAGTCAAGAACATGTGTGTCTCATGAGGAATTTTTAGGGTTGTTCTGTGGCTTCCGGTTGGTAGGATTTAGATGTTAAAATTTCTGAGGCTGAAAAAGGAGGGCTTGTCTCTTTTTGAAGAAAAATTGAAAGATTATAATTTTCACTCAAATATGGTCTCCTTATCTTCCCCTTTGTAGAAAATAGGCTCCATCATCATTTAATCAGATTAGGATTTCAGCAGCAAAAAATTCAATCTTTTCAAACATGTTTTTTCTTGAAAGCTCCAGATAGGCACAACTTTCTTTTTACATTGGAAGCTCCAGAAAGGCACAACTTCTCTTATCATGGAAGCTCCAGAAAAGGCACAAATTTTAAAAAAAATGAAATATTCAGTAGAAAAATAATCTCTTCAACATTTTATATTCCACCAAAAGTATCACCAAATGAGGTAGTACACCATAAGACATCTCCCCCCACACTTAAGTTCAACTAGATCATGTAATTTCACTTCAAGAGCGGGTTGGATAAGGAAAATTGGCTTGTAATGTGGCTAACCTAACAGGCTATTCATGGCTACTAGGGGATACAATGATTAATGTATAAGTTAGGCCATAATGAAAAGGATTATTTTGAAAAGGGGGTTTAAACCAAATAAATGCCTCAATCATTTAAAACACATGTACCCAAACCCTCAAGTTTTGAAATGAAAAAATCAAATTCTGGTTAAAGCAAGCATGGTCTGGTTCTCTCGAGAAATGAGGTGAATGAAAATAATATGACAAAAATGGTTCAGAATCCCCACAAGAAAGTGATTTCAATGATATAGACAGTGAAATATGGCATGGGATTAAAAAATCAGTGTAATTTTCATTAAATTACAAAATATTCAAACTTGAAACAAAGTCATTTCAGCATTCATTTAAGCTCAGTTTCATGGAATATATTGGTTCACTCGTTAAAATGGGTTTCAAAAATGGTAGTGATAATCATTTTAGCTCAAAAGTTTCAAAAAAACACACCAAAAATTGAAAAATAAACACACACAAAATTGAGAACACGCAATTTTTTTTTAAAACAAACACAAAATAAAAATCCTAAACTACAAAGGTTACCTCCCCCACACTCAATTGATGTAGTTTACTTAGTGAATTAAAATGGATTTAACATGTAAGAAGATTTTTTATTGATTCACAACAAAGAATTAAGTATAAAGGAGAGGTACAACCTGATTTATTTGCAGTGAAACATTGAGTTAAGCTCCTAAGTGTTGCACTATAAAAACCTTAAAATAAAATAAAACATAAGATATTTATTGAAAGAAATGAAAATAGAAATAGGATGAGAATAGAAGGATAAAACTTGGTTTAATCCCCCAAGTAGGCCCTGGGTTTTGACTGCCTCTAGAGGGGCAATTCTAATCGGTTATCCCCAATCTGATGGTGGGTGAGGTTTCTTTCTCATGAACCAACAAAAATTCTTCTTCCAAGCATGCACTTGTTCCTTTTTGTTGAGGACTCCATTGATATAGCATACCAATTCCACCCCTACTGTAATGAGATAAAACATGCATGGTGGGTTTAGGACAAAGAATGAGTCCTCCTCTTTCTTGGGTTCCGCATGAACAACATCTTCTTTATTCTCCGGTGGTCGCTAAAGGTATGATACATCTATGGAAAAATAAAATGGAATGTCAGAGTTTAATTCTATTTGAAAAAAATTAAATCATGAAGAATCAATATCAAATTCTTCCCTTCCAAAGTAAGTAGCTAGTGTCTCATTTTCCTCCAGAAAATCCACTTTGATCTTCTCATGTACTCCCTCTATTAAATGTTCAACAGGTTTGGGGAGCTCTAGATGTTCCTCCATGGATGAATCTACTTTTTTATCATCTTCCTCCAAGGAAATACATGTGTTTGATGAATCTGAAAAATTAAAAGAAGGGGAGTTAATACTCAATTTAGTTTCAGAAAAATCAAAATATAATGAGTTTATGAAAAGATTAACTCCATGGGCTTGTTTGGATTCAATTGATTATTCAATGGGAGGTGCCTCTTGGAGTTGAATTTCCATAGATAGAGGTAGGTAGTGAGACTCCTCTATCTTCTCTTGAAATTCCACAGCTTGGTTGCTTTATTCCATCAATTTTGCTAAATCTTCTACATTATGAAGAATAGTTGGATCAAGAAGTTCCTCACACTCATTCTAGAAGTTATCCAGATCTTTTTGATCTCCCATATGTATTTTAATAGCTAAATATTCTTCATCAATATCCTCCAAAATTGATTGAGCTGGGATTAATGGATCTTTTAATTTCATCAAGGCCTCCATGGGTTCTTCAACTTAAAGGATGTTTGGGGATACTTCTTCCATCAATTTTTCTAGTTCTGGTTCTTGTTCTGGCTCCATTTGTTGATCCTGGGATGCATTTACTTGTTCCGCAATTCACTCTATTGTGGTCTCTAGGTTTTGGACTATTTGACTAATTATTTCAAATTGGTCTTCAAGATCCTTGTGAACTTCTTCTTCTTGGTGTTTCAATTTGATCATTTCTTGATAAAATTCTATAAAATACTCCTGAAGTTCAATTAATTCTCTTTCCAAACCCTCCAACACTGGGTATTCGAGGTTCTCTTTAAGGTTTTTAATGAGATCCTTGAATTCATCCTCCGTGATGATTTGGATTTGAGCTCCTTGAATTTGTTTAGCCAAGAAAGAAACTCTATACTCTATAGACCAAGGTGATTCAATAATTGGTTCTTGAACTTGTGGGTAATTGTTCCATTAATTAAAAAAATAATCATTTGAAAACAACATGGTAAAAGATTTTTTTTTTAATTTTTTTTAAATTTGAAAAGGTCAAATATTTACAAATAAATTGTAGCACTACCTCCCTAGAAATGGCACCAAGTTTGACGCACGCCTGTCATTGGGAATGGAAAAACACTTTTTAAATTTCCTAAGGTTAGTCTAGTGATTAACCCAAGGAAGTATCCTAAATAGGAGTGCACACAAAATCAGTTGGTCACTTTTAAATGAGGGTAAAAATGTTGTGTTTTTTAAAGGAAATTTGAAATTGAAATGATTGAAAAACTATGATATTAAAAGGGTGATTAGTTCAGGGTCAATTTCCTAATTTTAATTCTATCCTTGTTAAATTTAATTCAAACCTATTCTTCTTAGTTGATTAAAGTGATTTTCCATAATCGTTTCCTCTCACTTCCTTGGTGAAATTATGATAGTGAGAGAAAACCTCACCAAGATCTCGGTTTGGTCAACTCTCCTTCAATTTGAAAAATAGTTATATTGAATATCCTTAATTGAAATGGGAAATAATCTATCGGGTCTGGTTTATCCCAAACAATCAATAACATTCACTACCCCTTTTACACGTACTGACGATTGTCGAGTACTTCACCACTAATTCTCGGTCTATTCCATCGTATATAAACCAGAAATTAGTGAGGGAGATAATGATTATTTTACTATGGAAAAAATAAATAATGGAATTAAAATTCAAGAACGATCGCACTTGATAATAAAATCCACTATATGAAATTTAAATCAACTTTGAAGAAGAAATAAATTTCATTCAATTACGTCCAAGAACTCAAGCATTACAAAATAGAAAACCAAACCTTCCCCAATCACTCCAAATGTTTACCCCACCATGGTAAGGGTAATTGAGATGAATGGAGAAGAAGAAGGCATTACAAAACTATGAAAAAATAAATAAATTAAATAGAAATCCGAAAATTTCTCCTCCTTGGTGTCCCAGAAGGAATGGGATGGAATGAGAGATGCTTTGAGAGGGTGGAGCTCTCCTCCTTTTATAGCCAGAATTTTTCCCCTGAATGTTGAGGCATTGTAGCCCCATTAAATGACATCTTCACGCATTTATCCCTTCTTTAATGTTTTTAATAATTCTCTTGGGCGTTTCCCCTCAAAATATCAGCGAATTTGGACAAGTAATCCGAGAGTTATGCCCATTTTACTCTCACAATATATTCTGTCCAGTCAGACACGTCAAATCACAAACCTCCGGATTAGGATGCTTTAATGACCCTTAAAAAGGTCATTTCCCACGGCCTTCCCTTCATGAAAGATGTTATAAAACTCCTTTCTCGTCCACCCACCGAATATCACAACAATTGGGCCCACATAGAATTATTTATGGACCCCACACCAAAAATCGGCAGAACTGTAAACAGTTTTCATGAGACAACTTTTGAGCTTCTTTTACACTTCCATATGGTCAATTAAGCTTTTGGTCCAAAAATAGTAAATGAAGCCCTGGATGTGTAGAATCTATAAAATAAATAATTTTGAAATTTAGATTAGTGTAGAATATGTTATGTCCAAACTACATAAATAATTTAAAACAGTTAAAAATCCAAAATGGGCTATTTTTACTGTTCAACTCAAAATAACACCAATATCATAAAAATGAAGCAATTAATATTAGAGTAACACTTTTGTGGGTTTAAAACAATTAAATTCAATGTAAATTTAATTGAAAATATTTTCTCTATCAGCATGTACACCTTCCAACTCTGGTCGTGTAACACCCCATACACACAACGTGTTTCTCTAAGACACGGTGTGTACTTGAATCGTGTTCCCCAGCCCGAGTTCTTCTACACGACTAACCCACACAGTTCCCCTAGAACAAGACTACATGGCATGTTTGTGAAAAAAACGACATGTACTAGACAAACTTCACTGACCCTTGTTGTTAGTTACACAGTCGGTTACACGGCTGACTCTACACGGCGTGTTTATGCCAGACACAGCGTGTACTATCTACCCATTATCCACCTATATCATTGGTCACACGGCTGTAAACATGGTCTATACACATGACGTGTGCTTCAGGTACGTGGTGTGTTTCACCAAATATTTCCCAACCCCGTGTCTCAACCCACATAGGCAGTAACATAGTTAGGGACTACACGACGTGTACATACAGTACACGACATGTACTTAAGAAAAACAGTTCCTTCCCAAACAAAAGGATACATGGAATGTATTTATCATTACATGCTGTGTATTCTAGGTTTTTATGGACAGTAAGCCTCAGTAACTACTCTGAAACCCATAAAAACACTAAAACAAACATTAAAGTTCCAAATTCCGATCCATGAGGGCCCATACTCTCCGTGAATCAAAGCCTGGAATCTTCTACATGTCAAATAAAAACATAACAGTGCAATGATCCACCAAATTCTAGTCCATGAGGGCCCATAGCACCTCAAGAACCAAAGTTTGGCATTCATTCAAGTGGACTTTAAACATTATCAATACCCTATCAAACAGTTGGTATTCTATCAAGGCATCTATCACAACAACATGTATATCTAGCACAACATCTATCACAACAACATGCAATAAGTAATGCACCCTAAATGACATGACAATAATACATGACATGTGATCTCTAGAAAGTTCCTACATGATGCATGATATGGAATACCCTCATCTCATCAGGTTGAAATAGAAATAGAACCTCAATAATATCAACAATAACTACACAAAACATGTGAATCACCTAATGGTGAAATCAAATCAATTGTAATAATTGCAAAACCAAAAAAATTGCAATATACGAGGTAAATTGGATTTTCCCTGTACATGGGTTAGTTACTCTCAGGCACAACTTATTACCAAGTACCTATTCCTTCCTATTCCCTGGCTATAGGCTCCAAACAGTAAGTTGAGAAGAAAAGAATTTCTCTGATACCACTTTGTAACATCCCGGTTCCGGAAGCCGCCCAGAGGTGCCCCATACCCGGTTGGTCACATGGACTCAAGTACATTTCCCCAAATTCCAGAGGCTGTTGACCAGCAGCGAGAGCCTTGGGTGTGATAGTGGGGAAACTATTCCCTCATTGGCATAGTAACACAACGAAAATAAACAGATAACAATAGCAGAAGCAGTAAAACATGCAATAAGTAAACAATGGAAGTAATAAACAACTGGAGCACGCGTATATAAATGATGCATGATACATATGTCTAGGAAAGCATCCAAACAATTCACAATGTTGTATTACAGTACTAAACCAAAGTAAAAAAGAAAAAAATAAACTCCAGCAGCATCGCAAGCCTCAGCTTGGTCTCATGCTCTCCAGCTTTACAGAAATCAAGTACCTGAAGTAGAAGGTCGCTTTCCCTTTTCTAGACCTGCAACAATATAATATGTTTGTGCCCAAAAGCATTACCTAAATAGGGTTTGATACGAATCCCAGTAGGCAACCACCCAAAGATCTATGCCTAACAGTCAGTGAATATATATGGCAGGCAACATGAAAAATGAAGGAATAAACAAAGAAGTACTCAAAGTAAACAATCCTAAAGTTTAAATTACATCCATTTTCATTTATTAGTTAAGCAACCAACAATCATAAGTAACCCTATGGGAAGTACTCATATCCTAACCCCTCTAGTTCAACCAATCAAACACAAGCAACCCTCTGGAAAGTACTCACAGTCTAACCCCTCTAGTCCAGCTTTAGCAAAGACACTCTGAAGAAGCACTCACCATCAATTCCCCTTGTGATCTCATATCGGTAACTATAGAAACTCTGGGGAATCACTCAACATCCAATTCCCAATATGGTCTCGTAACGAGGAACTAGAGACACTCTGAGGGAGCACAAGGTCCACCCCCCTATGGTCTCACGACGTAAAAGTAAACAAACACTCTAGAGAAGCCCTTAGCGTCCATTCTCCCTATGGTCTACTACACCAAGTTCCCACATCCCTATGTAAAACAATCATGAAAAATAGATATATGGAAGCCAAATTAAACCTCAATAACTACTTGGATAAACAGTCTACAACATCTCACATCATGTCAGATAAAAATCACTCCATCCTAACAATACTAGCCATGGAAAACAAAGCAGCCTAATAGGCAAGGCTAGACCAAATGGTCAAAATCAAGAAAACACGGGAAACACATCCATAGAAAGGTAAATAACCCTATTTACAATCTTAAATACTCTACTCAAGCACACAAAGCATAGCAGGAAATAACAGGGCTAAAAACCATAAACACGCAATACCCTGAACAAGGGTATTAGGCACTTTTGCACATATAACTCAAAGACTAACTACGGAAAGGCATAAACCCTCTACCTCGGCATTTTATGATTTATATATGTGAACCTTAGGACTTAAATCTCCCTATAACATCATAGATCTACAAAACTGCTAAAAATTTTCAACTGAGGATATCTCACGAAAGAAGAGGAATCACGATATGAGGTTCTAGAAGAAGGAAGAGCTTACTGTGGAAATTCCAATGCAATTGATGGAAGTAGATTCAGAGAACGGATGGCGAGTCAGGGGATCAGAGAAGAATCACTATCCACAAACACTCCTAGATGAGACAGACCAAGAATAAGGGTGTTCTGTTGATTAGACACAACCCCTATCCATTTAATGAAATAAAAAGAAAGTACATGACATGTTCTTCTAGGGTACACGGCGTGTACTTGATTTAAATGGCCTCCTCTTTAGGAATTCTACAGGTCACCCCACACGGCCATGTGTTCGGCCATTACACGGCCAGCTCACAGCTACTCATGGAAACTGAGTACATGACGTGTACTTATAAGTACACAGTGTGAACTCCTGAAATTTCCAAAACTTCTATTTTTCTCTAAAACACCAAAAAATAAGATTTGTACCTGAAAGGAAGATCCGGGTTCTTACACCAGACAAGAAAAATTTCAATTTTTCAACTAACTTAATGGTGTAAAATATCTCGAGGGGTATTCATCAAATATTAATAATATCATGTTAATGGCTAATTTTAAGTTTCAGGGTCCAAAATCACACAAATTTCATGTTTCGATGCAATATTTAATGTTTATAGATTACATTGCATTCTACCTAAAAATGTATGAAATATATTTACCAGATTTTTCTTCCTTTTCAAATCCATGTATAATAAAGTTATAGACCTAGAAAATTTTCCAATCATGAATATTGAAATTGCAGTCATATTATATGAATCGGGGATGTTCTTCCCATCATCATTCTTTGATATAATAGACCACCAGATGGATCACTTAGTTAGAGATATTAAATTATGTGGTCCTGTCTATTATAGATGGATGTCCCCCATTAAATAGTATATTAATATTTTGAAAGGGTACATCAATAATCAAAGTTAAATGGAATGTTATATTGTAAAGTGATATATTTTTGAAGAAAATATTGAATTTTGTACTGATTACCTATTAGATGTTGATAGTACTGGTCTCCCAAAATATTATCATAGAAGATGCCTTATGGGCAAAGGGAATTTTGGAATATAAATTATTACAATTTCCATTACAGAGTGAGAGAATACTCACCTTTACATTTTACATAATTGTTTAGAGGTTTCTCCATACTTTGAATCCCACAAAGTAATTCTTATACATTTGAATACATCAATGGATAAAATATGGATCTCAAATAAACATAATCAATAGTTTATAGGATGATTTTGAGATCATATTTATAAGGAGTTTTCTACAAATATGAATGACTTCGATGGAAAGTCAGGGGACTAAATGTAAATTATACCTCTTACATTATTTCTGTAATCAATGGGTATATTTTCTATACAAAGGAATAAGATAAATGTAGTGCCACTTCATTGGTGGCTCATTGGTAAGGGAGAAGGGTCATAGCAATTCCATTTCTTTGGAGGTACTGGGTTCAAATCTTGGGAGCCCGCTCTTAGGGGGATTTCCACCTCCCCTGGTCCGCTCACCTTGTTGGGTCACCTGATGCTGCATCAGGTGGTCATAAGGGAGCAGCCCACCTAGCTAACATATTTCTATGTCAAACCATAATTTATTGGGTTGTTACCCCATGGGATGCTTTTCCATCTAAGATAGCAACATCTCCTACCTAGATAGGGCTCTCTCTAGAGTGATCCTTTCATGGGGAGGGGGTTCCTGGGGTGGAGGGTTTGAAAAGGATTCTCTTGGGGATTCCCTTCTTTTAAGAATAATATGAACGTAGTATGATGCAAAATAGTGGAGTTATACTTGTGGAAAAAGCAATGCACATATTTGGTTCCAAGTATAAAAATCCAATTTATGAGAATATTTCATACTTCTACATCATAAAAAAAATATGATTTGGATTATACGACATTTTAAGTGCAGGTTTTCTATTGCAAATGGTTTGACAATAGGAGTTTAGTTAAAGTCGATGAATTGGGATACATAAAGGTGAATTTTGGTGTGTAAGGGTATAAGGATGAACCATTCATAATGGAATCACAAGAAGTTAAAGTATTTTATGTCCCATATCCAATAAATAGTAATTGGTCAATTGTTTTGTTGGTGACTAAAAAAATGGTTTGGTGAAATGAAAATTCAATTGAGGATAAACCTTTTATTGGGGGATCAAAATTATTTCATGGTGATCCTGATGTAGATAGTATCTTGTATGTTAGAGAGGACCACGAGGAGGGGATTTAGATACTCGATAGAGGAGCCAAATACCTTCAATATTTAAAGAAAAAAAGAGAGTGTTAAAGGAATATGTTATTTTTTTTAATATACTATGTTTTTCATCATAATATTATGTGTTTTCTATTGAATTTACATAATCTAAATTAAATGTTTAACTACTTATACAGATAATGACTTCTCCACACACTGATGTTACTAATACTAAGGAAGAACACATAATCGATGCTGAAACTGTGAAATTATTAGGGGATCAACATTATGTGGATGAGAAAATAAGAGCATCATAGAATCACCATGTCTACTAAAGTTTTCAAGGAAATAATAAAAGGTATAAAATTTTAGTTTGGATAGAATAAATGTTGCCAACCTGTTGACCCAAACAATTCAATGTTCATTAGTTACATTGGGGTCGAAACTCAAATTCATGTGCCAATTGATATAGATTTGTGGAACAATGTCATGCCTGCATTAAATATATCCATTTGGGAAGATATTAGGGTAGTGTTATGATATAATTTCTCTATTTTATAGAAAAATTATATAATTAAATATTGTTTTAATTTTCATTATCCCATTAAGATATCATTTACTTTAGGCGGTTGTCGTAATAAATTTGTATTAATGGTCAATAGAAAATATCATATAGCCTTGCAAACACTTATTATAAAGAAGAATCTCATGGATGCTAAGGGGAAAGTAAACCCCCACCCACCATCAGTAGATTCACACATTATAAACCAAGAAACATGAAAATATTTCATTAGTCAACATGATGAGGAATCATTTCAGGTGCATTGTAATTGATAATATTTTATTTGAAATTATTTATTTTATCCAATTTTATTAAAAATTGTTAATTTATGAAATAGAAAAGGAGTTCTAAAAATAAGTAACATGCATCAAAACCATTGTATCCCTACCATAAGTCAAGGATGGGGCACACTTCACTTGAAAAAGAAAATGGAATGTATTTTTCATCTATAGTAAAAAAAATATGTGATATGAAATAACATATGTTCCTTTATTTATATGTAGATTGATGAATCATAATCCAAATCCACTTTCATCCCATGTCATGTTTTATAGAATGAGTTCTATGTAAATAAATAGGGAAAACTAGTAGATTAAAACACACAAGAAGTATAGGAATCAGGTTTAAGTTTGACATAATAGTAATTTGTTATGATTTATAATAGTAGGACATAAAAATATCTATTTATGTTTGTATGTTTTTAATATGGTATAGACATAAGAATCATCATCGACTGTACCTGAAGAACAATTGCTTTTAGTAGATTTAAGGCAGCTATAAAAATATGGTCACGTTAGAGGTGCGAGTTTTGGAGTGTCACCTCAAATATATTTTGTGAATACAAAGTCATGGGGAGATTCATATGAGATGATTAAAGACATGTAGGCACATATAGAATCTTTAAAATTTATTATTCTATGATCTGGTTTGGAAGAGCTATTATGTGAAAGGATCAAAGTAAACCAATAGTATAACAATGATTAGTACATAAAGAGTCACATGACCCCACTAGCTTTGAGGTTATAAATTCCCCTCAATCAACTGACTTACCTGATATTATCAATTTTTTCATTAATCTTTCTTATAAATACAAATCAAAAAAATTATGATAACTTTATATTACTAAAATTCTACATGGTGAAATTATATGTGATTTATATCTGTGAGCACCCACGCATCACCTTGTTGTGAGGGGTATGGTGTAAAATATCCAAGGAGACATGATACACAATAAACAACTCCCAAAAGATCATGTGAGAGTGGGGATTGAGGTAACACATGACTGAGTTTCATACTCCGCTTGATGATTTGAATTTCACCAGGGTTGATAATTTTATTAGAAATTTAATAGCATTGTCATTTAATCTTATAAAGATAAATGATGTATGTCCTTTGTGATTTTTTTTCAAATAAAAAAACCTTTAACAAATGATGGAAAAGGGTATTAAATGATATATGGTATTATAGATGAATAAAACTAAATAGAAATGGAAGGTCAGATCAAGAAAATCGAGTGGATCGACCAAGAAATCCAAAGGACCTTCTAAGAGTACCTTCACCCCACTAGTTCCACCACTTAATATATCAACATTACAAGTTCATGTGTATACAACATTCAAAGATGGAAATATATCCTATATTGAATATAAATAATAAATATTTTTAGAGACCATTATAGATGTGATTAGTATCGAGTGTATAAATGAAATTATCAAGTTTGAATGGTTCGGAGTATAAAAATGTGAATTTATACATGTGGTACATTTTCATAATTTTCTTGTCCAAAGAATGATCTACTATGTTCATTACAGTTAACAATTATTCATATTTTCTAAAAGTGCATATATTACTACTATATAAAGGAAAAACCTTACAAAGTAAGATTTGGACTCATTAATCCTGCTATCGTTTTTATTTTATAAGTTCATTTGGAATTAAAAGAAAAAATGATAAAATAAGCACAATTTTTTAAAATAAAATAATTGACAACAGACTCCTCTTGATTCCTACAATGAAAGGGTAAAACTCTACAATCTAATAATAAAAAATATATTTTTATTTTTTTAGGAAGCACTAGATGCTCATCGCAATCAATTTGGATACCCCAAATGTTTATTTCTTGGATTCAAAGCATGTATTTCCAAAAAAAATAGACCACATGTTATGTCTATTGTGAATTTTTAATCAACATTTTATCGATTAAATTCAAATTATACATTTTAGTTTGTGTTATAATGAGAATTTTTTATGATAGGTTGATCTATAAATATAGTCCAAATCATGGTATGAGGTTAGTGACCAAACACAAAAAGCCTATAGATTTCTTCAAATAGAGACAGATTAAGGTATATATAGTAATATTTATCTATAAAAACATATTTCAAAACAATATACTTATTTTGTTCATTGTTTCTACAGTATTCAAAACAAAATAAAAACATTGATTATGGAAATTACATTTTTCAAATTTATGAAATATATCATATACCATCAACAAACTACCATCCTAGAATAGGTAATTTATGAAGGTAATTACAATTTCATTTAAAATATTTTTTAATCATATAGTTATCTATATTTTCTCAGTACTTACATGATTTCCAATGATCTATATACTCAAAAGAAGAAGTAAATTTGTTTAGATATGAGTGGGTAGAGTACATGGCATCAGAATGTTTTTCAGCATCAAGTTTAGGTGATTACCTATTATGTTTGTGATCTAGTACCAGATATGAACTTAGAGATACATTTGGGATGTGAATCATTAGTGTCATAATGCATAGATTCTATTTTTTATAACATAAAATTCATGTAGTATTGGAAATATGTTGGTTATATTTTTATTATAATCCTACTTTTGCAATTTCCATCCAAAAAAATTTCCAGATTTGATCCTCCTATCATTCCAAAGGAATTTGAACCCCATCATATATTTTCCAACCCTCTTGAGAGAGTATATAGAGATTATGAACCTCCCCCACATGTGGTTCCTCCACCTGATGGTGACAGTATGGAATTTTTGATCGAGGGTGGTGCAACTTTAGTAGCTCATTATGGTAAATTAATGAAGGACCTATCTAGGTAAAAACACCATTCAAACCCTTTATTTTTTTATTATTGAGGGAGATGACCATGATTATTTTTCAGGGTAACTCTTGGAGTGGCAACAAAACTATATTGATAACAAGCCACAATTTTATGAGAATTCAATTCAGATACATTAAAATCCACCCACTTCTTATACAGATGTAGTCCAACTTTAATTCAACATTTCAGATACATTTACTAAACCTAAATTTCATGTGAGTACCTAAATCTTCCCATTGTTACAATAATTTTTACATGTTTCTAAAGGGAATATGCTCATTCATCGATTGAAAATGCATTTATTTTTAATTGTTCACTAATTTCCTTCCTATGGGGGTTAGAATGAGTTTCTATAAACTGCAAAATGTTTTTGTGATGATCAAAAAAAGAAAGAAATATTTGAGTTGTTTCTCAAGGATAAGTATCATGGAGGGTTACACTCTATGGATTTTGGAAAAGCTAGTAATATGTATGAAGTTTCTCATGATCATGAGAGATTAGAATTTGAAGTTGCAGTTGATATAATGGTAAGAGAGAAATGGTTCAAGGATCATTCTACCCATAAATCTAAAGACATATTATCAAATGTTGGGATGCAGACCACCCTTAGCACTATAGTTTGAAAAGACTAAAGATTTAGCAATAAAGAAACCTTGCCCAAAATGGGAGTATTTTCAATGGTATACTTCATCTATTTTTTGCAAGCACTCTGATATTGTGACCCTTATATGGGAAATGTACTTCTATGCTCCTAGCCTCATAATTTTCATTTTGTGTCTTATTGTATTTTGATGAGTTTTAAAAAATGGTTTGGGCCCTATTATAGTCACTTCCACCTCTATGATGTAGAAGCAAGATGGATTCCTTTTGTATCACCCCAAGTTTGAGGTATGTGGCCTTTGTTTATGAATTTTTATGCGTTTAAAGTGCATGGGATGAGTTGGGAAGAGGTTGGGAGAGTTTGGAATGATTTTGGATGATTTTGGAGGCTTTTAAAGGGGTGCACGGTTTGAGCACGGTTAGTGGAAACCATGCGGGTTCTCCAGGAAACCGTGCATGGGAGGCAGTAGGCTTCACACGGCCGGTGCACGATTTTCCAAACCGTGCGAGGCAACCGTGCGGACCCTTTCTCCCAAGGTTGTAGAGTGCGTACGGTTAGCGCACTGTTTGCCAAACCGTGTGGGCTAACCGTGCGGCCACATAAAAATAGGGTTATAAAACCCGGGCTCACTCAGGATTGCCTAATTTCACTCCAATATTCCGCCCACTCAAGCCTCACTCGGGATTTTGGGTTCTTAGGGGTTAAGGGTTCTCTCCCACTCGATTTGGAAGGTTTTTGAAGAGGTTTCTTGGAATATTGAAGGTGGTTTCTCCTGGGTAAGTCTCTCCTTTTGTTTCTCTTGCGTTTTCCTCTAGATCTACATCCCTCTCCTTCTTGGTTTTCTAGATCTACACTTGTTGTGTGTAGATATATGGTTGAATTTTCCTTGGATGTTAATATAAAGGCTTGTAGATGTTAGTGAAAGGGATATCTAGAGAGGTTTCGGTGGTGCGTTTGCCGGATTTGAGGTGCAGTGGCTTGTGGGTCGATTTCTCAGGAACCCTAAAGGTAGGTGGCTTCTCTCTCGACTCCACTTGGTTAGAACTAGTGGTTCCTTGTTATAATTAATTTTTGTGCTGAAAATTAATTGTTAATTGTTATGCGAAATTGGTTGGAAATTCCTTGGGTGATGTTTTGGGGATTTTTGGGAAAAATGGTGTTTTATGGTGAAATGTTATTCTTGCGGATTTTAAAATGAAGATTTTAAAATGGGATGATATGGTTGATTTGTGAAAATGATTGATGGAAAGGGTTTCCAATAAAAGGGTTGTTTTATTGAAATGTGGTTTGGCATGGAAAATGGTTTTCAATAAATGAGTGATTTATTGAAGTGGATTGATATGAAATGGAATTGGTTGATTGCATGTTGTTGTGACCTTGGTGGGTTTATGCTTGGTTTGGGTTGATTGAAATGTTGGACGGAAGTGGGCAGGAAGTCTCACTATAAAAAGGGGATGGATAGTGGTCGAAAGAACCACCATATGAGTAGTGGTCGAGAAGTACCGCTAGTTGTGAATGGGTGAACGGGTTGGGCGGAAGTCCCGCCGTTTTGGTTGCTTGTTGTGCATTGATTTATAAGATGGAATTGTTGTGCAAATGTGTGAATGTTGGGATAATTATGGCTTGTTTGGTTGGATTTCCCTTGGTTGCTTGGTTTGGGTGTGATGGCTTGGTAAGGGAATATTTGGGCTTATGAAAATGGTTTCACTTGTGATTTAATTTATATAAACTGTTTTATATAAATGTGCTAACAGTTTTATCCTAGTGGTGTGTGTAGGGAAGTCATTTGGGGAAATCCTACTGAGTTTTATTACTCACCCCCTGCTTTGGCACGTTGGTGTCTTTGCAGATGTCGTGTACCGTGACGTGGGAAAAGTTAAGGCATCACCCTCCTTTAGTGGAGCATTTTGATTCCTTGGTGGAGCTTGGATCTTGGATCTTGGCGTGAAGTTGTGGTGGTGTCATGGCTTGTGGTGTTTGTTTGTTTAGTTTCTACAGTGTACTCTGATGTTGTGTGGACATGTCTAGTTGTATTGGTTTTGAGTTTTGTTGTGGAACAACTTGGTTGTCTTTTGGGAATGCATGGTTGGGTAATTGAATTGATATGCATCATATAGTGGCTGTTAGTGGATGGTTTTGTTGGTTTTGTCTTAAGGGAAAATCGTTCCCCAACTTTATTTTTAAGCCCTCGACATTCATTTTCGGCCTTTGGCGCCATGGGAACGTCGCTTAAGGACAAGTATCCTTCACCGCCTCCTCAAGCCAATGAGGTAGGGGCGGGGTGTTACAAGTGGTATCAGTTTGTTCGGTCCTTTGGAGTTGATTCTCATATTTGGTGTTGACATTCATTTTGTTACATTCCTTGAGTCGGGATGGTAGTAAGGCATAGGATTGTCAGAACTTGGAATGTATAGCATAAAAGGACGTAGCTAATAGTTTTATGCAGAAATTCAAGTTACCAGGGAGTTGGGTACATAAGTGTTTTGGAAACACTTATAGGCATCAGATATCTCTTTGTCGTGGGTGTAGCCAATGAGATGAGCATGACTTGCATGGTAGAAATGACTTCCCTCTAGGATGCATATTTCATTGGGGTATAATGATTTATGGGCTGAATTGAGAAATGGTTTTGTGTGAAACTGCAATGTGAATAAATATGGTATTTTGAAAATGGTTTGGTTTTCAAAATGGTGAAACATATGTGGAAAATGTGAACTGGTGGAAAGACTTGTTGTGATAGTGTTGTGTAATGTGATTTGAAATGGGATTTCGTGATGTCTATAGAAGTGAGACTCATGGTTGTTTGTTTTATGTTTATAGAAATGGCACCGGGTAGTCGTCGTAGAGACCTACCAGAGGAGGCTGCTAAGAATGTGGTATCACCTGAGCCTCAGGTGAACCAACAGCTAGTGCAAAGCATAGTGCAATCTTTCCAAGCTATGGAAAGTGGAAAAAAAGTGGATGAACCAAGGCATGTGGATCATGCGGTTCAGTTTCAAAAGAAGAATCCACCCATCTTCAGGGGTGATTCAGAGCCGGAGAGGGCAGAGGCATGGTTGAATAAAATGAATAAGATCTTCGAGTTCTTGGGAACTTCGGTAGAGTTAAAGGTGAAGTTGTCCATGTATATGTTGTAAGATATTAATTTTCAATGGTGGGAGTTGGTAGTCCAAGTGGGGATGGACCAGGGTATGATGTGGGAAGGCTTTGAAGAATTGTTTAATAAACAATTCTACCCACATACATTCAGAATTCAGCGTATGACTTATTTCTTCAGTTTGAAGCAAGAGCTTATGTCTGTGACGGAGTATGCAACTAAGTTTATGAACTTAGTGAGGTTTTCATCTGAGGTGGAAGGTAGCACGTCGTTGAAGGCAAGGATCTTTTAAGCGAGGTTAAGGTAAGAAATCCGTTCAAAGATAGCAGTACTGTGTATGGATGATTACACAGAGATGATGAATAGAGCCTCGGTGGCTGAGCGGGATTTGTTGGGCGCTCCAGGTGGAGGAAGCATGGTGGTACCCATGGGTAATAGTGGGAACTCTAACGATGGGTTCAAGTGAAGGAGGGACACTTATTCCTAGGGAAGTAATATGGCATATAATCTGATGGCAGGATCGGTAAATCTTCCTCTGAAGCCCCAGACCAAGCCGGGGATATTTTCAGTGTGGTTCTACGAGCCACATCAAGTGGTATTGTATGGGACAACCTCGAGAATGTCATAATTGTAAGCAGATGGGGAATTTGTAGAGATATTGTCGGAATTCTCCAAGTTCAGGTGCACGTGACACTCCTCAGGGATCGCATACGTTGTATGCTTCGACGGGACGGAGACAACAATACATCCCTCGTCAGTAGAGTAAAGTGGGTCATGGTGATTCTTGGAATACCATAACGCCTCAATAGGGAAATAAATAGCAGAGTGTGGCAAGCAAACATGTGTTTGGAGCTGAGCAGGTTGTGGTGGATGATTAGTCGGGACCATCCACAGTGCGAGGTACTATTATTTTAAATTCTACCTTGATGTAAGTGTTGTTTGATACGGGTGCTTCACAGTATTTTATTGTTGCACGTGTGGTTGATTTGCTGGGTTTAAGGGTAGAAATGATGCCCTCAGTTTTGAAACATCAAACTCCTCTGGGTCGAAGAGAGTGTCGAGCCTTCTTATGTAGATAATGTTGTATCATTGTGGGTGAGGTTGAGATAGTGTGGAATTTCTCAATGCTTGAGATGGATGGGTATGATGTAATCCTGGGAATGGATTGGCTGGTGGATTTTAAGGCCCACATCGATTGTGATGCGCGAACAGTGGCTTTTACGACACACGATGACATTATACATCTATTTAGTGGAGAGAAGCATGAAAGGCAGGGTGCAGCGGGTTTGTCGGCACCAGCAGTGGGTACGTTATCGTATCAGTTGGTGGCGTTGTCGTTGGAATCGGTACAGGGTGTTGAGAAGAGTGTTCCTCCGGCAGTGGTGGATTAGTTCATGGATGTTTTTCCTGAAGAATTCTCTAGGTTACCTCCAGTAAGAGAAGTGGAGTTTACGATTGATCTCTTTTTGGGGACTAGTCCTATCTCACTTCCATCTTATTAGATGGAACCAACCGAATTGAGGGAATTGAAAATCCAGTTGGAAGAGTTAGAAAACAAAGGGTTTATCCGGCCTAGCACATCTCCATGGGCAGTGCCGGGGTTGTTTGTGAAAAAGGAAGATGGAAATTTGAGGCTATGTGTTTATTATCATAGACTTAACCAAGTTACGATAAAGAATAGATATCCACTTCCACGAATTGATGATTTGTTTGACCAGTTGAGGGGAGCCCAGTGGTTCTCCAAGATCGACCTGAGGTTGGGATATCATCAATTACGGGTGAGGAAAGAGGATATTCCTAAAACAGTTTTCAGAATTATATATGGCCATTATGAATATGTGATTATTCCCTTTGGTCTAACGAATGTGCCAGAGGTTTTTATGGCATTAATGAATCGGATATTTTAGAGATATCTGGATTCATTTGTGGTGGTGTTTTTTGAAGATATTCTGGTGTATTCAAAGACAAGGGTGGATCATGAGAAGCACTTAGCGACAGTGATGGGGATCTTGAGGGATCATCAGTTGTATGCCAAATTGTCAAAGTGTGACTTTTGGATACAGGAAGTTTGTTTTCTTGGCCATGTGATTTATTAAGGGTTGTTTCAATGGATCCTGAAAATATAGAGGTTGATATCTCGTGGAAACCACCAAAGAATGTGTTTGAGATACGGAGTTTTCTAGGTCTAGCTGGGTATTATCAGTGTTTTGTTCATGATTTTTCATATTTGGCTTCGCCGATGACAGCTTTGAAAAGAAAGAATGTTCCATTCCAGTGTAATGAACAGTGTCAGTAGTGTTTCGAAGAGCTAAAGGTTCGTCTTACATCAGCACCAATCTTGGTTTTTCCAGAATCAGGAAAAGGGTACATGGTGTATTGCGATGCATCAAGATCAGGTTTGGGGTGCATTCTCATGCAAGGGAATCATGTGGTTGCATATGGATCACGACAGTTGAGAGTTCATGAGAAGAATTACCCAACTCATGATTTGGAGTTGGCAGCAGTGGTCCATGCTTTGAAAGTGTGGCGTCATTATCTCTTTAGTGAGAAATTCACGGTATATACAAATCATAAGAGCTTGAAGCACATTTTCTCACAAAGGGATTTGAACTTGAGGAAAAGGAGATGGATGGAATATCTCCAAATGTTTGATTTTGACTTTATGTACACACCAGGTAAGGGAAATTCGGTGGCAGATGCATTAAGTAGAAAATCATATGCTCAGGTGGTGAAACAAGCATCAGACCAGTGGTAGTTGATGTCGGTTATAGCCAATATGCGGTTGGAATGTGAGGACCAGGGTGATAGAGCGGTCTTCTTTCCAGTTTTGTTGATTCTTGACTTGGTTGACCTAGTTAAAGAGACACAGATATCTGATTCTGAGTGTGTGACCATGGGGTCGAGACTCAATGGTGGGGAGACCATTGAGGGTTGGAAACTGAATGGAGATTCAGTTTTGTGTTTTCAGAATTGGATGGTTGTACCAGTTGCTTGTCAAGAGGATCTTCTCAGGGTGTATCATTATTCCAGGTGGGTTGTTCATCCTGGAAGTCAGAAAATGTATAAAGTGTTGAAAGCACAGTTCTGGTGGGCTGGCATGAAAAGAAGAGTGGATGAGTTTGTTTCGAGATGCTTGACTTGTCAGCAGGTCAAGGCAGAGCATTAGAGGCCAGTAGGAATGTTGCAGTCTTTACCAATCCCTGTTTGGAAGTGGGAGCAGATAGCAATGGATTTTGTTACAGGTCACCCAAGAACGGTCAGAAATCACGATTTCATTTGGGTGATAGTGGATCGGCTAACAAAGTCGACCCATTTTATCCCGATTCGTGAATCTCATACAGTGGAGGATCTGTCCAAAATCTATATCCGGGAGGTGGTAAAGAGGCATGGTGTTCCAGTTTCGATTGTATCAGATAGTGATCTGAGATTTACATCTCGTTTCTGGAAATCCTTACAGTAAGCCCTTGGGACATATTTGACTATGATCACGGCGTATCACCCTCAGATGGATGATCAATACGAGAGGACGATACAAACTCTGAAGGATATGTTGTGGGATTGTGTCATGGATTTTGGTGGATCGTGGGAGGAGCACTTGTCGTTGGTTGAGTTCTTGTACAATAACAGTTATCAGGCATCCATACAGATGGCTCTGTTTGAAGCATTGTATGGGTGGCTATGTTGTTCCCCACTATATTGGGTGGAAACGGGCGAGTCCTCGATGGTTGGACCGAGCCTTGTCCAGGAGACTATGGATAAGATCAAGTTGATCAGGAAGAGAATGGAGACGGCTTAGAGTCATTAGAAATCGTATGCGTATCATCGTCGACAACCGTTTTCATTCGAGGTGAGTGATCATGTGTTCTTGAGGATCTCTCCTAGGTTGGGACATCGTCAGTTTGGGAAGCAGGGAAAGTTATCTCCGAGGTATATTGGTCCTTTTGAGATTCTTGAGCAGGTTGGTGAGGTGGCCCATCATTTGGATTTTCCACCTAGGTTCAATGTGGTGCACAATGTGTTTCATGTGTTGCAGTTGAAAAAGTATCATCCAGATCATGACCATGTCATTCGATGGGATCATGTTGAGCTAGAACTGGATGCTTCGTTGGTGCACGTGCCAGTGCGGGTTGTGGATAGGCAATATAAAGTCTTGCGTGATAAAATCATCAGTTTATTTAATTTTTTGTGGCAGCATGGTCAGATTCAAGAGGAGACTTGGGATCGGGAGAAAGAAATGGTCGAGCAGTGGCCTGAGCTCTTTCGGAAAAGGGCGAGTTCACTACTTTCTAAGGAAGGAAATTCCAATGGTGGGGAGAATATATCACCCCTCGGTTTGAGTCATGTGACCTTTTTTATGCATTTTTATGCATTTAAAGTGCATGGGATGAGTTAGGAAGAGGTTGGGAGATTTTGGAATGGTTTTGGATGAGTTTGGAGGCTTTTAAAGGGGTGCACGGTTTGAGCATGGTTAGTGGAAACCGTGCGGGTTCTCCAGGAAACCATACAGGGGAGGCAGTAGGCTTCGCACGGCCGGTGCGTGGTTTTCCAAACCGTGCGAGGAAACTGTGAGGACCCTTGTTCCCAAGGCAGTATAGTGCGCACGGTTAGCGCACGGTTTTCCAAACCGTGCGGGCTAACCGTGCGACCACTTAAAAATAGGGTTATAAAACCTGGGCTCACTCGGGATTGCCTCATTTCACTCCAATCTTCCTCCCACTCGATCCACACTCGTGATTTTGAGTTCTCATGGGTTAAGGGTGCTCTCCCACTCAGTTTGTAAGGTTTTTGAAGAGGTTTCTTGGTGGATTGAAGATGGTTTCTCCCAGGTAAGTCTCTCCTTTTGTTTCTCTTGCATTTTCTTCTAGATCTACATCCCTCTCCTTCTTGGTTTTCTAGATCTACACTTGTTGTGTGTTGATCTAGGGGTTCGGTTGCCTTGGATGTTAATATTAAGGCTTGTGTATGTTAGGGAAAGGGGGATCTAGAGAGGTTTCGGTGGTGCGTTCGCCGGATTTGAGGTGCGGTGACTTGTGGGTCGATTTCTCGGGAACCCTAAAGGTAGGTGGATTCTCTCTCAATGCCACTTGGTTAGAACTAGTGGTTCCTTGTTACAATTAATTTTTGTGCTGAAAATTAATTGTGAATTGTTATGCAAAATTGGTTGGAAATTCCTTGGGTGATGTTTTGGGGATTTTTGGGGAAAAGGGTGTTTTATGGTGAAATGATATTCTTGTGGATTTTAAAATGAAGATTTAAAAATGGGATGATATGGTTGATTTGTGAAAATGATTTATGGAAAGGGTTTTCAATAAAAGGGTTGTTTTATTGAAATGTGGTTTGGCATATAAAATGATTTTCAATAAATGGGTGATTTATTGAAGTGGATTGATATGCAATGGAATTGGTTGATTACATGTTTTTGTGACCTTGGTGGGTTTATTCTTGGTTTGGTTTGATTGAAATGTTGGATGGAAGTGGGCGGGAAGTCTCACTATAAAAAGGGGATGGATAGTGGTTGGAAGAACCACCATATGAGTAGTGGTCGGGAATTACCGCTAGTTGTGAGTGGGTGAACGGGTTGAGCGGAAGTCCCCATCGTTTTGATTGTTTTGGTGTGAATGGGTGAACGGGTTGGGCGGAAGTCCCACTGTTTTGGTTGCTTGTTGTGCATTTCTTTACAAGATGGAATTGTTGTGAAAATGTGTAAATGTTGGGATGATTGTGGCTTGTTTGGTTGGCTTTCCCTTGGTTTCTTGGTTTGGGTGTGATGGATTGGTAAGGGCATGTTTGGGATTATGAAAATGGTTCCACTTGTGATTTAATTTATATAAACTATTTTATATAAATGTGCTAATGGTTTTATCCTAGTGGCGTTTGTAGGGAAGTCATTTGGGGAAATCCTACTGAGTTTTAGTACTAACCCTCTGCTTTGGCATGTTGGTGTCTTTGCAGATGTCATGTACCGTGACGTGGGCAAAGGTAAGGCATCACCCTCCTTTAGTGGAGCATTGTGATTCCTTGGTGGAGCATGGAGCTTAGAGCTTGGCATGGAGCTGTGGTGGTGTCATGGCTTGTGGTGTTTGGTTGTTTAGTTTTTACAGTGTACTCTGATGTTGTGTGGACATGTCTAGTTGTATTGGTTTTGAGTTTTGTTGTGGAACAACTTGGTTGTATTTTGGGAATGCATGGTTGGGTAATTGAATTGATATGCATCATATAGTTTCTGTTAGTGGATGGTTTGGTTGGTTTTTTCTTAAGGAAAAATTGTTCCCCAACTTGATTTTGAAGCCCTCAGCATTCATTACCAGCCTTTGGTGCCTTGGGAACGTCGCTTAAGGCCAAGTAGCCCTCACCGCCTCCTCAAGCCAATGAGGTAGGGGCAGGGTGTTACACCTTTACTTTCACATTTGATTCAACAAAAGACATGGTAATAAAAGATATTGTAAATACTAATAGATATACCACACCCATATACTAACCCAATGCTCAAAAATATAATTGAGGAATTAAATGTGAAGGAAGTTGAACTAGGGTTGGAAGTTGAAAAGGCTGAGAGGTCGGTTGATCTCTATAAGGTAATTTAGTTAAACACATGTATCACATAGGCAAAACTAATGATCTTATATTGTTTTTAAACATTAAGAAAATGGTCTATAATTCATTTGTGACATGTAGGAATTGACTACATATCAATCTGGCACATGATGTGGTTGGTATGACTCAAATTGTGTGTTTTCAATATAAAAGGGTCATTTTAGTTTAAAAAGATTTTCACATTGACAAAATTGAGAAAATGAGATTGTATTATTTTCAAATTTTAAGAAAACTATCTATAATTCATTTTTTATGTGTAGGAATCAACCACACATCAATCTAACAAAATATGTGCCTAGTATGACTCAAAGTTCATATTTTCAATATAAAATTTTCATTTTAGTTAAAAATGTGCGTCACATTTCAAAAACTAATTACAAAATCTTGGATTGTTTTCAAAATTTAAGAAAATGGTCCAGAATTCATGTATGACGTATATGAATCGTCCACATGTCAATCTGACACATGATGCGATCAGTATGACTCATAGTGCATGTTTTTAATAAAAGGTATTATTTTAGTTTAAAATGATCATCACATAGACCTAACCAAGGAAACAAGCTTGTATTATTTTCAAAATTTAGAAAAATGATCCATAATTCATTTTTGACATGTAGAAATTGACTTCACATCAATATGGCACACGATGTGGATGATATAACTCAAAGTGCATGTTTTTAATATAAAAGTGTCATTTTAGTTTAAAACATGAATCACGTAGCCAAAACTGAGAAAACAAGCTCATATTGTTTAAAACTTTAGTAAAATTATTTGTGATTCAATTTTGACATATAGGAATTAACCGCACATCAATCTAACACATGATGTGGCCAGTATAAATCAAAATGTGTGTTTTCAATATAAAAGTGACATTTTAATTTAAATCATACATCACATTATCGAAACTGAGAAAAATAAATCATATTATTTTCAAACTTTAGGAAAATTTTACATAATTAATTTATGATGTGTAGGAATTGACCACGTGTCAATCCAACATACGATGTTCCTGGTATGACTCAAAGTGTATGTTTTCTATATAAAAGTGTCATTTTAGTTTAGAAATATATCATATTGTCAAAACAGAGAAAACGAGCTTGTATTGTTTTCAAAATTTATTAAAACAGACCATAATTTATGTGTGACATATAAGAACTGATCATACATCAATCTGACACACGATATGGCCGGTATGACTCAAAGTGTGTCTTTTAAATATAAAAGTGTCATTTTAGTTTAGAACATATGTCACATAGCCAAAACTGAGAAAACAAGATTCGATTATTTTCAAACTATAGGAAAACGATCCGTAATTCATTTTTTATATATATAAGAATTGATCACATTTCAATTCGACTCATGATGAGGCAAGTATGACTCCCAGTTCATGTTTTTAATATAAAAGTGTCTTTTTAATTTAAAACATGCATCACATTTTAAAAACCAAGAAAACAAGATTGAATTGTTTTCAAACTTTAGGAAAATGATCCATAATTCATTTTTGAGGTATAGTAATCAACCACATATCAACCCGACACACGACGTGCCTGGTATTACTCAAAGTGCGTGCTTTCAATACAAAAGTGTCATTCTTGTTTAAAATACGTGTCATGTTTTCAAAACCAGGAAAATGATCTTATATTGTTTTTAAACTTTATTAAAATGATCCATAGTTCATGTGTGGTGTGTAGAAATCAACTGCACATCAATCTGACACACGATGTGGCCGGTATGGCTCAAAGTGCATTTTTTCATATTAAAAGTGTCATTTTACTCTAAAAAAATGCATCACATTTCCAAAACTGAGTAAAAAAGAATATATTGTCTTGAAACTTTAGGAAAGTGAACAATAATTCATTTTTGATGTGTACGAATCGACCGAACATCAATCTGACACATGATGTGTCCATAATTACTCAAAGTGCATGTTTTCAATATAGGTATCATTTTAGTTTAAAACACTCATCACATTGTCAAAACCAAGAAAAATAGATTGGATTATTTTCAAACTTTAGGAAACAATCCATAATTCATTTTCAGCGTGTAGGAATTGATCGTACATCAATCTGACAAACAATGTGGCTAGTATGACTCAAAGTTCATGTTTTCACATTAAAAGTGTTATTTTAGTTTAAAACGCACGTTACATAGCCAAAACCAAGAAAATGAGCTCATGTTATCTTGAAACATTAAGAAAATGATCCATAATTCATGCATGATGTGTAGGAATCGATTGAAGATCAATCTGACACACAATGTGGATGGTATGACTCAAAGTGCATGTTTTCACATTAAAAGTGTCATTTTACTCTAAATATGTGTTTTACATATCCATAACTGAGTAAATGAGTTCAAATTGTTTTAAAATTTTAGAAAAACACGTCAATCTGACACATGAAATGGTCAGTATGACTCAAAATGTATGTTTTCAATATAAAAGTATCATTTTAGTTTAAAATGCACGTCACATAGCCAAAATCATGAAAAAAGCTTAGATTATTTTCAAAATCTAGGAAAATGATCCATAATTTATTTATGACATGTAGGAATCGACCGCATGTCAATATAATACATGATGTGGTCACTCTGACTCAATGTGTGTGTTTTTAATATAAAAGTGTCATTTTAGTTTAGAATGCACGCCATATATCCAAGACTAAGAAAATGAGCTCAATTTATTTTCAAAAATTATTAAAATGATCTATAATTCATTTTTTATGTATATGAATAAACTACACGTCAACCTGACGCACGGTGTCGTCATTATAACTCAAAGTGCGTGTTTTTAGTATAAAAATGTCATTTTTGTTTAAAATGCATTTCGTATAGCCAAAATTGATAAAACAAGCACATATTATTTTCAAACTTTAGAAAAATGATCCATAATTCATTTTTGATGTGTAGGAATTGACCTCATGTCAATCAGATACATGATGTGGATGGTATGACTCAAAGTGCATGCTTTCAATATAAATGTTTCATTTTAGTTTAAAATACTACTCACATAGTCAATACCAAGGAAACAAGCTTGGATTTTCTTGATTCTTTAGGAAAATGATACATAATTCATTTTTGGTGTGTAGGAATCAACTTCATGTCAATCTGACACACGATATGGCTAGTATGAATTAAAGTGTGCATTTTCAATATAAGTGTCATTTTAGTTTAATGATATAATTATTGACATCTATTTAAGTAATTAATATAATTAATAACTAATAAAATTGTTAATATATTTAGTAATTAACAATATAATTTATATAGATATTTAATTAATAGTGTAATTAATAATTCACGGTATAATTATTAATTAATACTATAATTAAAAATTAAAAATTAATATATAATTAACAATATAATCATTAATAATATAATTATTAGTATAAATGATAATATCATTAATATATTTAGTAATTAACAATATAATTTATCATATATGAATTATATAACATTAAAATTATATTTTTTTTATTTTTTATGTACTCTTACTAAAATAAACATTAGTTTTATTGTAGGGACAAGATTTTCTACAGAAGTTGATCATTGGAAAAATTCTGCTATAACAGTTTTTTTTATTATATATTGGGTTGTAATTTTTTTGATTAATTGTAAATATCACATAAATCTAAATATTTTTTATTTAACTTTTGAATTGAAATGATGGTGCAATGTAATATTTGTATTTCAATCTAGTTTTCTATAATATTTATATCTCAATATGGTTATGTTTCTAATTTGGTTTTCAGTTATAGGGTTATTTTAGGGTTTTAGTTTTCCATCAACTATTATGGCCCTTATCAATTCTAACAAAATTACTAATAAAGGTCATGTGATTTTAAAGGCACTTAACATGCTAGTGCTTTTTAGCGCTAACAAAGCCCTTTTCTATCATCGATAAAGGTAGTTTTTGTAGTAGTTAAAAATATATGTGGCATCATTATGTCAAAATATTCTTTAATAAAGAAGTCGATGGAGAATCATGTTAAAATTATATTTAATAAAGCATGTGGATCAGGAAAGTGGTGAACCATCATGTCAGTATTGGCATGTAAACCACATGGAGAATCTATTTTATGAAAATTTATGGTTATCTTAGGTTGTCGTCGGGGATAGGTGTCTCATGTGTCTTGTAACCTTTATAAAATTAGACTTTGTAACTATTAAATTAGTGGTCATGGATGGTTCGCCTTATGAGAAGTTAAAGTATTTGGAGTTCTATGAGGGGATGTAACATCTCATTTCCGTCTTTTAGGTAATTCCCTTCTCTTTATTCATTTTCCTCTTTATTTGGGTGCATCTTGGGACTCCCAATGATAGAGATCATTTACTGAAAAAATGACCTAAAGTATAAGGATGTATGTTTGTTTAAATTAATGGAGTCCAAGTATAAATGTGTAATGTCTTAACAGGGTTCTCCCTAAGTTTGGAGAACACCTGAGCCAGTTTGGAGTTTTTCTACTAAAAATTGGAGTTATCGCTAACTACTAGGAATTTACACATTGTGTAATGGGAATAATGACATGTATTATTCACCAGGCTCATGTTGTGAGATAAATACACAACATGAACAATTACATGCTGTGAAAAGGCTTTACATGATGTGTAATGTTTAAAGATCATTTTTCATAAAGGCGGTGGGTTTTTCAGTGTATAAGGACTTCGTGGATTACAAGATGTGTAAAGGGATTACATGCTATGTAATTCTCATGATGGTGGATTTTTAGGGCATCATGCGTGTGATTTTTTTTCATTTCATTCATTATTTCCTCTTTGATCTTGACCTAGAGCTCTACCTTATCGATTTTGGGAACCTTCACTCCTTCTGGATTGATTTGTTTGGCGTTTTATCATTAGGTTTGTGCATGGTATCTCTCTAGGTAAGATAATCCTTATGATTCTTTATTACCTTTGATCACGGTAGCACCGTTGTGTTGCGTTATTGGATTTTTTTGATTTGAGATGAATATGGAAGGCAATGTTGGATATTCTTCCTCTTCCCTTCCACATAGTGGCAACTTCAGTAGTGTATAATGGAAAAACGATTAAGTGAAAAGATTATTATAGGAGTGGTGGAGGTGGTTCTAGATAGAAGGCCTCTTCAACACCTTCAGTTACCACTAATAGTGAACCTTTAACTTACTATTAATGTGGAAAGGTTTGGAAAGCCATGTGTTCTTTTCCTGAGCTTGCAAAGATTTCTAACGGCTATAGACACTACATTCATCTGTAGTGTTTCTGTCAGGCTATGTCTACGCTGCAATATGGTTAGGGATTGTCAGCTCCAAAGGATACTGTAGGGAATTCAAATGCTTCAAAGACTACAAGGCTCCAGCCACATGCCACATGAGTAAAGAACATTAATGAAGTATATGATTTTCTGGTGAAGTAAGAGTAGGCCCAACGACAGTGAGAGGTACTATCTTTATTGCATCATCAGTTTTGATTTCTTTATTTGATACTGGTGATTCCCACTCATTTATATTTGGTAATTTTTTTGATACATACAATGGATCTCATGTCCTTTATTACGGAGTTTATGACACCTCTTGGGAAGAGGAAAGAGAAGGGGTTTCAGTTTCCTTGTTCACTATCGATAGTTGATACGAAGATAGTACGATATTTATTTACTCTTGATCTAGATTTGTTTGATGTCATCATCGTGATGTATTGGATTGTTTCTCATGATGCTGAGGTTGATTGTTATCATCAGTTTTTCTTGTTTTTGTGGTCGATGGGCACTCACGGGTGTTTCAAAGAGAGTGGGATCCGAAGTCTGGACATGTCGAATCTTCATACCTAGATCTCATGAGTTTTTTTTCTACTGTTGTAGTTGAGATCAATGGAGTTTCTTCTATTTTTGATCTTCCCATTTTTGTTTGGGACTTTCTTGATGTTTTCCCAAATGATTTCTTTGGGATTCCTATAGAGAGGGAGGTGGAGTTTATAATTGAACCGGTGCTAAGTATGCAGCTGATTTCGATACCTTCCTACCGTATGGCGCCAGTGGAGTTAAAGGAGATCAAAATTCAGTTGGATGATCTAATGATGATGGGGTTTTTTCCCTAGTTTTTCATCTTGGGAAGGCCTAGTGCTCTTTTACAAAAAAGATATGTGGTTCACTTTTATTTTGTGTGGACTATCAGATGTTGAACTAGGTAACAGTTAAGAATAAGTATATTTTGTCTCGTATGGATGATTTTTTTAACTATAAAAGGGGTAAAGGTTTTTTTAAAAGATCGATCTTTCATCGGGTTATCATCAACTTAGAATTCAGGAGTCTGATATACCGAAGATGACTTTCAAGAGTAGGTATAGCGATTTTGAATATCTTGTGATGCAATTTGGTCTAACTAATTCTCCTTTAGTTTTTATAGATTTAATGAATTAAATATTCCATCGGTATCTTGACAATTTTGTGGTGGTGTTTGTGGGTGATATTTTGGTTTATTCGAGATCTGAGCTTGTGCACGAGCACTATTTGGGTTTGGTTCTCGAAATTCCGAGGAGTAGTCATTTTTATGGAAAGCTCTAGAAATGAAGTTTCTAGATTCAAGAAGTGAAGTTCTTGGTGCATGTGATTTATGGGCATGGATTGTCAATTGATTCTAAGAAGGTGAAGTTTATCTTGTCTAGGTAAGATCCATGTAATGTATTTGAGATTTAGATCTTCCATGGTCTTTTTGGATATTACCGATGATTCATTAAAGAGATATTAAAGTTGGAATCACCTTTTACTGCTCTTATCAGTAAGGGGGTAAAATTCACATGGGGTGAAAAGTGTCAGTCTTCTTTTCATGAGTTGAAACAAATTCTGACATCAGGTCCTATTTTGATCTTACCTGATCTTGGTAAGGGGTATGTGTTTTTTTGTGATGCTTCTGGAACTGGTTTGGGTTGTGTGTTTATGTTAGATAATCATGTGGGGGATTAAGACTCTCATCAGCTTCGACCGCATAAGAAGAATTACCCCACACATGATTTATAGCTTTCTATGGTTATGCATGCTCTTAAGTGTTGGTGGCACTATATTTTTGGGGATAGGTTCACAATATTTTCTGACCAAAAGAGTTTGGTCTATATATTTTCTCATAAAGACTTGAATCTCAGACAAAATCAGTGGGTGTAATGCCTTCATACATTTTACTTAAACATCGTCTACACCCCAGGGAAGGGGAATGTTGTTGTAGATGATCTTGTAAGGAAAGTATCATCTTGGGATTTTCTGAAATTGAAGGAAGAGTGAAACCTTATGGAGTTTTTTCTCAGTTTCACCTGGATGCTCAGGAGGATGTTTTAGGTTGGTTATGATTAGTGTTTAGTTATTGTAAGATTTGGTGTCTTAGAACCAACAGGTTGTACTGAATATTTAATATATTTAAATGTTAAACATCTTATTATATATTTTTCATTGTTCTGCATGACTATAGTGTAATAATGTCCTGGATTATTTGTCGCATTGGAAAGGTCATAGCAGTTCCCCGCTATGATGAGAATCTTGAAGTGCTGTGACAATATTCTTAAATATAGTTTTGTGGTTTGATGAAATACTATAATGGGACACATAGTATACAAACCGTCAGGTGTGAGTACTCATAAGTAGATGAGACTTCCTCTCATGAAGTTCATACTTGGTAATCTCCAAGATGGGAAATTATGATAACAGACTTGCCAATAGGAATTCAGTATGTTTTGGTGTCATCAGATATTCTTATCTACGAGCATGTGTAATGATCTTTATACTTTAATATTGTCATTAATATATGTCACAAATCACACACTTTGATTTACTGACAAAAATCATCACATAGATAATTGGTGGGAAGTAGGGTATGTTGGGTGCATCACAAGTGACATGTTATTAATGTATAAGTTAAGGAAAGATTTGTCCCTTCCATTTGTGGAAGTTGATATCTTGACCCTTTGATTGAAATAAAATCGTCGCGTGAAATTCTATGTCCATGGTGTACCAACGAGTTTATTTTAGGTAGTCAAAGAACGACGTATCAAGCACAAAGGTTGATGACACTATCATGAAACCTGCTTGATGAGACATAGAGACAATGAGATTATATTACACAGTGAGCATTCATATGTGGATGTTGTTGTTATGAATTTAAGTTCTTTCTCTTAGGTACCTTGACTCATTTCTAGACAGTACTCTTAGACTTTAGGCAAGTCTGCTTAATGTCAACGAGAAAGAATCCTAGAGGGTCACATGCTAAGTGTTTTTTATAGTCTCAATTAAATTCTATTTGAATTTAATTAATAGAATAAATATTATTCTCGGGACAATGGAATAATTTTATTCAAGTTAAAATTATTTCATAAATTAAATAAATATTTATTCAGTGGATTGTGGGTAAAATATATTTATTTATTTTATTGAACATTTAATAAATATTTATTTACTAGTTTGTAAATAAAATATTTATTTAAGAGAATAAATTATTTATTTATTTATTCAATTGTTCAATAAATGGAAGTGGGGTTCGAGCAGACCAAGGTTGCTCTGATAGTAAATTAATTATTTGCAAGATGGTAAATAATTATTTAACTAGTTGGAACAAGTTAAAATAATAATAACATTGCTATTATTTTATGACGCGAAATTTTATTTATAATTCTGTTTTTCACAGGTTGGTGCACCATAAATAATGACACGGTATTATTATTAAAAGCATGGGTTTTCTCTAAGGTTATGAATGTATTTAATTGATGTTATGCAATTAAATATTGTAATTGAAGCCCCATGTCAATAAATAGACATGTATGTCTATTGTGCCATGTACCGAACCGCATGCCCGATGAATTGAAAATTTTTGAGCTAAACAATTTCTCTCTTGAATCCTTTTCCTACCTCTCTCAATAACGAGAGACGTTCTTCAAGGCCTAAGAACAAACGGTCAAGAATGACCAACACAAGATACTCGCTTCGCCGTGCTAGCACCTGGAGAACGAGCGGTGTCGATCAGAGGCCATCGAAGCACATGTGGATCACCGCTAGAGGGATTCTAGTTTGGATCCTTGCAAGCACAATGAGATAATCCTAAAGGGTCATTTCAGACGATCAACATTATTAACGAAGAAAATACCGAAGATCCAGATATTATTTTCTTTATGAAATTAATTATAAATATGATGTGCAAGATCCTCTCTAAAGGTTTCGAGCCTCTTCCTTATTTATCTAAATCTTTGATTCTATTCCATGGGGACTATATCTCATCATTGTATTGATCCTAGAATAATCATTGATCATGGTAAAAATTAAAGTTGGGTGTTGGCCCAACCGCGCTTCCGCAGCACGTGGAACCAACAAGTGGTATCAGAAGGAGGTTACATCATAGTTTATAATTATTTAAATAATTCATTGATGATTTACGATTTAATAATTTAGTTTTTCAATTCAAAGTTAATCATTTTTGTAATCTGGATTTTGAGATCTATTCTCCCTCTTTTCATTTCTTGTAGATTTCACGGAAACAAATGATTTTTTAATTAAAATTAAAATGGAGGAATCATAAGGAGGCATCGACGATTCTACCCAGGTGACATGAAAGTACACAGCGTGTGTTCGGACTTACACATAGTGTTCTCTACCATACACACCATGTAATCCGGACTACACGTCGTGCAGTCATGTTCAGCGCATCGGGAGTATTTCGTCAATTACTCAAGTTGTGTGCATTTATTGCACGCGGTGTAGTTAATTCTACACCGTGTGTTGACCAGGACAGATAGGCACATGCTTATCGGATTACATGTCATGTGGACCACTGCACACGGCGTGTAGTCCCTTCGGGTCAAGGGACAAACTATGTATCTCATACATGGCTAAGATGATCGGTAAACGTGTAACGTGGAGACAGCACGACATGTAGCCCACTGTACATGTCGTGTACTCTGAAATTTCTGAAGCACGCTTTACACATCGAGTCCCTAGGCGTGTACTTTGGGACAGATGGTGAAGGTAGTACATGTCGTATATTCAGAACTACACACTATGTACTTTACTGGATTACACAAAATTAAAACTTTAATGTTTGTGTAATGTTCAGAACTACACATCATGTATAAATCATAATACATGCGGTTACTCTATGCATTGAAACATCTTGTATTCCATATATCATAAGAGTAAGACAGTATGCGAATATAATACATGTTGGGTAGATTCGAACGGGTATTCACCAGGATACCTCCAAGGTGCATTTATGTACAAAGATGAGAATCTCAAGAAAATTTAGAAAAGGATTAAGATAAAAGGATTGATAAATTGAAGATAATAATTACTTGATTCAAGCGTAATTTATCTTAATAAAGAACAATTAAAGAATTGAATACTAGTTTTATTAAGTGCATAACTCATTGCATGTACATGGGTGATCATGAGCTAGACCAAGACCTTTGTATGTGAATAGTTTCATTTTAATTTATTTATTAAATTAATTGTTGGCTTGCGAGCCATCTCTCCTTATTAATATGTAGGGTCTGTGTGCCCATGGTTTCTTTTATGCAAACCCCTCTTTCACCCCTCACCTGCATGTGATTTTAAAAAAGGCATATGTAATGGATGGAACTCCCAAGCTAGTGGAGGCAGTTCAAGCTGGAGCCGAGGTGAAACCAATCCCAGGAGATACAGACACTACTGGAAATTCGGGCTATAGCCACGGTTCTAAACCGTGGCTATAGGCCCTCAAACTGTGGCTATAGGTAATAGCCACGGTTTGAGGAACCATGGCTAAGTTTGGCGTGGCTATAGGCCCAGACCTATAGCCACGGTTCCAAACCGTGGTTGTACACTTAATGTCACGGTTTCAACCGTGGCTATATTAGACGTCGGACAGGCTTTATAGCCACGGTTGGAAACCGTGGAGTTAGGTCTATAGCCACGGTTAAAAACCGTGGTAATAAACCAATAGCCACGGTTTAAAACCGTGGCTATAGGGTGTGAACATACATAAAAAAAAATACCCCCCAACCCCCTGGACACCCCCGGGACACCCCACTGGACACCCCCTGGAAACCCCCCTGGACACCCCCCTGACACCCCCCTGACACCCCCTGGACACCCCCCTGGACACCCCCCTGGACACCCCCTGGACACCCCCTGGACACCCCCTGGACACCCCCTAGACACCCCCCCTGAACACCTCATGCACCCCTCCCCTATGCCTTGCAGACCCCCCCCCCCCCCTGCCCTCCTCCCCACTGCCTTGCAGACACCCCCCTGCCAGTCCCCCCTGCCCCTTGCCCCCTGCCAGCCCCCCTGCCAGCCCCCCTGCTTGTCCCCCTGCCCCCTGCCAGTCCACCCTACCCCCTGCCACACCCCCTGCTAGTCCCCCTCTGCCACCCCTGCCAGTCCCCCCCTGCCCCCTGCCACCCACCTGCTTGTCCCCCTGCTTGTCCCCCTGCCAGCCCCCCCCCCCCACCCCCTGCTAGTCCCCCCCTGCCCCTTGCTGGTCCCCCCTGCCAGCCCCCCTGCCCCCTGCCCCCTGCTAGTCCCCCCCTACCACTCCCCTGCTTGTCCCCCCCTGCCCCCTGTCAGCCCCCCTGCTTGTCCCCCTGCCAGCCCACCCCCTGCCCCCTGTCAGTCCCCCCCCTGCCCCCCCCCCCCCAGCCCCCTGCTAGTCCCCCCTGCCACCCCCTGCCAGTCCCCCCTGCCCCCTGCAACCCCCCATCCCACCTGCACCAGCCCCCCCCCCCCCCTCGCAGCCCATCTGCACCAGCCCCCAACCCCAGCCCCCAGCCCCCAGCTGCATTAGTCCACCCCCAGCCCAGCTGCACCAGTCTCCCCCACCCTCCCCAGCCCCCTGCACCCCCCCAGCCACCTGCTACCCCCAGCCCACCTCCACCCCCCCCCCCCGCAGCCCACCTGCACCAGCCCCCAACCCCAACCCCTAGCTGCACCAGCCCCCCCCCCCCCCTAGCCCCCTGCCCCCCCCCCCCAGCCCACCAGCACTAGTCCCCCCCCCCCCCGCAGCCCACCTGCACCAGCCCCCAACCCCAGCCCCCAGCTGCACCAGCCCCCCCCCCCCCAACCCCCTGCTACCCCATCCCACCTGCACCTGTCCCCCCTCCCCAGCCCCCCTGCACTGGCCCAAGGATCCTACATTGTTTCACCAAGGGGCTACATGGTTTAGACTTGGCTATGCGCAACTCATGCTAAAAAATTGTGTGCAATTCAAAATGAACTTAAAATTATCCTCACGAAGGGAGGTCATACTATTTTCCTCAAACCATGCACCTTAACCATGAAGAGTATGGAAACCTCAAAATTTTCCGTGTTCTGACCTGGAACTCCATGGAGATAAAAACCAAAACTCTACTTAACCAAATAACAATAAAAGAACTATGCAGTGACATAGGGGCTATCATAAACTCCCCGCCATGCTACTTTTCCTCCTAGAATTTCCTTGGTCAAAACTAGAGACAAAGGAAAAGAGATGCAAAGGAAAATAGAACTAGCACACTGTGACCAGAATTTTTCTAATACATTGTATCTTTTACTGCCTCTCTCAATCTCTCCCAACATTGTACAAGTCTTACCACTTCCGATCTACGTATTCACGTTACACATTAGGGGGTGAAACAAGATAAAACAAAACTAGCACAGTAAACTGCAAATAAGTGAAATCTTGGTGTGAAGTGATGTAAAAGTAAAAAATCTCACATTATTGTGCCCTATGACACCCACTAGAACCCCTGGACACCCCCTAGACCCCCCTGGACACCCCCTAGACCCCCCTGGACACCTTCCACTGGACACCCCATGCCCCCTGCTAGTCCCCCCCCCTGCCACCCCCTGCTTGCCCCCTGCCAGCCAGCCCCCCCTGCCACCCCCTGCCACCCCCTGCTTGTCCCCCTGCCTTCCCCCCCTACCCCATGCTAGTCCCCCCCTGCCACCCCCTGCTAGCCCCCCCTGCCCCCTGCCCCTGCTAGTTCCCCCCCCCTGCCACCCCCTGCTTGCCCCCCTGCCAGCCAGCCCCCCCTGCCACCCCCCTGCTTGTCCCCCTACCTTTCCCCCCTGCCCCATGCTAGTCCCCCCCTGCCACCCCCCTGCCAGCCAGCCCCCCCCCCCCCCTGCCCCCTGCCAGTCCCCCCTGCCACCCCCTGCCAGTCCCCCCTACTAGTCCCCCTGCTAGCCCCCCCTTCCCCCTGAATTTGAAGTTGAATTTTATAGAACTATAAGAACAAGATGCAAGAAAGTAAAATAAATATAACATACACTATTATTTAACATGATTTAGTCCCATGGGGACCTACATGCATAAAAATAACAAAACATAACTCACACATTTTATTATGGTCAAAGAAAACAAAAACCCTACAACTGTAAACTAGAAAGAATCACAATATGAGGGATAATAACATAAGTATACAAGACTCACTGGCTTAAAAATAAATGAAACAAAAATGAAAATCACAGTACTAGAGTGGGTAGTAGTCCAACATTCCCATTCTCTTCATGCTGAAAGCTTGATGCACGATGCACCAGGATCCAAAAGTTCATATTCTCATTTCTTCACTTGTGGAACTATCACCAAGAAGGGTCTTCACTTCTTCCTTGAAGGAAGGACGTCATCTCCACTATAAAACAAGAAATGATATGAGTTCAAGGAGAGATAGGTATGGAAAGAGCTCTGATGAAGCAAAGCAGCAATGGCGATCAAGGTTTTCACCAGAGGAAACCTATAGAAATATCTTAGAGGATGAGAAATACAAATGATCAAGATTTTGAAGATACTTGGGTCATAGGGGTTATCACTACCCTTACACTACAGTACCTCAAAATGGAACAACCAATCTGGTGAGGCCACAAATCCACATGAAACAAAACACCCCCCTGCACCCCCCATGCCCCCTTAGTCCCCCATGCCCCCCCTGCACCCCACTGGACAACCCCCATGCCCCAACTGGACAGCCCCACTGGACAGCCCCACTGGACACCCCCTGCACCCCCTGGACAGCCCTCCCCACCCTGCCGGACACCCCTCCCCCCTGCTTGGATAGCCCCTCCCCCTGCTAGACACCCCTCCCCTGCTGGACACCCTTGCCCCATGCCCCCTGCCCCCTTCACCCCACTGGACAGCCCCCATGCCCCAACTGGACAGCCCCACTGGACACCCCCTACACCCCCTGGACACCCCTCCCCCCTGCTGGACACCCCCCCTGACGGACACCCCTCCCCCTTCCCCTTTCTACACCCCATGGAATGTGTTTCTATTGATATAAATGATCATATTATTGAGGTATGTTTTGTATTAGAAAACATACCAAAGTACAATGAGCATTGCAGGATGATAGGCCATGCCACTGATAAGTGCAGAATGGTACAGAAATTCTGCAATCCATCCTCTATTAATACTTCGTTGAAAGATGCTCTGAAAGGGAAAAATATTAATACCAAACACTATGTTAGAAAAAAAATACAAAGAAGGTTAAAAAGAGGTCACCTGGTATAACAATTCCGCTACTAGTAAATCCTAGGAAGACTTAGTAGAGGAATAAGAATCCCAAGGATGTGTTCATGCTGAAACTGGTAAAGCACAATTCTACTGGATATATTCTATAAGCAGATCGTCAACTCGTACTCCCAACTTGAGCACCTTATCAAAGAGGGTTCTCTACCGCAACTAGAATTAAGATGAAACATCCTATCAACATGGGATACCAACAACCAACATACATGAATCAAGAAATAGAAAATAGAGAGTTCCCAACATTTTTTACACAACCAGAACATGTCTAGGAGCATCATTACAGACCTCACCCTATAGGTTACACATGAAATATACTAATAGGGCTGCCACATTTTACTCTACCTACTGTTACACCTATTCATGATCGTTCTCAGCTAGACATTCCTCAAGGACAGCCCCTCCCCCTCTGCTGGACAGCCCCTCCCCCTACTTGGACACCCCTACCCCCTGCTGGACAGCCCCCCCCCCCCCCCTGCTGGATAGCCCCTCCCCCTGCCTGGACACCCCTCCCCCTGCTGGACAGCCCCTCCCCCCGCCTGGACACCCTTCCCCCCTGCCTGGACACCCCTCCCCCCTGCTGGACACCCCTCCCCCCTGCTGGACAGCCCTCCCCCCTGCTGGACAGCCCTCCCCCCGTACTGGACAGCCCTCCCCCCTGCGGGACAGCCCTCCCCCCCTGCCGGACAGCCCATCCCCCCTGCCAGACACCCCTCCCCCCTGCCGGACACCCCGCCCCCCTGAATAGAAATATTTCAATAACAAGTAGAAATGAATTAAATGTATACAAATTAAACATAGATATAAATTAGAGAAATAAGTAATAAAACCTGAATTAAAAATGTTGGATTCAGTAATTAAAAAAAAGAAAAGGCCATAGTAAGATAAAGAGGCTTTGCTAGTCCCCCTGCCCCTTGCCAGTCCCCCCCTGCCAGTCCCCCCTGCACCCTGCCAGACACCCTGCCAGTCCCCTGCTAGTCCCCCTACTCCCTGGACACCACCGTGACCGCGGCGTGACCGCGGCGTGACCACAACGTGTTGGCCCGGTCCAGCGACATCCGCGGGGCAACATCTTCCACTTAGTTTCAAATAAAATGATATGGGTATGTGTAGACTACCAGTCCCCTCCCCCATGTCTGGACACCCCCCTGTCTGGACACCCCCCTGTCTGGACACCCCCCCCCTGTCTGGACACACCACCCCCCTGTCTGGACACCCCCCCTTGTTTGGACACCACCCTGTCTGGACACCCCCCCTGTCTGGACACACCTCCCCCCTGTCTGGACACCCTCCTTGTCTGGACACCCCCCCTCCCTGTCTGGACACCCCCCCTGTCTGGACACCCTCCCTGTCTGGACACCCACCCCCCCCCCCCCCCCCCCCGCACCCACCCCCTCAACTTGGCAGTGATCATCCTCCTCCAATGAGTTCTACATGAGATGAGGGAATTATGGAAGGAATATCATCTAAAATAGCCAAAAGTAGACATTGAATTTCCATCACAACAGGCTGATCCGGTTCAGACGACATGTGCAGAGGATGAGGATGATCTGGTTCGGACAACATGTGAAGAGGATGAGGAAAAAGAAGAATTACCAAACAAATATTATGTGATACATGTACAATAAAATATTCCAGACAATTCTAAACCAATGTTTTCAGTTGAATTGAGCCTTTGTACCACCTACTATGCACGTTTTGTGGAAAGATGGATGAGAGGCAGCGCTGAGAGGAGATATAGTTTAGGAATGAGGAAATATGAAAAATTATAGAGCTAACCATCCAATGTTTCTCTAAGGAGGAGTAACCGCCGCAGGGTGTCGTCCTGGAGCAGGGCCAAATCACGGCGTGACCGCGGCGTGACCGCGGCGTGACCGCGGCGTGACCGCGGCGTGACCGCGGCGTGACCGCGGCGTGACCGCGGCGTGACCGCGGCGTGACCGCAGCGTGACCGCGGCATGACCGCGGCGTGACTGCATGGTGACCACAACGTGTTGGCCCGGTCCAGCGACATCTGCGGGGCAACATCTTCCACTTAGTTTCAAATAAAATGATATGGGTATGTGTAGACTACCACTCCCCTCCCCCATGTCTGGACACCCCCCCTGTCTGGACACCCCCCCCTGTCTGGACACCCCCCCCCCCTGTCTGGACACACCTCCCCCCTGTCTGGACACCCACCCTTGTCTGGACACCACCCTGTCTGGACACCCACCCCCTGTCTGGACACACCTCCCCCCTGTCTGGACACCCTCCTTGTCTAGACACCCCCCCTCCCTGTCTGGACACCCCCCCCTGTCTGGACACCCTCCCTGTCTGGACACCCCCCCCCCCCGCACCCACCCCCTCAACTTGGCAGTGATCATCCTCCTCCAATGAGTGCTACATGAGATGAGGGAATTATGGAAGGAATTTCATCTAAAACATCCAAAAGCAGACATTGAATTTCCATCACAACAGGCCGATCCGGTTCAGACGACATGTGCAGAGGATGAGGATGATCTGGTTCGGACAACATGTGAAGAGGATGAGGAAAAAGAAGAATTACCGAACAAATATTATGTGATACATGTACAATAAAATATGCCAGACAATTCCAAACCAATGTTTTCAGTTGAATTGAGCCTTTGTACCACCTGCTATGCACGTTTTGTGGAAAGATGGGTGAGAGGTAGCGCTGAGAGGAGATATAGTTTAAGAATGAGGAAATACGAAAAATTATAGAGCTAACCATTCAATGTTTCTCTAAGGAGGAGTAACCGCCGCAGGGTGTCGTCCTGGAGCAGGGCCAAATCATGGTGTGACCGCGGCGTAACCGCGGCGTGACCGCGGCGTGACCGCGGCGTGACCGCGACGTGACCGCGGCGTGACCGCGAAGTGACCGCGGCGTGACCGCGGCGTTACCGCAGCGTGTTGGCCCGATCCAGCAACATCTGCGGGGCAGCATCTTTCGGCCAAAAGCGAATGGATCAGAAGGAGGCTGGAATGCTGGTGGAAGGGGCTGGTTGCGGGTTTTGGGGGGATGGTGCGGGCTGATTTGAAGGTGGCAGGGGGGCTGTTGCGGGCTGGAATTCCGGTGGAAGCGGGCTGAAATGAAGGTGGAAGGGGGCTGGTGTGGGCTGGATGTGGCTGGAGCAGGGCCAAATCACGGCATGACTGCGGCGTGACTGCGGCGTGACCGCGGCGTGACCGGGGCGTGACCGCGGCGTGACCGCGGCGTGACCGCAGCGTGACCGCAGCGTGTTGGCCCGATCCAGCGACATCCGCGGGGCAACATCTTTAGTCTAGGAGTGAAGGGAGCGGGAGGAGGCTGGAATGCTGGTGGAAAGGGGCTGGTTGCAGGTGTTGGGGGGATGGTACGGGCTGATTCGAAGGCGGTAGGGGGGGTGTTGCGGGCAGGGGGGATGTTCAGACATAAATACACCGACCGAGATGCTCGGATAAACCAAGACTCCATTGCTCGGATAGAGACGATCTAGCAATACTTCTGCATGCAGTAACTATCAGAAGGTTATAATCATAGATGAAATGGTTCAAGATAACCAGACATAGTATAAGAATTTTAATGTAAAACAACCAAATGAAGGGGTCGTGCAATGATACGAATGGACACTCCCCCCCCCTGTCGGACACACCTCCCCCTGCTGGACACTCCTCCCCCCTGCTGGACACCCCTCCCCCCTACTGGACATCCCCGCCCCCTGCCTGGACACCCCTCCCCCCTGCTGGACACCCCTCCCCCCTGCTGGACAGCCCCGCCCCCTGCCTGGACACCCCTCCCCCCTGCTGGACACCCCTCCCCCCTACTGGACACCCCTCCCCCCTATTGGACAGCCCCCCCTGTTGGACAGCCCCTCCCCCCTGCGGGACAGCCCTCCCCCCTGTCGGACGCCCCTCCCCCCTACCAGACGCCCCTCCCCCCTGCCGGACGCCCCTCCCCCCTGGAGACTTTGTATTCACTGTGGATAGCAACATGGTAGTATGCTTCTGTTCCAGGTAGTCCTTAGTCTCCTGCCTATCAGATGACAGAACAACGGGTGGATTTTCATGAGTAGTAGGCTCAAATCTCTTGTTAGCATAAGGTGTGTGCTCATCATTTTGGGGCTCGGAAAGAACAACCCTGTTAAGGTGGGCAGTGTGAGCCACGGGAGTCGGAGTTGGATTATGGACATGTGATTTGGTCTCATGCTACTTTCCCATTATGGAGTCACCTGTAGTTAAAACCAGGCTACTGTTCATAAAAGAGGCATTGTTTTTTTTAGCAATATGGGATGGGATAGTAGTGGTCAGGTTGCATCAGTGTAGAGAAGCATAATTCTTAGAGAAAAAATCAGAGGAAGATTCATTTTGATCATAACGCAGTTTTTTAGACAGAATGGAATAGTTATTAGTAGTATAAGAAAGAGGAGGAGAAGTACCTGGAATAACAGGATCTAGAGCAGATTGTTGTTCGATAGAGTTCTGAGAGAGATTCTACTTCTGCTCCGTGGGAACATTAAAAACCTACATATGTTAGGGTACGAGAACCGAAACTGAATTGTCATGTAAAACAGGTGCTGGAATCTTTTTCATGCCTGCTCGAGCTTCTAGGTCTATGGAGGCAGGTTTCACCATGGAGCTAGAAGACTAGGGGGTTTCCTGATTTTCCTTTTGCATACCTAATTTAGGTGTGGAAGTAATATGGGTCTGCTTGGCTCTTAAGTATGGAGTGTCATCCACATCATTTTCTTTAGTGCAAACATCATTATTGTGGATTGAAGTAATAGGAGTACAGGTTAGTTTCTTCCGTTCATTAGTAGAAAAATTCCCTCCATCCAAGATTGGGTTCTAGAGATTATGCTTTTCTAGGTCATGTTGATAGCTAGAAATCTTTTCCTGCTCGGTTGATACTCTAATAGTGTCTAGTAAAAGGTTTGTAATTTCAATTGAGAGGTTTTGATCATTAATAGAGTTTTCTTCTTCCTCCACTTCATCCACCCATTTGGTTCCTGAACTATCTCTTATGTGAGTCAAAGTGTGATTTTTTTTGACCCAAACTTCATATTTCTTTTTGGATATTTCAGGCATGTCTATCATGGGGGCTTTGTCTTTTTTAGGTATCCTCATTTCCTTCCATTCATTCTCAGATGGTTGTATTACCTGCTTCCTAATCACCCTACAGTTGAAGATAGTATGCCCTATGATTTTATAGTGATCCCAAAATGGGGGTTTTCGCTCATATTCCACTATATCTTCAGTTTTGTATTCATTGTCATTTAAGTTAATTGAGCTGGGAAGTTTTGAGTCAAGGTTTATTTCAACCATTACTCTGTCGAATAGATCCAAGTCAGCATGTAAGGTCCTTTGATCAATTTTAAGAGCGGTTACTATGCATGAGACAATATCATTCAGTATTTTTGGGTGCCAAAAAACCAGTTAAGTCCAAGCAATTTTATCCAGACTTGTGCCAAAGTGTTTCTGTGTGTGTGCGGATTAAATTTGGAGTCCCACTCTGAAATTTTAAGTAAACCCGACTTGAGGTTGAGATTACAAGTCTTCCAAACTCTTTCAAAATCATCTTGTGATCTTAACAGTATGTGAAAATATCCTTTTCCTATGGGGATTAGTTTCCAATTTGCAGTATTCTAGCAGTGTGCAATACGAGAGTGAAGTTCAGTAAGGGGCCAAGGGTAGTTACCTTTGTGGTAAGAGATACGACCCATCACTGAGAATTTTCATAGTTGTGCGCGCTGTTTCAGGGCGTCTGGGTCCGCATCAACTAGATAACCACCATCATCCTATCGCTTTACCAGAGGGGGCTTCGCCATGAAATCATTGCCTTGGTTAGAGATTTTTAAAGCATCCAGGAACGAAATCCCTTGGACTCAACTAGTAAAAGGATGGTTGCGGGAGATATCTTCGAGTGTCTCCACATTTCGTGTAGCCACAGAATGATTGTGCACAAGGGGAAAATGTGTCATCTGCAGCGTTGTGAAATGATGAGATTCAAAACGCCCAGGCGTAAGGAAGATCGCCATGGGATTGAGAGAGGAGCGAGCGAACTTACCGAGAGGAAGAGGAACGCCGGCTGGGAGGTGGGGTGATCGCATCATCAGAGGAGAATCATCCCAAGGTGGGTGGCCACGTCGTCAGAGTAGAATGGTAGAGAGCGCACGGGAGGAAGGCGGTGGGGATCGCGAGCGGGGAGTAGGGCAGAAATGGGGTGGGGATCACGAGCGCACTGGAGGAAGGCAGTGGGGATCGCGCGTATCAGGGAGGAGGGCGCCGCCGAAGGTTCAGGAGTATCGGGGGCCGGAGGATATCCGCGCGCGCAGTATCGCGGAGGAGAAGGGAGGAGGAGCCCGACAAATTTTAGAGAAGAAAACCAACATTCATATTTTTATAAAAATTAAAAACACAATGGAAAACCATTAAAGGATACCCAAATACCATTTTGTATCTTCCCAATACATATATAAATCTAAACCATGCATTTTACGTCCTAAATTTCCCACAAAATCCAACCATGAATTTAACCAAACACTTAGTGTGTGCTATTTACCAAGACAATTACGGTTATCACAAACAAGGATTAATACACTAATTTCACACCAAAAAATCTAATCCAAGGCTCATACATTCATATTTATAAATATAAGAGGGTTCAAAAATCAAGAAACTAATAGATCTTAAATTAAAAAGTAAAGTGCATGAGAAATCCTACCTTAAAGGATGGTCAATCCAAACCATTATCACTCAACCAGCAGCCCACTCACACTCACACACTTCCATATATATATATATATATATATATCATTAAACCTATGAATGTGTTCCCCATACCATGAGGAAACATGCACACAATATATATATATATACATACATACATATCCATACCTGGGAATATGAGCGCGTGCCTTCGAAACCAATCGCAACACCCTACAATAATTACCCAGGACTCAAAAACACCATGCATACCTAAAATAAAATTAATTCAAACAATGTAATCAATATACGATTCAAAAACCAAGAAAACATTTAAGAAAAATAATGTTAAAGTAAAATAGTATTTTTAAAGTGAGAAGTTCCAAATGGGATTTTTACCATTAGGAAACCATTCAATTCATAAAAAACCAAAGAGGTCATCACTTCCCACCCAATTTTGAAAATTACACAAGCCATTTGCAAAGTCATAGAACCTTTTAATAATGGGAGGGATATGGAGAAGATAATGAATCCCTTTATTAAAAAAAAGTTTCAATAAAAGAACCCCTTCCAACAATATTATCATTTGAAGTATCATACATGAATTCATTCCAATCACCCATGGATGTGCCTGTGTCAAATGGCATGGCACATGTAGTCTTTCCCCAAACAATTTTTCAAGGAAAACAACGCGTACCTTCCACTAACCCAAAATTTATTTCATGAAAACCAACATGTTTCATCAAGCCAACCCAACACCAGACAAACAATTTCAATAAAATACATTTTTGGGAAAACACTACCCTAATCATCTGACTTAAATATTTAAACTAAAATGACATTTTATCTAACCCAATTTGGATAGGCATACACATAGGCATAAATGGAAAATAATCTCAAAACCTATTTTTAGAAAATTATACCAACAAGAAAACACTACCATGAACTAGCCACAAGTATAATAAAGGTTTGAAACATATTTAAAAGTTAATTGAATCGACTCAAGAACTAATGTTTTTCAATCTAAAAGGAAAAAACATGAAAACACCTACCTCAAACATGCACGGATGCAATGAAACTCTCATAAATGGATGAGTACACCCTGATGGATGAACTGCACCCCCTGGAATCCAATAAAGCACAAAAATCATACCGCAGCCCTTAGGGTTTGGACAAGATGAGTAAAACCCCAAAAATAAATCCAAGAAATATCACCAAAGGGGAAGCCACGTGCTAGATATGGGATGATGTCGACGGGGTCACACATCAGAGGGGAGATGCTAGTGAGAGAGGAGGTCTGGCTTGAGGAGGAGGTGATGCCAGCGAGGGTGGAGGTTCGACATGAGGAGGAGGCTGTCGGGGAGCACGTAGGAAAGGTTAATCGTCGGGATAAGGATACACTGTCGGGGAGGAGGTTGCGCAGGGATATGGCTACGAATCGGGGGAGGATGAGGAGGGCTGCGGGGAGGAGGAGATGTCGTCGGGGAGGAGGGATGTGCGGGATAGGGCTGCGAATCGGAGGAGGAGAGGAGGGCTGTGGGGAGGAGAAGACGTGGTTGGGGAGGAGGGCTACGCAGTGTGCGAATCGGGGGAGGAGGAGGGCTGTGGATCGGGGAGGAGGAGGAGCCCGATAAAATATCGGGAGAAAAAATGATGAAACAAATTTAGCCACGGACAAAAAATTTAACCGTGGAAAAATAAAGGATATAGCCACGGACCTATAAAACTGTGGCTATAGGTCTGTGGCTATAGCCCTAATTTCTAGTAGTGAGAGGTGGATAGGTGGAAAGCTGCAAACACGAACCCAAAATGTTCAAGGTGCTTCTCCTCTAGGTCAGGGTTGTTTTATCAACCGATAGATAAACTAACCATTAGAAAAGCTCATGATCATGCCCTTTACTTTATTTTATTTCTGTCAGTTTCATGGTTTCTCATTATGGACGTGTTGTCGCAATCACACAATTAATGAACTAACAAGCATGCGAGATGGAATTAAAATAAACCAGGCTTATGCGTAAATATTATCAAGACATGGTTAATCACTTAAGTAAGTTACACTTAATATTAAAAAGCATGTGATAATGATAATAAGTAATTCACGCATAAGAGATAAAATCCCTCAAATAAAATATTAAGTCAGACCAAGCCTTATTTTACTTGATTAAGGTCAAAACTCAATAAAACTATGTGTTTGACCAACCCTTGTTGGGACACTTACTTTTATACAGGAAGCCCTTATAAAATCTTTCGGGTTGACTTAACCATATTACAGCAAGAGGAGTATCCCTTGCTAGACTTGATGTAATATTAGAGGCAAGAGTTGAGGAAATCCAAAGTCAGGATTTCAGGATTTGGGAGTCCACTTAACAGATCAAGGAGTTGCAAGCTTGCAGTTGGCAAAGACCTACCTACCTAAATACCTTCAAATAGCTTGACCAACCTTTGTTGGGGTTATGCAAAGGGAAATATGGATCCTTTCCACTAGATTGTCATGACAACTGGACATTCCGAGTTCAATGGTGAGGGCCATTGGGAATTGATAAAATAGTGGGAGAATTAATAAAATCAATTTATTATTTCCCATAAAATGTAATCAAGAAAGTACTAATGATTTGCTCTTTTAATTATAGAATAAAAATTACAAGCTCGTCAACCACACTATCCCTGCGATAAATTCTGGATAAAGACAACATCCTCACCGATAGTAACTTACAGGAATGGTTTAGTCACCTTCGGGTTATCCTACGCCATTAACAGAAGTCTTATGTGTTAGAGTCAGCATTACCTAATCTGCCAACCAAAGAGGCAAGTGATGAAGATTTCTTGGTCTATGAGAAACATATGAACGACACAGTCGATGTTCAATGTTTGATGCTATCATCAATGTCTAGTGAGCTCATGAAGTCTCATGAAAACATGGATGCTTATAGCATGATCAAGCACCTCTGTGGTCTTTACCAGGAGAGAGAAAGACAGGAAAGGTTTCATATATCCAAGGCACTCTTTCAGAGTAAGCTTAGAGAGGGTACCCCAGTTGGGCCTCATGTAGTCAAGCTCATTGGCTACATTGAGCGCCTGGAGGTTATAGGGTTTAAACTCCCCAAAGAACTAGGAACCGATCTCATTATCGCGTCACTCCCTTAGATATTCTCTAGCTTTTTTGCTAATTTTAATATGAACAACATTGATAAGTCTCTATCTAATATTTTTATCCTCATTCGCCAAGTGGACAAAGATATGAAGCTCGAAAAGCCTTCTGTCCTCATGATGAATAAGAAGAAAGGGAAGGCGAAGAGCTTTAATCCCAAAGCTTCTTCACACCCTTCCAAGAAAAGGAAGATCAAATGGGAGGCAAGGGAATAAGAAGTCGTTTGTTTCGCATGTGGAAAAAATGGTCACTGGAAGAAGAACTACACCCAGACTAAGAAGCAAGGGGAAGCTTTAGGTGCATTTGTTATCGAATGTAATCTATCTGTTTCTACAAATTGGGTATTAGATATAGCTTTTGGTGCTCACATATGTATCCAAATATAGGAACCAAGTAGATTCAGGAAGATTGACCAAGGGAAGGTAGATCTATGAGCAGCCAACAAATCCAGACTTGTTGTTGTAGTTGTCGGGGACTACCACCTCACGTTGCCAACTGGGATGATCTTGGTATTAAAGGGTTGTTATTATGTTCTGTATGTTACTAAAAACATTATTTCTGTATCTAGATTAGATATAGATGGATTTGTTTTCAAGTTTGGAAATGAATGTTGCTTCTTTTACAAAGATAGCATTTGTTTTTCTTGGGAAAATTTATACAACGGTCTTTACATGTTGGATTATACAAACCAAGTAATGGAAATCAATAACAAAGATACCTCACATGACTCGTACCACACCCAACTTTGGCATCACTGGTTAAGTCATGTAAACGAGAAACGCTTGACAAAGTTACATCAAGATGGATATTTAGATTCATTTGAACTAAAACCACTTGGTGTATGTCATGCATGTTTACAAGGAAAAATTACCAAAGACCCATTTAGTGGGAAAGGTTTAAGGGCTAAAGAGCTTCTTGAATTGGTTCATACCGATGTGTGTGGACCATTTATAGTTGAAGTAATGGGAGGGTACTCATACTTCATAACTTTTACTCATAATTTTAGTAGATATGGATATATATATACTTAATGAGGTATAAGTTGTATTATTTTAATAAATTCAAAGAATACAAGAATAAAGGTGAGAACCAGCTTGGTAAGAAGATTAAGAAACTCCGCTCAGACTAGGGTGGAGAAAATCTTATCAATACTTCATTGATTACTTACAAGATTTTGGGATCCTATCCCAACTCACTCCTCCTTACACACCCCAGTGGAATGGTATGAGCAAAATAAGGAACCACATCTTGTTGGACATAGTGGCATCCATGGTGAGTCATGCGAGTCTTCTACTATCCTTTTGGGGATATGTGTTACAAAAAACAACACACATACTAAACCAAGTAATAACTAAATTGATAAATGGCATTCCATATGAGTTATGGAGTGGAAAAAAATACATGTTATTAAATTTACATGTGTGGGGAAGCAATGCATTTGTTAAAGCTTATTCAGGTAACAAACTTTCACCCCGAGTCACAAAGTGTACCTTTATAGGAAATCCCAAGGAAACAATAGGATATTACCTATACAACCACTCAAAAAAAGGTTATAGTGGTAAGAGATGCTATATTCCTTGAGAGGGAGAACATATCCAAAAGAAATAGTGGGAGTGAAATAGACTTTGATGAAGTTGAGGCTCAAGGTACACAAGAGTTGGTACAGGAACAGATTCCACAAAGCCCCGTGGAAGAAATAACTGTTTCAGAGACATAAGAATTGTGTAAGAGTACAAGATAGGTTAGAGAACTAGAACAGTATGGTTTTCTAGTTACCAAGGATGGTGACTCATTATTAGTTGATAATAATGATCCTCTAACTTACAAGGAATCAGTAAGTGGCACAAATGTTGCCAAGTGGAAAGAAACCATGAATTTTGAAATGGATTCCATGTACCAAAACCAAGTCAGGATTTTGGTAGATCTTCTAATTGATGTAAAGCATGTTGGTTGAAAATGGGTATTCAAGAAGAAACTGGGCATGGAAGGAAAATTCAGTACCTATAAGGCATGACTAGTTGCAAAAGGGTTTAATCAGGTCAAGGCATTGACTATGAAGAAACCTTTTCACCAGTTGCAATGCTGAAATCCATCATAATTATATTGGTCATTGTCGCTTACCATGACTATGAGATTTAGAAAATGGATGTTAAAATAGCCTTCCTTAATGGGAACCTTTAAGAAGATGTCTACATGACACAACCTGAAGGATTTATGACTCCAAAGGATTCCAATAAGGTATGCAAGTTGGAGAAATCCATTTATGAATTAAAGAAAGCATCCAGGTCATGGAACATTCATTTTGATAGAGCCATAATGAAATTTGGTTTTATCAAGAACGAATTTGAACCTTGTGTCTACAAACGGTTTAGTAGGAGTGCAGTCATTTTCCTAATAGTATATGTTGATGACATATTACTTATTAGAAACGAGATACCAGTCTTGTGGTATGTTAAGGCATGGTTGAATCAATGCTTCTCTATAAAGGACTTGGGTGAGATAACATATATTCTTGGGATCAAGATCCATTGTGATAGATCCAAGAGATTGTTGGGTCTAAGTCAAAGTACATACATTGATAAGATATTGAAGAGATTCAGTATAGAACAATCCAAGAGGGGATTGTTGCCAGCATCACATGGCATTTATCTTTCCAAGAAAATGTGTCCTCAAACACATGAGGAAAGAAAGATAATGGAAAGGAATCTATATGCATCAGCGATTGGGTTAGTCATGTATGTCATGTTATGTACTATGCTAGATGTCGCCTACGCATTGAGTGCGGTAGGAAGATATCAAGCTGACCCAGGTGACCGCAATCATATGGCATTCAAGACTATCCTAAAGTATCTAAGACATACTAAGGATATGTTCCTAGTTTATGGAGGAGATTAGGAACTAGTCATTAGAGGATATGCGGATGCTAGTTTCCAGACTGATCAAGATGACATGAAGTCGCAAACGGGATACATCTTCACTTTGAATGGAGGTGCAGTGAGCTATAAGAGCTCAAAGCAGAGTGTGGTCGCAAATTCTACAACAGAGTCCAAGTATATCACATCTTCTGAGGTAGCTAAAGAAGCAGTTTGGATGCGAAGCTTTGTCCAGGATTTGGATGCGATACCTAGCAGTAAAGATCTCATCACACTGTATTGTGGTAATACTGCAGCGGTGACTCTCACAAAAGAGTCAAGGTCACATCAGCGGACGAAGCACATACTTTGGAAGTATCATCTCTTGGGGGATTTTTCTTAGAGATGTGAAGTTGTAGTGAGCAGTATTTCCAAGAAGGATAATGTGGTGGACCCCTTGACTAAAGCCTTAACTCGGCAGAAACATGATTATCATGTGAGGTCTAGCGGACTGAAAGTCGTAGGTAGTTGGCTCTAGTCTAAGTGGGGGTTTGTAAGAGTTGGTGTCCTAGAACCAACTAGTTGTACTTTGATTACATGAATATTTAATATATTTAAATATTAAACATCTTATTACATATTGTTCATTGTTCTGCATGACTATAGTGTAATAATGTCCTGGAGTATTTGTCACATTGACAAGGTCATAGCAGTTCTCCACTATGATGAGAACCTTGAAGTGCTATGACAATATTCATAAATATAGTTCTTCGGTTGGATGATATACTATAATGAGACACATAGTATACAGACTGTCAGCCTGTCAGGTGCAAGTACTCGTAAGCATATGAGACTTCCTCTCATGAAGTACGTACTTGGTAATCTCCAAGACGGGAGATTATGATAACAGACTCGTCAGTAGGAATTCTGCATATTTTGGTGTCATCGGATATTCCTATCTGCGAGCATGTAATGATATTTAAACTTTAAGATTATCATTAATACGTGTCGTGACTCACGCACTTTGATTTATAGATGAAAACCGTCACGCATACAGTTGGCGGGAAGTAAGATACGTTGGGTGCGTCACAAATTTCATGTTATTAATGGATAAGCCGAGTAAGGATTTGTCCCTTCCATTTATGGAAGTTGATATCTTGGCCCTTTGATTGAAATAGAACCGTTGCACGAAATTTCATGGTCATGGTGTAACGACAAGATAATTTTAGGTAGTCAAAGAATGACATATCAAGCACAAAGGTTGATGACACTATCATGAAACCTGCTTGATGAGATATAGAGACAAATGGATTATATTACATAGTGAGTGTTTGTATGTGGATATCGTTGTTGCGACTTTAAGTTATTTCTCTTGGGTGCCTTGACCCGTTGCTAGACAGTACCCTTGGATTTTAGGCAAGCCCGCCTAATGCCAACAAGAAAGAATTCTAGAGGGTCACACAATAAGTGTTTTTGGTGGTCTTGGTTAAATTCTATTTGAATTTAATTAATGGAATAAATATTATTCTCAAGACAGTGAAATAATTTTATTCAAGTTAAAATGATTGCATAAATTAAATAAATGTTTATTCACTGAATTGTAGGTAAAATATATTTATTTATTTTATTGAACATTTAATAAATATTTATTTACTAGTTTGTAAATAAATTATTTATTTAAGAGAATAAATTATTTATTTATTTATTTGGTTGTTCAATAAATGGAAGTGGAGTTCGAGTGGACCAAGGCTGGTCTGGTAGAAAAATAATTATTTGCAAGATGGTAAATAATTATTTAACTAGTTGGTACAAGTTAAAATAATAATAACGCTGCTATTATTTTGTGACGCAGAATTTTATTTATAATTCTGTTTTGTACAAGTTGGCGCACCATAAATAATGACGTGGTATTATTATTAAAATCATGAGTTTTCTCTATGGTTATGAATGTATTTAATTTCTTTTACGCAATTAAATATTGTAACTGAAGTCTCGTGTCGATAAATATACATGTACGTCTATTGTGCCATATACCGAACTTCACGCCGGTGAATTGAGAATTGTTGAGCTAAACAATTTCTCTCTCGAATCCTCTTTCCGCCCCTTTTAAGAACGAGAGACATTTTTCAAGGCTGAAGAAAAAGCGATCAAGAACGACCAACGCAAGACACTCGTTTCGCCGTTCTGGAACCCAAAAAATGAGCGGTGTCGATCGAAGGCCATTAGAGCACGTGTGGATCACCGCTAGAGGGATTCTAGTTTGGATCCTCGCAAGCACAATGAGATAATCCGGAAGAGTCATTCTGGATGATCAACATCATCAACGAAGAAAATACCAAAGATCTAGGTATTCTTTTCTGTATGAAATTAATTAAATTAATTATAAATATGATGTACAAGATCCTCTCTAAAGGTTTCGGGTCTCTTCCTTCTTTATCTAAATATTTGATTTTATTCTGTAGAGACTAGCATTCATTGTCGTATTGATCTCAGAATAATCATTAATCATGGTAAAAATTAAAGTTGAGTGTCGGCCCAACCACGCTTCTGTTGCGCCCAGAACCTAGAGTTATCATCATCTCTTATTGAGTCTATTATGCAAAGTTAGCAGCATGATGACGTGTTTAGAGAAATTTAAGAAACCCTATATGCTGGGGAGACTATTTCTAATTGGTGTCTCTCTTCAGGTGGCATACTTCATTTTGGGGATCGTTTTTTCATCCCAGCATCTGTAAGGAGATCAGTTTTGTTTGATTATCAAAGTTCTTCATGGGTCGTTCATCTAGGCACTACAAATATAGATTGTGAAATGAGATGATGGTTCTGGTGGTCGGGTATGAAGCGTGACATTACTGATTATGTGTCCCATTGTTACACCTACCAATAGATAAATAAAGAGCATCTAAAACCTTCTAGTTTTCTTCACCCTCTTCCAGTTTTGGTTTGGAAATAGGATGAGGTATTCATGGATTTTGTTACTGGATTGCCATGGACTCCCCGATGAAGGAATGCTATTTGAGTGGTGATTAATCAATTGACAAAGTATGTTCACTTCATTCTGATCAGGGACACCACAAAAGTTGAAGATTTGGGTAAGCTGTATCAGCAAAAGATTGTGAGGTTACACGAGGTTCCTTTTTTTGTGATATCGGATAGGGAGTCTAGGCTTACTTCGAGGTTCTGGAGGAGTCTTTAGGAGGTGATGGGGACTCATGACATGTTGTGTATGGCTTACCATGCACAGATAAACAGCCAGATGGGGTGTGCTATTCAGATCCTAGAGGACATGCTTTGTGCTTGTGTCTTGAATTTTGGTGGATCTTGGGATAGCCATATGAGATTGGTTGAGTTTGTTTATAACAATAGTTGTCAGTTGTTGATCAGAATGGATCTTTTCAAGGCTCTATATGGTCACCCGTGTAAGTCACCTCTTTGCTGGGCAGAGGTGGGTGAAGCCTCTCTGGTTGGACCAAGTCTAGTTCAAGAGACATCTGTGAGAATTCAAGATATACCCTGGCTTCTGGTCACAACTTAGAGTCAATAGAAATATTATGTGAATCAATGGCGTCATCCTTTGGAGTTTTCCATAGGTGACCGGGTTTTCTTTAAATTTTCTCCTTGGTTGGGTCACCATCGTCTTGGAAAACAAGGAAAGTTGACTCTGCGATATGTTGGACCATTGAGTTCACTGAGCTGCTTGGGTAGGTTGCTTATCGATTAGCATTGTCGGTTCAGTTGATGAACATTCATGATATTTTCCACATATCGTAACTTAGGAAATACCATCCTTATCCCTCCACATTCTGAGTTGGGAAGAGACTGAGTTAGAGCCAAATGTTTCTATTGTAGAGCAGCCAATAGAGATCGTTGAATCTTAAGTGAAAGTATTTCATGGGAAGTTGATTTTGTTGGTCAGGGTGTTATGACGACAAGGATGAGATTCTCATGAGACTTGGCAGCGCGAGTCGTTGATGATGGAGTAGTGGTCTCACCTCTTTACTGAACCTCATTCTTCCACATGACTTCCCGATGATGGAAACTCTTATGGTGGGAGTTTGTAACATCTTGTTGCCATCTTTCAAGTAATTCCCTTCTCTTTACTTGTTTTCCTCTTTATTTGGGTGCGTCTTGGGACTCCTGAGGATGAAGAGAATTTGTTGGGAAAATGACCTAAAGTTTAGGGATGTATGTTTGTTTGAATTAACAGAGTTCAGGTATAAACGTGTAATAGCTTAACAGAGTTCTCCCCAAGTTCAGAGAACGCCCCAAGCAGTTTGGAGTTTTTCTACTAAAAACTGGAGTTATCGGTGTCTGCTAGGAATTTATACGCCATATAATGGGAGTACACGATGTGTATTGTTTGTCGGGATCATGCTGTGAGTTGAATACACAACATGAATAGTTACACATCATGAAAAGGTTTTACACGATGTGTAATGTTTAAAGATCAGTTTTTGTAAAAAAGTGGTGGGTTTTCTGGTGTATAAGGACTTCATGGATTACACAACGTGTAAAGGGATTACACACTGTGTAATTCTCATGAGGGTGGCTTTTTAGGGTGTCGTACGAGTGTTTTTTTCATTTCATTCATTGCAGCCTCTTTACTCTCAACCCAAAGCTCTTCCCTAGCGATTTTGGAAACCTCTACTCCTTCCAAATTGATTTGTTCGGCGTTTGATCATTAGGGTTGTGCGCGGTGTCTCTCAGAGTAAGAGAATTTTTCTGCTTCTTCATTGCCTTTGATCACGTTAGCACCGTTGTGTTGTGTTATTGGATTTGTTGATATGTGATGGAAATTCTCTTGTTTTCTTCTAGTTCTGTTGGGTGACCTTTCCCCAGGGGACGTTCCTTTGTCGGTTGCAGTGTAGCAGGTGTGCGTTCTTCGAGGTTTGTCGTGATCTACCTTTTCCGCCATCCGTTTTGTTGTTGAATCAATTCTAAGATATGTGAGGACTGGTTCTAGGGCCACTGTTGTTGTTGTTGTTGTGTTCTTCTTGTTGGTGGATCTCATTGCGGGTGTGCGTGAATCAAGTTTTGAGGTAGGTGGTTCCATCTCTAGCCTATGTTGGTGAACTGTGTTACTCTGGTCTTTGATAAATTGTTTTATAAATGAAATAGCATGATTGACTGATTTTTTTGTATCTTTGGAAATAGGTTTTTGGTAAAAGATGGGTTTCCCTTGGTTTTTGGTAAATGAAAGGTGTTTTCAAAGCATTGTGAAATAGTTTAATGAAATGGTTTTCAAAGCATGGTTTTGATAAAATGGTTTGATGAATTGGTTTGGAAAATATAGCACATGGGAAGCCTTGGGTACATAGGTGGAAGGTAGAGTAATAGGCCTCATCCAATGTCGGGGGGTTCATTCATGAGGTGTTCATCTGCTTCTTATGCCTGTTGTTCTATGAACTTGTTAGTCCTGTTGGTGGGTTCACTTATTGAAGTGTTCGTCTACTCTCTAAATTTGATGCTTATGTTTAGAGACTTGATGCGTGCAATTGTCTATGTTAGGTACGAGTGTCCTAGCTATCCTGACCTAGTGTGATATTTGGCGTGATGTTACCTGTGCTTTTGGCTTGTAATGTTTTGGTTGTACTGTCGTGATTTTGGTATGATATGCAATACATGTTTTGCTTTGATTTGATATATCTGCTTTGATATATGTATATGAAATGCTTTGAAACTAATTTACCTGCTTTATTTGGAAATGTGGAAAAGGAGGAAATTAAATTTGTTTTGTCATGCTTTGGATATAAAATTGTAATTGTATATCATGTACTGTTTTCTTTAAAGTTGAGCATGCTTGGATTATTTTGCAGATAGTAGTTATGGAACATCCGAGTGGGATCCTATCGAGCATGTTAGCTCACACCTTGTGCACCCCTTCAGCGGTGCATAGACTTTATTATGTCTTTCAATACAGGGAAAGGTAAGGCGTTGCAGTGAGGCAGCGATGTTTTTTGTTAGCTGGTGGTGAGATGGTGGGAGTTTGTCCACGCTATCACTTAGAGACTCTTGGAGTAGTTGTTTTAGTTTTGTTGTACTTTGCAGTTGGACTTGTCTCTTAGATATTGTTTGATGTTGTTTCAGATGAATAGTTTTCATTGTTCTTTATCTGTTATGACATATATATTCATGTTTTTCTCGTTGTTTCTTTTTATATACGTATATATGTCTTGTTGTCTGCTTCAAGTTGGGCGAAATCGTTCCCTCTGTTTTGTTGATGTTGGGTGCTAGACGTCAGCTCGTGGGGATTGAGAATGTTATTCAGGTATGTGGTAATTTGGGTTGGGTGTATTGAGAGGGTATCCAGGCCGGGTTTGTCACATAAGGTTGTGACACTTGGCACTAAGTTGGGATTACAACCTTATCATCTAATCTGTTAGAGTTTGCACTATGAGGCTATAAATAATGTAACTCGGGCCAAATGAAGACCCACCCTTTGGGAGAGAGATCTTTTTGTCTTTATTCAATCAATAAAGAGTATAGTTTTGTCTATTCACCTATCGATGTTCATTGCTTTTTTGGTTATGGTTCCCTCCCGTTTGGGTCATAACCTTCTACGTGGATGTTAATGATGGCGATGGAACCAACCCCACCACGAAGGTCGGTGTGAAGAAGATGATCATTACGATGTCATGTTGATAGAAACCGTGATGAATTTCGAAATTGAATATGTGATATTGATCGTAGACGAAATATGAAGAGGACGGTGAATGAAAACAAACACGCCACAATGCTAATGCCGAGACAAAAAATAAAGAAATGTAGGACAATAGTTTTTATTTCAATTATCATGTTAATGTATATATATGAGACATGATAATACAATCAATGGTATGTATCAATTCATATTCTTCAAGAAATATCTACTTGCTAGAATTGAGGGCATGTAATAGAGTTTGAGAAATTAATTGTCATGGGAATAATGGACTCCATGGGAATGGACAGCCATGAAAATTGAGACATTCAAAATGATCATAATATTTTATAACAATATTCATATCAACATATATTATTTATAATTCAACAACAAAAAAAAAAAAACTCAGTTCTGGGTGAGGAGCGCTCGTTTTAAAAAAAATCGTCAGCACACTCATCCTCTGACTATGATTGGAAAATGAATTATTTTTTTGCATATAATTAATGCGAAAACATGAAATCACAATACGCGGATATCGCCAGTTGGCGAAGTAAGAAATTATGGCATTGTAAAAAAAAAAAGGAAGAGAAAATGTGGAAAAGTCAGCCGCCGTATTTTCGTATTTTAAGGTACGTGGATTTAAAACCATAGAGGGGATCCAGTTAATTATTATTATACACTCACCCTCACTTAATTAATATTCGTTCAGTAATAATAATAAAACAACCTACAATTTCCATCTATTCGGTGCCTTCCAACAGCTGAATTATGCCATATTTATTTTATATTTGATCATATATAAAATAATCGATAAGCCCATTTTTTTAAAAAGTATTTATCAGTGGTTCCAGAAGTTCTATTTTTTTTAGCTTCCAAATGAATAGCTTAATAAATAAGTTCAAAAAATAAATTTATTAGTAAATATCTAATAAATATTTTGCGTATTGATTGTTTTATCCAACGTATTAGATTAGATTTATATTAATAATTGTGAGTGCTTTTTATTAAATTAACTCTCTCTAGTATATGAAGATATTTTAGATGGTTCCCAATATAAAATTTGATTTTTAGATGTCAATACCAATCAATAGCGAGGAGTATTAATGTGAGAGGTTATTTATACATTGATCAAACCATTATTTAATGTGCATGTAATTTTAAATTTCATTGCACAGTTTTTTTAAAAAAAATCAATTATTTGTTTATACAATTTAATATATTTTAAAAAAAATTTAAGGAAACAGGGCCACTGGTTGGATCATTTGACCAAACTCCTGTGTTGCTCCCACGAAGAAAGCAGCCCGTCGGTGTGAGTATTTTTCGGATATATATATATAATTCGAGGTTTTTAAATTAAAAAATCATTATTCAAAAACCATGATGATTAATGTCACGGGATTAAATATATAAATATTAAGTTCAGATTTGATGAACATGATTATGGTGACGTGGATTCTACTCGTGAGAAGGGGTGCGGTGAAAATATTTGCTTTCAGGGGCTTTTATTTTTTTTCACCCGGGGGTGCATATATTTACCCCGGCGGTGCATGTGCAGGGGAAGCGGCAAATCGAAGCGTAGTCCCCGTCTCGTGTCGCGTGCTTCTCGACCCTGCGCCTGCCTGCCACGTCTCCACTCTCTCACCTCCGCCATCTAGAAATTTCGTTCCCGTCGCACAATTAAATTTATTGTAAAAAATAAATTTTACCTTCCAACTACTAGAATTGTGGGGAATGATTTGTTATAATTTCATTCATAAATAATAATAAATAAATAAAGTGTTCTGAATGGACAATATTTTTTGGATTGGATTGATGAGATGAATAATGATGTAGAATCTCACATTGAAGTTAGAGGTATAATTCTCAAAACACCCCCTTATAAAAAAGGGTTTTGAGAATTTGAATTTTCATAAAAAAATATATATGTGCCTTAATGATATTAAAGTGTTTTAAAATATATATTTAGTAAAATGTTTTGTTATATATATAACAAAACAAAAAGTAAAATAAAAAATAAAATATTTTATAAAAAACGATTAATAACGTGATTAGTCGTAACAGTTGAAAATTCGATTTTTTTGAAATTTGAACAGGTGCCCCTCATCAAGAGTTGTACGTTTCGATCAAGCCAATGTGTTCTTTGATCGAAATTGCGAGATCAAACCGATACAATTCACACCGATTTCGATTTATAAATAAGCGATGATAAGATCGCTTATGAATTAATTCTTCTTCAATCCAAGGAATTTTCCAGTTCCGTGTTATAAGGACCTGATCTTAAACATTACATAATCTAGTAAATTCTTTTAGAATTCACTTCTTTACATTCCAAAAAATCTTTACAGTTTAGAGTTTTAGAGAGTCATGACATAATTAATACGTATCAACCCATAAACATACAAAGTGAATGGTACTAAAACAATATCTATTTTTTCCATAATACAAAAGCTTTTATTAAAGACATTAAATCTTTTCATGAAAAGTCTTCACAACATTCATCTTGGTTTCTCCTTTTCTCTTACTCAACCTTAAACCCTGTGAAAAACATTTTAAAATTTAGCACAAAAAGCTCAATAAAGGATATAAAAATGAGAGAAACCATTAGTACATGGATATTTATAAACATATGAAACCATTTTCACAAAGACATACTTCTCACCCAATATGTATCATGTAGTTACTTTGTGAAAACATGAGATTTCAATGTAATATAGAAAACATAAATAATACCATAAAGGTAAGGACATTACTTACTTAATATTGTAACCCTCACGACTACCTTATGATTTGTAACACTTACGACTACCTTATAATGTAACACTCACACCTAACTTATGATGTAACCATCACAGTTACACTTGGAGTAACCATACGACTGACCTCTAACCTAAACATACCCAATACATTGGATGGAGATATATGTTCCACCCTTCATCATAAACAATGTCTAAGAACCAGAACATTATTATAAAACAAAAATACTTACCTCATATAAATCATTCTTTTTTTAAAAGAAATGAAATTAAAAGAGAACTTTTAAAGAAAAATCCCTTAAAAATATCACATATTTGAAGTGAGAGTTAATAAAAAGAATGGAATATACATATACACTATAAATCCACATAATACAACATAATATAATTAAAATTCATTTCACAAATAATCTTTGCACCACATAATTAATGAAGTAGAAGACAAACCCAAAGAATCGAAATTGAATTAAGAATTCCTTTACCTTAGGTTTGTGTTACTTCAAATGTATTTAAACCTCCTCTTGAATTATCCTCCTTGAGAACCTTCTTAAGGCCTTTGGTTTTGGTCTTTTGGCAAGACCACCAGGTCTTGGATGTGGGGAAGAGGCTTGGGAAGAGATTTGGACAGAAGTTGAACAAGCTACAAGGCTTTGAGTTGAGAGGAGAAGAGGGGGTGAGAGGTGATATTTATAGTAGAGGAAATGAGAGTTTTTGATTATTTTATCCATTAGTTTATTAGTTTGACTCAAGACTATGAATAGTTTGAGCATTACCATCAAATATATTAAAATAATCAAGTAAATTTCAAGATTATGGTGCTTACATCATTCATGATGTAAGGAATAATGTATTTAACTTATAATATATATACCATAAATTACCATATTTCACTATTCTTCAAAAATTCAAGTATTTCAGAAAAATACCAAAAATTCACCACAACCATTTTTCGAGGTGTAGAATTCAAAAATGAACTCCATTTTATCAAAATAATTTTCTAAATATGATAAATTTAATTTTTAAATAAAATCATAATTTATTTGAAAAATATCAATTTCAAAACTATAATTGATTTTATAAAACCTTGAAAAATTAATCAAGGTCTCATAAAATTATCTTATAACCATAAGATAATAAATTGATAATTTATGAATCTATTTTATGAAAATAAATTTTCTTTTAAATCATTAAATTAATTCTAAAATTGAAATTAAATATCGATGACTTACAAAAATACCAACACTTAATTTATCATTTTCAAAACATTTATTCACTTATTCCAGAATATAAATATATCATGATTACACTTATAAGATACATACATTTTATTTATACTCTCATAGGTGATGTTACTATTCTATTTGCCAGATTACTATTCCTAATGGTCATGTTACTATTCCTAAGGTCAAGTTATCATTCTATCGGTAAAAATTACTTAATTTTTATAAATATCAATTATTTCATTATAAATTTATAATGAATTCAAATATTTAATTCCAGAATGAAAACAAATTATTTTATAAGTACCTGGGTTGTTACATTCTCTCCACCTTCTGGAAATTGCGTCCTCACAATTTTTATTTACTTATTAAACAAGTGAGGATACCTTTCCCTCATAGCATTTTCAGATTCCCATATTGCTTCGTTAACCATGTGGTTTCTCCACAAAACCTTAACCTGGTGAATTACCTTATTTCACAATATTTTCTCTCTACGATCAAGAATTTGAACAGGTTTCTCTTCATAATAAATTTTCTCTTCTAGCTGAATTATTTATGGGATCAAAACATGAGATGGATATCGCACATACTTTCTCAACATCGAAACATGAAAAACATTGTGTACATGAGATAAAATTGGAGGCAAAGCCACTCGGTAGGCGACTGGTCCAACTTTCTCCAGGATTTCATAAGGTCCAATGAACAATGGACTTAGCTTTCCCTTATTACCAAAATGCATAACACTTTTCTATGGCGAGATTCTAAAAAAACATGATCACCTACCTCGAAAGAAAAGTATTTCCTCCTGTTATCTGCAAAAATTTTCTGCTCGCTCTGAGCTGTCCTCATGTATGGATCATCTTCACCTTCTCAGCCACTTCCTTTACCAATTCTAGTCCTATCGACTTCCTTTCTCCGACTTCATCCCAAAAAACTGGAGTTCGACACCGCTTTCCATATAATGTCTCAAAAGGTTCCATCTGTATACTAAAATGAAAACTGTTATTATAAGAGAACTCAACTAAAGAAATATGATGATCCCAACTTCTCTAGTAGTCCATTGAACAAGCTCGAAGCGTATCCTCCAATTTCTGAATTGTTCTCTTGGTCTGTCCATCAGATTGAGGATGAAAGGTTGTGCTGAAATTTAATTCTATGCCCAACGACTTTTGAAGGCTTTTCCAAAAGTTAGAGGTGAACCTGAGATCACAGTCAGATATAATGGAAAGAGGAACTCCATGTAACCTAACAATCTCTTTGAGGTACAATCAAGAAAGCTAATCCAAATACATAGTATATCGAATAGGAAGGAAATATGCAGATTTAGTCAATCGGTCAACAATAACCCAAATCGCATTGTTATCTCGAGAAGTCTTTGGTAGTCCCACTATGAAGTCTATAGATATATTTTCTCATTTCCATTCTGGTACTGGCAAAGGCTGAAGCACCCCCTTTAGTTGTTGTCACTCTACTTTAACCTGTTTATGTGTCAAACATTTCACGGTAAAATTTGTAATATCTATTTTCATTCCATCCTACCAGTAAAACTCCCGAAGGTCTCTATACATCTTAGTACTGCCAAGATGAACTGAAAATCAGTATATATTTTACATTTGGATCCATATGAATGATGCCTCCAAAATTTTAAAGCAAAAACCACAACTGCTAATTCCAAATCATGTGTGGGATAATTTAACTCATGAAGTTTCAGTTGTCTTAAAGCATAAGCAAATACCTAATCATTCTGTATCAGAACACAACCAAGTCCCTTCAATGAAGCATCATTGTAGATGAAAAACTCACAATTTCTGAAAGGTAGATCCAAAACTAGAGCATTCACCAATCTTTTTTTCAGTTCCTGAAAAAAAACATCACATTCTTCCATCCAAATAAATTTAACCCCTTTTCATGTTAACTTAGTTAGCGGGCTAGATAACTGTGCAAATTTTTTAACAAACCGTCGGTAATAACCTACTAATCCATGAAAACTACAAATCTCTATAACATATGTAGGACTTGGTCATTCATCAACCACTTTTGTTTTGGAAGGATCAACTGTTATTCCATCCTTATTTATAATGTTCCCAAGAAAATAAATTTGTTGCAACCAAAAATCACATTTGCTAATTTTTTTATATAACTTCTTTTCTTTGAGAGTTTGCAATACAATCCTTAAGTGATTTTCATGACCCTTATAACTTTTTGTAAATACCAAAATATCATTAATAAAAATAAAAACAAACATATCCAAATACTCACAGAATATTCTATTCATAAGATCCATGAATACAACATGGTCATTTTTCAAACCAAAGGGAATAACAGAAAATTCATAATGTCCATATCTAGTACGAGATGCTGTTTTTGGGATGTTATCCTCCTTTACCTTCAGCCGATGGTACCCACATCTCAAGTCAATCATGGGAAAATACTAAGCTCCCTAGATCTGATCAAACAATTCATCGATATAAGGTGACATATACTTATTCTTAACAGTAATGTTATTCAAATCTCTATAATCAATGCAAATTCTCATGGATCCATCTTTCTTTTTAACGAACAAAATAGGAGCAGCCCATAGTGAAGTGCTAGGATGAATGAATCCTTTATCAAGAAACTCCTACAATTGATTTTTCAATTCAAGAAGTTCCAATTGAGCCATTCAATAAGGCGGTTTTGAAATTGGCTTAGCATCAGGAACTAAGTCAATGGTAAATTCAACTTCCCGATCATGTATAACACCAGACAACTCATCAGAAAAAACATACAAGTATTCATTTACCATAGGCACATAATTAATTTGAATAATTCTATTGTTTTCAACAATATGAGAAACATAAATTTCATTTCTATATTTTAATAGTTTCTCAGCTTCTTAAAATATTATCAATTGTATGGCTTCATTCTTGTATACAAACTGAAACTCTTTCTGACAAACAATTTATTTAGCTCTAAAATCAATCTTTTCATGATAAATAGAAAGTCAATCCATACCCAAAATGACATCAAACTCTACTAAGGGTAAAACAACAAGGTTTATAGGTAATGTCTTTCCATAGACAACAACATGAAGATTATTATAATGCCTTTTTATTGTAATATTTCCCCCTTTTTTTTAACCATAAGTTTTGGTCTCATTTTTGAGGTGAAATTTCCAATTTACCAGAAAATTTATCAAAAATAAAGGAATGTGTAGATCCCGTATCAAACAAGACATTAGCAAAATTTGAGTAAACAAAGTACCCGATACCACTTTATTAGATGACCCGACATCTGCTAACGTAGTCACAAAGGATCTCACTACACCTTTCTTCTTATAATCTGGCTATTTTCCATCATTAAGATCTTTATTTGGGAAGGTATTTTCATAATGATCCATCTCACCACATTTAAAATGATTTATAGTTTTCTTATCAGAATTAATCTTAAGATCATTTTCATTATAATCTCAGGCCATATGTCTAAACTTACCGCATCAAAAACACTTCCCAGTTTTGTTAAGACATTCCCCAGGGTGCTTTTTGTCACACTTTTCACAAATTGGAAACTGGAATTTCTTACCATTAGATTTTTTTTGATTGATTCTTACCCATTGTTTTCCATTTAGACCTCATCTTCTGCCTGTTTTCAAAGTACACATGATCATCAATAAACTCCATTTCTACCCTCTTAGCACATCAGAAAAGTTTCTCATAACTTTCGAATTCACAAGAATCCAATTCCTTTCGATATATTAGCTTCAATCCTGAGTAAAAATGGTTTATTTTACTATCAAGATCCCAAATACGATTTGGAGCATACTTTACCAATCCGGTGAAGTTTTCTTCATACACGGACCCTGAATCCTCCCCTTTTTATTTCAATTCAAGGAATTTATTTTCCATCCTAATTCGGACAACCTTAGGAAAATATTTTTCAAGGAAAATATTTTTAAATTCATCCCATTCCAAGACACAAATCTCATCACTATCTCTGATATTCTTGACCATTGACCACCATTGGTCAACTTCAACTTCAAAATGATAAATGGAAAGACTAACCTTTTGATTATCTGAAAATCCTATAATATTGAATTTATTTTAAAGAGATTTAATCCACTATTTAGTCACAATTGGGTCAGAAGATCCACTGAAAGAAGGAGTGTTTTGCCTCATCAAATGTTCCACTATTGCTAGGTTTTTTTGTGGTAGTTCTTATTGTTCTCTTGTATAGATACCACCACCATTTATTGCCTGTGTCAGCTAAGCCATTACTGTCCCAAACTGCTCGGTTCTAATCTGTAACATCTAGAATTTTCCCATGTATTATTTTTAGAAATTATATAGATTTATTTTGAGACTAGGTGCTGAGATGGCGTGTGATTATGAGACCTAGTTTTCCCAGAACAATTGTTTGAAAAATATTAAACTTTTAATAGCACACACACATGGTTTTCTTGAAAAAGTGAAATAACTCTTAAATAGGTTCCCAGATCAGAAATACGAGGGAACCATTGAGTTTAGAGTAGTTACTTTACCCTAGGAATGATATAACTTTTTTCGGTGTGGATAGTCTATAGAAAAAGTCACAGAGGGAGTAACCGTAAATAAAATAATTTTATAATTTTTTTTGATAAAAAACTCTCCTTTTTGATAAATCTTCTTAGAAATTCAGGGTTAGCCTCATAACCCTGAATTTTATCTAGAGACATGGAGAAAAACCTCTAGAGAAACCATTGGCGAACGACGATGGATCAATTGAACGACGTCCCTCAGATTTGACGAATCAAGGATCGATGACGATGCAGTGACCGTTCTTCATTAGCAACCGATCTAAATTGAGTTAGGGAGGTTGTTTATTTGTGGTTTCCCCATTCTTGATTTTCATGAAGAATGAGAGTCAATCCATGAACATATTGATCCACGGTTCGATCGTTGCGAGATGATTCATAATTGTAGGGATTATTTTGGGAGTTTTTCTTGATTTGGTTCTTCGTTATAACAAGAACAAATTGAGGCTGACATGAACAAAGGAAGAGGTTTGTTCCTTAGAGTGTTATTTGAACTTTTATCTCCCCCGTTCTTTGTGTTCTTCACTGTTGGATCCCCGTGGCCACAGTTCGATTTTTCGGGTGCCTCTGAACGCGATCAGACCCCCATATTGGAGGCAAACCAATAATAGAGGTCGGGTATGTATAGATCGGGACCCGATGAGCTCAGATTTACAAACATTTCAAATTCTAGGCATTGGAGGTGGATTGGTGGTCCGTGGAAGGGACCACCGGCGTGGGTCCGACATGGTGGTTCGACGAGGTGAGGCGGCAGTGTCGGTGACCGGGGTGATGACGATCGGGGCGACGGTCGAATGTGGCAGTCGACCCCGGCGGTCGACCATGGAAGTTGACCGCGATAGTTGATTGTGACAATCGACCGTGGAAACTGTGGGGCGGCCGGTTCAGGCAGTCGATCGTGTGGTCAGTGCACAGGCCCAGTTACCCCACTTTGAAACTTAAAACTTCTATAGATTTCAAATGGTACTTCCATTTGATGAGCCTTCTATGGTGTTGGGACCCTAGAGATGAGAATTTTTTTGGGGTTAATCAGTGAGTTTTTAGTTTGGACCAGTATAGGTTGAGAGCATTCCCTTGGTCCTTTCCTCGAGGGTTTAGTATGAAATTACGTCCACATCATTGGATTATAATCCCCTCTAGAGGCCGAGTCCTAGATAGATTATGGTATCCTTCCATGGTATTGGGGTGCGATACTCTATCAACACTAGTGGAGTTTTTTGGAATCGATGTAACCACCAAGAGCAGGGCATTGATCCTCCATCTAGAGGGCCACATCAGTAGGGTTAGTGGTATTCTCCAATGTGTCTGGGTAGGGTCCTCTACATTACAAATTGATCCAGACAGGGTTAGTGGTATTCCCTAATGTGTCTAGGAAGGATCCCCTCTCTTTGTTTCATAGTCATCCTTGACCAATATGTTCTATTTGGGCGGAGACCAAATGAGCTAGACCTCTCCGCGAGTGTCTCCGATGATATCATGGATCGAGGAGTGAGTTCTCTCGGAACAAGTGTGCATCGAACATAATCCTATGAAAGGTAATTGGTTGTGGATTACCTCTAGAATGTGTGTCTTATATTGAGTATATCTAGATATTCTTGCCACATGTGTTTTAGAAATATACCCGTGTGGATATGATTGTATTTTCCTTCATGGTATTTCCTTCATGGTGTTTCCTTTGTGGTATTTACTTTGTGATGTTTCCTTTGTGGTATTTACTTTGGGGTTTTAGGGTGTCCTACTGGGTATTGTTATACTCACCTCGGCATGGGATTTTCCCACATGTGTCGTGTCCTACTAGGTATTTTTATACTCACCCCTCATAGGTGAGGTTACTATTCTATTGGCCGGATTACTATTCCTAATAGTCATGTTACTATTCCTAAGGTCAAGTTATTATTCCATCGATAAAAATTCATTAATTTCTATAAATATCAATTATTTCATTATAAATTTATAATTAATTTAAACATTTAATTCCAGAATTAAAACAAATTATTTTATAAGTACTTGGGTTGTTACATTCTCCCTACCTTTTGGACTCAAAACTTGAGATGGATCTGGCACATACTTTCTCAACATCAAAACATGAAAAAAATTATGTACTTGAGATAAACTCGGAGGCAAAACCACTCTATAGGTGAATGGTCCAACTTTCTCTAGGATTTCATAAGGTCCAATGAACCATGGACATAGCTTTCCCTTCTTACCAAAACACATGAAACTTTTCCATGGTGATATTCTAAGAAAAACATGATCACCTACCACGAAAGAAAAGTCTTTCCTCTTGTTATCTGCACAATTTTTCTACCTACTCTGAGCTTTCCTCATGTGTTTCTGGATCATCTTCATATTCTCAGCCACTTCCTCTACTAATTCTGGTCCCATCAACTTCTTTTCCCCAACTTCATCCAAAAAAGCTGGAGTTTGACACCATTTTCCATATAATGCCTCAAAAGGTGTCATCTGTATACTAGAATAAAAAATGTTATTATAAGAGAACTAAACTAAAGAAATATGTTGATACCAACTTCCCTCATAGTCCATTGAACAAACTCAAAGAATATCCTCCAATGTATGAATTATTCGCTTGGTCTGTCCATCATATTAAGGATGAAAGGTTGTGCTGAAATTTAATTCTATGCCCAAGGAATTTTGAAGGAATTTCCAAAAGTTTGAAGTGAACCTGAGATCACAGCCAAATAAAATAGAAAGCGGAACTCCATATAACTTGAAAATATCTTTTAGGTATAGTAAAAAAAGATGATCCAAAGATATAATATCTCGAATAGGAAGGAAATGTGCAGATTTAGTCAGTTGATCAATAATAACCCAAATTGTATTGTTACCTCAATAAGTATTTGGTAGTCCCACCACGAAGTCCATGGATATATTTTCCCATTTCCACTATAGTTCTAGAAAAGGCTGAAACATCCCCTTTGGTTGTTGTTTCTCTACTTTAACCTGTTGACATGTCAAACATTTCGTGGTAAAATCTACAATATCTCTTTTAATTCCATCCCACCAATAAAACTTATGAAGGTCTCTATACATCTTAGTACTGCCAGTATGAACTAAAAATGGAGAACTATGAGCTTCACACAACAACTATTTTCTTCAATTGTGAATCATAAGACACATATGATCTCTTTCCAAATCTTAAAACATAATCTTTATCAATGTTAAATTCTAGAAACTTACCTCCAATGGCCCAAAGGCCTTTATTTTTTATTTATTTTTGATAATCCACCTTTCAAGGGGTGAGGTGGAACCCTTACAAGGTCCTTAGGAATAAGTATTACATGGTCTGTAGGCCTTAGAGGAAATCATTGCCCGTAGGCTTCAAACATTACATACAACCCAAACTAACTACTTGGAACTACTCCTCCCCAGCATCTTCATTGTGAAATCAGCTCTCAACCTTCGCATGGCTGTTCAACTAGGATTTCCCATGCATGCACAGGCTTGTCCCAATGACAGGTTCCATACCCTCTCATTCTTGCAATTTGTTTAGCTTTTGCTATGGTGAACGGTCCTTGATCATCCTCCTTCTAGAGCTTGTTCCTTGCAGGTTGTCTGGTTTGCATCTACACTTAAGGTGGCCCAAAGGCCTTAAGGTAGCCTGAAGGCCTTACTGACCTGAAGGATTGGGTGGCCCGAAGGCCTTAAAGGACTCGGGGACCAAATCGACAGCCCGAAGGCCCAAACGGGGGAATATTTATGGCTGGTACAGTGCCAAATAGTACCTTCTACAGTACTGCTGCAGTACCAGAAATTATGCCTATGGTACTGTAACTCGTTGTATTCCTTCTGTGCTTTCTTATTTATTTCTGATATATATGACTACACTAACACCTAAAACAAAATAAAGTAATTTTCTACACCAACAACTTCCAAGAAAAAATTCATCAAATCATTAATCAAGGGGCTATATTCTAAATGTAACATGGTTAATAATGCATGATATTTTTGACTCAAGACATCTGCCACTTTTTTTTTACTTTTACAGGATGGTAATTGATCATACAATTATAATCCTTTATCAATTCAATTCATCTTCTTTGCCTCATATTTAATTCATTCTGAGAGAATATATAATTCAGACTTTTATGATCAGTATATATTTCACATTTGGATCCATATAAATGATTCCTCTATATTTTCAAAGAAAAAAACCACAATTACTAATTTCAAATCATGTGTGGGATAATTTAACTCATTAGGTTTTAGTTTTCTTGAAGTATAAGCAATTACTTGATCATTCTTCATTATAACACAACCAAGTCCCTTCAATAAAGTATCACTATAGATGAAAAACTCGCCATTTTTGGAAGGCAAGACCAAAATTGGAGTATTCACCAATCTCTTCTTTAGTTATTGAAAACAAACATCACATTCTTCTTTCCAAATAAATTTAACCCCTTTTTGTGTTAAATTAGTTAGTGGGCTAGATAACTGTGCAAATTTTTTAAAAAACCGTCAGTAATAACCTGCTAATCCAAGAAAAATATGAATCTCTATAACATTTTTAGGTCTTGTCCATTCATCAACCACTTTTTGTTTTAGCAGGATCAATTTTTATTCTATCCTTATTTACAATGTTCCCAAGAAGAGAAATCTGTTGTAACCAAAAATCACATTTGCTAAATTTTTCATATAACTTCTTTTCTTTGAGAGTTTGCAAGAAAATCCTTAATTTTTTTTCATAATCCCTATAACTTCTTGAAAATACCAAAATATCATTAGTAAAAACAATAATAAACTTATCCAAATGCTCACAGAATATTCTATTCATAAGATCCATGAATAAAACAGGGTCATTTTTCAAACCAAAGGGCATAATAAAAAACTCATAATGTTCATATCTAGTATGAAATTATGTTTTTGGGATGTCATCCTCTTTTAGCTTCAGCTGATGGTGCCTAGATCTCAAGTCAATCTTGGGAAAATACCGAGATCCTTAAATATGATCAAACAAGTCATCAATATAAGGCAAATGATACTTATTATTAATATTAATGTTATTCAAAGCTCTATAATCAATGCAAAGCCTCATGGATCCATCAAAATTTTTAACAAACAAAATAGGAGAACCTCATGGTGAAGTGCTATGATGAATGAAGCCTTTATCAATCAACTCCTGCAATTGATTTTTCAATTCAAGAATTTCCACTTGATCCATTCAATTAGAGGGTTTTGAAATTAGATTAGCATCAAGAACTATGTCAATGGTAAATTCAACTTCCCAATCAAGTATAACACTGGGAAACTCATTAAAAAAAACATCCATGTATTCATTTACCACCGACACATCATTAATTTGAATGGTTCCCTTATTTTCAACAATATGTGCAAGAGAACTTTCATTTCCATATTTTAATAGTTTTTAATCTTCCTGATATGTTATCAATTGTATGAGTTCATTATTGTATATAAACTAAAACTGTTTTTGAAAAACAACTTCTTTATCTTTACAACAAATCTTTGTATGATAAATAGAAAGTCAATCTATATCCAGAATAACATCAAAATTTACTAAGGGTAAAACAAAAAGTTTTGCAGGTAATATATTTCCACAGAAAATAACAAAAAGATTCTTATAATACCGTTTTACTGTAATATTTTTCCTTAGTGTTTTAAGCATAAGTTCTGTTCTCATTTCTTGAGGTGAAATTTCCAATTTACAGAAAATTTTTCAGAAATAAAGGAATGTGTAGACCCCATATCAAACAAGAAATTAACAAATTTTGATTAAACAAACAAAGTACCTGATACCACTTCATTGGATGGCCCGACATCTACCGACGTAGTCGCAAAGGATCTCACTACACCTTTCTGCTTATAATATGACTTTTTCCATCATTCAGATCTTTCTTTGGGAAAGTATTTGCATAATGACCCATCTTAGCACATTTAAAACACTTAACAATTTTCTTATCAGAATTAATCTTAAGATAATTTTCATTACAATCTTGGCCCATTTTTCTAAACTTACCGCGTCAAAAACACTTCCCAGTTTTTTAAAGCATTCCCCAAGGTGCTTTTTACCACACTTTTCATAAACTAGAAACTGGAATTTATTACCATCAAATTTATTTGATTTATTCTTACCCATTACTTTCTATCTAGAACTCTTCTTCTTCTTGTTTTCAAAGTACACATAATCATCAACAAACTCCATTTCTACCCTCTCATCACATCAAACAAGTTTCTCATAACTTTTGAATTCATGGGAAGCCAATTCCTTTTGATATATTAGATTCAATCTCGAGTAAAAATAGTTTATTTTACTATATCAAGACCCCGAATAATATTTGGAGCATACCTTTCAAATCAGGCGAAGTTTTCTTCATACAAGGCCACTGAATCCTCCTCCTTTTGTTTTAATTCAAGGAATTTATTTTCCATCCTAAGTCAGAGAACCTTAGGAAAATATTTTTCAAGGAAAATATTTTTAAATTCATCCCATTCCAAGGAATCAATCTCATCACTATCTCTGGTATTCTTGAACATTTACCACCACTGATCATCTTCACCTTCAAAACGATGAATGAAAAGACTAACCTTTTGATTATCCGAACGCCCCATAAAATTGAATATATTTTCAAGGTATTTAATCCACCATTTAGTCACAACTGGTTCAAAAGATCCACTGAAATTAGGAGGGTGTTACCTTATCAAATGTTCCACCATCATCATGTTCCTTTATAACAGTTCTAGTTGTTATCTTATACGGATGCCACCGCCATTTATTACCTGTGATAGTTGATCCATTACTGTCACAAATTGATCAATTACAATCTCTAACATCTAGGATATTTACTGTGTATTATTTTTAAAAATTATATGGATTGATTTCAAGATAAGATGCTGAGAAGACATATGATTCTGAGGCCCGGTTTTCCTAGAAAAATTGTTTGAAAAATATTAAACTTTTAATAGCATGCACACATGGTTTTCTTAAAAAAGTAATAACTCTTAAATGGGTATTTAGATCAGAAATATGAGGGCACCATTGATTCCAAAGTATCCACTTTACCCTAGGTGCAACATAACTTTTGTCAGTGCGGGTTTTCTGTAGAAAAAGTCACAGAGGGCATAACCATAAATAAAATAATTTTATAATTTTTTTGATGCAACGACTATCTTTTTATTAAATATTGTCAAAAATTAAACTTCAACCTCATAAAACTGAATTTCCTCTATAGATGTGGAGAAGAACCTTTGGAGAAATCATTGTAGAATGACAACAGATCGATTGAATGATGCCCCTCAGATTTGACGAATCAAGGATCGACGATGACGTGATGACCACTCTTCATTAGCGACTGATCCAAATCATGGTAAGGTAGTTGTTTATTTTTGGTTTTCCCATTCTTGATTTTCACGATGAACGCAGGTCAATCCATGAACAAATTGATCCACGGTTCAATCATTCCGGGATGGTTCATAATTTTGGGGATTATTTTGAGAGTTTTTATTGATTTGGTTCTTCATTCTTCATTCTAATGAGAATGAATTGAGGGTGACACAAAAAAAGTCAAAGGTTTGTTCCTCATATTTATATTTGTGTTTTATCTCCCCTATTCTTTGTGTTCTTCACTGTTGGACCCCCGTGGCCACAGTTCGACTTGTTGGGTGGCTCCGAATGTGATTGGACCCCCGGATTGGAGGAAAACTGAAATAGAGGCTAGGTTTGTGTAGATCGAGACCTGAAGAGATTAGATATGCAACTATTTTGAATTATAGGCATCAAAGGTGGCTCGATGGTCCACTAGAGGGACCACCGGTGTGGGTTCAGTGTGGCGATCTGGCTAGGTGAGATGACAACATCAATGACCGGGGCGACGACGATCAGGTTAGACCTGGGGGAAATTGAGCTAGAGTCAGGCCATAATCGACTACAGTGGTTGACCATGGTGGTCGACAGTGGTGGTCAACCATGGTGGTCGACTATGGTGGTCGACCATGGAAACCGTAGGGCGGCCGGTCCGGTCAGTGGACCGACCGTATAGTCGGTCCATGAGCCTAGTGACCCATTTGAAACTTCAAACTGCTATAAATTTCAAATGGTAGGTCTGTTTAATGAGACATATATGGCATTGGGACCCTATAATGAGGCTAATGTTTTGGGTTAAGTTGTGAATTTTTAGTTTGGACCAGTATAGGCTAAGAGAGTTCCCTTAGTTATTTCCTCGAGGGTTCAGTAATACATTACATCTTCATCAATGGATTGTAATCCCCTCTAGAGGATGAGTCCCAGATAGAGTATGGTATCCATCCACGGGATAGGAGTATGATCCTCTATCACCCCTATTGGAGTTTTTTGGAATCGACATAACCACTGAGAGCTAGTGTTGGTCCCCCATGTAGCGGGACGCATTAGTAGGGTTAGTGGTATTCCCTAGTGTGTTTGGGAAGGATACTGTATGCTGTGAATTAATCGAGATAGGGTTAGTGGTATTACGTAGTTTTTCTAGGAAATATCCCCTCTCTATGCATCATAGTCTTCCTTGACCAATATGTTCTCTCTGGGTGGAGACCAAAGGAGCTAGACCTCTCCATGAGTGTCTCTAATTATATCATGGCTCAAGGAGTGAGTTCTCATGGAACGAGCATGCTTCGAGCAGAATCCAATGGAAGGTAATTGGTTGTGGCTTACCTCTAGATTGTGTGTCTTGGATTGAGTATATCTAGATATTATTTCTACAAGTGTTGTAGACATATACCTGTTTGGAGCTGACTGTATTTTTCTTTGTGGTATTTCCTTTGTGGTATTTCCTTTGTGATATTTACCTTGTGGTATTTCCTTTGTGGTTTCGGAGTGTCCTACCGAGTATTGTTATAATCACCCCTGCATGATCTTTTCTTGCACACGTCATGTCTTATGCAGATGATTGGCCTTTTGACAGAGTGATAGAAAAACCAGGACTGAGTGGTTCTTAGCGAGGTCAGACAGAACAAGGTGTGTTTCTACGGTTTAGACGGCAATCCCAATAGCTCTTTGCTTACTGGTTGGACTTTTGTTACAAAATCTTTTTGGTAGACTTGTATTCTAGCCCTATTTACTCTCCAGTACTTTTACTATCATACTCTGTTGTGAGATCTTAGTGATATTCATGCATTTTTTACTTAGTGTTTTTACATTTCAACATTTTGTGGATTAGTGGTGTGTGCGTGTGTATATGTACTTAGGAAAATGATTCCCATTTGTGGGATATGCTTGCTTGATTCTAGTCACCAGCCCCTGGCCTATTGGAGAAAGGTTTGAGATAGTCACGACACGGGCCCTTCTGGGATGGGTCATGACAGAGTGGTATCAGAGGCGGGTTCAATTCTACTTTAGGACTGGGAGTCTGTGAGGTTGGTTTGGGGAAATAGTTTTAAGTATTTTGAGTTTGACTTTCAGGACAGGTACTCCAGTGTTGGTGTGGTGGCTGACGTATCCATACACCAAGATTCTAACTACCTGCTTTTCGACTTGGTACATGAAAACACTGGCTGCGGGGGAAAACAATGGTACATGCATCATATAGAAATTGTTATGTTTTCCATGTCCTTGATTCATCTCTCAAGATATACTATATTTACTGTGGTACATCTTGTTTTATCACATGATTACTCGATGAAGATAGCCATCCATGATTACACTACAAGATAATGAGGATGATATGCCTAGTGATGAGGTATCAGTGCATGGTCTTGTACCATAGATAACACCTCTGGGTGGTTTACCAGCTATACCACTTCCCATCGAGCAACAACTACTACCATCACTACCAGCTAAGGATGCACGTAGGCAGAGTGCATTGCATGAGTTTTAGAGGCAGAAAACTCCCAGGTTTCAGGGTGATCCAGACCCCTAGTTGGATGAGTATTGGATAGCGATAGTCACATGTGTTTTTCACCTTGTTTGGATGCCTATAGACCTGATGTAAGTCCTCACCACGAGTCTTCTTCAGGGTTCCGCGGGGCGATGATGGAGCTTGGTGACACAGTCTCACAACAAGATAGCTCTCTCTTAGAAAGACTTCAAGCGTCTCTTCAGAGAGGATTTATATTCATCCATGTTGCGAACAATTCACATACAGGAGCTTCTACATATGCATTAGGGAAGTATGACTATGAAAGATTATTTAGCAAGGTTTATTAATCTTTCACGCTACTCCATGGACATGGTACAAGACCAGTTATTCAGGGCTCAGACCTTCGAGCAGGGATTACATGGGGACATCAGGGTATCAGTGGTATCCCTTATCATTTATACTTATGTCAGGGAACTTGAGAGATCCCTATTAGTGGATATTTTTCTAGCGGAGTAGACACCGGTAGTGAGAGCTAGTAGTGGGCACCAGGCAGTTGAGGCCTTTGCAGTAGGTAGTCGATGATAATCGTAGAGATCCAAGTGGGTCAGGTAATTCAGGGGGCGACCCCAGGACTCAGGGTTAGTGGTGCAGGGCTCCCATTGTGGATCAATTCATCCTAGGTACAGATGGTGTCACACATGTGGTATCCAGGGACATATGGTATAAGATTTCCCGACCTGTCGTATAGATAATCAAGGGATGGTCGAGGGACCACCAAGGCAGAGGCAAAGACTGGAGAAGGGTGGTCCATAGGGTGGAAAATATGGAAGAGGTGCATATAGGGTAACAAGATGTGGACAAAGGTTTAACCTATTACCACCACCACCCCCAGGTGCTCCACGCTAGTCTTAGGGAGATGGTGGATAGGGACGATGCTAGTTGCAAGCAATGGAGGCTTATGACTCTGAGGATTGAGCGTTGATTTGAGGTAAGATCCGTGTATTTTCCACATTAGATGTAGTTTTTATAGAAATATATTATAGTCATTCCTTTCTTTCCATGAACCTTGTTCGAGACTCGGAGATTTCGATTGAACCATTGACTCGACCCTTATGCTTGGAGACTCCTACAAGAGAAGATTTGATGATTACACACTGGTGCCAACAGTGTGCCATGACTCTTGGAGGCGAGAGTTTCAGTTGGGATATCTTGGTAGCAGCATTGAGGCCTTATGACATCATTCTTGGTATGGACTGGTTATTCACAACTCATGATTAGATTGACTATTTTAGGTGCAAAGTGAGGTGTGACAGCAGTGATGGAATCGAGTTTTCCTTTATTGGTGAAAAGTAAATACAGGAAGCGCAAGATGGAATCTCACATAGGAGGGTGCATCTGATTATTTATCAGTTGGATAGACTCATCCTCAGTGTATTGGATGAAATGAGTCCTCAGTTTCCTGCAATGTTGGCGGAGTATGAAGACATATTTCCTAAAGATGTTATTGGTTTACCTCACCACATGGAGATGGACTTATTATTGATCTAAACCCTAGAAAAACCTTGATATACACAACTGTATATCACATGGCTTCCGTAAAGCATCATGAACTAAGGGTGTAATTGGAGGACTTGGAGAGGAAGGGCTTCGTGAGACCCTGTGTTTCACCATGGGCAGCCCCGATTTTATTTTCCATGAAGGAAGATGGGAGCTTGAGGTTATGTTTGGATTACCGATGCTTGAACCAAGTGACCATGAAGAACAAGTATCCACTACTGTGGATCGAAGATCTCTTTGACCAGTTGAAAGGGGCATGATGGTTCTCAAAGATCGACCTCAGATTAGGCTATCACCAGTTGCGAGTACGAGATGGTGATATATCGAAGACGACCATTAGATTTTGTTACAGTCACTATGAGTACTTTGTGATGCCGTTTGGAATGATGAATTCCCCAATAGTGTTCATGGGACTCATGATCCAGATCTTTCCGCCTTACTTAGACCGGTTCATGGTGGGTTTTATCGATGAAATCCTAGTGTACTCGGTGTTCGAGGAGGAGTACACGAGACACTTAAGGATTGTTATGGACACTCTTCGAGAGAACCATCTTTACAAAAAGATCTCTAAGTGTTAGTTATGGATCTGATAGGTCTATTTTCTAGGACACGTCATTTTAGAGGTTGGATTTTTGGTGGATCCAGCAAAGGTTGAGGCAATGCTTGCTTGGGATCCTCCCAAGAGTGTTACCGAGGCACAAAGTTTCCTTAGGTTGGAAGGATACTATCATAGGTTTGTACCTGACTTCTATAGAGTAGAATCACCCTTTATATCTTTTAAATGTAAGGGGAAACATTTTTTGTGTATAAATAAGTTCTAGTAGTTATTTTAAGAGTTGAGCATAGGTTGACGAGCGCTCCCATCCCAAAGTTACTGGAGGAAGTCATTAAGTACCTGGTTTTCTATGATGCATCAGGGACTGGGCTTGATTGTGTCTTGATGTCGGGGAAAGAAGTGATTTCCCATGATTCACTCTAGTTGAGACCACATGAGTAAAATTATCTGACCCATGATCTTGATTTGGTAGCAGTAGTATTCATATTGAAGATGTGAAGACACTACCTGATGGGCGAGCAATTTATCGTCTACCTTGATCACAAGAGTCACAATTATATCTTCTCTCAAAAGGATCTGAACTTGAGATAGATGAAATGTATAGAGATTCTACAAGACTATGAATTTGAGATTTTCTATACTCCTAGGAAGGGGAATGTGGTGGAAGATGTTATCATCAGGAGATCTAGTTTGCAGTTGCTGAATGAGGTGTCAGAGTAGTTAGCCTCATTACAGATATCCTTTGCAGATTGAGATGGAGCAGATTACCTCCAGTTGATGGTGGTCAACCCTCTACTCTTACAGTGATTCAGGGAGACACAACTTGGGGACACTGACTGTGAAACCTTATGTGCTCATATATCCACAAGACATACTCCTGATGTATATTCTAAAGGTGGGGAGCATGCTGTTCTTTTTAGAGGGCGCACAGTTGTACCTTTGGCATTGCGGGAGGAGGATTTGAGGGAGTTCCAAAAATCCACTTTGTTGGTACATCTAGGTCTAGAAAAGATGTTCCAAGACCTACGACATCAGTTTTTGTGTCCAGAGATGAAGAAGGTAGTTGCAAAGTTTGTCTCTCGATGCCTCACTTGTCAGTAAGTGAAGGATGTGCTCCAGGTTCTAGTAGGTTTAGCTTAACCCCTTGAGGTTCCAAATAGAAGTGGGATGGGATATCAATGGGATTTGTGATGGTTTTACCATGTACATCCAGGGGACATGATGAAATCTAGGTGATCATTGACCAATTCACCAAGTAGACCCACTTCCTAGATATCTGGGAGCAGAATTCAATAGAGATCTTGGGATGCCTATCCATGTAAGAGATAGTTTGAATCCATGGAGTCCAATCAACTATAGTTTCATATTGTGATGATCGCTTCACATAACAATTGTGAAAGGTATTGTAGGAGGCATTTGGGACCCAATTATGCTTGAGAACAACATTTAACCCACAAACGGATGACCATACTGAGTAGACCATTCAGGTTCTGGAGGACATGTTGCGGGTATGCATGTTAGACTTTGGCCGTAGTTGGGAGGATCACCTACCACCTGTGAAGTTTTCTTATAACAACAGATACCACTCCACCTTTGGTATGGAACCATTCGAGGCCCTGTATAGGCGACCCTGCAGGTTACCACTTTATTGGACTGACCTAGGAGAGTTAGCACTCATGGGTCCGGAGTTTGTGCGAGCTACTACAAAGAAGATGCATATCATTCAAAAGTGGATGAAGAATTCACAAATTTTTCAGAAGTCTTATGATGATGGGTGAAAGAGGCCTTTGGATTTTGAAAAAAGAGACCATGTGTTCCTTTGGGTTTCACCTCGACGGGTATTATGGAGATTTTTCCAGGGAAACAAGTTATCCCCGAGATTCATCGGCCCTTTCTAGATACTATGTAGATTTAGAGAGGCAGCGTACTGCTTGGATCTACAAACACAGTTAAATCAGGTACACGATGTCTTCCACGTGTCGCAGTTGAGGAGGTACGTGCATGACCCATCACACGTCATCGACTGTGGCGAACTGAACATCGAGGATGGGGTGACTTTTGCTAAGTATCCAGTGGAGATTGAGGATTGGTAGTATATGATCCTTCATGGGTGGTCTATTCCTTTAGTGCATGTCCAGTGATATCATATAAATCTCTAGGAGAGAACATGGGAGAGGGAGGCTCAGATTCATGCTCAGTACCCTCATTTATTTGAGTAGCCCTTATTTTGGATTTCGGGGATGTAAATCCACAAGGTGGGGAGAATGTGATGTCTCATATTTTTCCCATTTATTGTCTTTAGAAATTATATGGATTGATTTCAATATGATGTGCTAAGACGGAATGTGATTCAGAGTCCCGGTTTTCCTGGAATAATTATTTGAAAATATTAAACTTTTAATATCACACATGCATAATTTTCCTAAAAAATGGAATAACTCTTAAACAGGTGCCCGAATAAGAAATCTTATATAACCATTGAGTTCAGAGAAATAATTTACCCTAGGAACGACATAACTTTTGTCAGCGCGGGCTGTCTGTAGAAAAAGTCATGGAGGGCGTAACCATAAATAAAATAATTTTATAAAAATAATCTTTGATGATAAAACTATCCTTTTCATTAAATATTTTCATAAATTTAGGGTTAGCCTCATAACCTTGAATTTCCTCTAGAGACATGGAGAATAACCTCTAGAGAAACCATTGGCGAATGATGACAGATCGATCAAAGGATTCCCCTCAGATTCGACAAATTGAGGATCAACGACGACATGACGACCGTTCTTCATTAGAGACTGATCCAAATCAAGGTAGGTCCATTTTTTCTTTTTGGTTTCCCCAATTTTGATTTTCATGAATAAAACAATTCAATCCATGAACAAATTGATCCACAGTTCAATTGTTGCGGGATGGTTCATAATTACGGGGATTATTTTGGGAGTTTTTCTTAATTTGGTTCTTCTTTCTTCGTTCTAATGAGAACGAATTGAGGAAGACATGAAAAAAGTATGAGGTTCATTACTTAGAGTGTTATTTGTGCTTTTCTCACCCCCTTTCTTTGTGTTCTTCACTATTGGACCCCTATGGCCACTGTTCGACTTGTCGGGTGGCTCCAAATGCGATCAGACCCCCAGATTAGAGGAAAAATGACAACAGAGGTTAGATATGTGTAGATTGGGACCCGAGGAGCTCATATATGTGACTGTTTTGAATTTTGGGCATTAGAGGTGGATTGGTGGTCTAAGGAAGGGACCACCAGCACGGGTCTAACACGTTGGTCTAGTGAGGTGAGGCAGCGGTGACCGCAGGCGGCAGAGGTCTCCACGTGGAATGTGGTGGGTGGCCACATGGAATACAGCGGGCAACCGCGTGGGAGCCGGTAGGAGAAGACAGCGGCAATAGCCGCGTGAGACATGACCAACGGACATGTGGAGTGGAGACCACATGTGGAGGCCCAGGAAGCCCACACATGAGTGGGCCAGGCCATGGGAGATGGGTCGGGCCATGCAGGTCAGACCTAGGTCAGACCCGGGGGCGACCAGGCCAGAGTTGGGCCACAGTCACTCCAGCTACCATGCATCCATGATAGCTGGGGGAATGGTCAAAAATGATAGTTGACCATGGTAGTCGAAGGGTGGCCAGTCCGGGCGGTTGACAACAGCGGTCGACTGCCACAGTCAGTCCATGAGCCCAGTGACCCCCCCTTTGAAACTTCAAACAACTGTAACTTTCAAACGATATGTCCGTTTGACGAGATGTCTGCAGTATTGGGACCCTGTAGACAAGATGAACATTTTTTATTAAGTGGTGATTTTTTATTTTGGATCAGTATAGGTTGAGAGTATTCCCTTGGTCCTTTTCTCAAGGGTTTAATGCAACATTACATCCACATCATTGGATTGTAATCCTCTCTAGAGGTTGAGTCCCATATCGAGTATGGTATCCCTCCATGGGACTGGAGTGTGATCCTCTATCACCCATAGTATAGTTTTTTTGAATTGATGTAACCACCAAGAGTAGGGTGTTGGTCCTTTATATAGTAGACTACATCAGTAGGGTTAGTGGTATTCCCCAGTGTGTCTGGGAAGGATCCTCTACATTGCGAATTGATCCAGATAGGGTTAGTGGTATTCCATAGTGTCTCTGGGAAGGATAACCTCTTTATATATCATAGTATTACTTGACCAATATGTTCTCTTTAGGTGGGACCCAAATGAGCTAAACCTCTCTGTGAGCATCTCTGATGATATCATGGCTCGAGAAGTGAGTTTTCCCAGAACGAGCGTGTTTCGGGTAGAATCCTATGGCTGGTAATTGTTTGTGGATTACATCTAGACCGTGTGTCTTGGATTGAGTATATCTATATATTATTACTACATGTGTTGTAGACATATACCTATGTGGATCTAACTGTATTTTCCTTCATGGTATTTCCTTCATGTTATTTCCTTTGTGATATTTCCCTTATGGAATATCCTTTGTGGTATTCCCTTTGTGGTTTTGGGGTGTCCTACTAGGTATTGTTATACTCACCCCTACACGGTATTTTCTTGTATGTGTTGTGTCTTGTATAGATGATTGAACTTTTGATGGAGTGCCAGGAAGACCAAGATCAAGTGGTGATTAGCGAGGCCGGACAGACTGAGGTGTGTTCCTACAGTTCAAACATTAGTCCCAATACCTCTTTTCTTATAGGTTGTACTTGTGTTACAGACTCTTTTTGCAGGAATTTTATTCTGGACTTGTTTACTTCCCAGTACTTTTACTATCATACTCTGTTGTGAGATCTTAGTGGTATTCATTCATTGTTTACTTAGTGTTTTTATATTTCATCATTTTGTGGCTTGGAAGTGTGTTCATGTGTACAAGTACTTAGGAAAATGTATCCCATTTGTGGGATATACCTACTTGGTACTAGTCACTAGAACCTGGCCTATTGGAGGCATGATTGGGGTAGCCATGACACATTACCCTCTTGGACGGTCCGTGATAAAATCCCTACCATTCCAGGTTGTGGATTCAGAAAGATATCAACCTCTCATTTCCTTCTAACTTCAGCTTCCCTATTTCTTCTAAGAAAACCATTCTGAACAAACATATCTTAGATGAACCAACATGTTAATATTCAAATTTTATATCATTTAAACATAAATATTAGGTAAAAATCATTTATGGTATTCTATTAACATCATCCTAAACCCTAAAGTTATCTAAACCATTCTATGATACAAAATATAATGACCCGGCCTTAAACATTACATAATCTAGTAAATTCCTTTAGAATTTACTTATTTACATTCCCAAAGATCTTTATGGTTTAAAGTTTTAAATATTTGGGACATAATTCATACATATCAACCTATAATCATAAAAATTGGATACTACTAAAACAATATCCAGTTTTTTCTATAATACAAAATCTTTTATTAAAAACCTGAAACATTTTCATGAAAAGTATTCACAACATTCATTTTGGATTATAATTTTCTCTTAACCATCTTTAAACCCCATGAAAAACATTTTAAAACTTGGGATGAGCACAAAAAGATCAGTAAGGGATATAAAAAATGAGAGAAACCATTATTACATGAATACTTATAAATATATATCATTTTCACAAAGACATACTTCTCACCCATTATGTATCATGTAGTTACTTTGTTAAAACATGAGATTTCAATATAACAGAGAAAACATAAATAATACCATAAAGGTAACTTGGGGTATTACTTAATTAATATTATAACCCTTATGACTATCTTATGATTTTTAACCCTCATGACTGCCTTACAATGTTACCCTCATGACTATCTTATGGTGTAACCATCATAGTTACACTTAGAGTAACCATACAAAGAACCTCCAACTTAAACATGCCCAATATATTGGAGGGAGATATAGGTCCCACCCTTAATCATAAAAAATTACCAATAACCAGAAAATTATTATAAAATACAAATACTTACATCATATAAATCATTATTTTTTTTTAAAAATAAATCTAATTAAAAGAGTATTTTAAAGAAAAGTCCCTTACAAATATCATATCTTTTAAGTGAGAGTTAATAAAAAGAATGGAATATGTTTATACACTAAAAATTAACATAATACAACAAAATATAATCAAAATTAATTTAAAAAATAATCTTTGTACTTCATAATTAATGAAGTAGAAGGTAAACCCAAAGAATGGAAATTGGGTTAAGAATTCCCTTACCTCAGGTTTGTCTTACTTCAAATGTATTTAAACCTCATCTTGAATTATCCTCCTCGAGAACCTCCTTAAGGCCTTTGGTTTTGGTCTTTTGGTAAGACCAACAGGTCTTGGATGCGGGGAAGAGGCTTGGGAAGAGATTTGGGCAGAATTTGAACAAGCTACAAGGCTTTGAGTTGTGAGGAGAAGAGGGGGCGAGGGGTAGTATTTATAGTGGAGGAGATGAGGGTTTTTTGATTATTTTATTCATTAGTTTATTAATTTATCTCAAGACTATGAATAGTTTGAGCATTGTCATCAAATATATTAAAATAATCAAGGGAAGTTTGAGATTATGGTGCTTAAATAATTCTTGATGTTAGGAATAATGTATTTAACTTATAATGTATATATACTGTAAATTACCATTTTTCACTATTCTCCAAAATTTTAAGTATTTCAAAAAAATACAAAAAATTAACCAAAACCATTTTTCGAGGTGTAGAATTAAAAAATGAATCCATTTTATCAAAATAATTTTCTAAATGTGATAATTTTAATTTTTAAATAAAATTATAATTTATTTGAAAAATAAAAATTTTAAAACTATAACTGATTTTATAACACCTTGAAAAACTAATCAAGGTATCATAAAATTATCTTATAACCATAAGATAATAAATTAATAATTTATTAATATATTTTATGAAAATAAATTTTCTTTTAAATCATTAAATTAATTCTAAAATTGAAATTAAATATTGATGACTTACAAAAATACCAACACTTAATTTATCATTTCCAAAACATTTATTCACTTATTACATGAAATAAATATATAATTATTACACTTATAAGATATATAAATTTTATTTATACTCTCATAGGTGAGGTTACTATTCTATTGGACAGATTACTATTCCTAATGGCCATGTTATTATTCCTAAGATCAAGTTACTATTATATCAGTAAAAATTTCTTAATTTCTATAAATATAAATTATTTAATTATAAATTTATAATGAATTTAAATATTTAATTTCAAAATGAAAACAAATTATTTTATAAGTACCTGATTTGTTACATGCATGGCTCTCAAAAATTGGTATTCAATTTCCTCTAAATCTTGGTGAAATCCTCAAGGGAAACTTCCATCGAGAACCTTACACCATCAAAGAGGGGGGTGAATCAAACCATTTTGGACATTGAATTAAATTCACGGATTGAGATCGAATCTATCTTCTATATGTGCTTATCTATTTTCCAACAATCAAAAGGGTTTGATCATAAGGTAGAACCTAGAAAATGGACTTTGAATCCCTCAAAGTAATGAACCAAGACATTTCTAAACTTGACCGTTTCAATGACAACAACTTCTCCCAATGATAAGACAATATGAAGTTTCTTCTTGTGGTGTTGAACATTTTTTACATTATGGAACCGAATCTTCCTCTCATTCCTGACGAGCCTGCTCCAAAACCCAACATCACACCCATTGATGTGACTCAAGTCGAGCATATTCATACAATGAGGAAGAAACTTGAAGATGATCAAGTTTTGTATTGAAGAAATATTCTCAACACATTATCAAATCATCTTTATGACTATTTCTTCCAAATGAATACCACTCGAGAGATATGGGATGCTCTCAAGTTCAAGTAAAAATCATAGTAAAAAGGTACCAATAAATTTATTATTTAAAAGTATCTAAACTTCAATATAGTTTATAACAGGACAATGTTGGAGAAAATTCATGAGCTTCAAGTTATAGAAAATAAATTTCTTTCAATTAGGATTAATATACCCAAAACTTTCCAAGTTGGTGCAATTATTGCTAAATTTCCACCTATGTGGAAATATTTTGGTAAATAAATCATTAAAAAAGTGATGATATTTAATTGGAACAATTGCAAAATATTCTTCGCATTGAAGAAGAATCCATGTTGAGAGACGTGAGTATGATTTTGAAATTTGATACCAAGATTAATATCATTGAGGTAAAGGCACAACCAAACTATTCCTTATATGTCAAAATGAAAAGTAACCAATTTAAGAAGAAATAAAATCCTTCCAAGAAAAAATTAGAATTATTTTTCTATAGAAAAATAGAGTATTTTGCAAGGAAATGTCACTATCGAAAGAAAGTTGAAAAACCCATTGCAAATATGTTGATTGAAGATAATCTAGTCATAATGATATCCAAAGTCAATATGACTTCGATAAAGACGGGATGGTGGATTGATGCTGGAGTAACAATGCATGTGTTCAAGGATTGTTTGATGTTCAAAACATTTGACTATTGTACTATCATGAAATAAGTATGCCTTGGAAATAATGCATACATCAATGTCAGTGGAAAAGGAAGCGTGGAGATAGACTTTACTTCTAGGAAGAAGTTGACCCTTCTTAATGTGTTTTATGTACCTAGAATTTGAAATAATTTAGTTTCTGTTGATCTTCTATGTAAGAAGGGATTCCATGTTTCATTCAAATTCGACAAGGTTATCTTGTTGAAGGGAGGCATGTTTGTGGAGAAATGGTATTCAAATGATGGCATGTATCAACTATCCATTAATAATATGATTGAATATTATGATTACTTTATTGAGTCCTCTAATTTATGAAATGATCATTTAGAAAATTTTAATTATAATTCATTAAAAGTAATGAAGATGTTAAACTTAATTAACTTTGAAAATGAATTTAATAAACGTGAAACAGGTGTAGAATCTAAAATAATTAAAAAACTTTTTCATAGTATTGAAAGAAATTCAGATATATTAGAATTAGTACATTCTGATATTTTTGAATTAAATGGTTTATTAATTCATGGAGGAAAAATATATTCTATTACTTTTTTTGATGACTGTAGTAGATATTTACATATATATCTTCTTAGAACAAAATACGAACACTTTAATATGTTTAAGAAGTATAAAGAAGAATTTGAAAACAAATTAAACAAAAATATTAAAGTATTATGATAAGATAGAGGCGATGAATACTTTATGAATAAGTTTAATGAGTTCTGTGAAGAAAATGGCATAATTCATCAAAGTAATGCTCCTTACACACATCAGAAAAATGGATTAACTGAAAGAAAAAAATTGTACTTTAGTATAAATGGTAAATTGCATGATTAATAAATCTAAGTTACCATTAAATTTATGGGGATAATATTTATTGGATGCATGTCATATTCATAATAGTATTTACTCTAGGAAAACTAAGTTATCCCCTTATGAAATTTGGAGAGATAGAAGACCTAATCCTTCTTATTTTAATGTGTGTGGGTGTTTATCTTACTATATAGTTCCTGATCCCAAAAGAACTAAAATTGGTCCTAGATAAATTAAAGGTTTTTTTGTTGGATATACAAAAAATAGAAAAGCATATATAATTATAGATTTTGGAGCTAATATAATTATTTAATCAAGGGATGTAGAGTTTTTTGAAAATAAGTTTTATAAAAATGACATGGAAGAAGTTATTTATCATACCCCTATCTAATGTATTCCATCTAGTTTAAATACAATAGTAGAGAATAATGATTATTCTCAAGTTGAACCTAAACAGAGTACAAGAATTAGGAAGGAGAAACATCTACATCTATATTTTATTTATCCTACTTCCATAGTTTTCCTTGTTGAGGTAGATAAAAATAACCATCTTCTGAATAAATATCTCATAGTGTTTACTATAGAATATGACCCAAAGACTTATAAATAATCTATGAATTCTAGAGATGTTGCTTTCTAGAAAGAAGCAATTAATGATGAAATAGATTCCATTATGGGGAACAATACTTGGGTCATTATAGATTTACCAAGAGTTTCAAAACCTATTGGTTGTAAATGGGTTTTCAGAAATAAGTATGATTCCAATGATAACATTCAATATTTTAAATCAAGATTGGTCACCAAAGGTTTTATAAAAAAACAAGGGATTGATTATTTTGATACTTATACTTCTGTACCTCAGATTAATTCAATAAGGATATTATTTTATTTAGATTAAATTAATCATTTGTATGTCCATCAAATAGATTTCAAAACTTATTTTTTAAATGGATAATTAAATGAAGATATTTACGTGGAACAACCAAAAGGGTTCGTTTGACAATGTAATGAAAAGAAAGTATGTAAACTAGTTAAATCTCTTTATGGACTTAAATAATCTCCAAATAAATGAAATGATACATTTGATTATATCATTTTATCTAATGACTTTACTCATAATAATGTGGATAAATGGGTTTATTCAATGTTTATAAAGGAATATGGAGTTATTGTGTGTCTATATGTGGATGATATGTTAATTTTTGGGACCAATATGATTGGTGTAATTGAGATAAAGAATTACTTATCATCTATGTTTAAAATGAAGGATCTTGGAATAGTTGATACTATTATAGGTATTAAAGTTAAAAAACATAGTGGGGGTTCACTATTAGAAAACAAGGTTATACCCACTGTTTTGGAAAAAACTGTGGGTATAGGGCATCTCTATAGCCACAATTTTTATAAAACATGGCTATAGATTTCCCATGTAAGCATGGGAAAAAAATTTACCATGGGAAAACCTATTCCCATAGTTTTCAACCTATAAACACAGTTTAAAAAAATAAGTAAATATATATTTTTACACTGATAATCATATGTGGTGTAGTGGTTAGGTGTTTAGATTATATAGAGGCGGTCCAGGGTTCAAATTTGGTGACAGGTATTTTTTTAAATCCTATTTTACACAGTTTCATAACTGTGGGTATAGGGTTATTAACACTTTGAATTATTTCCCATACACCTATTTCCATAGCTCATAACTGTGGCAATATCATTTCCAAACCATGGCTATAACTTAGAGCTATACTGACAGCTTAAGTTCCCACGGTTCTATGAACCATGGGTATAGGGTAATTTTCCAATAGTGGTTATTATTTAAGTCAGCCTCATTACATAGAAAAAAAATGTTAAATAAATTTTATCATCTTGGTTTCAAGGATGATAATACTCCATCTGATTTTAGTGTTAAAATATTTATAAATACATGTAGACCTTTAGAACAACTTGATTATGTCAGTGCAATTGGTTCTTTAATGTTTGCAATGTATTGCACTAAACATGATATTGCTTTTGCAGTATGTAAAATGATTAGATATATTAGTAATTCTGGTGTGGATCATTAGAGTTGTATAATGAGAATCTTTGGATACTTAAGAAAGACCAAATATTTAAGTTTATACTATAATGATTATCCAACTGTATTAGAAGGATACACTGATGCAAGTTGGATTACTAGTATTGGTGATAACCAATCCACATCTGGATAGTTGTTTATTTTTGAAGGTTGTGTTGTTTCTTGGGTGAGAAAGAAACAAACATGTATTTCACATTCAACCAAGGGGTTGGAGTTTATTGCCTTAGCGACACGTGGAAAGGAAGCTGAATGGATTAAGAATCTATTATTTGATGTTAGATTATGGCCTAGTTCAATTCCTCCTATGACTATCATTTGTTATAGTGAAGCAAATTTATTAAGGGAATATAGTTTCATGTACAATGGAAATTTGAGACATATAAGTTTGAGACATGATTATGTGATACAATTATTACAATATGGTACCATAATAATTTTCTATGTAAGATCATGTAAAAACCTTGTGGATCCATTTAAAAAATATCCACCAAGAGAGATCATTCGCACAACTAATAAATATATGGGGTTAAAACCCATATAATAAATCATTTTTATAATGTAAACCCAACACTACCTTTAGTTATATCCCAATAAAAGTGTTTAATGGGTAAAAATAAGTTATGAAGATGATTGTTGATATTGAAAATTATAACCCCAATGACTTTGTGTCAATATCGTTCGTTATGACTAGAGGTTGAGTCATAAACTCCTACAAAAATATTAATACTTTATGAGTTATGTGTTCTAATAATGGAAGCACATTGTAATATTTTTCCCATGTGAACTTAGAAGTGGTGTCACTTCTTACATGAGTTAACGGGTTTACTCCTCAGAGAGTTCATGAAAAGGATATAATCACATGGATATAAAAGTGTTACAAAATGAGATATTGGATCTAAATATCATGGTATGTATGATATCTACAGTTTTTCTTTAAGATTAAAAAGTTTAATGTTTCAAAAAATTATAAATTTGATAATACTTTGACATATTGATACTAAGTAAAGTTTTAAATCAAAAGATACATTTATTATGTATAATGATTTACTTGTTATCTGAAGAGTTAATATTTATGAATAAAAGTGAGGTATTGTTATAATTTTATTCATAAATAATATTAAATAAATAAAGTGTTTTGATTGGACAACATGTTTTGGATTGGATTGATGAGGTTGATAGTGATGTGGAATACCACATTGGAGTTGGGGGTGGAATTCCCAAATCCCCCCTTATAAAAAGGGGTCTTGGGAATTAGAATTTTCATAAAAAATATATATTCTGATAAATTATTTTAAAGTGTTTTAAAATATATATTTAACAATTTTTTTGTTATATATATATATTATATAATAAAACAAAATAAAAAATGAAAATAAAATAAAATAAAATATTTTATAAAAAATGAATAAAAATGTGATCAGTCATAACAGTTGGAATTTCGATTTTTTAAAAATTCAAATGGGTTCCCCTCATCAAGTGTTGTTTCTTTTTAGTCAAACCAAGGTGTTATTTAACTGAAATTGTGAGATCAAACCAGTGAAATTAACACCGATTTCAATTTATAAATAAGCGATGATGAGATCACTTGTGAATTAATTCTTCTTTAATCCAAGAAATTCTCTAGATATTTTTCCCAAAATCAGTGTTGCGGGGTTGTCAAAAATTGGTGTTATATTTCCCCTAAATATTGATGAAATCCTCAATGAAACTTCCACTAATAACCCTACACCATCAAAGTGGGGGTGGATCAAACCATTTTGGATAGTGAATTAAATTCATGCATCAAGATCCATTTTTATTCTCCATCTTCTTATCTATTTTCCAAAAATCAAAAGGGTTTGATCCCAAGGTAGAACCTGGAAGATGGATTCTAAATCCATCAAAGTGATGAACCAATACATTGTCAAACTTGACCATTTTGATGACAACAAATTCTCCCAATGGCTAGACAAGATTAAGTTTATTATTATGATGTTGAAGATTTTTTACATTCTCAAACTGAATCTTCCTCCCATTACTAATGAACGTGATCAAAATCTCGATGACACACCCGTTGATGTGACTAAAGCCGAGAACATTCAGGAAATGAGGAAGAAACATGAAGAAGATCAAGTTTTGTGTCGAAGAAATATTCTCAACACATTATCAAATCATCTTTATGACTATTTACACTGAATGAAGACCGGTCGAGAGATATGGGAAGATCCTGAGTTCAATTACAAAGATGAAAAATAAGGTATTGATAAATTTATTATTGTAAATAATCTAAAATTCAAGATTGTTGATAACAAGCCAGTGTTGGAGAAAGTTCATGAGCTTTAAGTTATATCAAATAAACTTCTTTCCCTCATAATTAATATACTATAAACTTTCCAAGTTGGTGCAATTATTGCTAAATTTTCACCTATTTGGAAATATTTTGGTAAATCACTCATTAAAAAGAGTCATGATATTTCCTTGGAACAATTTCAGAAGCTTATTTACATCAAAGAAGAATCCATGTTGAGAGACATGGGTATGACTTCAAAATTTGATACCAAGATTAACATTGTTGAGAGAAATGCACAACCAAAATCTTCCATACATGTCAAAAAGAAAATTCAACAATTCAAGAAGAAAGGAAATACATCCAACAAAAAATGAGAATGCTTTTTTCTATGGAAAACCCAAGAATTTTTCAAGGTAATGTCACTATCGAAAGAAAGTTGATAAACTCGTTTCAAATATTCCAATTGAAGAGAATCTAGCCATAATGATATCTGAATTCAATATGACTTTGATGAAGATGGGATGGTGGATTTATTCTGGAGAAAAGGTGCATGTGTACAAGGATTGTTCTATGTTCAAAAAATTTGAAAATTTTACTATAATTAAGGAAGTACACCTTGGAAATAATGAATTCATCAATGTCAGCATACAATAATTTAGCTTCTTCCAATCTTATTTGTAAGAAGTTATTTTAGGTTTCATTAGAATCCTAAAAGATTATCTTGTTGAAGGGAGAAATTTTTGTGGGGAAAGGTTATTCAAATATTGGAATGTATCAATTATCCACTAATAATATGATTGAATCTTCTACTTACTTGATTTATTCCTCTAATTTATGGCATGATCGTTTAGCACATGTTAATTATAATTCATTAAAAGTAATGAAGAAGTTAAACTTAATTAAATTTGGAAATAAATTTATTAAAGGTAAAATGTATATAAAATCTAAAATAGTTAAGAATAATTTTCATAGTGTTGAAATAAATTCTGATATATTAGAATTAATACATTATGACATTTGTTATTTAAATGGTTTATTAACTCATGGAGGAAAAATACATTCTATTACTTTTGTTGATAACTATAGTAGATATTTACATATATATATATTCTTAGAATAAATGATGAATCCTTTAATATGTTTAAGAAGTATAAACTAGAATTTTAAAACCAATTAAACAATAATATTAAATTATTACACTTAGAGGTGGTGAATACTTTATGAACGATTTTAATGAATTCTGTGAAAAAAATAGTATAATTCATCAAAGTACTACTCCTTAAACATCTCATAAAAAA